>NC_069457.1:14347304-14402304 GCF_026875155.1 Cherax quadricarinatus
CACACACACACACACACACACCACACACACACAAACCCCACACACCACACGGTACAATAAGGCTCATTTAGCATCTAGACAGACCATGTAGCTACCAATAAAGAGGCGGGCCAGGAAGTATAACTCAACCCATGCAACCACAATTATGTGAGTACAATTAGTTGAGTACCTACACACAAGAATTTTTACCTTCCCGAAAACAGACATAAGATTAAACTATTCCAGTTTACACCATGAATTCTTCAAGTACATTAGCAGCGAGCATATCCCGGCAAAACGCTTGAATTTCAATTGCTCTTCCTCGAAATTCGTTTTTAAAGATGGTTTCGCATTTCATAACAGGCCGAAATTTTATTTTAACCGTCTTTTTTTATGAGGCAGTGGGATATATACAGACTGGTCGTAGTGTGTTGGTTTAGTGGCACTATGCTGTTGTCTCTGTGGCTGGATTGTTTGTTGGGTGAAACTCCTTCGAGAAAGAGAGAGACAGACAGACTGACAGAAAGACAGACTGACAGAAAGACAGACTGACAGAAAGACAGACTGACAGAAAGACAGATTGACAGAAAGACAGATTGACAGAAAGACTGACAGAGAGAGAGACAGACAGACAGAGACAGAGAGACAGAGAGAGACAGAGTGTGGCACCAGGGACTCTTGGCAAAACTGCAAGCACTGGGAATTGCAGGCTCTACACTATGTCTCCTCAGTGATTACCTTCAAGGTAGATCTCTAAGCGTAGTTCTCAATGGGACAGAGTCAGCAAGACAACCTACTGGGGCAAGTGTTCTACAGGGAAGCGTGCGGGACCATTGTTATGGAATGTCTACTTCAATGACCTTCTTCATCTCATCCCAGAATCCCATGCATATGCAGACGACTGTACACTGACATTCACTTATCCAAGAGAGGAAATGCCAGCTGCTCTAAACTACATCAATCACCAGCTAAGAGCTATATCAGCTTGGGGAAACCGATGGCTGGTAACATTTACGCCTGAGAAAACGCAAATGATGATGGTCTCTAGGCACCATGATGGTAATGTCAGAGCAGTAGTATGAATGGGGAGTGTTGGTACCCGAGGACGAAGTTGATGTCCGTGGGGTGAAATTTGACTCCAAACTGACCATGAAAAACCACGTTGTAAATCTTGCAAACAAGGCAGCCAGGAAGCTTACAGCACTTCGCCGTATCTCGCATCTGCTTGACAGTAGAGGTTGCAAGATTTTGTACGAGGCACAAGTACGCTCACACCTTGAGTATGCCCCACTTTCTTGGATTTCCTGCCCTCCGTCTCATCTGCGACTGCTTGACAGAGCAGAGAACAGTGCCAGATGACTCATCTCTGGGCTGGACCCAGCCTAGATAGATCTGTTATTTCAGCAGAGATTTCAACACAGGAGGGACATGAGAGGTGTTATTGATATGTACAAGGCCATTATCGTCAAAGTACCACACTTGGCCCCACTCAGAGGACAGCGAGAAGCAAGTTTCTGTACCACAAGACGGGCAACAACTTCACTCTGGCTGTACCCTTCTCCAGAACATCACTTCATCTGAGATCCTATATACCCAGGATGACTCGAGTATGGAACACATTCGTACAGCATAATGATGTCAACGAGATAAAGTCAGTTGATCAAATGAAATTACTGGCCCACAGCTGGCCCACAGATGGTCCACAACTGGCCCACAGATGATCCACAGCTGGCCCACAGATGGCTCCAACTTCATCCTGTTCCCTACTTGTATGTCTCATAACAATAAAAATGCTTTCAAATGAGCTGATGTAGGTAACAGCTCTTAGCTTGTTAATATAGTTAGGAATCCTTAACCTGTAAATAACTTGTCAATAAAGTTAGGAATCCTTAACCTAACCTTGTCAAACCCTTTGTAAAAGAGAGAGAGAGGGAGACAGACAGACAAGCATACAGGGAGAGAAAAAGAGGGTGAGAGAGAGAGAGAGGAGAGAGAGAGAGAGAGAGAGAGAGAGAGAGAGAAACAGAGACAGAGACGTAGAGAGAGAGAGAGAGTAGAGAGAGAGAGAGAAAGAGAGAGAGAAAGAAAGAGAGAGAGCTATCAGCATTGAAATTATATAATTTGTCTATAATTACAATAAATATTAATCACAATTATCATAATAATTGTCTAAAATAAAAAATACAACAGTTTTACCACTATCAGTATTCACTAACACTCTCCGATATTTATAATCACTAAATAATTCAATATATAATAATTATATATTTATATTATATGATAATCTAAAATTTATTTTAATACCTATCATAAATTTTTAGATACATTCAGTAATTAGTCTGTGAAATTATTGATACAAATTATGAAGTGACATATAAGGTTAGGATATTATAATTATTATTATTATTATTATTATTAGTAGTAGTAGTAGTGGTAGTAGTAGTAGTAGTAATAGTAGCGGTAGAAGTAATAGTAATAATAGTAGTAATAGCAGTAGTAGTAATAGTAATAGTAGTAATAGTACTAATAGTAGTAATAGTAGTAGTAATAGTAGTAGTAGTAATAGTACTAGTAATAGTAGTAGTAATAGTAGTAATAGTAACAGTAGAAGTAGTAGTAGTAGTAATAGTACTAGTAGTAGCAGCACCAGTAATAGTAGTAGTAACAGTAGTAGTACTAGTAACAGTAGTGGTAATAGTACTAGTAGTAGTAGCAGCAGTAATAGTAGTAGTAATAATAGTAGTAACAGTACCAGTAGTAGTAATAATAGTAGTAGTAATAGTAGTAGTAATAATAGCAGTAGCATCTGACTCTTTTTAATACAATAATTATCTCCCAGCGAGGCTGGGTGGCCTAGAATAGAGGAAATTCTTTCACCATCATTCATTCAATTACTGTCTTGCTAGAAGTGTGTTGATATTACAGTGTAGATGATACTGAGGACTGTAACATCCTCACTCATCCTTCAGAGTGCAGGTACTGTACTTCCCACCTCCAGGACTGTAACATCCTCACTCATCCTTCAGAGTGCAGGTACTGTACTTCCCACCTCCAGGATTGTAACATCCTCACTTCATCCTTCAGAGTGGCAGGTACTGTACTTCCCACCTCCAGGACTGTAACATCCTCACTCATCTTCAGAGTGCAGGTACTGTACTTCCCACCTCCAGCACTGTAACATCCTCACTCATCCTTCAGAGTGCAGGTACTGTACTTCCCACCTCCAGGATTGTAACATCCTCACTCATCCTTCAGAGTGCAGGTACTGTACTTCCCACCTCCAGGACTGTAACATCCTCACTCATCCTTCAGAGTGCAGGTACTGTACTTCCCACCTCCAGCACTGTAACATCCTCACTCATCCTTCAGAGTGCAGGTGCTGTACTTCCCACCTCCAGCACTGTAACATCCTCACTCATCCTTCAGAGTGCAGGTACTGTACTTCCCACCTCCAGCACTGTAACATCCTCACTCATCCTTCAGAGTGCAGGTACTGTACTTCCCACTCCAGCACTGTAACATCCTCACTCATCCTTCAGAGTGCAGGTACTGTACTTCCCACCTCCAGTACTGTAACATCCTCACTCATCCTCAGAGTGCAGGTACTGTACTTCCACCTCCAGCACTGTAACATCCTCACTCATCCTTCAGAGTGCAGGTACTGTACTTCCACCTCCAGGACTGTAACATCCTCACTCATCCTTCAGAGTGCAGGTACTGTACTTCCCACCTCCAGGACTGTAACATCCTCACTCATCCTTCAGAGTGCTGGTACTGTACTTCCCACCTCCAGCACTGTAACATCCTCACTCATCCTTCAGAGTACAGGTACTGTACTTCCCACCTCCAGGATTGTAACATCCTCACTCATCCTTCAGAGTGCAGGTACTGTACTTCCCACCTCCAGGACTGTAACATCCTCACTCATCCTTCAGAGTGCAGGTACTGTACTTCCCACCTCCAGCACTGTAACATCCTCACTCATCCTTCAGAGTGCAGGTGCTGTACTTCCCACCTCCAGCACTGTAACATCCTCACTCATCCTTCAGAGTGCAGGTACTGTACTTCCCACCTCCAGCACTGTAACATCCTCACTCATCCTTCAGAGTGCAGGTACTGTACTTCCCACCTCCAGCACTGTAACATCCTCACTCATCCTTCAGAGTGCAGGTACTGTACTTCCCACCTCCAGCACTGTAACATCCTCACTCATCCTTCAGAGTGCAGGTACTGTACTTCCCACCTCCAGCACTGTAACATCCTCACTCATCCTTCAGAGTGCAGGTACTGTACTTCCACCTCCAGGACTGTAACATCCTCACTCATCCTTCAGAGTGCAGGTACTGTACTTCCCACCTCCAGGACTGTAACATCCTCACTCATCCTTCAGAGTGCTGGTACTGTACTTCCCACCTCCAGCACTGTAACATCCTCACTCATCCTTCAGAGTACAGGTACTGTACTTCCCACCTCCAGGACTGTAACATCCTCACTCATCCTTCAGAGTACAGGTACTGTACTTTCCCACCTCCAGGACTGTAACATCCTCACTCATCCTTCAGAGTGCAGGTACTGTACTTCCCACCTCCAGGACTGTAACATCCTCACTCATCCTTCAGAGTGCAGGTACTGTACTTCCCACCACCAGCACTGTAACATCCTCACTCATCCTTCAGAGTACAGGTAATGTACTTCCCACTCCAGGACTGTAACATCCTCACTCATCCTTCAGAGTGCAGGTATTGTACTTCCCACCTCCAGCACTGTAACATCCTCACTCATCCTTCAGAGTACAGGTACTGTACTTCCCACCTCCAGCACTGTAACATCCTCACTCATCCTTCAGAGTGCAGTACTGTACTTCCCACCTCCAGGACTGTAACATCCTCACTCATCCTTCAGAGTGCAGGTACTGTACTTCCCACCTCCAGGACTGTAACATCCTCACTCATCCTTCAGAGTGCAGGTACTGTACTTCCCACCTCCAGGACTGTAACATCCTCACTCATCCTTCAGAGTGCAGGTACTGTACTTCCCACCTCCAGGACTGTAACATCCTCACTCATCCTTCAGAGTACAGGTACTGTACTTCCCACCTCCAGGACTGTAACATCCTCACTCATCCTTCAGAGTGCAGGTACTGTACTTCCCTCCTCCAGCACTGTAACATCCTCACTCATCCTTCAGAGTACAGGTACTGTACTTCCCACCTCCAGGACTGTAACATCCTCACTCATCCTTCAGAGTACAGGTACTGTACTTTCCACCTCCAGGACTGTAACATCCTCACTCATCCTTCAGAGTGCAGGTACTGTACTTCCCACCTCCAGGACTGTAACATCCTCACTCATCCTTCAGAGTGCAGGTACTGTACTTCCCACCACCAGCACTGTAACATCCTCACTCATCCTTCAGAGTACAGGTAATGTACTTCCCACCTCCAGGACTGTAACATCCTCACTCATCCTTCAGAGTGCAGGTATTGTACTTCCCACCTCCAGCACTGTAACATCCTCACTCATCCTTCAGAGTACAGGTACTGTACTTCCCACCTCCAGCACTGTAACATCCTCACTCATCCTTCAGAGTGCAGGTACTGTACTTCCCACCTCCAGGACTGTAACATCCTCACTCATCCTTCAGAGTGCAGGTACTGTACTTCCCACCTCCAGGACTGTAACATCCTCACCCATCCTTCAGAGTGCAGGTACTGTACTTCCCACCTCCAGAACATCCTTCAGAGTGCAGGTACTGTACTTCCCACCTCCAGGACTGTAACATCCTCACTCATCCTTCAGAGTACAGGTACTGTACTTCCCACCTCCAGGACTGTAACATCCTCACTCATCCTTCAGAGTGCAGGTACTGTACTTCCCTCCTCCAGCACTGTAACATCCTCACTCATCCTTCAGAGTACAGGTACTGTACTTCCCACCTCCAGGACTGTAACATCCTCACTCATCCTTCAGAGTGCTGGTACTGTACTTCCCACCTCCAGGACTGTAACATCCTCACTCATCCTTCAGAGTGCAGGTACTGTACTTCCCACCTCCAGGACTGTAACATCCTCACTCATCCTTCAGAGTGCAGGTACTGTACTTCCCACCTCCAGGACTGTAACATCCTCACTCATCCTTCAGAGTGCAGGTACTGTACTTCCCACCTCCAGGACTGTAACATCCTCACTCATCCTACAGAGTACAGGTACTGTACTTCCCACCTCCAGGACTAACATCCTCACTCATCCTACAGAGTGCAGGTACTGTACTTCCCACCACCAGGACTGTAACATCCTCACTCATCCTTCAGAGTACAGGTACTGTACTTCCCACCTCCAGGACTGTAACATCCTCACCCATCCTGCAGAGTACAGGTACTGTACTTCCCACCTCCAGCACTGTAACATCCTCACTCATCCTACAGAGTACAGGTACTGTACTTCCCACCTCCAGCACTGTAACATCCTCACCCATCCTACAGAGTACAGGTACTGTACTTCCCACCTCCAGCACTGTAACATCCTCACCCATATTACAGAGTGCAGGTGATGTACTTCCCACCTCCAGGACTGTAACATCCTCACTCATCCTTCAGAATACAGGTACTGTACTTCCCACCTCCAGGACTGTAACATCCTCACCCATCCTACAGAGTGCAGGTGCTGTACTTCCCACGTCCAGGACTGTAGCATCCTCACTCATCCTTCAGAGTACAGGTACTGTACTTCCCACCTCCAGGACTGTAGCTTCCTCACTCATCCTTCAGAGTACAGGTGCTGTACTTCCCACCTCCAGGACTGTAACATCCTCACTCATCCTTCAGAGTACAGGTACTGTACTTCCCACCTCCAGGACTGTAACATTCTCACTCATCCTTCAGAGTGCAGGTACTGTACTTCCCACCTCCAGGACTGTAACATCCTCTCATCCTTCAGAGTGCAGGTACTGTACTTCCCACCTCCAGGACTGCAACATCCTCACTCATCCTTCAGAGTACAGGTACTGTACTTCCCACCTCCAGGACTGTAACATCCTCACTCATCCTTCAGAGTACAGGCACTGTACTTCCCACCTCCAGGACTGTAACATCCTCACTCATCCTTCAGAGTACAGGTACTGTACTTCCCACCTCCAGGACTGTAACATCCTCACTCATCCTTCAGAGTGCAGGTACTGTACTTCCCACCTCCAGGACTGTAACATCCTCACTCATACTTCAGAGTACAGGTACTGTACTTCCCACCTCCAGGACTGTAACATCCTCACTCATCCTTCAGAGTGCAGGTACTGTACTTCCCACCTCCAGGACTGTAACATTCTCACTCATCCTTCAGAGTGCAGGTACTGTACTTCCCACCTCCAGGACTGTAACATCCTCACTCATCCTTCAGAGTGCAGGTACTGCACTTCCCACCTCCAGGACTGTAACATCCTCACTCATCCTTCAGAGTACAGGCACTGTACTTCCCACCTCCAGCACTGTAACATCCTCGCTCATCCTTCATAGTACAGGCACTGTACTTCCCACCTCCAGCACTGTAACATCCTCACTTATCCTTCAGAGTACAGGCACTGTACTTCCCACCTCCAGGACTGTAACATCCTCACTCATCCTTCAGAGTGCAGGTACTGTACTTCCCACCTCCAGGACTGTAACATCCTCACTCATCCTTCAGAGTGCAGGTACTGTACTTCCCACCTCCAGGACTGTAACATCCTAACTCATCCTTCAGAGTGCAGGTACTGTACTTCCCACCTCCAGGACTGTAACATCCTCACTCATCCTTCAGAGTGCAGGTACTGTACTTCCCACCTCCAGGACTGTAACATCCTCACTCATCCTTCTGAGTGCAAGTACTATACTTCCCAGCTCCAGGACTGTAACATCCTCACTCATCCTTCAGAGTGCAGGTACTGCACTTCCCACCTCCAGGACTGTAACATCCTCACTCATCCTTCAGAGTGCAGGTATTGTACTTCCCACCTCCAGGACTGTAACATCCTCACTCATCCTTCGGAGTACAGGTACTGTACCTCCCACCTCAAGGACTGTAACATCCTCACTCATCCTTCGGAGTACAGGTACTGTACCTCCCACCTCAAGGACTGTAACATCGACACCCATCCTTCAGAGTACAGGTACTGTACTTCCCACCTCCAGGACTGTAACATCCTCACTCATTCTTCAGAGTGCAGTGTACTTCCCACCTCTAGGACTGTAACATCCTCACTCATCCTTCAGAGTGCAGGTACTGTACTTCCTACCTCCAGGACTGTAACATCCTCACTCATCCTTCAGAGTGCAGTTGCTGTACTTCCCACCTCCAGGACTGTAACATCCTCACCCATCCTTCAGAGTACAGGTACTCTACTTCCCACCTCCAGGACTGTAACATCCTCACTCATCCTTCAGAGTGCAGGTGCTGTACTTCCCACCTCCAGGACTGTAACAT
Source organism: Cherax quadricarinatus (assembly GCF_026875155.1). Lineage (NCBI taxonomy): Eukaryota > Metazoa > Arthropoda > Malacostraca > Decapoda > Parastacidae > Cherax > Cherax quadricarinatus. The sequence continues at coordinate 14,355,736 of NC_069457.1, forward strand.
CCTCACCCATCCTTCAGAGTACAGGTACTGTACTTCCCACCTCCAGGTCTGTAACATCCTCACCCATCCTTCAGAGTGCATGTACTGTACTTCCCACCTCCAGGACTCAAGTCCAGCAAATCACTTTCACTGAATCCCTTCAGAAATGTTACTTTTCTCACACTCCATCAGAACAAATTACAAAAATAATTTACCTCTACTCACAACTAATTTTTATTATTATTATTATTATTATTATTATTATTATTATTATTATTATTATTATTATTATTACTATTATTAATTTCCACTCTTATCTAACCTATTCACGCAAGCCTGTTGGATGTCCAAGCCCATAGCACTCAAAGCCTCCTTAACCACCTCTCTCCAACCTTCCTTGGGATGGCACCTTTTCCTCCTCTCCTTCCCACTTTTTACCACTCACAGTCATCCTATTCTGCTCTATCCTCTGTAAGTGTTCAATCTAACCCAACAACTCCTCTTCAATTCTCTGATTAATGCTTTTAGAAGCCCCGCACCGCTACGAATTCTCTGTGTAATAATAATAATTATGATAATCTGCTGCATGATGCAACTTATAAATACCATAGCTGACACCAATGACATACTATATAAAAAATCCCTGGTTATGTAGAGCATTTCCCTCAACTTAGGTTTTGTCCCCAGGATGCCACCCACACCAGTCAACTAACACCCAGGTACCTACTTACTGTTAGATGAACAGTGACAGCAGGTGTAAGGTGACTAACACTCACGTACCTACTTACTGCTAGGTGAACAGTGACAGCAGGTGTAAGGTGGCTAACACCCAGGTACCTACTTGCTGCTAGGTGAACAGTGACAGCAGGTGTAAGGTGACTAACATCCAGGTACCTACTTACTGCTAGGTAAACATGGACAGCAGGTGTCTTAAGGAAACACTCCCTAATGTTGCCATACATACCGGGGATCGAACCACGGACCTCACTCTGTGAGCTGAGTGCGCTACTTACCCAGCTCGACATCTTCACTGCCTCCACCCTCCTCCTCTTTAGCTGCAACGTTTAAAACCCATGTTTCACACCCATACAACAGTCTTGGTACCACTATACTCTCACACATTCCCCTCTTTGCTTCCACAGGATCCTCAGTGCTCCAGTTACCTTTTTCCCCTCATCAGTTCTTACTGTCTTGTGTATATCTCAGTGTATATACACAAAGAAGTGTATATCTCTGTGTATATACACCAAGGAAAGTATTGTCCAGACATATTGTTTTTAGATAAAGAATATTTGTAAGTCCTTCTCAACAATCTGTCTCACTGTCTCTCACTATCTCTCATTGTTTCTCACTATCTCTCACTGTCTCTCATTATCTCTCACTGTTTCTCACTATCTCTCACTGTCTCTCAGTATCTCTCCCTGTCTCTCACTATCTCCTCCCTGTCTCTCACTATCTCCTCCCTGTCTCTCACTATCTCTCACTGTCTCTCACTATCTCTCACTGTACTTCTTGGCACCATCTCCCTGTCAAAACAGACAGTATTATCACAATGGTTAATCTTCTGTTTCTCACTTCACGCACCAAGATATATTCGCTCAGAGATATACATCTCACTTTATATCAGCCGAGAGCAGTGTATATCTCTCAGTGTATCCTCACTGAGACTTGTGTATCATTGTATATATGCTGAGGTGTGAATCTGTCAGTGTATATACCCCCACAGGAGGCCTGGTCACAGACCGGGCCGCGGGGGCGTTGACCCCCGAAACTCTCTCCAGGTAAACTCCAGGTAAACAGGTCTGTATATCTTAGTGTATATACCCTCAGAGGTCTGTATATCTTAGTGTATATACCCTCAGAGGTCTGTATATCTTAGTGTATATACCCTCAGAGGTCTGTATATCTTAGTGTATATACCCTCAGAGGTCTGTATATCTTAGTGTATATACCCTCAGAGGTCTGTATATCTTAGTGAATATACCCTCAGAGGTCTGTATATCTTACTGAATATACCCTTATGTTACGTGGTGTACAGGTGACATGCAGCCTTAATGGCCATCACGTAGTAGATAGATTTCAAACCAGGTGAACCACACCATCAACTTCTCTCAGAAAAATACCAAATTGAACAAAAATTCTGTGTATATTGACGTGCTGTTCAAAACTTTCCAAGGAAAAAGTTCCAGAGGAAAGTTCATTAGGGTATTTTGGGTTCTGTGTTCAGTGGAACTTCGTCCCAGTGAGAACTTGTTCAGATTGTAGATTTTGTGCTCGTATTTGTTCCAAGATATTTTTTAAATAGTGTCAGTAATTCTTTTTAGGTTTTGTGGCTAGTTTGTGTACCTCATATCCATCCTGTGGATGGCAGTGGCTAGTTTATTGTGTACCTCATGTCCATCCTGTGGATGGTAGTGGCTAGTTTATTGTGTACCTCATGTCCATCCTGTGGATGGTAGTGGCTAGTTTATTGTGTACCTCATGTCCATCCTGTGGATGGCAGTGGCTAGTTTATTGTGTACCTCATGTCCATCCTGTGGATGGTAGTGGCTAGTTTATTGTGTACCTCATGTCCATCCTGTGGATGGTAGTGGCTAGTTTATTGTGTACCTCATGTCCATCCTGTGGATGGTAGTGGCTAGTTTATTGTGTACCTCATGTCCATCCTGTGGATGGTAGTGGCTAGTTTATTGTGTACCTCATGTCCATCCTGTGGATGGTAGTGGCTAGTTTATTGTGTACCTCATGTCCATCCTGTGGATGGTAGTGGCTAGTTTATAGTGTACCTCATGTCCATCCTGTGGATGGTAGTGGCTAGTTTATTGTGTACCTCATGTCCATCCTGTGGATGGTAGTGGCTAGTTTATTGTGTACCTCATGTCCATCCTGTGGATGGTAGTGGCTAGTTTATTGTGTACCTCATGTCCATCCTGTGGATGGTAGTGGCTAGTTTATTGTGTACCTCATGTCCATCCTGTGGATGGTAGTGGCTAGTTTATTGTGTACCTCATGTCCATCCTGTGGATGGTAGTGGCTAGTTTATTGTGTACCTCATGTCCATCCTGTGGATGGTAGTGGCTAGTTTATTGTGTACCTCATATCCATCCTGTGGATGGTAGTGGCTAGTTTATTGTGTACCTCATATCCATCCTGTGGATGGTAGTGGCTAGTTTATTATGTACCTCATATCCATCCTGTGGATGGTAGTGGCTAGTTTATTGTGTACCTCATATCCATCCTGTGGATGGTAGTGGCTAGTTTATTGTATACCTCATATGTATCCTGTGGATGGTAGTGGCTAGTCTATTGTGTACCTCATATCCATCCTGTGGATGGTAGTGGCTAGTTTATTGTGTACCTCATATCCATCCTGTGGATGGTAGTGGCTAGTTTATTGTGTACCTCATATCCATCCTGTGGATGGTAGTGGCTAGTTTATTGTGTACCTCATATCCATCCTGTGGATGGTAGCACAAGAGTATGTGGATACCCCTTTCAGGCCTAGGAACTAGGCCTGAAAAGGGTTAAAGGAATATATCTGGATTTATAACTTAAGTTTATCTTAACATCCGTACCAGATATATTAAGCAAATTTAGAAAATTTGCTTAATATATCTGGTATCTTATTATCTTTAATAGGACATATGTGTCTCTTATTAGTTAGTATGTAGTTTACTTCCCGTAGGCTTTGAGAATATTCAAAAATCTGGGTTTAAAATCCAAATTGCATATTTTTGTTAATGTATTAAATCCACCAATCTTTCCTGAGGGATTTTGAAAATGGCAAAATCTGTGTACTGGAAGACAATATTCAGCAGGTGTAGTGTTGGGCAGGATTTAGGATTTAGAGAAATGGTCGAGAGAACTGACAGGATGATTAATTTGGCATTTGCGCTACACTTCGGTGTCTTTATTGCGTAAATGTTCTGCCAATCATCCCCCAGTCCAGTACAGAAATGAACGGTTAAAAATTTGGGACTTGGGGTAATCAGTCCCTGAAGAATATGTTATATTCTTGATAAGAATCCAGCATATGTGTGAAAAAGTGGGTTGTATGTAGGTGACAGGTGGGGTGAAGCAGTTGTAGGCGGCGTCACCTTGGATAAATCCACAGGTGAAAAAGTCAGCATATGTGTTGATGGTCATATAAGTTTGCCAGGACGGGTCCTGGGCCGGGTCTTCATGTGGTGACTCAGCAGTGACTCCAGAAGGTGTGTCGGAGTTTGTACAAGTAATGTACCGTTTACAGCCCTATGACAGGTGCACGGTGAGCATTCATGTCTAGTGGCGTACCGTTTACAGCCCTATGACAGGTGCACGGTGAGCATTCATGTTAGTGGCGTACCGTTTACAGCCCTATGACAAGCGCTGAGAAGGAGCTTATATACTGCTATAGACAGGTCAGGTGAAACAGTAGTAGGCTGCGTCACATTGGATAAATCCACAGCTGAAAGCTCTCTAATACTTTGAAAACATACAAAATTCCTGGTTTCTGTACCGAATTCTGGCATGTTTATCATCCTACGTAAGACTTTCCCTGTGCTTTGAAAAACCCATGAAATACCCATTCCGGATGCAACATTCTACCCGGGTTTGCGCTGCCTGCAAGATTTTCCCAAGACAAATTTCGCTGAGAGGCATTTTTGGCCATTAATGTGGAATGATGCAGAGTAATGGAAGGGTAGGAGGGAATAATGGCCCATTATCTCGTGTCGGAGGGTAAGCTATTCGTTTTAAGAGGCGCCCTTTCGGAATTAATAAGAATTTACACCAGTCTGGCTGTAATTGCCTCAATGGGGAGAATTTTCCACAGTGACTGTATAAGCAAGATGGGCGCCAGAGAGGCTGTCATTCTGAAGTATTTGTCTCAGCTCCAAGACTGAGACAAACCTATATACTGAGATATATATACGTCTTGGTATATATACGCTGCGAGATGTACACTTCTTGGTGTATATACACTGATATACACTTCTTGGTGTATATACACTGGGAGATATACCTTTCTTGATGTATATACACTGATATACACTTCTTGGTGTATATACACTGGGAGATATACCTTTCTTGATGTATATACACTGATATACACTTCTTGGTGTATATACACTGGGAGATATACCTTTCTTGATGTATATTCACTGATATATACTTCTTGGTGTATATACACTGATATACACTTCTTGGTGTATATACACTGGGAGATATACCTTTCTTGATGTATATACACTGATATACACTTCTTGGTGTATATACACTGGGAGATATACCTTTCTTGATGTATATACACTGAGAGATATATACTTCTTGGTGTATATACACTGATATACACTTCTTGGTGTATATACACTGGGAGACATACCTTTCTTGATGTATATACACTGAGAGATATATACTTCTTGGTGTATATACACTGATATACACTTCTTGGTGTATATACACTGGGAGACATACCTTTCTTGATGTATATACACTCAGAGATATATACTTCTTCGCGTATACGCTGAGAGATATATACTTCTTTGTGCATATATACTAAGAAATATACACTTCTTGGTGTATTTATACTTAGAGATATACACTTCTCTGTGTATATACACTGACGCTTCTTGATGTATATACACTGATACATATACACGTCTCTGTATATATCCCACAGAAGAATGAGTTATATTATGCCAATGTAAGAAGGTAAGAGATAGAGGTGGGCTCAGGTGGGTTGAAGTGGGCTGAAGAGGGGTGAGGTAGGATGAGGTGGGTTGAAGTGGGTTGAGGTAGAATGAGGGGTGAGACGGAGGTTAGTTTAGGATAGGGTGGAAGTTGAAGTGTACTGGGGTGGAGGTACATTGTACTGGGGTGGAGGTACATTGTACTGGGGTGAAGGTTACAGTGTACTGGGGTGGAGGTTGAAGTGTACTGGGGTGGAGGTACATTGTACTGGGGTGGAGGTTACAGTGTACTGGGGTGGAGGTTACAGTGTACTGGGGTGGAGGTACATTGTACTGGGGTGGAGGTACATTGTACTGGGGTGGAGGTTACAGTGTACTGGGTTAGAGATTACAGTGTACTGGGGTGGAGGTTACAGTGTACTGGGGTGGAGGTACATTGTACTGGGGTGGAGGTTACAGTGTACTGGGGTGGAGGTTGAAATGTACTGGAGTGGAGGCTACAGTGTACTAGGGTGGAAGTTACAGTGTACTGGGGTGGAAGTTACAGTGTACTGGGGTGGAGGTTACAGTGTACTGGGGTGGAGGTTACAGTGTACTGGGTTAGAGATTACAGTGTACTGGGGTAGAGGTTACAGTGTACTGGGGTGGAGGTTACAGTGTACTGGGTTAGAGATTACAGTGTACTGGGGTAGAGGTTACAGTGTACTGGGGTGGAGGTTACAGTGTACGGGGGAAGAGGTTAGAGTGTACTGGAGTAGAGGTTACAGTGAACTGGGGTGGAGGTTACAGTGAACTGGGGTGGAGGTTACAGTGTACTGGGGTGGAGGTTACAGTGTACTGGGGTGGAGGTTACAGTGAACTGGGGTGGAGGTTACAGTGTACTGGGGTGGAGGTTACAGTGTACTGGGTGGAGGTTACAGTGTACTGGGGTGGAGGTTACAGTGAACTGGGGTGGAGGTTACAGTGTACTGGGGTGGAGGTTACAGTGTACTGAGGTAGAGGTTACAGTGAACTGGGGTAGAGGTTACAGTGTACTGGGTGGAGGTTACAGTGTACTGGGGTGGAGGTTACAGTGTACTGGGGTAGAGGTTACAGTGTACTGTGGTTAGAGGTTACAGTGTACTGTGGTTAGAGGTTACAGTGTACTGGGGTGGAGGTTACAGTGTACTGGGGTAGAGGTTACAGTGTACTGTGGTTAGAGGTTACAGTGTACTGTGGTTAGAGGTGACAGTGTACTGTGGTTAGAGGTTACAGTGTACTGTGGTTAGAGGTTACAGTGTACTGTGGTTAGAGATTACAGTGTACTGGGGTGGAGGTTACAGTGTACTGGGGCAAAGGTTACAGTGTACTGTGGTTAGAGGTTACAATGTACTGGGGTGGAGGTTACAGTGTACTAGGGCAAAGGTTACAGTGTACTGTGGTTAGAGGTTACAGTGTTCTGTGGTTAGAGGCTACAGTGTACTGTGGTTAGAGGTTACAGTGTACTGGGGTAGAAGTTACAGTGTACTGTGGTTAGAGGTTACAGTGTACTGTGGTTAGGGGTTACAGTGTACTGTGGTTAGAGATTACAGTGTACTGGGGTGGAGGTTACAGTGTACTGGGGCAAAGGTTACAGTGTACTGTGGTTAGAGGTTACAGTGTACTGTGGTTAGAGGTTAAAGTGTACTGGGGTAGAAGTTACAGTGTACTGTGGTTAAGGGTTACAGTGTACTCACCTAATTTTGGTAGCAAGGGTTCGAGGCTCAGCTCCTGGCTTCCTGAGCCTTATCGTACATATTCTTTAAACAATGTATGAATCCTGCCTCTACCACTTGACTGTCGACGTCATTCCACTTTCTGACTACTCTAAAGAAATATTTCCTGACATCCTTGTGTGCCTTCATGTACCTGAGACCAGTCTATCTACCCTGTCAAATTCTCTCAGTATTTTGTACGTTGCAATCATGTCACCCCTGGTCCTTCTCTCCTCTAATTATCGTCAGGTTTAGCTCCTCTCCTCAGCTCTGGGACTATTTTCATTGCAATCCTTAGCACTTTTTCCAGCCTTTTTACGTGCTTTAGTAGGTAGGGGCTCCATGCTGGCGCTGCATACTCAAAGATGAGCCTAATATATGTCATGTATAGGGTCGTGAATGTCTCCTTGTTAAGGTTCCTGAACGATACTCTTAAATTTATAAGTCTCCCGTTTCTTGCATCGGTTGTTGAGTTGATGTGTACCTCAAGTGACATGTTTGGAACTATGTTCACCCCGAGGTCCTCTTTAAGGGAGGTTCGCAGTCATGGTCCTCTCTATCCTGTACTCTATTTCCGGTTATCTTTGCCATTCCCTTATTTTCATGACTTTATTTTTCTTAGGTTAAACTCTGATAGCCACTTGTCAGACAAGTTCTGCCACTTGTCAGACAAGTTCTGCCACTTGTCAGGCAAGTTCTGCCACTTGTCAGACAAGTTCTGCCACTTGTCAGGCAAGTTCTGCCACTTGTCAGATAAGTTCTGCCACTTGTCAGGCAAGTTCTGCCACTAGTCAGACAAGTTCTGCCACTTGTCAGACAAGTTCTGCCACTTGTCAGACAAGTTCTGCCACTTGTCAGGCAAGTTCTGCCACTTGTCAGGCAAGTTCTGCCACTTGTCAGACAAGTTCTGCCACTTGTCAGACAAGTTCTGCCACTTGTCAGACAAGTTCTGCAGCTTGTCCAGATCCAATAGCAGTTTTCCTGGTCTACTTCTGTTTGTATTCTTCTCATTAATCTCAAACCATCTGACTCGATCTCCTTTCTCATTTAATTTTCACTACAAACAGCACTAGTCCAAGTACTGACCCTTGTGGAACCCCACTCGTCACACTCACCCATCCACACAACACGTTGTTTCTCCCTGATCCACTGTGGTGCTTTCCCTGTTATTCCTGCCTGTTCTAGCTTTTGTACCAGTTTCCTGCGTGGTACTGTATCAAACGCTTTCTTACAGTCCAGAAATATGCAGTCCACCCATCCCCCTCTGGCCTAACTTTCGTTGTCTTGACGTTGAACTTTACCAATTTTGTGAGACAGGATTTACCGTCTCGTGAAACGTTTTGGTTAAGTAAAAATGAGACAAGTGCAACTAATGTGACTTTTATTATGGCAACGTTTCACTCTCCAGGAGTTTTGTCTCTCCTGGAGAGCGAAACGTTGCCACAGAAAAATGTCTAGTTGCACTTGTGTCCTTCTCACCTAACATATTGTCAGCAATTCTACCAATATTATTACGTTATAGTTGTTGTTAATGGATCTATTCCTTTCCAGGTGCCCTATAGTCTTTATAACTTTGCATACTAAGCATAACTTTGCATAACTTAGCATTCTAGGACTAGATTTCCTGTTTTCTAGGCCTCTGGTAATTACCCTTTATCAAGTGATCTATTGAAAATTGCCGCTAGTGGGTCACACAGTTCCTCTGACCCATCTCACAGAATCTACAAGATATATCTGGTCCCATTGCTTTTGATGTACCTAGCTCCTCCCATTGTGTGTACTGTGTCCAGTGCTTGCTGGTGCACTCTCCCTCTATGACTTTCTGGTAATGTCCCTGATTCCACTAAAAATACCTCCATAAATCTTTTGTTTGGCACCTCACAGACTTCCTGGGCATTTCTAGTGAGCTCTCCTCCTTCCTTCCTTCCTTCTGTCTTATTACCACGTCCTTCCCAGTTATCTTCTTCCTGGTGTGGCTGTGTAGCATCTTTGTCTCAGATCTGAATTTCGATCCTATCTTATTCTCAAACTGTGGTCCAGCCTCTCTTCTTACTCTAGCATATTCGCTCCTGGTTCGTTCCTAGTTCGTTCCTGGTTCGTTCCTAGTTCGTTCCTGGTTCTTCTCCTCGCTTCCCTGTTCTTGTTATTTATACTCATATGTTCTTCTGTTCTTGATTCAGGGTAAAGTAGGGGATACAGTGTAGTTCAGGGTTACATGGATAGGATTACAGTGTACTGTTGACCCAACAGGTAACAGAATAAATCACACAAACGGCTCCTGTTGACCCAATACGTAAAAGTAACCCAATCATTACCCAAACGGCTCCTGTTGACCCACTAGTCAGTAGAGCAACGCAGTTGCCCGACCGTTAACAGTTATTTATCTGACAGCTCTACAACAGAGGCTAACAGAGCGTCTGTGGGATTTAAATGAGTTAGCAGATAATTTATTAAACGCTTAAGAAGAATTATAACCTGACCCACAGCTTGTACGTGACGCTGTTAGTTAGCAGTAAATACTTAGTTAACGGTCGTTAACAGTAAATACTTAGTTAACGGTCGTTAACAGTAAATACTTAGTTAACGGTCGTTAACAGTAAATACTTAGTTAACGGTCGTTAACAGTAAATACTTAGTTAACGGTCGTTAACAGTAAGTACTTAGTTAACGGTCGTTAACAGTAAATACTTAGTTAACGGTCGTTAACAGTAAATACTTAGTTAACGGTCGTTAACAGTAAATACTTAGTTAACGGTCGTTAACAGTAAATAGTTAACGGTCGTTAACAGTAAATACTTAGTTAACGGTCGTTAACAGTAAATACTTAGTTAACGGTAGTTAACAGTAAATACTTAGTTAACAGTATATAGTTAACAGTAAATAGTTAACAGTAAATACTTAGTTAACGGTAGTTAACAGTAAATACTTAGTTAACAGTAAATAGTTAACAGTAAATATTTAGTTAACAGTATATAGTTAACAGTAAATACTTAGTTAACAGTAAATACTTAGCAGTAAATAGTTAACGGTAAATTCTTAGTTAACAATAAATACTTAGTAAACAGTAAGTAGGCAACAGTAAATACTTAGTTAACAGTAAACAGTTAATAGTAAACACGTAGTTAAAAGTTAATTAGGTACTATTTAGTTAATATACCTGAATAAACCTGGAGGGTGTTCCGGGGGTCAACGCCCCCGCTGCCCGTTCCATGATCAGGCCTCGTGGTTGATCAGGGCCTGATTAATCAGGCTGTTACTGTTGGTCGCGTGTAAACAGACATACGACCCACAGCCCGGCTGGTCAGGTACTGACTTTAGTTGCCTGTCCAGTGCCTTCTTGAAGACAGCCAGGAGTCTTGAAGACAGCCAGGGGTCTTGAAGACAGCCAGGAGTCTTGAAGACAGCCAGGGGTCTTGAAGACAGCCAGGAGTCTTGAAGACAACCAGGGGTCTTGAAGACAGCCAGGAGTCTTGAAGACAGCCAGGGTCTTGAAGACAGCCAGGAGTCTTGAAGACAGCCAGGGGTCTTGAAGACAGCCAGGAGTCTTGAAGACAACCAGGGGTCTTGAAGACAGCCAGGAGTCTTGAAGACAGCCAGGGGTCTTGAAGACAACCAAGGGTCTTGAAGACAACCAGGGGTCTTGAAGACAACCAAGGGTCTTGAAGACAACCAGGGGTCTTGAAGACAGCCAGGGGTCTTGAAGACAGCCAGGGGTCTTGAAGACAACCAAGGGTCTTGAAGATAGCCAGGGGTCTTGAAGACAACCAGGGGTCTCTTGGTAATCCCCCTTATGTATGCTGGGAGGCAGTTGAACAGTCTTGGGCCCCTGACACTTATTGTGTTGTCTCTTAGCGTACTCGTGGCGTCTCTGCTTTTCATTGGTGAAATGTTGCATCTCCTGCCTAGTTTTTTGGATTTCGTAGGAAATGATTTCGTGTGCAGATTTGGGACTAGTCCTTCTAGGATTATCCAAGTCAGGTATAAATTATAAAGTATGTTTATCGCCTGCGTTCCAAGGAGTACTGGTCAAGGGACTTCAACCATTTCCCAGTAATTTAGGTGCTTATTGTACTTACACGTCCAGTGAAAGTTCTGCAATTTTGCCTGCCTTGAAGGGGTCGTTAGTGTACAACAATATTCTTAGAGAGAACAAGTGATTTAAAAAGAATCATCATGGGCATCCCTTGTTTTGAAGGTTCTCATTATCCATCCTATCATTATTCTAGGAGATGTGGCAGATACAGTGTTGTGATCTCTGAAAGTGGGATTCTCCGACATTATCACTCCCAGGTCCTGGTGGTCGTTTTGGTAAGAGCAAAGAGAGAGAGAGAGTCAGAGAGAGAGAGAGAGAGAGAGAGAGAGAGAGAGAGGACAGAGAGCATTGGTTTAATATAAACATCTTTCTATACACGCAAAATTTACGATATTGATTTTTAATTAGCTGTTCGAATTTACTCCGTAAAATTTGATTTGTTTAATAACCAATTTGCATAGTAAATTGCGACGCGATATCGGTTTAATGTAGCGGTTTGTGGCTGCCTGAAATACACTCTAATACCCGTATGTCAGAAGGGTGACCAAAGTCTACACAGTGAGTGGTTTGTTGGGATTAAAGCTTATAGACTTTATGAGGGAGATTACTAAGGCTGTGTTTCACTTGTATACCAGTAGTCAGGTAAGCTTTCTCTTGTATACCAGTAGTCAGGTAAGCTTTCTCTTGTATACCAGTAGTCAGGTAAGCTTTCTCTTGTATACCAGTAGTCAGGTAAGCTTTCTCTTGTATACCAGTAGTCAGGTAAGCTTTCTCTTGTATACCAGTAGTCAGGTAAGCTTTCTCTTGTATACCAGTAGTCAGGTAAGCTTTCTCTTGTATACCAGTAGTCAGGTAAGCTTTCTCTTGTATACCAGTAGTCAGGTAAGCTTTCTCTTGTATACCAGTAGTCAGGTAAGCTTTCTCTTGCATACCAGTAGTCAGGTAAGCTTTCTCTTGTATACCAGTAGTCAGGTAAGCTTTCTCTTGTATACAGCAGTCAGGTAAGCTTTCTCTTGTATACCAGTAGTCAGGTAAGCTTTCTCTTGTATACCAGTAGTCAGGTAAGCTTTCTCTTGTATACCAGTAGTCAGGTAAGCTTTCTCTTGTATACCAGTAGTAAGGTAAGCTTTCTCTTGTATACCAGTAGTCAGGTAAGCTTTCTCTTGTATACCAGTAGTCAGATAAGCTTTCTCTTGTATACCAGTAGTCAGGTAAGCTTTCTCTTGTATACCAGTAGTCAGGTAAGCTTTCTCTTGTATACCAGTAGTCAGGTAGGCTTTCTCTTGTATACCAGTAGTCAGGTAAGCTTTCTCTTGTATACCAGTAGTCAGGTAGGCTTTCTCTTGTATACCAGTAGTCAGGTAAGCTTTCTCTTGTATACCAGTAGTCAGGTAAGCTTTCTCTTGTTATACCAGTAGTCAGGTAAGCTTTCTCTTGTATACCAGTAGTCAGGTAAGCTTTCTCTTGTATACCAGTAGTCAGGTAAGCTTTCTCTTGTATACCAGTAGTCAGGTAAGCTTTCTCTTGTATACCAGTAGTCAGGTAAGCTTTCTCTTGTATACCAGTAGTCAGGTAAGCTTTCTCTTGTATACCAGTAGTCAGGTAAGCTTTCTCTTGTATACCAGTAGTCAGGTAAGCTTTCTCTTGTATACCAGTAGTCAGGTAAGCTTTCTCTTGTATACCAGTAGTCAGGTAAACTTTCTCTTGTATACCAGTAATCAGGTAAGCTTTCTCTTGTATACCAGTAGTCAGGTAAGCTTTCTCTTGTATACCAGTAGTCAGGTAAGCTTTCTCTTGTATACCAGTAGTCAGGTAAGCTTTCTCTTGTATACCAGTAGTCAGGTAAGCTTTCTCTTGTATACCAGTAGTCAGGTAAGCTTTCTCTTGTATACCAGTAGTCAGGTAAGCTTTCTCTTGTATACCAGTAGTCAGGTAAGCTTTCTCTTGTATACCAGTAGTCAGGTAAGCTTTATCTTGTATACCAGTAGTCAGGTAAGCTTTATCTTGTATACCAGTAGTCAGGTAAGCTTTATCTTGTATACCAGTAGTCAGGAAAGCTTTATCTTGTATACCAGTAGTCAGGAAAGCTTTCACTTGTATAGCATTAGTCAGGGAAGCTTTAATCTTTGAAACAAAGCTTAAGCTCTCGTTGCGTATGCTCTACACTCACCTATTTGTACTCATTTCTGATTGCAGGGGTCGATTCGTAGCTCCTGGCCCCGCCTCTTCACTGATCGCTACTAGGTCACACTCTGCCTGCTCCATGAGCTTTATCATACCTTTTCTTAAATCTTTGTATGGATCCTGCGTCCACTACATCAATCCCCAGGTTGTTCCACTTCCTGACAACTCTGTGACTGAAGAAATACTTCCTAACATCCCTGAGACTCATCCGAGTCTTCAGCTTCCAGTTGTGACCCCTTGTTGCTGTGTCACATCTCTGACACATTCTGTCCCTATGTGTACACATATAAACACATAGGTGGTTGGATGGTAGATAGTAACCATCCAGGAAGGTACTACCGTCCTGACGTGAGAGTACGAAAGGGAAACATGGTAAATGTTTTGTACTCTGGAAGGATTTCTAATCGATTTCTGTCTCGTGAATAGTTTACACGACAATCATGTGTATATATGCAAAATATTCACCTTGGAGGGAGGGGATGAAGAAGACTGTGAACGCTAGAGGCTTCAGCTTCCAGCAAGCTTGTGTGAATATGATAAATCGCAGTGGAGACGAGTGGCCTTTGAGTTGACGTGCTGTTGGAGTGTGAACAAGGTAACATTTATGAAGTTATTTTTTATAAAACCAGTTAGCCAGACTTGAGTCCTGGAGGGGGGGGGGGTAATGCCTCACCCTGACAAAATATCTGTTGAATGAATAATGGTCAATTAAGGTTTCTTTTAGTGGATCACTTTACCTTCGTTAAAGACGGGTAGTATGATTAACAAAATGCTACAGTGTGTATATATTATATTATATATATATTTATATATATATTTTATTATATATATTATATATATATATATATATATAATATAGGAGAGGAGAGTTATTAAATGGAGAGTTAGAGGTATTGGGAAGATGGAAGGAATATTTTGAGGAATTGTTAAATGTTGATGAAGATAGGGAAGCTGTGATTTCGTGTATAGGGCAAGGAGGAAAAAACATCTTGTAGGAGTGAGGAAGAGCAGTTGTGAGTGTGGGGAAGTTCGTGAGGCAGTAGGTAAAATGAAAGGGGGGTAGGCAGCCGGGATTGATGGGATAAAGATAGAAATGTTAAATCAGGTGGGATATAGTTTTGGAGTGGTTGGTGCAATTATTTAATAAATGTATGGAAGAGGGTAAGGTACCTAGGGATTGGCAGAGAGACATGCATAGTTCCTTTGTATAAAGGCAAAGGGGATAAAAGAGAGTGCAAAAATTATAGGGGGATAAGTCTGGTTGAGTGTACCTGGTAAAGTGTATGGTAGTAGATTATAATTGAAAGAATTAAGAGTTAAGACGGAGAATAGGATAGCAGATGAACAAGGAGGCTTTAGGAAAGGTAGGGGGTGTGTGGACCAGGTGTTTACAGTGAAACATATAAGTGAACAGTATTTAGATAAGGCTAAAGAGGTCTTTGTGGCATTTATGGATTTGGGAAAAGGCGTATGACAGGTGGATAGGGGGCAATGTGGCAGATGTTTGCAAGTGTATGGTGTATGAGGTAGGTTACTGAAAGCAGTGAAGAGTTTTTACGAGGATAGTGAGGCTCAAGTTAGAGTATGTAGGAAAGAGGGAAATTTTTTCCCAGTTAAAAGTAGGCCTTAGACAAGGATGTGTGATGTCACCGTGGTTGTTTAATATATTTATAGATGGGGTTGTAAGAGAAGTAAATGACGAGGGTCTTGGCAAGAGGCGTGGAGTTAAAAGATAAAGAATCACACACAAAGTGGGAGTTGTCACAGCTGCTCTTTGCTGATGACACTGTGCTCTTGGAGATTCTGAAGAAGTTGCAGAGATTGGTGGATGAATTTGGTAGGGTGTGCAAAGAAGAAAATTAAAGGTGAATACAGGAAAGAGTAGGTATATGAGGAATAACAAAAGATTAGGTGATGAAAGATTGAATATCAGATTGGAGGGAGAGAGTATGGAGGAGGTGAACGTATTCAGATATTTAGGGAGTGGACGTGTCAGCGGATGGGTCTATGAAAGATGAGGTGAATCATAATTGATGAGGGAAAAAGAGTGAGTGGTGCACTTAGGAGTCTGTGGAGACAAAGAACTTTGTCCTTGGAGGCAAAGAGGGGAATGTATTGAGAGTATAGTTTTACCAACGCTCTTATATGGGTGTGAAGCGTGGTGATGAATGTTGCACTGCAGCGAGGAGAAGGCTGGGGCAGTGGAGATGTCATGTCTGAGGGCAATGTGTGGTGTGAATATAATGCAGAGAATACGTAGTTTGGAAGTTAGAGGGAGGTGCGGGATTACAAAACTGTTGTCCAGAGGGCTGAGGAAGGGTTGTTGAGGTGGTTCGACATGTAGAGAGAATGGAGCGAAACAGAATGACCTTCAAGAGTGTATCAGTCTGTAGTGGAAGGAAGGCGGGGTAGGGGTCGGCCTAGGAAGGTTGGAGGGGAGGGGGTAAAGGAGGTTTTGTGTGCAGGGGCTTGGACTTCCAGCAGGCATGCGTGAGCGTGTTTGATAGGAGTGAATGGAGACAAATGGTTTTTAATACTTGACGTGCTGTTGGAGTGTGAGCAAAGTAACATTTATGAGGGATTCAGGGAAACCGGCAGGCCGGACTTGAGTCCTGGAGATGGGAAGTACAGTGCCTGCACTCTGAAGGAGGGGTGTTAATGTTGCAGTTTAAAAACTGTAGTTGTAAAGCACCCTTCTGGCAAGACAGTGATGGAGTGAATGATGGTGAAAGTTTTTCTTTTTTCGGGGCACCCTGCCTTGTGGGAATCGGCCGGTTGTGATAATAAAAAAAAAAAAAAAAAAAAAAAAAAAAAAAAAAAAAAAAAAAAAAATATATATATATATATATATATATTATATATATATATATATATATATATATATATATATATTTATATATTATATCCACCCGTCTTCAGAGTGCAGACACTGTACTTCCCACCTCCAGGACTCAAGTCTGGCTCATCGGTTTCTTTGGATCCTTTCATAAATGTTACTTTGCTCACACGTCAAATCATCAATACCATTTGCCTCCACTTGTTTCTAACACCCTCACACATGCTTGCTGGAAGTCCAAGCCCTTCCCCCACAAAACTTCCTTTATATTCTCTCCCTCCAACCTTTCCTATGATGACCCCTTCTCCACCTTTGATTACAGATTTATAAGCCTTCCAAGTCATTCTATTTCGTTCCATCCTTTCTAAATGTCCAAATCACCTCAATCCATCCTCAGCTCTCTGGATAATACTTTTAGTAACCCCACACTTCCTAATTTCCAAAATATGGATTCTCTACATTATATTCACACCACACATCGCCCTCAGACATGACATCTCCACTGCCTCCAGCCTTCTCCTTGTTGCAACATTCATCACCCATGTTTCACACCCATATAATAATAATAATAATAATAATAATAATCTTTATTTACTACAAGTACATGTACAAGGTATACAGTCCTAGCTGACAACAATGACATACTACTACATAGAAAGCCACTTGTTATGCTGAGCATCTCGGGCAAATTAGGTCAGTGTCCCAGGATGCGACCCACACCAGTCGACTAACACCCAGGTACCCATTTTACTGATGGGGAACATAGACAACAGGTGGAAAGAAACACGCCCAATGTTTCTACACTGGCTGGGAATCGAACCCAGACCCTCACCGTGTGAAGCGAGAGCGTTAACCACCAAGCGTTGGTACAACTATACTCTCATACATTCCCCTCTTTGATTCCATGGTTAACGATCTTTGTCTCCATAGACTCCTCAGTGCACTGCTCACCTTTTCCCATCATCAATTCTATGATTCACCTCATCCTTCATAGACCCATCCGCTGACACGTCCACTCCCAAATATCTGAATACATTCACCTCCTCCATACTCTCTCCCTCCAATCTGATATCCAGTATTTCATTACCTAAATTAAAAGTGAGTACACTTTTAACAATTGCAAGTTTACAACACTCAAATTTTTACTCCCTATTTCGGGCAGGGGCGAGAATATTCGCCTTTCGGAGATTAGAAATTGCTCGAAAACTAACCATCAGAATTCCATTTATATGGTCCCATTCAACTCATATTGAGATACTCTATCCACTCTAGGGAGTTCTGTTTAGAATCTAATGTATTATAAATTCCCCAATGAGGGGTTAATATAAATTAATTTAAACTACATTATGTACACTGCAGAAAAAAATCAAACTGCATTATATTGTATATACATCTCAGTGTATATACATATATGCACACCTCCCGGTATATATGCATATAAGCTTTGTAAATGTAATAGATATGTTAAATATCTGTTAAAATCTTCTTTGTTAGTTTCTAAAAATCATCTAAAAATTTAACATTAAGAAATCATTTCTGAATGTTAAATCTATCGTATCCTTCCCCAAAATAGTTTTCTCTCTGTTAAAGTGGAAAAAACATTCAACAAGGGGCGAGAGCAAGGGGGCTATGACCCCTCGTCCCCACACTACTAATAGGCAGGGATCAAAGGGGTCATGACCTTTCCTTCCCACAGCTGTGAGATGGAACGGACGGGTCATAAATCCTGTGGTACAAATCTTGTCAATAGATACCTACAAATTGGTATAAAAACACAACGTGAGCAAACACTAGCACATTTATATTAAATAACGTTTCGGTCCTGGGACCTTGATGTACTCAAGGTCCCAGGACCGAAACGTCTTCTAATTTATCTTAGTTTTTGCTCGTGTCTTTCCAAACCACAAAACGTGATATTTAATGTATTTATCTAAACTTCCACATTATGTTCTTGCAACACAACAAACTTCCACATTATGTTCTTGCAACACAAACTTCCACATTATGTTCTTGCAACACAACAAACTTCCACATTATGTTCTTGCAACACAACAAACTTCCACATTATGTTCTTGCAACACAACAAACTTCCACATTATGTTCTTGCAACACAACCCAAAATTCCACATTATGTTTTTTGCAACACAACAAACTTCCACATTATGTTCTTGCAACACAAAGTTCCACATTATGTTCTTGACACAACAAATTCCACATTATGTTCTTGCAAAAACAACAAACTTCCACATTATGTTCTTGAACACAACAAACTTCCACATTATGTTCTTGCAACACAACAACTTCCACATTATGTTCTTGCAACACAACAAACTTCCACATTATGTTCTTGCAACACATCAAACTTCCACATTATGGTTCTTGCAACACATCAAACTTCCACATTATGTTCTTGCAACACAAACTTCACTTTAAATGTTCTTGCAACAAAAACAAACTTCCACATTATGTTCTTGCAACACAAAACTTACACATTATGTTCTTGCAACACAAATTTCCACATTATGTTCTTGCAACACAAAAAACCTTCCACATTATGTTCTTGCAACCCAACAAACTTCCAACATTATGTTCTTGCAACACACAAACTTCCACATTTGTTCTTGCCACCAACAAACTTCCACATATGTTCTTGCACACAACTTCCACTTAAGTTCTTGCACCACAAACTTCCACTTTTCTTGCAAACAACAACTTCCACATTATGTTCTTGCAACACACAAACCCCATTGTTCTTGCAACACAACAATTTCCCACATTTGTTCTTGCAACACACAACTTCCCATGTCTGCAACCAACAAACTTCCACATTATGTTCTTGCAACACAAACTTCCACATTATGTTCTTGCAACACAACAAACTTCCACATTATGTTCTTGCAACACAACAAACTTCCACATTATGTTCTTGCAACACAACAAACTTCCACATTATGTTCTTGCAAACACAACAAACTTCCACATTTATGTTCTTGCAACACAACAAAGTTCCACATTATGTTCTTGCAACACAACAAACTTCCACATTATGTTCTTGCAACAAAACACAAACTTCCACATTATGTTCTTGCAACACACAAACTTCCACATTATGTTCTTGCAACACAAAAAAAACTTCCACATTATGTTCTTGCAACACATCAAACTTCCACATTATGTTCTTGCAACACAAACTTCCACATTATGTTCTTGCAACACAACAAACTTCCACATTATGTTCTTGCAACACAACAAACTTCCACATTATGTTCTTGCAACACAAACTTCCACATTATGTTCTTGCAACACAAACTTCCACATTATGTTCTTGCAACACAACAAACTTCCACATTATGTTCTTGCAACACAACAAACTTCCACATTATGTTCTTGCAACACAACAAACTTCCACATTATGTTCTTGCAACACAAACTTCCACATTATGTTCTTGCAACACAAATTTCCCACATTATGTTCTTGCAACACCAAAACTTCCACATTATGTTCTTGCAACACAACAAACTTCCACATTATGTTCTTGCAACACATCAAACTTCCACATTATGTTCTTGCAACACAAACTTCCACATTATGTTCTTGCAACACAACAAACTTCCACATTATGTTCTTGCAACACAAACTTCCACATTATGTTCTTGCAACACAAACTTCCACATTATGTTCTTGCAACACAAACTTCCACATTATGTTCTTGCAACACAACAAACTTCCACATTATGTTCTTGCAACACAAACTTCCACATTATGTTCTTGCAACACAAACTTCCACATTATGTTCTTGCAACACAACAAACTTCCACATTATGTTCTTGCAACACAACAAACTTCCACATTATGTTCTTGCAACACAACAAACTTCCACATTATGTTCTTGCAAACACAACAAACTTCCACATTATGTTCTTGTAACACAACAAACTTCCACATTATGTTCTTGCAACACAACAAACTTCCACATTATGTTCTTGCAACACAACAAACTTCCACATTATGTTCTTGCAACACAACAAACTTCCACATTATGTTCTTGCAACACAAACTTCCCACATTTGTTCTTGCAACACAACAAACTTCACATTATGTTCTTGCAACACAACAAACTTCCACATTATGTTCTTGCAACACAACAAACTTCCACATTATGTTCTTGCAACACAAACTTCCACATTATGTTCTTGCAACACAACAAACTTCCACATTATGTTCTTGCAACACAACAAACTTCCACATTATGTTCTTGCAACACAACAAACTTCCACATTATGTTCTTGCAACACAACAAACTTCCACATTATGTTCTTGCAACACAACAAACTTCCACATTATGTTCTTGCAACACAACAAACTTCCACATTATGTTCTTGCAACACAAACAAACTTCCACATTTATGTTCTTGCAACACAAACAAACTTCCACATTATGTTCTTGCAACAAAACTAACTTCCACATTATGTTCTTGCAACACAACAAACTTCCACATTATGTTCTTGCAACACAAAGTTCCACATTATGTTCTTGCAACACAAACTTCCACATTATGTTCTTGCAACACAACAAACTTCCACATTATGTTCTTGCAAACAACAAACTTCACATTATGTTCTTGCAACACAACAACTTCCACATTATGTTCTTGCAACACAACAAACTTCCACATTATGTTCTTGCAAACAAAATTTTCCACATTATGTTCTTGCAACACAACAAACTTCCACATTAAGTTCTTGCAACACAACAAAACTTCCACATTATGTTCTTGCAACACAACAAACTTCCACATTATGTTCTTGCAACACAACAAACTTCCACATTATGTTCTTGCAACACAACAAACTTCCACATTATGTTCTTGCCAACACAACAAACTTCCACATTATGTTCTTGCAACACAACAAACTTCCACATTATGTTCTTGCAACACAACAAACTTCCACATTATGTTCTTGCAACACAACAAACTTCCACATTATGTTCTTGCAACACTTCCACATTATGTTCTTGCAACACAAACTTCCACATTAAGTTCTTGCAACAACATGCAACGATTGCCAATATCACTAATTCACTAGTAATAAAAGTATGTCACTGCTTTTGTTTGGTTCCTCGCTACAAAAAATTCGACAGCCAATTTAAAAATGGAAAGTGTTTGAAACTGGGCTGGGAGCTGGTTCCAAAAGGCTGGCTTTGGTAGAGATTACGCCATATGGCTTTTGGTTCACTGGCTGGAACGTGTTTTACAGAAGTGATCGGATTCCATGCGGTCACTGGCCAATATCTTTCTCTTGTAATCTCGTGTACAAATTTTAACCGGACGATAGTATATATATACATTTTTACTCGGGAGTACAAAAAATGAACAATATCGTCGTTGGAACAATTTGAAACTATCCTACAAGGGAAGCAGGTCATAAAGTCGTGGTTGGAACAATTTAAAACTAACAGATAATGCATAAGTCACAATACCGTGGCTGGAACAAGTCACAATACCGTGGCTGGAACAAGTCACAATACCGTGGCTGGAACAAGTCACAATACCGTGGCTGGAACAAGTCACAATACCGTGGCTGGAACAAGTCACAATACCGTGGCTGGAACAAGTCACAATAACCGTGGCTGGAACAACTCACAATACCGTGGCTGGAACAACTCGCAGTACCGTGGCTGGAACAACTCACAATACCCTGGCTGGAACAACTCACAATACCGTGGCTGGAAAAACTCACAATACCGTGGCTGGAACAACTCACAATACCGTGGCTGGAAAAACTCACAATACCGTGGCTGGAACAACTCACAATACCGTGGCTGGAACAACTCACAATACCGTGGCTGGAAAAACTCACAATACCGTGGCTGGAACAACTCACAGTACCGTGGCTGGAAAATCTCACAATACCGTGGCTGGATACCGTGGCTGGAACAACTCACAATACCGTGGCTGGAACAACTCACAATGCCGTGGCTGGAACAACTCACAATACCGTGGCTGGAACAACTCACAATACCGTGGCTGGAAAAACTCACAATACCGTGGCTGGAACAACTCACAGTACCGTGGCTGGAAAACCTCACAATACCGTGGCTGGATACCGTGGCTGGAACAACTCACAATACCGTGGCTGGAACAACTCACAATGCCGTGGCTGGAACAACTCACAACTAACCTATATTAACAACTCAACATATTTTCAATACTAGCTCCCTTTAGGAATAATAATAATAATAATAATAATAATAATAATAATAATAATAATAATAATAATAATAATAATTACGTTTACCCAGGAAACTCATAATTGGATAATGAGTTGAATAAATGATTTAAGTCAGTTTTGGCGAAAGATTTGAATTAGTGGATTTTCAACAAATCGTTTATTTGTTTACAAGAGACAGGTATTCTCTGGAGTATTTTTTAAATAACAAATACACAGAGTGTTGTATGTCTCTCAGTATATATACACTGAGTATTTAATGTGTGTGTTATGTATTAAACTATTCTTGACTGGCAGTGAGGTGACGAGAAGATTTCAGGACCTTTTAAGCAACGACATAGTGTATATACCATGATATATATACCATGGAATATATACCATAGGATACCATGATATATATATATATATATATATATATATATATTATATATATATATATATATATATATAATATATATATATATATATATAATATATATATTACCATGGTATATACACCATGGTATCCTATGGAATAAATACCTTGATACCCTGTGGTAAATACACCATGGTACTCCATGGTGTATACACCATGGTACCCATTGGTGTATATACCATGGTACCCCATAGTATATACCATGCTACAACCATAGTATATACCATGCTACTCAATGGTGTATATGCCATGGTACTCATTGGTGCATATACCATGGTACTCATTGGTGTATATACCATGGTACTCATTGGTGTATATACCATGGTACTCATTGGTGCATATACCATGGTACTCATTGGTGTATATACCATGGTACTCATTGGTATATATAACTTGGTACTCATTGGTGTATATACCTTGGTACTCACTGGTGCGTATACCATGGTACTCATTGGTGTATATACCTTGGTACCCATTGGTGTATATACCTTGGTACTCATTGGTGTATATACCATGGTACTCATTGGTGTATATACCATGGTACTCACTGGTGTATATACCTTGGTACTCATTGGTGTATATACCATGGTACTCATTGGTGTATATACCTTGGTACTCACTGGTGTATATACCTTGGTACTCATTGGTGTATATACCATGGTACTCATTGGTGTATATACCATGGTACTCATTGGTGTATATACCATGGTACTCATTGGTGTATATACCATGGTACTCATTGGTGTATATACCTTGGTACTCATTGGTGTATATACCATGGTACTCATTAGTGTATGTACCTTGGCACTCATTGGTGTATATACCTTGGTACTCATTGGTGTATATACCATGGTACTCATTGGTGTATATACCTTGGTACTCATTGGTGTATATACCATGGCACTCATTGGTGTAGATACCATGGTACTCATTGGTGTAGATACCATGGTACTCATTGGTGTATATACCATGGTACTCATTGGTGTACATACCTTGGTACTCATTGGTGTATATACTATGGTACTCATTGGTGTATATACCATGGTACTCATTGGTGTAGATATCATGGTACTCATTGGTGTATATACCATGGTACTCATTGGTGTATATACCTTGGTACTCATTGATGTATATACCTTGGTACTCATTGGTGTATATACCATGGTACTCATTGGTGTATATACCATGGTACTCATTGGTGTATATACCATGGTACTCATTGGTGTATATACACCTTGGTACTCATTGGTGTATATACCATGGTACTCATTGGTGTATATACCTTGGTACTCATTGGTGTATATACCATGGTACTCATTGGTGTATATTCCTTGGTACTCATTGGTGTATATACCATGGTACTCATTGGTGTATATACCTTGGTACTCATTGGTGTATATACCATGGTACTCATTGGTGTATATACCATGGTACTCATTGGTGTATATTCCTTGGTACTCATTGGTGTATATACCATGGTACTCATTGGTGTATATACCTTAGCACTCATTGGTGTATATACCATGGTACTCATTGGTGTACATACCATGGTACTCATTGGTGTATATACCTTGGTACTCATTGGTGTATATACCACGGTACTCATTGGTGTATATACCTTGGTACTCACTGGTGTATATACCTTGGTACTCATTGGTGTATATACCTTGGTACTCATTGGTGTATATTCCTTGGTACTCACTGGTGTATATACCTTGGTACTCACTGGTGTATATACCTTGGTACTCACTGGTGTATATACCATGGTACACATTGGTGTATATACCTTGGTACTCACTGGTGTATATACCATGGTACTCATTGGTGTATATACCTTGGTACTCACTGGTGTATACACCATGGTACTCAGTTGTATATACCATGGTACTCACTGGTGTATATACCTTGGTACCCACTGGTGTATATACCATGTACTCATGGTGTATACTCTGGTAACTGGTGTATATACCTTGGTACTCACTGGTGTAGATACCATGGTACTCATTGGTGTATATACCTTGGTACTCACTGGTGTATATACCTTGGTACTCACTGGTGTATATACCTTGGTACTCACTGGTGTATATACCTTGGTACTCACTGGTGTATATACCTTGGTACTCACTGGTGTATATACCTTGGTACTCACTGGTGTATATACCTTGGTACTCACTGGTGTATATACCTTGGTACTCACTGGTGTATATACCTTGGTACTCACTGGTGTATATACCATGGTACTCACTGGTGTATATACCTTGGTACTCACTGGTGTATATACCTTGGTAGTCACTGATGTATATATCTTGGTACTCTCTGGTGTATATACCTTGGTACTCATTGGTGTACATATCTTGGTACTCACTGGTGTATATACCTTGGTACTCATTAGTGTATATGCCTTGGTACTCACTGGTATATATACCTTGGTACTCACTGGTGTATATACCTTGGTACTCACTGGTGTATATACCTTGGTACTCACTGGTGTATATACCTTGGTACTCACTGGTGTATATACCTTGGTACTCATGGTGTATATACCTTGGTACTCACTGGTGTATATACCTTGGTACTCACTGGTGTATATACCTTGGTACTCACTGGTGTATATACCTTGGTACTCACTGGTGTATATGCCTTGGTACTCACTGGTGTATATACCTTGGTACTCACTGGTGTATATATACCTTGGTACTCACTGGTGTATACCTTGGTACTCACTGGTTATATACCTATGGTACTCACTGGTGTATATACCATGGTACTCACTGGTGTATATACCATGGTACTCACTGGTGTATATACCTTGGTACTCACTGGTATATACCTTGGTACTCACTGGTGTATATACCTTGGTACTCACTGGTATATACCTTGGTACTCACTGGTATATACCTGGTCTTCATAGTCTACAATATAATGGTACTCACTGGTATATACCTAGTACACTGGGAAACCTTGGTACTCACTGTAATCTCGTCTTCCAATAAATCTACTTAGCATTGGTCGTCATAAAGAACTGGTATATTTTCACCTGAATTCCTTACTCTATCTTATCCCCGTCTATCTTTATCCTATCCCCGTCTATCTTTATCTTATCCCCGTCTATCTTTATCTTATCCCCGTCTATCTTTATCTTATCCCCGTCTATCTTTATCTTATCCCCGTCTATCTTTATCTTATCCCCGTCTATATCTTATCCCCGTCTATCTTTATCTTATCCCCGTCTATCTCTATCTTATCCCCGTCTATCTTTATCTTATCCCCGTCTATCTTTATCTTATCCCCGTCTATATCTTATCTCCGTCAATCTTTATTTTATCCACGACTATTTCTATCTCATCCCTAACTATTTCTATCTTATCCTGTCCCTCTCTATCTTATCCCGTCTATATCTTATCCCCATCTATAATATCTTATCCCCGACTATATCTTATCCCCGTCTATTTATCCCCGTCTATATCTTATCCCGTCTATATCCGTTATATCTTATCCCGACTATTCTATCTTATCCCCGTACTATTATCTTATCCGCCGTCTTTATCTTATCCCGTCTATATCTTATCCCCGTCTATAATATCTTATCCCCGACTATATCTTATCCCCGTCTTATCTTATCCCGTCTATATCTTATCCCCGTCTATAATATCTTATCCCCGACTATATCTTATCCCCGTCTATAATATCTTATCCCCGACTATATCTTATCCCCGTCTATAATATCTTATCCCCGTCTATATCTTATCCCCGTCTATAATATCTTATCCCCGACTATATCTTATCCCCGTCTATATCTTATCCCCGACTATAATATCTTATCCCCGACTATATCTTATCCCCGACTATATCTTATCCCCGTCTATATCTTATCCCCGTCTATATCTTATTCCCGTCTATATCTTATCCCCGTCTATAATATCTTATCCCCGACTATATCTTATCCCCGTCTATATCTTATCCCCATCTATAATATCTTATCCCCGTCTATATCTTATCCCTGACTATATCTTATCCCCGTCTATATCTTATTCCCGTCTATATCTTATCCCCGTCTATATCTTATCCCCGACTATATCTTATCCCCGTCTATATCTTATCCCCGTCTATATCTTATCCCCGTCTATATCTTATCCCCGACTATATCTTATCCCGTTATTTTTTATCCCCGTCTATATCTTATTCCCGTCTATATCTTATCCCCGTCTATATCTTATCCCCGACTATATCTTATCCCCGTCTATATCTTATCCCCGTCTATATCTTATCCCCGTCTATATCTTATCCCGACTATATCTTATCCCCGTCTATATCTTATCCCGTCTATATCTTATCCCCGTCTATATCTTATCCCGACTATATCTTATCCCCGTCTATATCTTATCCCGTCTATATCTTATCCCCGTCTATATCTTATCCCCGTCTATTATCTTATCCCCGTCTATTATCTTATCCCCGTCTATATCTTATCCCCGTCTATATCTTATCCCCGCTATATCTTATCCCCGTACTATATCTTATCCCCGTCTATATCTTATCCCCGTCTATATCTTATCCCCGTCTATATCTTATCCCCGACATATCTTATCCCCGCTATATTCTTATCCCCGTCTATATCTTATCCCCGTCTATATCTTATCCCCGTACTATATCTTATCCCCGACTATATCTTATCCCCGTCTATATCTTATCCCCGTCTATATCTTATCCCCGTCTATTCTTATCCCCGACTATATCTTATCCCCGTCTATATCTTATCCCCGTCTATATCTTATCCCCGTCTATATCTTATCCCCGTCTATATCTTATCCCCGTCTATATCTTATCCCCGACTATATCTTATCCCCGTCTATATCTTATCCCGTCTATATCTTATCCCGACTATATCTTATCCCCGTCTATATCTTATCCCCGACTATATCTTATCCCCGTCTATATCTTATCCCCGTCTATATCTTATCCCCGACTATATCTTATCCCCGTCTATATCTTATTCCCTACTATTTCTATCTTATCCCCGACTATATCTATCTTGTCCTGTCTATCCCAACTCTTCTCATGGGGTTGAACCTTCTGCGTTTGAATGTATTGTGAAGGAAGACTGAATTATACATGGTATAACAGAACTGTAACATGGTATAACAGAACTGTACCATGGTATATTAGAATTGTACATGGTATAACGGAACTGTACCATGGTATAACAGAACTGTACCATGGTATATTAGAATTGTACATGGTATAACAGAACTTTACCATGGTATATTAGAATTGTACCATGGTGTAAGAGAACTGTACCATGGTATATTGGAACTGTATTATAGTATAACAGAACTGTACCAATGTATAATAGAATTGTACTATGGTATATTAGAATTGTACCATATAATGGAACTGTACCATAGTATAATGGAACTGTACCATGGAGCTGTACTATGGTATAATGGTACTGTACCATGTTATAATGGAACTGTACCATGGAGCTGTACCATGGTATAATGGAACAGTACCAAAGGTATAATGGATCTATACCATGGTATATTAGAACTGTTCCATGGTATAATAACTGTACCATGGTATAATATAACTGTACCATGGTATAATATAACTGTACCATGGTATAATATAATTGTACCATGGTACAACTGAACCCGTCACAGTCGTATCACAGGAACCCAGGATAAGCTTAGATAAAACTACTGAAGTACTGTGAACCGCTTGTAGCCGCTGATCACGGCAGAATTTGCCTGGCTGACGCCAGTCGCGTGTTTACCTTCTCGGGTATACATCCTGTTTGTCTATTGGCTGGATTCTCCCAAGATCCAACCTGAACAGCCAATCAAAAGTGCTTTTTTCTATCTGCTAGACAAATGTAAACATTTATGTTACTTTCGTGGCTTCGAGTTCTGGTGTATATAGTGAGAGGTGTGTATGTTATCTGTGTATATTCACATAGATTGTGTATATATACCGAGAGTTGTATATATTATTAGTTCATATGCACATCGTATTCGTGTATATACACTTAGAGTTGTATATTTTATCACTGTATACATACGCTGTGTAATTATGTGTATATATGCTGAGTAGTGTATATTCTTAGTGCATACAAACCGTCTTAGTGTATATACACAGAGTTGTGTATATACTTAGTGCATATACATCAAGAATTGCGCATATTATCAGTGCATACATACCAAAAGTTGTGTATAAATGCGTATACACAGAGCTGTGTATATTATCAGTAATAATACATGCAGTGATAGAAACAAACGTTCAATCACTGAAAGAAAAATACTGAAAAAGACTTCCTTCACCGTGAAGATCTGATTTCAGAAAGGTAAGTGTTATTCTCAAGTATGTATGAATGTATATATACATATATACATGTATACGTGTATATACATGTATACGTGTATATATACATGTATATATACTATATACATGTATACATGTATATTCATGTATACATGTATATATACATGTATATATACATATATACATGTATACATGTATATATACATGTATATATATACATATATACATGTATACATGTATATATACATGTATATATACATATATACATGTATACATGTATATATACATGTATATATACATATATACATGTATACATGTATATACATGTATATATACATATATACATGTATACATGTATATATACATGTAATATACATATATACATACCACGATAAACATAATACCACAGTATTGTTCCATAATTCCATGGTACTATTGCATAAAACAGTTCCATTGTACAATGGTACATTTAGGTCATCTATTGTTCTGCGTCAGTGAATCAAGAACAATAGTTGTTACAGATGTGTTTACAATGACTCACGAAATCGTAATGACACGGTTGCAAACAAACCATACCACGGGCGGGGTTTGAACCCGCGGTCTGGGGTTTTGAGATTCTCTGACCGCGGGTTCAAATCCCGCCCGTGGTGTGGTTTGTGTTTATAATGTGAGGAAGCTTGTATATTATCCAGGAGCCTTGTTTAGCGGCTCAGTTTACTACTGCTACTAGACTACTGTTACTAGTGCTATTATTACTATACTACTACTAGACTACTGTTACTAGTGCTATTATTACTACTACTGTTATTACTACTACTAGACTACTGTTACTAGTGCTATTACTACTACTGTTACTACTACTATTATTACTACTACTACTAGACTACTGTTACTACTATTATTATTACTACTACTACTAGACTACTGTTACTACTATTATTACTACTACTGTTATTACTACTATTATTACTACTACTACTACTAGACTACTGTTACTAGTGCTATTACTACTACTACTGATACTACTACTACTAGACTACTGTTACTACTACTATTATTACTACTACTAGACTACTGTTACTACTATTATTATTACTACTACTACTAGACTACTGTTACTAGTGCTATTACTACTACTACTGTTACTACTACTACTACTAGACTACTGTTACTACTACTATTATTACTACTACTACTACTAGACTACTGTTACTACTATTATTACTACTACTACTAGACTACTGTTACTATTATTATTACTACTACTACTAGACTACTGTTACTAGTGCTATTACTACTACTGTTACTAGTGCTATTACTACTACTACTGTTACTACTACTACTACTAGACTAGACTACGTACTACTACATTATTATACTATCTATAGCTACGTTATTTAGTATTATTACTACTACTAGACTACTGTTACTATTATTACTACTACTACTACTAGACTACTGTTACTAGTGCTATTACTACTACTACTGTTACTACTGCTATTACTACTACTGCTGTTACTAGTGCTATTACTACTACTACTGCTGTTACTACTACTATTATTACAACTACTGTTACTACTACTATTATTACTACTACTGTTACTACTACTATTATTACTACTACTGTTACTACTATTATTACTACTACTGTTACTACTACTATTATTACTACTGCTATTACTACTGCTACTACTGTTACTACTACTATTATTACTACTGCTGTTACTACTACTATTATTACTTCTACTGTTACTACTACTATTACTACTACTGTTACTACTGCTATTACTACTACTACTACTGTTACTACTACTATTACTACTACTGTTACTACTACTATTACTACTACTGTTACTACTACTACTAGACTACTGTTACTACTATTATTATTACTACTGTTACTACTACTGTTACTATTACTACTACTATTACTACTACTACTACTAGACTACTGCTACTACTACTATTACTACTACTGTTACTACTATTACTATTATTACTACTATTACTACTACTGTTACTACTATTACTATTATTACTACTACTGTTACTACTACTGTTACTACTATTATTACTATTGTTACTACTATTACTACTACTGTTACTATTACTACTACTGTTACTACTATTACTATTATTACTACTACTGTTACTACTACTGTTACTACTATTATTATTACTATTGTTACTACTATTACTACTACTGTTACTATTACAACTACTGTTGCTACTACTATAGTTACTACTACTGTTACTATTACTACTACTGTTACTACTACTATTACTACTACTATTACTACTACTGTTACTACTATTATTACTACTACTGTTACTGCTACTATTATTACAACTGTTACTACTATTATTACTACTACTGTTGCTACTATTACTACTACTACTGTTACTACTATTATTACTGCTACTACTGTTACTACTACTATTATTACTACTACTGTTACTACTGCTATTACTACTACTGCTGTTACTACTATTATTACTACTACTGTTACTACTACTATTATTACTACTACTGTTACTACTACTACTACTGTTACTACTACTATTACTACTACTGTTATACTACTATGTTACTACTATTATTATAACTACTATTACTACTACTGTTTCTACTACTAAATGTTACTATTATTACTACTACTACTGTTACTACTATTTTTACTTTCTACTTTACTACTATACTCATACTTACTACTATTTTAACTACTACTACACTACCATAACTACTATACCCAACTACTACTACTATTACTACCCCACTATTTTCTTTCTACTACCTACTACTATTACGTCATTATCGTATGTGTGCGATCCTCATTACCTTAACAGGGAGATATTTTGGTCTTGTGATACCTGACTAAAAACGCTGCAACTCCTCCTCCACGATTTTGCATATATAGCCGGGATCTTTACACCATACATTAAATTTTGCCCCGGGGATTGTGGAAGGTGTCACTGTTATTCTCTTTGTGTTCCCACCAACTACAGTGCTGCTGTGGTCCACTAGGGTCCACTAAGTGGACCTGCAATTGGACCATATTGTGTTGTATTTCGTGGTTTATCTTTTGGCTTGCTGGTGGTAAAAGTGTTGAGGTTACCTGGAGTTTGAGGTAATCAGTCCCTCAACCTGGAGTCGATGTAATCAGTCTATCAATCTTTATATTGGACTGATGAAGCCACTGTGTCGTGAAACGGTTTTCTGAACCATTTGACTCCAATCTACCTGCCTGGAGGGAGAGTCTACCTACTTGCCTGGAGGGAGAGTCTACCTACTTGCCTGGAGGGAGAGTCTACCTACTTGCCTGGAGGGAGAGTCTACCTACTTGCCTGGAGGGAGAGTCTACCTACTTGCCTGGAGGGAGAGTCTACCTACTTGCCTGGAGGGAGAGTCTACCTACTTGCCTGGAGGGAGAGTCTACCTACTTGCCTGGAGGGAGAGTCTACCTACTTGCCTGGAGGGAGACTCTACCTACTTGCCTGGAGGGAGAGTCTACTTGCCTGGAGGGAGAGTCTACTTGCCTGGAGGGAGACTCTACCTACCTGCCTGGAGGGAGAGTCTACTTGCCTGGAGGGAGACTACCTACTTGCCTGGAGGGAGACTCTACCTACTTGCCTGGAGGGAGCCTCTACCTACCTGCCTGGAGGGAGATTCTACTTGCCTTGAGGGAGACTCTACCTACTTGCCTGGAGGGAGAGACTACCTACCTGCCTGCAGAGAGAGTCTACCTACCTGCCTGGAGGAAGACTCTACCTACCTGCCTGGAGGGAGACTCTACCTACCTGCCTGGAGAGAGACTCTACCTACCTGCCTGGAGGGAGACTCTACCTACCTGCCTGGAGGGAGAGTCTACTTGCCTGGAGGGAGACTCTACCTACTTGCCTGGAGGGAGACTCTACCTACCTGCCTGGAGGGAGAGTCTACTTGCCTGGAGGGAGACTCTACCTACCTGCCTGGAGGGAGAGTCTACTTGCCTGGAGGGAGATTCTACCTACTTGCCTGGAGGGAGACTCTACCTACCTGCCTAGAGGGAGATTCTACTTGCCTTGAGGGAGACTCTACCTACTTGCCTGGAGGGAGAGACTACCTACCTGACTGGAGAGAGAGTCTACTTGCCTGGAGGGAGACTCTACCTACCTGCCTGGAGAGTCTACCTACCTGCCTGGAGGAAGACTCTACCTACCTGCCTGGAGGGAGACTCTACCTACCTGCCTGGAGGGAGATTCTACTTGCCTTGAGGGAGACTCTACCTACTTGCCTGGAGGGAGAGACTACCTACCTGCCTGGAGAGAGAGTCTACTTGCCTGGAGGGAGACTCTACCTACCTGCCTGGAGAGAGAGTCTACCTACCTGCCTGGAGGAAGACTCTACCTACCTGCCTGGAGGGAGACTCTACCTACCTGCCTGGAGGGAGAGTCTACCTACTTGCCTAGAGGGAGACTCTACCTACTTGCCTGGAGGGAGACTCTACTTACTTGCCTGGAGTGAGACTCTACCTACCTGCCTGGAAAGAGAGTGTACTTGCCTGGAGGGAGACTCTACCTACTTGCCTAGAGGGAGACTCTACCTACTTGCCTGGAGGGAGACTCTACCTACCTGCCTGGAGGGAGACTCTACCTACTTGCCTGGAGGGAGACTCTACCTACTTGCCTGGAGGGAGACTCTACTTACTTGCCTGGAGGGAGACTCTACCTACCTGCCTGAAAAGAGAGTCTACTTGCCTGGAGGGAGACTCTACCTACTTGTCTGGAGGGAGACTCTACCTACTTGCCTGGAGGGAGACTCTACCTACTTGCCTGGAGGGAGACTCTACCTACCTGCCGGGAGGGAGAGTCTACGTGCCTGGAGGGAGACTCTACCTACCTGCCTGGAGGGAGAGTTTACCTACCTGCATGGAGGGAGAGTCTACCTACCTGCCTGGAGGGAGAGTTTTACCTACTTGCCCGGAGGGAGAGTCTATTACCTGCCTGAAGGGAGAGTCTACCTACCTGCCTGGAGGGAGAGTCTACCTACCTGCCTGGAGGGAGAGTCTACCTACTTTCCTGGAGGGAGACTCTACCTACCTGCCTGGAGGGAGAGTCTACCTACTTGCCTGGAGGGAGAGTCTACCTACCTGCCTGGAGGGAGAGTTTAAACCTACCCTGCCTGGAGGGAGAGTCTACCTACTTGTCTGGAGGGAGGTTACTCTACCTACCTGCCTGGAGGGAGACTCTACCTACCTGCCTGGAGGGAGAGTCTACCTACCTGCCTGGAGGGAGAGTCTACCTACCTGCCTGGAGGGAGAGACTACCTACCTGCCTGGAGGGAGAGACTACCTACTCCTGGAGGGAGAGTCTACCTACCTGCCTGGTGGGAGACTCTACCTACCTGCCTGGAGGGAGAGTCTACCTACCTGCCTGGAGGGAGAGTTTACCTACCTGCCTGGAGGGAGAGTCTACCTACTTGTCTGGAGGGAGACTCTACCTACCTGCCTGGAGGGAGACTCTACCTACCTGCCTGGAGGGAGAGTCTACCTACCTGCCTGGAGGGAGAGTCTACCTACCTGCCTGGTGGGAGACTCTATCTACCTGCCTGGAGGGAGAGTCTACCTACCTGCCTGGAGGGAGAGACTACCTACCTGCCTGGAGGGAGAGACTACCTACCTGCCTGGAGGGAGAGTCTACCTACCTGCCTGGTGGGAGACTCTACC
This sequence comes from Cherax quadricarinatus, assembly GCF_026875155.1. Taxonomy (NCBI): domain Eukaryota; kingdom Metazoa; phylum Arthropoda; class Malacostraca; order Decapoda; family Parastacidae; genus Cherax; species Cherax quadricarinatus. The sequence goes on from NC_069457.1 coordinate 14,390,840, forward strand.
TACCTGCCTGGAGGGAGAGTCTACCTACCTGCCTGGAGGGAGAGTCTACCTACCTGCCTGGAGGTAGGTAGACCCCTGGACTGGAGGTCGCTGGTATACCTGGAGTATACCTGGAGAGAGTTTCGGGGGTCAACGTCCCTGCGGCCCGGTCTGTGACCAGGCCTCATGGTGGACCAGGGCCTGATCAGCCAGCCTGTAACTGCTAGACGCACGCAGTCCAGCGTACGAACCACAACCTGGGTGGTCCGTACTGACTTTAGGTGCCTGTCCAGTGCCAGCTTGAAGACAGCCAGGGGTCTATTGGTAATCCTCCCCCCCCCTATGTATCTTGGGAGGCAGTTGAACAGTCTCGGGCCCCTGACACTTACTGTGTTGTCTCTTAACGTGCTATTGACACCCCTGCTTTTCATTGGGAGGATGTTGCATCGTCTGCCAAGTCTTTTGCTGTCGTAGGGAGTGATTTTCGTGTGCAAGTTTGGTACTAATCCCTCTAGGTCTAGGATCTTCCAAGCGTATATAATCATGTATCTCTCTCGCCTGCATTCTAGGGAGTACAGGTAACTGGTGTTGACTCAAGCTATTGTTGCTGGTCCTCCGACACTAGTCTAATGTTCCTGGAGCCTCTGGTGTTTCCAGTTTAAATAGGCGGATTATCTAAGCCTTGCTCTGTTAATTTTGGGCCAGCTATCTTAGGGCTGTTCCATGGAATTGGTAAGGGATGATCCCTGGAACACAGTCGGCATGTTGCACTGGTGTCTAGTCTGAAGATTACAGGTGGGCTACCTGCATATTTTTTATCAGTTTAGTCATAAGTCAGTTAAGTCGTAAGTTTCTCTCCCCTCTGTGCGGGTTACTTACGTATTGTTCCAGTCACTGTATTCTTCCTTGTTCTGTTCCATTCACTGTATTGTTCCTTGTTCTGTTCCATTCACTATATTGTTCCTTGTTCTGTTCCATTCACTATATTGTTCCTTGTTCTGTTCCATTCACTATATTGTTCCTTGTTCTGTTCCATTCACTATATTGTTCCTTGTTCTGTTCCATTCACTATATTGTTCCTTGTTCTGTTCCATTCACTGTATTGTTCCTTGTTCTGTTCCTTTCACTATATTGTTCCTTGTTCTGTTCCTTTCACTGTATTGTTCCTTGTTCTGTTCCATTCACTATATTGTTCCTTGTTCTGTTCCATTCACTATATTGTTCCTTGTTCTGTTCCTTTCACTATATTGTTCCTTGTTCTGTTCCTTTCACTGTATTGTTCCTTGTTCTGTTCCTTTCACTGAATTGTTCTTTGTTCTGTTCCATTCACTATATTGTTCCTTGTTCTGTTCCATTCACTATATTGTTCCTTGTTCTGTTCCATTCACTTATTTGTTCCTTGTTCTGTTCCATTCACTATATTGTTCCTTGTTCTGTTCCATTCACTATTTATATTGTTCCTTGTTCTGTTCCATTCACTATATTGTTCCTTGTTCTGTTCCATTCACTATATTGTTCCTTGTTCTGTTCCATTCACTATATTGTTCCTTGTTCTGTTCCATTCACTGTATTGTTCCTTGTTCTGTTCCATTCACTATATTGTTCCTTGTTCTGTTCCATTCACTGTATTGTTCCTTGTTCTGTTCCTTTCACTGTATTGTTCCTTGTTCTGTTCCATTCACTGTATTGTTCCTTGTTCTGTTCCATTCACTGTATTGTTCCTTGTTCTGTTCCATTCACTATATTGTTCCTTGTTCTGTTCCATTCACTGTATTGTTCCTTGTTCTGTTCCATTCACTATATTGTTCCTTGTTCTGTTCCATTCACTATATTGTTCCTTGTTCTGTTCCATTCACTATATTGTTCCTTGTTCTGTTCCATTCACTATATTGTTCCTTGTTCTGTTCCATTCACTATATTGTTCCTTGTTCTGTTCCATTCACTGTATTGTTCCTTGTTCTGTTCCATTCACTATATTGTTCCTTGTTCTGTTCCATTCACTGTATTGTTCCTGTTCTGTTCCATTCACTATATTGTTCCATGTTCTGTTCCATTCACTATATTGTTCCTTGTTCTGTTCCATTCACTATATTGTTCCTTGTTCTGTTCCATTCACTATATTGTTCCTTGTTCTGTTCCATTCACTATATTGTTCCTTGTTCTGTTCCATTCCCTGTATCGTTCCTTGTTCCTTAAGTCATATTCTTCACTTTCTTTTTACCTCCTTCGTTTCCATAATAAAAAAATAATAAAATAATGCTTATTAAGACACACTTTTCTTCCCCTGTGCCACTGTAAGAGTGCCACTGTAAGAGTGCCACTGTAAGAGTGCCACTGTAAGAGTGCCACTGTAAGAGTGCCACTGTAAGAGTGCCACTGTAAGAGTGCCACTGTAAGAGTGCCACTGTAAGAGTGCCGGTGTAAGAGTGCCGGTGTAAGAGTGCCGGTGTAAGAGTGCCACTGTAAGAGTGCCACTGTAAGAGTGCCACTGTAAGAGTGCCGCTGTAAGAGTGCCGCTGTAAGAGTGCCACTGTAAGAGTGCCACTGTAAGAGTGCCACTGTAGGAGTGCCACTGTAAGAGTGCCACTGTAAGAGTGCCGCTGTAAGAGTGCCGCTGTAAGAGTGCCACTGTAAGAGTGCCACTGTAAGAGTGCCACTGTAAGAGTGCCACTGTAAGAGTGCCACTGTAAGAGTGCCACTGTAAGAGTGCCGTTGTAAGAGTGCCACTGTAAGAGTGCCACTGTAAGAGTGCCACTGTAAGAGTGCCACTGTAAGAGTGCCACTGTAGGAGTGCCGCTGTAAGAGTGCCACTGTAAGAGTGCCACTGTAAGAGTGCCACTGTAAGAGTGCCACTGTAAGAGTGCCGTTGTAAGAGTGCCTACTGTAAGAGTGCCACTGTAAGAGTTCACTGTAAGAGTGCCACTGTAAGAGTGCCACTGTAAGAGTGCCACTGTAAGAGTGCCACTGTAAGAGTGCCGTTGTAAGAGTGCCACTAAGAGTGCCACTGTAAGAGTGCCACTGTAAGAGTGCCCCTGTAAGAGTGCCACTGTAAGAGTGCCTCTGTAAGAGTGCCACTGTAAGAGTGCCACAGTAAGAGTGCCACTGTAAGAGTGCCACTGTAAGAGTGCCGCTGTAAAAGTGCCACTGTAAGAGTGCCACTGTAAGAGTGCCACTGTAAGAGTGCCGCTGTAAGAGTGCCGCTGTAAGAGTGCCTCTGTAAGAGTCCACTGTAAGAGTGCCACTGTAAAAGCGCCTCTGTAAGAGCGCCTCTGTAAGAGTGCCACTGTAAGAGTGCCGCTGTAAGAGTGCCGCTGTAAGAGTGCCGCTGTAAGAGTGCCGCTGTAAGAGTGCCGCTGTAAGAGTGCCACTGTAAGAGTGCCGCTGTAAGAGTGCCGCTGTAAGAGTGCCGCTGTAAGAGTGCCGCTGTAAGAGTGCCGCTGTAAGAGTGCCGCTGTAAGAGTGCCTCTGTAAGAGTGCCACTGTAAGAGCGCCTCTGTAAGAGTGCCACTGTAAGAGTGCCTCTGTAATAGTGCCATGTAAGAGTGCCACTAAGAGTGCCACTGTAAGAGTGCCACTGTAAGAGTGCCACTGTAAGAGTGCCACTGTAAGAGTGCCCTGTAGGAGTGCCACTGTAAGAGTGCCGCTGTAAGGTGCCACTGTAAGAGTGCCACTGTAAGAGTGCCGCTGTAAGAGTGCCGCTGTAAGAGTGCCTATGTAAGATTTGCCACTGTATAGAGTGCCACTGTAAGAGCGCCTCTGTAAGAGGCCTCTGTAAGAGTGCCACTGTAAGAGTGCCTCTGTAAGAGTGCCACTGTAAGAGTGCCGCTGTAAGAGTGCCGCTGTAAGAGTGCCACTGTAAGAGTGCCACTGTAAGAGTGCCACTGTAAGAGTGCCACTGTAAGAGTGCCACTGTAAGAGTGCCGGTGTAAGAGTGCCGGTGTAAGAGTGCCGTGTAAGAGTGCCACTGTAAGAGTGCCACTGTAAGAGTGCCACTGTAAGAGTGCCGCTGTAAGGTGCCGCTGTAAGAGTGCCACTGTAAGAGTGCCACTGTAGGAGTGCCACTGTAAGAGTGCCACTGTAAGAGTGCCGCTGTAAGAGTGCCGCTGTAAGAGTGCCACTGTAAGAGTGCCACTGTAAGAGTGCCACTGTAAGAGTGCCACTGTAAGAGTGCCACTGTAAAGAGTGCCACTGTAAGAGTGCCGTTGTAAGAGTGCCACTGTAAGAGTGCCACTGTAAGAGTGCCACTGTAAGAGTGCCACTGTAAGAGTGCCACTGTAGGAGTGCCGCTGTAAGAGTGCCACTGTAAGAGTGCCACTGTAAGAGTGCCACTGTAAGAGTGCCACTGTAAGAGTGCCGTTGTAAGAGTGCCACTGTAAGAGTGCCACTGTAAGAGTGCCACTGTAAGAGTGCCACTGTAAGAGTGCCACTGTAAGAGTGCCACTGTAAGAGTGCCGTTGTAAGAGTGCCACTAAGAGTGCCACTGTAAGAGTGCCACTGTAAGAGTGCCACTGTAAGAGTGCCGCTGTAAGAGTGCCACTGTAAGAGTGCCTCTGTAAGAGTGCCACTGTAAGAGTGCCACAGTAAGAGTGCCACTGTAAGAGTGCCACTGTAAGAGTGCCGCTGTAAAAGTGCCACTGTAAGAGTGCCACTGTAAGAGTGCCACTGTAAGAGTGCCGCTGTAAGAGTGCCGCTGTAAGAGTGCCTCTGTAAGAGTGCCACTGTAAGAGTGCCACTGTAAAAGCGCCTCTGTAAGAGCGCCTCTGTAAGAGTGCCACTGTAAGAGTGCCGCTGTAAGAGTGCCGCTGTAAGAGTGCCGCTGTAAGAGTGCCGCTGTAAGAGTGCCGCTGTAAGAGTGCCACTGTAAGAGTGCCGCTGTAAGAGTGCCGCTGTAAGAGTGCCTCTGTAAGAGTGCCGCTGTAAGAGTGCCGCTGTAAGAGTGCCGCTGTAAGAGTGCCTCTGTAAGAGTGCCACTGTAAGAGCGCCTCTGTAAGAGTGCCACTGTAAGAGTGCCTCTGTAATAGTGCCACTGTAAGAGTGCCACTAAGAGTGCCACTGTAAGAGTGCCACTGTAAGAGTGCCACTGTAAGAGTGCCACTGTAAGAGTGCCACTGTAGGAGTGCCACTGTAAGAGTGCCGCTGTAAGAGTGCCGCTGTAAGAGTGCCTCTGTAATAGTGCCACTGTAAGAGTGCCACTAAGAGTGCCACTGTAAGAGTGCCACTGTAAGAGTGCCACTGTAAGAGTGCCACTGTAAGAGTGCCGCTGTAAGAGTGCCGCTGTAAGAGTGCCTCTGTAAGAGTGCCGCTGTAAGAGTGCCGCTGTAAGAGTGCCGCTGTAAGAGTGCCTCTGTAAGAGTGCCACTGTAAGAGCGCCTCTGTAAGAGTGCCACTGTAAGAGTGCCTCTGTAATAGTGCCACTGTAAGAGTGCCACTAAGAGTGCCACTGTAAGAGTGCCACTGTAAGAGTGCCACTGTAAGAGTGCCACTGTAAGAGTGCCACTGTAGGAGTGCCACTGTAAGAGTGCCGCTGTAAGAGTGCCACTGTAAGAGTGCCACTGTAAGAGTGCCGCTGTAAGAGTGCCGCTGTAAGAGTGCCTATGTAAGAGTGCCACTGTAAGAGTGCCACTGTAAGAGCGCCTCTGTAAGAGCGCCTCTGTAAGAGTGCCACTGTAAGAGTGCCTCTGTAAGAGTGCCACTGTAAGAGTGCCGCTGTAAGAGTGCCACTGTAAGAGTGCGCTGTAAGAGGCGCTGTAAGAGTGCCACTGTAAGAGTGCCACTGCAAGAGTGCCGCTGTAAGAGTGCCTCTGTAAGAGTGCCACTGTAAGAGTGCCACTGTAAGAGTGCCTCTGTAAGAGTGCCACTGTAAGAGTGCCACTGTAAGAGTGCCGCTGTAAGAGTGCCGCTGTAAGAGTGCCGCTGTAAGAGTGCCGCTGTAAGAGTGCCACTGTAAGAGTGCCGCTGTAAGAGTGCCGCTGTAAGAGTGCCACTGTAAGAGTGCCGCTGTAAGAGTGCCGCTGTAAGAGTGCCGCTGTAAGAGTGCCACTGTAAGAGTACCACTGTAAGAGTGCCACTGTAAGAGTGCCACTGTAAGAGTGACTCTTGACATCCCTTGTAAAGACATGGTTAATGGGACAGACCCAGTGCCAGAAGCCAGGCACCTGGTTGCTATGGCTGACCCTGGCACTGATTCCATTTCTGAAAGTCAATACACATATTCCTGAGGTCGTCTCTGTTTTGTAATATGGATAAAAATGGCTACACTGTTTCTATTTTGATTAATTTTGGGCAGGATATTTCCCTCTAGTACGATCAATTTTTTAATTATGCTTACGTTACCAACGGTATACTAACAAGGCGGCGGTAGACAACACGGAATGTCCTCCAGTTCCCTGACTTGAGCTGAATACCTTATATCCCCCCCCACATGCACTGTGTAATCCTACGGGTTTAACCCTCCCCTATAATTATAATTATCTACCAGTACATGTACAAGGTTATACAAGTACATGTACAAGGTATACAAGTACATGTACAAGGTATACAAGTACATGTACAAGGTATACAAGTACATGTACAAGGTATACAAGTACATGTACAAGGTATACTAGTATATGTACAAGGTATACAAGTACATGTACAAGGTATACAAGTACATGTACAAGGTATACAAGTACATGTACAAGGTATACAAGAACATGTACAAGGTATACAAGTACATGTACAATACAAGGTATACAAGTACATGTACAAGGTATACAAGTACATGTACAAGGTATACAAGTACATGTACAAGGTATACAGACCATAGCTGACATCAATGACATACTACTATATAGAAAGCCGCTTGTTATGCTGAGCATTTCCCGCAAATTAGGTCAGTTTTGTCCCAGGATGCGACCCACACCAGTCCACTAACACCCAGGATGTGACCCACACCAGTCCACTAACACCCAGGATGTGACCCACACCAGTCCACTAACACCCAGGATGCGACCCACACCAGTCCACTAACACCTAGGATGTGACCCACACCAGTCCACTAACACCCAGGATGCGACCCACACCAGTCCACTAACACCCAGGATGTGACCCACACCAGTCCACTAACACCCAGGATGTGACCCACACCAGTCCACTAACACCCAGGATGTGACCCACACCAGTCCACTAACACCCAGGATGTGACCCACACCAGTCCACTAACACCCAGGATGTGACCCACACCAGTCCACTAACACCCAGGATGCGACCCACACCAGTTCACTAACACCTAGGATGTGACCCACACCAGTCCACTAACACCTAGGATGCGACCCACACCAGTCCACTAACACCCAGGATGCGACCCACACCAATCCACTAACACCCAGGATGTGACCCACACCAGTCCACTAACACCCAGGATGCGACCCACACCAGTCCACTAACACCCAGGATGCGACCCACACCAGTCCACTAACACCCAGGTACCTACTTTACTGATGGGTGAACATAGACAACTGGTGTAAGGACACACGCCCAATGTTTCCACCCTTGCGGGAGTCGAACCCGGACCCTCACCGTGTGAAGTGAGAGCTATTGCCACCAGGCCACGGGCCATCTATAATACAATAAAGTGCAAATATTGCGAACAAGAGGTACAGGATGCAAAACAACCACTGGAGGTGTTGAATGATAGCTCTAGGCCTTTCGTGTTGCAATAAACACATCAGGAGTTTCTAATGTTGCAGAAAGGAGGAGGTCCAAGCAAATACGACGCTCCTGCCAAGACGCTCCTGATGATGTGTTAATTGCAACACGAAAGGGCTAGAACTATCAACTCCCCCAGTGGTTGTTTTGCATACACTGATGTATACACACTGCTGGGTGTACACACAGGTACACACATCTCGGTGTTTGTAGTTTCCTGTAATTTCAAGTATAGCATTTCCCGGCATATAAGGCGCATCATTTTCCTCACAAAAGTCTTGGAAAATCAGTCTGCGCCTTATATAATCAAGGTCAGAGTCAAGGGTAGGCTTTGTTTGCCTGGAGTTTACCTGGAGAGAGTTCCGGGGGTCAACGCCCCCGCGGCCCGATCTGTGACCATTCCTCCTGGTGGATCAGAGCCTGATCAACCAGGCTGTGTTAATCTTCAGCGTAAATTAAGAGGGTAATTAACCCTTGAAAATTATTATTTTTTTACGATTATAATACGTCTATCATGCGTCTTATATGCCGGAAACTACGATAATTTAAGTTACAATAATTCTATCTTGCGTCTTATATGCCGGAAAATACGATAGTTTACAGTTACGATGCTTCTATCGTGCGCCTTATACGCCAGAAAATATGGATGTTTCAAACACACTTCAAACTTCGAAAATTGGATCCAACTGTGCGCGTGGCTAGAACCAACAGTTCAAAAGAATTCATTACAGAGCAACTCACCTGGGCAGCGCTGGGAGTCAACTATATTGATCGCTGGACCTGTTTGTGACCGCACTCCTTAACTTCGCTAAAGAGAATTTGGGGTTAATTTCTTACTGGCAAATATCTTCATACGTTGTAGTTAGTCTAGGCTGTCAACGCCACACTGATAGTTACATTGTGGGAACACCAGCAGTGTTGCTACACTATTTTGTATGATAGTTACATTGTGGGAGCACCAACAGTTTGTTGCTACGCTATCCTGTATGATAGTTACACTGTGGGAACACCAGCAGTGTTGCTACACTATCCTGTATGATAGTTACATTGTGGGAGCACCAACAGTTTGTTGCTACGCTATTCTGTATGATAGTTACATTGTGGGAACACCAACAGTTTGTTGCTACGCTATTCTGTATGATAGTTACATTGTGGGAGCACCAACAGTTTGTTGCTACGCTATTCTGTATGATAGTTACATTGTGGGAACACCAGCAGTGTTGCTACACTATTTTGTATGATAGTTACATTGTGGGAGCACCAACAGTTTGTTGCTACGCTATTCTATATGATAGTTACATTGTGGGAACACCAATAGTGTGTTGCTACACTATTCTCCATGATAGTTATATCGTAGGAACAAAGATTTTTTGTTTCCCTGCCGTGTTCTGTCACACAGGCTGGGGTTGAAATGTATCAGTCTGAGGTGAAAGACTTCAGTAGTGTAGTGCCAGCTTGGGCTGGGAGACTTTAATTGTGTCAGTCTGAGCTGCGACTCTTCAGTAGTGTTAGCCTTGGATAGGAGACTTCAGTAGTGTTAGCCTTGGATAGGAGACTTCAGTAGTGTTAGCCTTGGATAGGAGACTTCAGTAGTGTTAGCCTTGGATAGGAGACTTCAGTAGTGTTAGCCTTGGATAGGAGACTTCAGTAGTCTTAGCCTTGGATAGGAGACTTCAGTAGTGCTAGCCTTGGATAAATGGTTTAGAAAACCAAGCAGAAGATTGAGACACTTATGCATCACATGGGAATCTTTATTCCTGACCAGCGCCAGGAAACACTTGTACTGTTTCCTGACCAATCTTACCATCATATAACTAAGACCAGTGTCAGGAAACACTTGTACTGTTTCCTGACCAATCTTACCATCATATAACTAAGACCAGTGTCAGGAAACACTTGTACTGTTTCCTGACCAATCTTACCATCAATAACTAAGACCAGTGTCAGGAAACACTTGTACTGTTTCCTGACCAATCTTATCATCATATAACTAAGACCAGTGTCAGGAAACACTTGTACTGTTTCCTGACCAATCTTACCATCATATAACTAAGACCAGTGTCAGGAAACACTTGTACTGTTTCCTGACCAATCTTACATCATATAACTAAGACCAGTGTCAGGAAACACTTGTACTGTTTCCTGACCAATCTTACCATCATATAACTAAGACCAGTGTCAGGAAACACTTGTACTGTTTCCTGACCAATCTTACCATCATATAACTAAGACCAGTGTCAGGAAACACTTGTACTGTTTCCTGACCAATCTTACCATCACATAACTAAGACCAGTGTCACGAAACACTTGTACTGTTTCCTGACCAATCTTACCATCACATAACTAAGACCAGTGTCAGGAAACACTTGTACTGTTTCCTGACCAATCTTACCATCATATAACTAAGACCAGTGTCAGGAAACACTTGTACTGTTTCCTGACCAATCTTACCATCACATAACTAAGACCAGTGTCACGAAACACTTGTACTGTTTCCTGACCAATCTTACCATCACATAACTAAGACCAGTGTCACGAAACACTTGTACTGTTTCCTGACCAATCTTACCATCACATAACTAAGACCAGTGTCAGGAAACACTTGTACTGTTTCCTGACCAATCTTACCATCACATTACTAAGACCAGTGTCACGAAACACTTGTACTGTTTCCTGACCAATCTTACCATCACATAACTAAGACCAGTATCACGAAACACTTGTACTGTTTCCTGACCAATCTTACCATCACATAACTAAGACCAGTGTCAGGAAACACTTGTACTGTTTCCTGACCAATCTTACCATCACATAACTAAGACCAGTGTCACGAAACACTTGTACTGTTTCCTGACCAATCTTACCATCACATAACTAAGACCAGTGTCAGGAAACACTTGTACTGTTTCCTGACCAATCTTACCATCACATAACTAAGACCAGTGTCACGAAACACTTGTACTGTTTCCTGACCAATCTTACCATCATATAACTAAGACCAGTGTCAGGAAACACTTGTACTGTTTCCTGACCAATCTTACCATCATATTAATAAGACCAGTGTCAGGAAATACTTGTACTGTTTCCTGACCAATCTTACCATCATATAACTAAGACCAGTGTCAGGAAACACTTGTCCTGTTTCCTGACCAATCTTACCATCATATAACTAAGACCAGTGTCAGGAAACACTTGTCCTGTTTCCTGACCAATCTAACCATCATATAACTAAGACCAGTGTCAGGAAACACTTGTCCTGTTTCCTGACCAATCTTACCATCATATAACTAAGACCAGTGTCAGGAAACACTTGTACTGTTTCCTGACCAATCTTACCATCACATAACTAAGACCAGTGTCAGGAAACACTTGTACTGTTTCCTGACCAATCTTACCATCATATAACTAAGACCAGTGTCAGGAAACACTTGTACTGTTTCCTGACCAATCTTACCATCATATAACTAAGACCAGTGTCAGGAAACACTTGTACTGTTTCCTGACCAATCTTACCATCATATAACTAAGACCAGCGTCAGGAAACACTTGTACTGTTTCCTGACCAATCTTACCATCATATAACTAAGACCAGTGTCAGGAAACACTTGTACTGTTTCCTGACCAATCTTACCATCATATAACTAAGACCAGTGTCAGGAAACACTTGTACTGTTTCCTGACCAATCTTACCATCATATAACTAAGACCAGTGTCAGGAAACACTTGTACTGTTTCCTGACCAATCTTACCATCATATAACTAAGACCAGTGTCAGGAAACACTTGTACTGTTTCCTGACC
>NC_069457.1:14407304-14482304 GCF_026875155.1 Cherax quadricarinatus
GTCTACCATCACTGCCATTTCCTTCCTGTCTACCTTCCTTGCCATTTCCTTCCTGTCTACCATCACTGCCATTTCTTTCCTGTCTACCATCACTGCCATTTCCTTCCTGTCTACCATCACTGCCATTTCCTTCCTGTCTACCTTCACTGCCATTTCCATAGGAAGTCCCTTCACTATGACCGCGGGTTCAATCCCGGCCGGGGGTATGGTTTATTTGCAATCGTGTCATTACGATTTCTTAAGTCATGTTGACGGCAGTGAAGGGACTTGAGCTAGAGTTCGTCACGGCCACGCTAGCTGGAGATTCGTCTGTAAAAACTTGCATTTGTGGTCACAGAGGTGCCTGTGCTAACCTTCCTATGGTGTAGAAATATACCTAGTTGGATGAATCTTATTGTGGCTAGCTGGTCTAGTGGTTAGCGCGACGGGCTGGAGTTTTGAGACTATGACCGCGGGTTCAATCCCGGCCGGGGGTATGGTTTACCATTTCCTTCCTGTCTACCTTCCTTGCCATTTCCTTCCTGTCTACCATCACTGCCATTTCCTTCCTGTCTACCTTCCTTGCCATTTCCTTCCTGTCTACCATCACTGCCATTTCCTTCCTGTCTACCATCCCTGCCATTTCCTTCCTGTCTACCATCCTGGAGTTTACCTGGAGAGAGTTCCGGGGGTCAACGCCCCCGCGGCCCGGTCTGTGACCAGGCCTCCTGGTGGATCAGAGCTTGATCAACCAGGCTGTTGCTGCTGGCTGCACGCAAACCAACGTACGAGCCACAGCCCGGCTGATCCGGAACTGACTTTAGGTGCTTGTCCAGTGCCAGCTTGAAGACTGCCAGGGGTCTGTTGGTAATCCCCCTTATGTGTGCTGGGAGGCAGTTGAACAGTCTCGGGCCCCTGACACTTATTGTATGGTCTCTTAACGTGCTAGTGACACCCCTGCTTTTCATTGGGGGGATGGTGCATCGTCTGCCAAGTCTTTTGCTTTCGTAATGAGTGATTTTCGTGTGGAAGTTCGGTACTAGTCCCTCTAGGATTTTCCAGGTGTATATAATCATGTATCTCTCCCTCCTGCGTTCTAGGGAATACAGGTTTAGGAACCTCAAGCGCTCCCAGTAATTGAGGTGTTTTATCTCCGTTATGCGCGCCGTGAAAGTTCTCTGTACATTTTCTAGGTCAGCAATTTCACCTGCCTTGAAAGGTGCTGTTAGTGTGCAGCAATATTCCAGCCTAGATAGAACAAGTGACCTGAAGAGTGTCAGCATGGGCTTGGCCTCCCTAGTTTTGAAGGTTCTCATTATCCATCCTGTCATTTTTCTAGCAGATGCGATTGATACAATGTTATGGTCCTTGAAGGTGAGATCCTCCGACATGATCACTCCCAGGTCTTTGACGTTGGTGTTTCGCTCTATTTTGTGGCCAGAATTTGTTTTGTACTCTGATGAAGATTTAATTTCCTCATGTTTACCATATCTGAGTAATTGAAATTTCTCATCGTTGAACTTCATATTGTTTTCTGCAGCCCACTGAAAGATTCGGTTGATGTCCGCCTGAAGCCTTGCAGTGTCTCCAATGGAAGACACTGTCGTGCAGATTCGGGTGTCATCTGCAAAGGAAGACACGGTGCTGTGGCTGACATCCTTGTCTATGTCGGATATGAGGATGAGGAACAAGATGGGAGCGAGTACTGCCATTTCCTTCCTGTCTACCTACCTATACTTTATATATAATGTGGTATTTACGATACAAAATACTGTGAAATAGAGTTGACTGATTCACCTCAATACAAGTCTGTGAGAATGAACTTCCGCAGAAATACACGTAAGCAAACACTAGGACATGTTAGAAAACGTTTCGGTCCTGGGACCTTGATCACTTCTTGCCTCTGTATGCTAGAAGTGAGTAAGGTCCCAGGACCGAAACGTTCTGATATATATGTCCAAGTGTTTGCTTAAGTGTCCTTACTAAACCACTCCAGTTGTTCTAAGATAATTGAGACACTTGTCCAGCATTAAGTAATCTTCATTCTGGAAACCTTTTCCCCAGCCAGTGACTTCTTCAGTCCAGTGCACAGAGAAGAATGTGGAAGTTAGTTAGTTTAATGTGTTTATTATACACCCCATACCCATCCTGTGGGCGGTAGTCACCCCATACCCATCCTGTGGGCGGTAGTCACACCATACCCATCCTGTGGGCGGTAGTCACCCCATACCCATCCTGTGGGCGGTAGTCACCCCATACCCATCCTGTGGGCGGTAGTCACCCCATACCCATCCTGTGGGCGGTAGTCACCCCATACCCATCCTGTGGGCGGTAGTCACCCCATACCCATCCTGTGGGCGGTAGTCACCCCATACCCATCCTGTGGGCGGTAGTCAAAAGATTACAGAGGTACATAATTGGTCCAGGGACTGGACTCCAAAGTTATGATAGCTGAGCAAGTTACAAAGGTAATGAACTCACAATTTACAAAGGTAATGAACTCACAATTTACAAAGGTAATGAACTCCAGGTAGGTCTAGTCACAATCATGACAAGTTACAAAGGTATTTACAGATTACAGAGGTACACAATGGGTCCAGGGACCGGGCTCCAAAGTTTTGATGGCTGAACTAGGTACAAGGTAATGAACTCACAAGTTACAAAGGTAATGAACTCACAAGTTACAAAGGTAATGAATACTGTAAGAATGGTTACTTACGTTTATACATGGCTACAATCATGAACAAATTATAGAGTAATGAGCAATTCACACTTCCACACCCGGTCACAACTGTAGTGAGTTATTGGTCCAAATGTTGATTGTTGAGTCACACACACACACCCACACACACATACACACACACACACACACATACACACACACACACACACACACACACACACACACACACACACACACACACACACACACACACACACACACACACACACACATACACACTTTAGTTTAATATCTTTATGATGCACCCCATGTGGAAGATGAGGAGTTTGAGGTAATCAGTCCCTCAGCCTGGAGTCGATGTGTTCAGTCCATCTGTTTTGAAAAAAACTAAAGCATATGCACGGAGAAGTCGCTTATTTACTGCAACAGGTGAGTTGAAACAGCATCATACTTGTTCCTAGAATCTGGTCCTAGTTACCGTACACAAAAGTTGAAGATTTAAATTCGACTGAATTAGCAACTCTCGAGTTACGAACGAAAGAAAATCGATAAGTCGAAAGTAACAAAAGAAAACTCAAGTAACAACGTGGGACCAGAATACAAAATATACCCTTTTACCAACAGATATACATAGCTATCACAGCCTGGTTGATCTGCTACGTGTAGAAGGTAGGAGTCCACTCCCCATGGGAAATATTTCTGATATTTGTTGGTGGAAGGATATTATTTCAATCTCTTTTTACACCTCTTCGATTTCTTGTAAATAATCAGAGGTCTTTTTCTCGTCTTCTCGAAATTTTAGGAACCAATTAATATTGGAGAGACTTTCCCCGGTTTCTTGTTGTCTCAGAATGACCTGTATATATTTTTTCCTCCAATTGTAGTCTCGTTCCCGAAGAAATCTTGAAAATAATTGGCTGGTGTGAACCAGTCAAGAAAATCTTGATAACTAACGTATCGTATATATGAATGATATTCAATACCGACAAAACGAAGAATTACACACATTTGTAACATCTAGGTATTTATTTGTAGAAGTTTTATTATCCAGTGACTTTAATACAAATTCAAGGACGTAATGGGAAGACTGTAGAAGTGTACACAAAAGATGGGGTAATCAGTCCCTCAGTCTCGAAGTTGGGGCCGGTTCGTCAGATTCTTGGTGACTACGGTGCTCTTCTTTCTTTTACCATCTCAAGACTGAGGGTGATGATTACCTCTGCCTTGTGTAGATAGTTCTGTCTTCCATTTATTCCTTGAATTTGTAATTGATAAAGCCACTGGAGGGCGAAACGTCTACAGTAAAGTACCAGTTGGTTGTACATGGGCTAATTCATCTTATACGGAAAACATGGGGTGTATTATACACTAAGGTACGCACCTGATGTATTTAATAAGATACAGAGTCCTGGTGTATATACACTAAAGTTCAACTTTGTGTATATACACAGTGTATAACTTTTCGGTGTATGTTACAGTGAGAGGAATTCTATGGGGTTTGGGGGTGTTTTTTGTATTAGAGGGTCCCAGGATAGAAGGTTGAAATATATTGATTAGTCAACGTCCCGAGTTTATGTCTCAATGTGAGTTACTACTGAGATTAGTTTTGTTCTTTAATACAATATTTAACTTAATGGTTATATTTAAACCTTGGATTTTTTAAAGCGGTGGCCCGTACCCGGTTAAGTCCTCGGACAGGTGACAAAACCCACCTGCGGGTCACCATATAACGAAGACCAGTTAGTGTCAAGGAAACACTGGTTTTGTTTCTGATCATTCTTACCTCATATAACTAAGCCAGTGTCAGAAAACACTTGTACTGTTTCCTGACCAATCTTCCCTCATATATCTAAGGGACCAGTGTCAGGAAACACTTGTGTCCTGTTTCCTGACCAATCTTACCATCATATAACTAAGACCAGCGTCAGGAAACACTTGTACTGTTTCCTGACCAATCTTACCATCATATAACTAAGACCAGCGTCAGGAAACACTTGTACTGTTTCCTGACCAATCATTCCATCATTAACTAAAGACCAGCGTCAGGTACACTTGTTACTGTTTTCCCCACTGAATTTACCTAACTATCACGCTTAGTTTGAAAAACAGTAGTTAGTTATTAGCAGTGAAGATCTCTGGCTGTAGTTATCCGCATTTTTCTTTACAAAGTTGTGACACGAAACAGATTATAGGAGTTGAGAGATAGAAGGAAGGAGAATAAGTGGAGGAAGGAAAGGAAGGACAGAGAGAAAGAAAATTAAGAAATGTGAGGCAGATGAGGGCATAAGTAGCAGGGGTGAGAAAGAGAGTAGAGGCAAGAGAAGAGAGAGAGCAAAGTTGTGAAAGGAGAAGAAGAAAAGGAAAAGGGAGCTTTGACAAAGCTTCTGCGTGAACGATTACGTTTGCCGTAGTAATTCATGTTGACATGAATGGTAGACAATACCATTCATGGTATCTCTTACTGTTGATAACGTTTTCGATCTACACAGTGGCTTCTTCAGTCAAATTCAGGAAGTAGTGTAGTGAAATAAAGATTGATTTAATCAGTCCATCAACCATTTTGATGTCATTTGGAGAAAACAGCATTTGAGGTGGTCAATCCCTCAGCCTGGAGAGAGTTTACGCACCATGGTATGGATACAGGTGGTCAGTCCCTCAGCCTGGTGAAGAGTCAGCACCATGTCTGGAAACAAGGTGGTCAGTCCTCGCTGGAGAAGAGTTCAGTTTCTATGGTGGGAACAAGGGTGGTCAGTCCCTCAGCCTGAAGAAGAGTTCAGCACCATGGTCTGGAGCAAGGTGGTCAGTCCCTCAACCTGGAGAAGAGTTCAGCACCATGGTCTGGAGGCAGGTGGTCAGTCCCTCAGCCTGGTGTAAGTAGGAGTTCAGCACCTTGTCTTGGAAACAAGATTGTCAGTCCATCAGCCTGGAGAAGAGTTCAGCTCCATGGTCTGGAACAAGATTGTCAGTCCCTCAGCCTGGAGAAGAGTTCAGCACCATGGTCTGGAACAGTAAGAAGCTGAAGCATCAGAACCGGGTCATAAATACCGTGGAAGATGAGATAGAAGATATCTTGAGGGACTGACCAACTCAAATACTTTCTCCAAGGTTCATGGTGTGATTACATCATTACTTCACTACAACACCTGCCGAATCAGTATCTGACTGAAGAAGCCTAATGTGTGGGCGAAACGTTTCATCATTAAAGATACCCAACTGTTGCACATGTGTCTTAATCGTCAACAAATAAAGATACCCAGATGCTGCACATGTGTCTTATACTGTAGTTTATATCTCCTGCTGTAAACTAAGAGAGAATGTCTTGACAGGCACAGATTGATTAATGAATCTCAACACGGTTTTACAAAGGGGTGTTCCTGTCTTACGAATTTACTAACTTTTTTCACAATGGTGTTTGAGGAGGTAGATCATGGTAATGAATATGATATTGTGTACATAAGAACATAAGAACATAAGAACGAAGGAACACTGCAGAAGGCCTACTGGCCCATGCGAGGCAGGTCCAAGTCTCCTACCGGTTATGCCAAGGAACCCACTAGTTCATGGTCAGGTCACATTGACTTAAGGGAAGGACATGGCAACCGACCTGGTAAGACAAGCTATCAGGTCTAACCTCACACTCCCAATCTATCATGTATTTATCCAACTATTTTTAAAAGCTACACAACGTTTGGCCTCTTAACGGTACTGGGAGTTTGTTCACTCATCCACAATCCTCTATTACCAAACCAGTACTTTTCGATATCCCTTTCTGGATCTGAATTTTCCAACTTACTATAAAACCATTGCTGCGAGTCCTGTCTAGGCTAGATATTTCTCACACTATTTACATCCCTTTTATTTATTCCTGTCTGCCATTTTATACACCTCAATCATTATCCCCCCTAATTTACGTCTTTCTTGGGTGCAGTTTCTGGAAACTTAAGCCAACGGATAGGAGTAATTTTTTCCTGGGTCAGTGGCATGGCTGGCAAAATAGGCAGCAGCGAGTTTGCATAAATGGGGAGAAATCAGAATGGGGGCACGTCACAAGCGGTGTTCCTCATGGGTCAGTGGTGGGGCCCGTTGTTGTTCACAATTTACATAAACGACCATAGATGGGGATTAATAGCGACATAATCAAATTTGCTGATGACACCAAAATAGGGCCGTCCAATTCATTCTAATGAGGACTACTAGAGCACTCCAGGATGATTTGAATAGACTGATGCAATGGTCGGAGAAGTGGCAGATGTAGTTTAATTTTGGACAAATAGCAAAGTTCTAAATGTTGGACAGAGTAAATGACCCATGCGACATATAAACTAAATAATGTATGAATCTTAATACTACTGATTACGAAAAGATTAGGAGTTCTGGTTAGCAGTTAATCTAAAACCAAGACACAGTGCATTAGTGTTCGCATTAACGCTAACAGGTATTCTTGGCTTCATATTAGATGTATAAATAATAGAAGTCCTCAGGTTGTTCTTCAAACTTCGATATATGAACATTAAAATGGTTTATAAAAATTACCGACAGGTTGTTAGGTATAGACACACATGCAACAGTTAGGTATCTTTATTATGAAACGTTCGCCCTACACAGTAGGCTTCTTCAGTAAGTACAGAAAAGTGATAGAAGCCAGAAGATACTTGAAGACGATGTAATCAGTTCCATCACCTTAATGTTTAGGTGGTCAGTCCCTCTGTCTGGAGAAGAGCATTGTTCCATAGTATGAAACAATTTGGAGATGCAGTTGTTGTTTTAAGATTCGCCGGTATTTTCCCGGACCCGGGCCCTTCCAAGTGGTGGCCCGGTACTGGCTCCCTGTCTAGGGAGTCGTCTGAGACCTAAGTCTCCCATGGGAGGGAGGCACAAGTTACCCTATCTTGTAAGGTACAAATCGGGCTTTGGCACCAACCATGCCCTAGAAGGGCAATGCATGGTGTCGATCGTGCTAGCGCTTGTGCTTCTACTGTGTGGAGTGTCGTGTGTTGGTGTTCATTTTCATTAATGTTGAATTCGCAGGTTCCTTCTGGCCCAGGGTCTTCTCAGATTGGTGATCCGGCAGCGGCCCCCCCGGGTGGGGGGATGACGATAATCATCTTTCGTTTTTTTGGCCCTCCAGTTAGAGGACGTAGTTCTTCTTCTATCTTGCCGCTGACTCCCAAAGAGAGCGCAAGTCGGGCAGAGGCCAGCAGTTAAGGTTGTGATGAATGGTTTGAAAATCCGGACAAGTTGAAGATTGAGACACTTATGCAGCATATGGGAAGCTTTATTCTGGAAAAACGTTTCGGCCACACAGTGGCTTCATAGTTCCAATACAAAGAGGAAGGCCGTAAGGAGAGGAGGAGAATGAGGTAATCAGTCCCTTGCAACCGGGAGAGTGAGAGAGATGTTCAGTCCATCAATCTTGTTGAATGTACAGCATAGGGCCGTTAGACGTAGGCTTATATACATGTAGTGAGGTGACGTGAAGCAGATGGTGGCGGGGTCATAGTGGTACCATCACACTAGTCGAATGTAGGTCTTCGTCCAAGGTTTGAAAGTTGTTGAAGAATATTCTTTGTAACAAGACACCCATGATGCTGCCGTTGGTCTGACAGTTGTGATGAATGGTTTGAAAAACCGACAAGTTGAAGTTGAGGACCACTTATTTGCAGCATATGGGAATCTTTATTCAGGAAACCGTTTCGACCACACAGTGGCTTCATCAGGTCCAATACAAAGAGGAGGCGTAAGGAGAGGAGGGAGAATGAGGTAATCAGTCACCTTCAACCTGGATGTCGATTGTGGTTCAGTCCATCAATCTTGTAGAATGTAACAGCAATAGCGGCCGTTGACGTGGCATAATACTGTAGTGAGGTGGACGTGAAGCAGATGGGGGCGGGGTCATAGTGGTACCATCCACTAGTCGAAGTAGGTCTTCGTCCAAAGGTTTGAACATGTGTTGAAGAATTCTTTGAAACAAGACCCCTGATGCTGGCGTGTCTGACAGTTGTGATTGAATGGTTTGAAAAACGACGAGTTGAAGATTGAGACACTTATGCAGCTATGGGATTCTTTATTCAGGAAAATCGTTCGCACACAGTGGCTTCATCAGTACCAATACAAAGAGGAAGGCGTAGGGAGGAGGAGATATGAGGGTAATCAGTCCCTCAACTGGAGTCGATGTGTTCCACCATCCCCCCCCCCCCCCCCCCACATCATCAATCTTGTTGAATGTACTGCTTAGGGCGTAGACGTGGCTTATATACTGTAGTGAGGTGACGCGTGAAGCAGATGGAGGCGGGGTCATGTGGTACCCCCATCCACTAGTCGAAGTTGGTCTTCGTCCAATGGTTGAACAAGTTGTTGAAGATTCTTTGTAACAAGAACCCCATGATGCTGCCGGGTCTGAACAGTTGTGATGAATGGTTTGAAAAACGACAAGTTGAAGATTGAGGGACACTTATGCAGCATATGGGAATCTTTATTCAGGAATCGTTTCGCCACACAGTGGCTTCATCAGTCCAATACAAAGAGGAAGGCGTAAGGAGAGGAGGAGGAATGAGGTAATCAGTCCTCAACCTGGAGTCGTGTGTTCAGTCCTTCAATCTTGTAGATTGTACGCATAGGGGCCGTAGCGTGGGCTTGTATACTGTAGTGAGTGACGTGAAGCAGATGGAGGCGGGGTCATAGTGGTACCATCCACTAGTCGAAGTAGGTCTTCGTCAAAGGTTGAACATGTGTTGATGATTTTTTAACAAGACCCCATGATGCTGCCGTGTATGACTGTTGTGATGAATGGTTTGGAAAAACCCGACAAGTTGAAGATTGAGACACTTATGCAGCATATGGGAATCTTTATTCAGGAAACGTTTCGCCACACAGTGGCTTCATCAGTCCAATACAAAGAGGAATGAGTAAGGAGAGGAGGAGAATGAGGTATCCGTCCCTCGACCTGGAGTCGATGTGTTCAGTCCATCAATCTTGTAGAATGTACAGATTGGGCCGTAGACGTGTCTTATTATTCTGTTAGTGAGGTGTCGTTGAAAAAAGGGCCCCAAAGGATGGAGGCGGGGTCATAGTGGTACCATCCCTAGTCGAAGTGGTCTTCGTCCAAAGGTTTTGAACAAGTGTTGATGAATTCTTTGTTACAAGACCCCCATGATGCTCTTGCCGTGTCTGACTGTTTTGTGAGAATGGTTTGAAAAAACCGACAAGTTGAAGATTGAGTCACTTATGCAGCATATGGGAATCTTTATTCAGGGTTAACGTTTCGCCACACTGTGGTTCATCAGTCCTATACAAAGAGGAATGCCCGTAAGGAGAGGAGGAGAATGAGGTATCCAGTCCTCAACCTGGAGTCGAGGTGTTCAGTCCATCAATCTTGTAGATGTCAGCATAGGGCCGTAGGACGTGGCTTATATACTGTAGTGGTGGTGACGTGAAGTAGATGGAGGCGGGTTCCATAGTGGTACCATCCACTAGTCGAAGTAGGTCTTTCGTCAAAGTTGAACAAGTGTTGAAGAATTCTTTGTACAAGACCCAATGATGCTGCCGTGTCTGACAGTTGTGATGTATGGTTTGGAAAAACCGACAAGTGAAGATGAGACACTTTGCAGCATAGGGAATCTTTATCATGGGGGTCTTGTTACAAAAAAGAATTCTTCAACACTTGTTCACCCTTTTGGACGAAGACTCTACTTCGATAGTGATGGTCCACTTATGACCCCGCTCCATTGCTTACGTACCTCACTACCGTATATAAGCCAGTTACGGCCCTTTTGCTGTACATTCTACAAGATTGATGGACTGAACACATCGACTCAGGTTGAGCGGACTGATTACCTCAGTCTCCTCCTCTCCTTACGCCTTCCTCTTTGTATTGGACTGATGAAGCACTGTGTGGCGAAAAATACGTTTCCTGAATAAAGAATTCCCATATGCTGCATAAAGTGTCTCATTCTTCAATTGTCGGTTTTTCAACCATTCATCACAACTGTCAGACACGGCAGCATCATGGGGTCTTGTTACAAAGATTCTTCAAACTTGTTCAACTTTGGACGAAGACATACTACGTTAGTGGATGGTTACCACTTTGACCCCGCCTCCCATCTGCTTCACGTCACCTCATTACCGTGTTAAAGCACGTCTACGGCCCGATGCTGTACATTCTACAGATTGATGGACTGAACACATTCGACTCCAGAGGTTTGAGGATGATTTACCTCTTTTTCCTCCTCTCCTTACGCCTTCCTCTTTGTATTGGACTGATGAAGCCACTGTGTGGCGAAACGTTTCCTGATAAAGATTCCCATATGCTGCATAAGTGTTCAATCTTCATTTCGGTTTTTCATACCATCCATCACAACTGTCAGACACGGCAGCAGCATGGGGTCCTTGTTAAAAAGATTCTTCAACACTGTTCATACCTTTGGACGATGACCTACTTGCTAGTGGTTGGTACCACTTTGAACCCCGGCCTCCATCTGCTTCACGTCACCCTCACTACAGTATTTAAGCCACGTCTACGGCCTTAGCTGTACATTCTACAAGATTGAGGACTGAAACACATCGACTCCAGGTTGAGGGACTGATTACCTCATTCTCCTCCTCTCCTTACGCCCTTCCTCTTTGTATTGGACTGGATGAAAAGCCACTGTGTGGCGAAAACGTTTTCTGAAATTAAGTATCCCATATGCTGCATAAGTGTCTCAATCTTCAACTTTGTCGGTTTTTTCAACCATTCATCACAACTGTCAGCACGGCAGCTTCATGGGGTCTTGATACAAAGAATCTTCAACACTTGTTCAACCTTTGGACGAAGAACTACTTCGGACTAGTGGTTGAGTACCACTATGAATCCCCTCCCTCCATCTGCTTCACGTCACCTCACTACAGTATATAAAGCCATCGGCTACGGCCCTATGCTGTACATTCTACAAGATTGATGGACTGAACACATCGACTCCAGGGTTGAGGGACTGATTACCTTTTCCTTTCTCCTCCTCTCCTTACGCCTTATCTTTGTATTGGGGACTGATGTAAATTTGAAGCCACGTGTGGCGAAACGTTTCCTGATAAAGATTTCATATGCTGCATATAGTGGTCTCAATCTTCAACTTGCGGTTTTTCAAACCAAGTTCATCACAACAGTCAGACACGGCTGATCACATGGGTCTTGTTACAAAGAATTCTTTCAACACTTGTTCAACCTTTGGACGAAAAGACTACTTCGACTAGTGGATGGTACCACTATGACGCCGCCTCCATCGCTCACGTCACCTCATACAGTATATAAGCCACGTCTCGGCCCTATGGTACTTCTAAAGATTGATGGTGAAAAAATCGACTCCAGGTTTAGGGACTGATTACCTCATTCTCCTCCTTCCTCTTTTAGCCTTCTCTTTGTATTGGACTGATGAAGCCACTGTGTGGCGAAAAAAGTTCCCGAATAAAGTTCCATATGTGCATAAGTGTTCAAACTTCAACTTGTCGGTTTTTTAAAAACCCTTCATCACAACGTCGACCGGGAGCCTGGGGCTTGTTACAAAGGAAATTTTTCAAATTGTTCAACCCTTTTGGGCGAAAAAACCTACTTCGACTAGTGGATGGTACCACTATGACCCCGCCCCCCACTGCTTACGTCCCTCAACGTATATAAGCCACGTCTACGGCCCTATGCTTAATTCTAAAAATTGGGACTGAACAATCGACTCCAGGTGAGGGATGATTTCCCCTTTTTCCTCCTTCCTTACGCCTTTCCTCTTTGTATTGGATGATGAAGCCATGTGTGGCAAAACTTTTCCCTTTAAATTTAAAGTTCCCATAGCCCCAAAAGTGTCTAAATTTCTTCAGCAGTTTACAGGGTTGTTGGGAAGCCAACCCCAGTTTTAGGGGGACAGCAAAGTGGGGGAAATTTTTTAATGGTGAATGGTCATGGTTGGGTCTTTGGCTAGAGGGGGGTTTACCGTCTTCAAGGTCCCTTCTGAATCCTAAAATTCCCCTTTTTGGGGTTTTTTTACTTACTTCCAAAGGTTTTGGGGGTGTTGGCAGTGAGTGTCTGGTCATGTCTTCGTGGTGTTGTAGCATTTTGGTTTTGGTATACTTGACTGTTCCGTCCTGGAGGTGATGAGGGATTTCTGAAGACAGCATTGTGTTTTTTAAACTCCTTGGTTTTTGTAGAAGTATACACCCTTCAGATTTCGGCCCCGTTGGGTGCAGCAGTGTCAGGGGGCAGGGGGCACGTGAGGTGCTCGCAGTGTCTTGTGTTTTTGCTTTCTTGGTGGGGGTTTAAAAATGGTGAAGGCGAGATTTCCCACTGGTCAGTTGCTCTAGCAGGTGTGAAAGAAGTGGGGGACTCTAGGTGGGTTTTTTTTGCCCCCACGTCTCAGAGGTCTCTGATTGGTCCATCTTTTGTGTTAGTGGAGGTTGTGACAGGGGGTGGAGCAGCGGTGATGCTGGTTAAAATTTGCAGTAGAATTTTTTGGATCTCCGTGGGGGGGGTGTGATGAGGGGAAAAGTGGGGGCCAAAGGCATATTTTTTAGTTTAAAAAGTTCATTTTTTGGTGGTGTTGAAGGGGAACCCGGCTCAGCTGCATTCTGTACATGAGCATACATAAAGCAACAAAGAATCTTGGTGGAGTCGGCAGTAGGTGCTGGCAGGGAAGTGGTGGGAGCAGCTTGCGTGACATGTAGTATCTTGGTAGTGTCTGCTTGAAGCTTGGCGATGGCAGAATATGTGGTTGCTTGTGGGTTAGGTTTCTTTTGTTGTTGTTTCTTGAGTATGTCTCTTCTGGTAGGGCACTGGCAGCAAGAGTATGGTGGTCATTCTTGCAGTTCAAGCATTTAGGTGGTGAAGCAGTAGTGCAATTCTTGAAGTCATGACCCTCAGGCCACAGGTGGAGCAGAACTTCTTGTCCTTGGTAGGACAATCATTTGTGGTGTGTAAGTATGAGTAACAATTATAGCACTGTGAGATATGTTGGAATTTCTCTGCTTCGATGAAGGCTGGGTTGATGTGGAAGTAGTGAATAGCCAGGCCCTCAGCGAGAGCTCTGGCTGCCATGTTGACGTCACTGAAGGTGACCTTCAGCATGGATGAAGCATTGGGTATTTTAGTAATGAAGTCCACCTTGGCCCAAGGGTTCTTTGCTTCGATAGATGACTTGATTTCTTCAGTGGCCTGTACAGTGGTAAGGTTGTCGAGTCGCTTGAGGAACACAGTTCTCCTGGCCCTCAGTGCTGGGGAAGTCAAGACAAGAAATCCCTGGTCTCGTAGAGTGGTAGTAGCAGTGGTGGTAAGTAGTTTCTCAGCCTCTGTGTCGTCTGTACAGACGACAACAAAGGCCTCTTTGAGCGATAAAATCG
Organism: Cherax quadricarinatus; assembly: GCF_026875155.1. Taxonomy (NCBI): domain Eukaryota; kingdom Metazoa; phylum Arthropoda; class Malacostraca; order Decapoda; family Parastacidae; genus Cherax; species Cherax quadricarinatus. The sequence continues at coordinate 14,421,322 of NC_069457.1, forward strand.
CATTACATTTGACTTGCAGCCTGCCACTAACGACAGCTGCAAGTGCTAGTTTGGACGACTCATTGAGAAGAAGAAGGAGAGAAGAAGTGACAGGATGGAGCTTTTTATAGCGCCAAGAGGTGAGACGTAGGCCACTAGGAGAGGTAAGAACTCAGATGTTGAGAGGCCAGGTCCCTCTCAAATCCAGCCCCTCTCACTAGTGGCAGTTGTCGAAGTTGATTGCAGGTCTGTACCAAGATACCCTTGTGTTGCAGTGTCTGACAGATTGAACATTAAAATGGTATAAAATACCGACAGGTTGTTAGGTAAGACACATATGCAACAGTTAGGTATCTTTATTATGAAACGTTTCGCCTACACAGTAGGCTTCTCCGTCAAGTACAGAAAAAGTTGATAAGAAGCAGAAGATACTTTGAAACAGACTGCAATCAACTTCGACAACTTCCACTAGTGAGAGGAGCTGGATTTGAGGGACCTGACTTCTCAACATCTGAGTCTTTTACCTCTCCTATGGCCTACGTCTCACCTCTTGGCGCTATAAAGCTCCATCCTGTCACTTCTTCTCCATACTTTGTTTCATACTATGGAACAACTTCATTCTCCCAGACTAGACTGACCACCTCAAAAACTTAAGGGTGATGGCTATTTACCTCGTCTTCAAGTATCTTCTGCTTCTATCAACCTTTTCTGTACTTGACTGAAGAACCTACAGTGTAGCGAAACTTGCATAATAAAGATACCTAACTGTTGCAAAATGTTGTCCCTTACCTAACAACTCTATATATCCTTGGTTAGGCCTCATTTAGACTCTGCTGCTCAGTCTGGTCACCGTATTACTGAATGATAAAAATCTCTGGAAAACGGTACAAAGGAGGATGACTAAGATGATCCCATGTATCAGAAATCTTCCCATGGAGGATAGACTGAGGCCCCCTGAATCTGCAACTCTCTAGAAAGGCGCAGAATTAGGGGGGATTATGATTTAGGTGTATAAATGGAAAACAGGAAAAATAAAGGGGATGTATTTGCTCCCCTATATTTTTCCTGTTGCAGCTGAAAATTTCCAGCTCAAGACAGGACTCGCAGCAATGGTTTTACGTGGAAAAATTCAGATTCAAGAAAGATATAGGAAATTACTGTGATTTGGTAATAGAGTTGTGGCTGAGTGGAACAAACTCCCGAGTACAGTTATTCATGCTAAAACGTTGTGTAGTTTTAAAAATAGCTTAGATAAATACATGAGTGGGTGTGGTTGGGTGTGAGTTTGGACCTGAACTAGCTTGTGCTGCTTGGTTTGGTGCCAGTTGCTTCCTCCTTGAGTGGAGATGACGCAGACTGGTGGGTCATTGGTCCTAATCCGGGGGGGAGACATGGACCTGCTCCGCATTGGTCCAGTAGCCTGTTCTGTGTTCCTTCTTCCTTATGTTAACAGTAGACTTAGTTACAGTAAACTATGCCTACGTGCACACAGCATAGCTAACACAATGCTAAGTTCCAGAACAAGAAATTTCGAAGATATAATGGCCACATCTGAAATATACGAAAATAAACTCATATTGAACGTTACTGGTAGAAGCAGACGGCCTCCGGAACGTTATACACTGGTAGAAGCCAGACAGCCTCCGGAAACCGTTATACACTGTAAAGCAGACAGCTCCGGAAACGTTATAAAACACTGGTAGAAGCAGACAGCCTCCGGAACGTTATACACTGGTAGAAGCAGACAGCCTCCGGAACGTTATACACTGGTAGAAGCAGACAGCCTCCGGAACGTTATACACTGGTAGAAGCATACAGCCTCCGGCACGTTAATACACTGGGTAAGCAGACAGCCTCCGGAACGTTATGCAGTCTGGTAGTAAGCAGACAGGCTCTCCGGAACGTAAACACTGGTAAAGCAGACATCCTCCGGAACGTTATACACTGAGAAGCAGAACGGCCTCCGGAACGTTATACCACTGGTAGAAGCAGACAGCCCTCCCGGAACGTTATACACTGTAGCAGCAGACGGCCTCCGGACCGTTAATACACTGTAGAAGCAGACGGCCTCCGGAACTTAACACTGGTAGAAGCAGAGACAGCCTCCGAAACGTTAATACACTGGTAGAAGCAGACAGCCCTCCGAACGTTATACTCACTGGTAGAAAGCGACTGGCCTCCGAAACTGTTATACACGGTATAGCAACCAGCCTCCGGAACGTTAAAACACTGTAGAAGCCAGACAGCCTCCGCCGAACGTTATACACTGGTAGAACAGAACAGCCTCCGGAACGTTATACACTGGTAGAAGCAGACTGCCTCCGGAACGTTATACACTGGTAGAAGCAGACAGCCCCGTAACGTTTATACACTACTGTAGAAGCAGACAGCCTCCGGAACGTTATACACCTGGTAGAATCAGACAGCCTCCGAATGCGTTATACACTGTAGAAGCAACAGTCCTCCGGAACGTTATACACTTGGTAGAAGCAGAACGGCCTTCCGGGAACGTTATACACTGGTAGAAGCAACAGCCTCCGGAACGTTATACACTGGTAGAATCAGACAGCCTCCGGAACGTTATAACACTGGTATAAGCAGACAGCCTCCGGAACGTTAATACACTGGTAGAAGCGACAGCCTCCGACGTATACACTGGTAGAAAGCAGACAGCCTCCGGACGTTATAAACACTGGTAGAAGCAGACAAGCCTTCCGGAACGTTATACAACTGGTAGAAGCAGACAGCCTCCGTAACGTAATACACTGGTAATCAGCAGACCCCTCCTGAACGTTATACACTGTAGGAAGCATGACAGCCTCCGGAACGTGTATACACTGGGTAGAAAGCAGACAAAGCCACCGGAAACCCGGGGGAAAAAAAAAAAGAAACCCCCCCCAAATTTTGGGAAAAAAAACCCCCCCCAAAAAAAACCCTTTTTTTTAAAAAAACCCCCAATTTAAAAGGGGAAACCGGAAAACCCCCCTTTTTTTAAAAAAAGCCCCGGGAAAAATTTTAAAGGGGGCAGCCCCCGGGGAAAAAGGGGAAAAAACCCCCCCCCAAATTTTTGGGGGAAAACCCCCCCGGGGTTTAAAAAGGGGGGAAAACCCCCAAAAAAAACCCCCCAAGGGAAAAAAAACCGGAAAAACCCCCAAGGGGTTTAAAAAAGGCCCCAAGGGAAAAAAAAAGGGGAAAAAAAAAAAGGGGAAAAAGGGGGTTTAACCTTTTGGGGAAACGCCCCCCAAAAAAAGGGGGAAAAAAAACCCCCAAAAAATTTGGGGGGAAAGCCCCGGGAAAAAAACCAAAAAAACCCCCCTTTTTTGGAAAAAAACCCCCCTTTTTAAATGGAAAAACCCGCCCCCCGGTTTAATTTTAAAAAACCCCCCCCCCAAAAATTTTAAAAAAAAGGGGGGAAAAAAAAAACAGCCCCCCTTTTTTGGGAAAAAAACCCCCCCCAAAAAAAAGGGAAAAACCCCCCCCCCCTTTAAAAAAAAACAGCCCCCCCTTTTTTTAAAAAAACCCCCCCCCCAAAATTTAAAGGAAAAACCCCCCCCCAAAAAAAAACAGCCCCCGGGAAAAAAAGGGGAAAAACCCCCCCCCAAAAAAATTTAAAAAAAAACCTTTTTAAAAAACCCCCCCCCCTTTAAATTTTAAAAAAAAAGGGGAAAAAAAAGGGGGAAAAACCCCCCAAAAAAAAAACCCAAACCCCAAAAAAAACCCCCAAAGGGCCCCCAAAGGGGGGAAAACCCCAAAAAACAAAACCCCCGGAAAAAGGGGGGGCCCCCCGGTTTTTTTTTAAAAAAAATTTAAAGGAAAACCGGGCCCCCCTTTAAAATTTTTCCAAAAAAAACCTTTAAAAAAAAAGGGGGAAAAAAGGAAATTTAAACCGGGGCCCCCCAAAATTTAAAAAAAATTTTTGGGAAAAACCCCAAAAAAACCCCGGAAAAAACCCCCAAAAAAAAACCCCAAAAAAAAACCCGGGAAAAAACCCCGGAACCCAAACCCCGGGGAAAAAAAAAAATAACCCCGGGGAAAAAAAAAAAGCCCCAAAAAAAAACCCCCCGGGGGCCCCCAAAAAAAAAAAAAGGGGTTTAAAAAAAAAAACCCCCCAAAAAATTTTAAAAAAAACCCCCGGGGAAAAAAAGGAAAAGGAAACCCCCCAAATTTAAAAAAAGGGGCCCCCCAAACCCCGGGGGGAAAAACCCCCCCGGAAAATTTGGGGAAAACCCCCCCCCAAAAATTTAAAAGGGGGGGCCCCCCCCCCAACCCAAAAAAAAAAAAAACCCCCGGGTTTTAAAAATTTTAAAAAAAAACCCCCCAATTTTTTAACTGGTAGAAAAACCCCCCCCCAAAGTTTTACAACTGGTTTAAAAACCCCCCCTTTTTTTAAAAAAAAAACCCCCCTTTTTTAAAAAAACTGGTAGAAGCAACGCCTCCAATTTTTACCCGGAAAAAACCCCCCAAAAAAAAAGGCCCCCCAAAAAATTTTTTTAAAAAAAAAACCCCCCCTTTTCCCAAAAAACCCCCCAATTTTCCTGGTAGAAGCAACCCCCCAAATTTTTTTTAAAAAAAAACCCCCCGGGAAAAAAGGGGAAAAAAAAACCCCCGGGAAAAAAAAAACCCCCCCTTTTTGGGGGAAAAAACCCCCCCAAAAAAGGGGAAAAAAACCCCCCCCGGGTTTTTTTTTGGGGGGGGGGCCCCCCAAAAATTTAAACCCGGGCCCCCAAAAATTTTAAAAAAAAGGAAACCCCGGCCCAAAAAAAAAGGCCCCCCCCCAAATTTAAAAAGGGGAAAACCCCCCCCCAAAAAAGGAAAAAGGGGAACCAACCTTTAAAAAAAAGGGGGGCCCCCCCCCCGGGGGGGGGGGGGGGGGGGGGGGGGGGGGGGGGGGGGCCCCCGGAAAAAACCCCCAAAAAAACAACCCGGGGAAAAACCCCCCCCAAAGGGCCCCCCCGGGAAAACCCCCCAAAAACCCCCGGAACAATTCCCCGGGGAAAAACCCCAAAAAACAAAAAAACCCCGGGGGGGAACCCAAAAAAGGAAATTTTTTGGGAAACCCCCCAAAAACGGAAAAAAAGGGGCCCCAAAAAAACCCCCGTTTTTGGAAACAAACCCCCCTTTTTTTTTAAAGGGGAAAAAAGGGGGGAAAAAAAAAGGGGAAAAAAAGAAAAACCCCAAAAAAAAAGGGAAAAAACCCCCCCTTTTTTTGGGGGAAACCCCCCCGGAAAAAGGGGGAAAAAAAAAAGGGGGGAAAAAAACGGGGAAAAAAGGGAAAGGGAAAAAAAAAAAGGGGGGGGAAAAAAAAATTTTTTTAAAAAAAAAAAAAAAAAAAAAAATTAAAAAAAAGGGGAAGTTTTTAAAAAAACCTTGGGGGCAAAAGGGAAAAAAAGGGGGGCCCCCCCCAAAAAAAAAAAAACCCCCCCCCGGAAAAAAAGGGGGGAAAATTAAAGGGAAAAAACCCCCCCTTTTTTTAAAAAAGGGGGCCCCCCTTTTTTTAAAAAACCCCGGGCCTTTTTAAAAAAAAAAACCCCAAAAAAAAAACCCCCCCCCAAAAAAAAAAAACCCCCCCCCCCGGGGGCCGGGCCCAAATTTTTAAAAGGGAAAAGGGGGGGGGGCCCCCCCCGGGTTTTTAAAAAAAAACCCCCCAAAATTTTTAAAAAAAAACCCCCCAGCCCCCCCCTTTTAAAAAAAGGCCCCCCCCCCGGGGAAAACCCCCAAAAAAAACCCCCCAAAACCCCGGAAAAAAAAAACCCCCCCCCTTTTTAAAAAAGAAAGGGGAAAAAAAAAAAAAAAAATTTCCGGGCCAAGAGAGAGAAAGAGAGATAGAGAGAAAAGAGAGAGGAGAAGAGGGGAGAGGAGAGGAGAGAGAGAGAGAGAAACAGAGAAAGAGACCCATACATACACATGGAGCAGGGAGAGAATGGACCTAGTAGTGACCAGCGAAGAAGCGAGATAAGGAGTTATGATTCGACCCTTGCAACCGCAAATAGGAGAGTACAAATAGGTGAGTATACACACACACACACACACACACACACATGCAGAATTTGTGCACTCAGTGATTCGTGTTTGCTGGGGGTCAAGATTTAGCTTCTGGCCCCGCATTCTAGACTACATTGATCGACATCACTGGTCTTTTGTGACCTGATCTATTCCTGAAGCTGTGCTTGTGTTTACTCACCTATATGTGAAGAATTAGACACATGTGCCAATAAAAAGTAGGGGCGCCATTGGTACACTAAGAGAAAACACCATAAGTGTCCGGGGCCCAAGACTGTTCAACAGCCTCCCATCAAGCATTAGGGGAATTGCCAATAAACCCCTGGCTGCCTTCAAGAGAGAGCTGGACAGATACCTAAAGTCAGTGCCGGATCAGCCGGGCTGTGGCTCGTACGTCGGACTGCGTGCGGCCAGCAGTAACAGCCTAGTTGATCAGGCCCTGATCCATCGGGAGGCCTGGTCGTGGACCGGGCCGCGGGGGCGTTGATCCCCGGAATAACCTCCAGGTAACCTCCAGGTATGTGCAACATCTGGGTATCTCTATTTGTGGTATAAACCTTGGTAATAAATACCGACAAGTTGGTTTAGAAAGACACGTAAGCAAACACTATAACATATTTATTAGCAAACGTTTCGGTCCTGGGACCTTGATCACTTCTAACATACAGAGGTAGAAAGACATTATATATATAGGCGGAGAGTGAGGTGTGACGCACGTGACCTGAGGAATGTCATAAGTACATAAGAATGGAGGAACACTGTAGAAGGCCTACTGGCCCATGCGAGGCAGGTCCTTATCAAAACAACCTCTGCCTATGATGAGGACGGGTAGACGATGAAATCATTTGACTCCTGTGTTGTTGGGTTCAACCCAACAACCTGTCCTCATCATAGGTAAAGGTTGTTTTGATAAGGACCTGCCTCGCATGGGCCAGTAGGCCTTCTACAGTGTTCCTCCTTTCTTATGTTCTTATGACATTCCTCAGGTCACGTGCGTCACATCTCACTCTCCGCCTATATATATAATGTCTTTCTACCTCTGTATGTTAGAAGTGATCAAGGTCCCAGGACCGAAACGTTTCTAATAAATATGTTATAGTGTTTGCTTACGTGTCTTTCTAAATCATCTCTATTTGTATACTTGTCGCCATCCAGTGGCTTTATCAGTACAATACACGGTCATAATTTAAATACATTAGAACTATATACAAAAGATGAGGTAATCTGCCCCTCAGTCTTGGAGTTGGTGTGAACACCACCTTTGTCCTGAAGACTCAGAAGCACAGACAGGAAGATTGGTGCTTATATACTGGCCCATCCCAGGAAGGACCTTCTTCCAGTGGGGAATCCCGCCTACCAGTGACAATGTGTTGGTCTGCTACCTGTCCCTGACGCCAGTATATAAGCACCAGTCTTCCTGTGTGTGCTTCAGAGTCTTCAGGACAAAGGTGCTCTTCACACCAAGGTGGCCCGGTGGTCTGGTGGCTGAAGCTCCCGCTTCACACACGGAGGGCCCGGGTTCGATTTCCGGCGGGTGGAAACATTTCGACACGTTTCCTTACACCTGTTGTCCTGTTCACCTAGCAGCAAATAGGTACCTGGGTGTTAGTAGACTGGTGTGGGTCGCATCCCGGGGGACAAGACCCCAATGGAAATAAGTTAGACAGTCCTCGATGACGCACTGACTTTCTTGGGTTATCCTGGATGGCTAACCCTCCGAGGTTAAAAATCCGAACGAAATCTTATCTTAAGACTGAGGGACAGATTACCTCATCTTTTGTAGTGGTAGTTCTTTTTTTTCAACACACAGGCCGCATCCCACCGAGGCAGGGTGACCTTGAAAGAAAAACGAAAGTTTTTGCTTTTAAATTTAGTAATATATATACAGGAGAAGGGGTCACTAGCCCCTTGCTCCCGGCATTTTAGTCGCCTCTTACAACACGCATGGCTCACGGAGGAAGAATTCTGTTCCACTTCCCCATGGAGATAAGAGGAAATAAACAAGAACAAGAACTAGTAAGAAAATAGAAGAAAACCCAGAAGGGTGTGTACATATATGCTTGTACATGTATGTGTAGTGTGACCTAAGTGTAAGTAGAAGTAGCAAGACGTACCTGAAATCTTGCATGTTTATGAGACAGAAAAAAGACACCAGCAATCCTACCATCATGTAAAACAATTACAGTAGTTTTACAATCTTAAGTTTATTAATAATAACAACTCTTAGGTTTCCTCTGATGCTTCCAGTATTTTGTTTTTCTATTATTCCCATTACATGGCGTTTATCTACATTAAATATCATTATCTCTCATTTACTTAGCTCGTCCTGTAGGAATTCAGTTATTTTATGAGATTTTTCTCCCTATCTCGTAAATCATATATAGAAATTTAAAACATTGGGGTGAGTACAGACTCTTGTGGCACCCCACTAGTGACATCCTCCCTTGCAGAATGTTTTTCTTTAGTAACTTTCCATTTTCCTCTGAGTCTCTCATTCATTGTAATAATTTGCATCTTATTCCTCTTCTGCTCACCTATCACTAAGTAGGTACCTGGGTGTTGGTCACCTTACACCTACTGTCACTGTTCACCTAGCAGTAAGAAGGTACCTGGGTGTTGGTCACCTTATACCTGCAGCCGCTGTTTACCTAGCAGTAAGTAGGTGCAGTGGAACCTCTGGTCAAGACCATAATTCGTTCCAAAACTCTGGTCATGAACTGATTTGGTCGTGACCCGAACCTAATTTCCCCACTGGAGTGCATGTAAATACGATTAATCCATTCCTCCCTTTGTTTTTTGATGAACAGTACCACATTTCTACCCCTCTCTGTTCCCTCTTTTTTTCCTCAAGATCTCATATTCCATTGGAAATATGGCATCTGTTATCATTTCTGTGAGCTTGGTTTCGGTGAGAGCTACGATGTCTGGTGATGCCCCTTTGATTCTCTCATGCCGCTCCTCCCACTTATTCATTATTCCATCAGCGTTGGTGTAAGATACCTTCAGTTTCCTCTCCAACACTGTGTTCTGGGGTGGGGTTCTGTGGGGGTGGGGGACCTGGCAGTGTGCTCTCGGGTTCTACAGCATAGTGTGGGGTGGGGGCTGTAAGTGTGGATTGTGGTTTGCGTTGGGATAGCGTGTTTGGCTGTGGGGTTCTGGGGGTGGTTCTGTGTGTACTTGTGCTTGTTGCTCTACCCGACTCTGGTTGTCTTCTGCTGGATCTGTCTTTGTCTCTCTTCCTGGCCCCTTTCGTTTCTCTCTCTTCTCCCACAGCTGCTGTTGTTCTGTTCTTGTTCTGTTGGGTTTTAGGAACACTGTCTTGTATGTTGATGATTCCTTCAGCAGTGATTTCTCTTGCAGGACTCTGTTCTGCACCATTTATGTCTTGAAAATTAGTTTGGCTGATTTCTCCCCTTCAAGTACCCTCCTATTCTCTGAAAATTTACTTTCTCAGTCGTATCCTCCTCGCCTATTTCTTTGATGTTTTCAATCTCCTGTTTTTCTTACTGCCGTCTCTCATTGTGTGTCCTCCCTTCGCTCTCTTGAGCCCATGAATAAACACTGAGTTCTCCCTCTCCTCCTCCCATTGCCTTTCCCTCTATGTCCCTGGGTCCCATTTGTACATAGCCATTGTCTCCCTTAATTTTTCCTGTAACCCTTGGTGGCATGGTCGTGCTTCTGCATAGGACGTGTCACCTTCTCTACCTTCTGCCCCCTTAGCTGCTTCTAACAGTTCTCCCCCTACATTCCTTAGCCTTGCTTGTGGACTGATAGGGCCTTAACAAAAGTCTTGTCTCCTTCCTTTCTGTTGGACTCTTGATTTAATAAGGGTGTACCTGCTTCAGATACCATGTCTCCTCTGGGCACTAGCCCTGTAACTCCAGCATATTTACCTCATATTCTAGGGCCCATATCCTGGCTTCTGCAGCTTCAGTTTGTGACTCCCATATCTTCTTCTCTTCCGAAATCCTCTTCTCCATTTTCACAAAAAGCTCACCTAGTTTGCTCTCCCACTGCTTTTCCATCCTTTTACATCGCTTTTTCATCCATTCTTCCTTTCCAGGAACATCTTCCTCTCATCCCCTGAGCCTTCGACTTTCCCTCTGAGCCACAATTTTATCTTTAATGGGTTAGGTTTTGTAGTGCATGTGTGTTGTGTGTGTGCACTTCTGAGTGTGTGTATGTGTGTGTGTGTGTGTGTATGTGTGTATGTGTGTGTGTGCGTGTGTGGTGTGTGTGTGTGTGTTTGTGTGTGTGTATGTGTGTGACACAGGTAGGAAGAGAGTGGTGAGAGAGAGGGGGAGAGAAAGAGAGGGAGAGATGGAGAGAAAGAGGGGTAAAGGAAGAGAGGGTGAAGTGTGGGGGAAAAAGAGAGAGGTGGAGAAAAAGAGGGATAGAGGAAGAGAGAAAGAGAGAGGGAGAGAGAGAGAGAGAGAGAGAGAGAGAGAGAGAGAGAGAGAGAGAGAGAGAGAAGATGGGGAGAGTAGAAAGGTAGGGTAGGTTTGAGTTTTATTTCTGGGGAAACACCTGGGATGGGGATAGAGAGTGGATGCTGGAGAGAGAGAGAGCTGGAGTTAGTTACCATTTTGTCCTAGGCACATGTCGATTAGACGCTATGCTTGTTGTAAATGCATGCATGTATGTGTGCGTATGTGTGTGTACTCACCTAATTGTAGTTGCAGGGGTCGATACTCAGCTCCTGACCCCGCCTCTTCACTGAACGTTACTAGGTTCTCTCCCTGCTCCATGAGCTATATCATACCTCGTCTTAAAGCTATGCATGGTACCTGCCTCCGCTAGATCGCTCGCCAGACTGTTCCACTTCCTGACCACTCTATGACTGAAGAAATGCTTCCTAACATCCCTGTGACTCATCTGAGCCTTCAACTTCCAAGATTGACCCCTTGTTTCTGTGTCCCCTCTGAACATCGTGTCTGTCCACCTTGTCCATTCCACGCAGTATTTTGTATGTCGTTATCATGTCTCCCCTATCCCTCCTGTCCTCCAGTGTCGTCAGGCCGATTTCCCTCAACCTTTCTTCGTAGGACATTCCCCTTAGCTCTGGAGCTAACCTTGTCGCAACCCTTTGCACTTTCTCTAATTTCTTAACGTGCTTGATCCGGTGCGGGTTCCAAACTGGTGCTGCATACTCTAGTATGGTCCTGACGTACACGGTGTACAGTCTCTTGAAAGATTCCTTACTTAGGAATGAGAATGCTAATCTCCGGTTTGCCAGGCGCCCATATGCTGCAGCAGTTATCTGGTTGATGTGTGCTTCCGGAGACATGCTCGGTGTTATACTCACCCCAAGACCTTTCTACTTGAGCGAGGTTTGCAGTCGTTGGCCACTTAGCCTACACTTTGTTTGCGGTCTTCTTTGCCCTTCTCCAATCTTCATGACTTTCCATTTGACAGGGTTGAATTCGAAAAACCAGTTGCTGTACCACGTGTCCAGCCTGTCCAGGTCTCTTTGAAGTCCTGCCTGATCCTCATCTGATTTAATTCTCCTCATTAACTTCTCATCATCTGCAAACAGTGACACCTCTGAGTCTATCCCTTCCATCATGTCATTGATGTATACCAAAAATAGCACTGGTCTTAGGACCGACCCCTGTGGGATCCCGCTCGTCACAGGTGCCCACTGTGATACCTCATCACACACCATAACTCGTTGTTGCCTCCCTGTCAAGTATTCTCTGATCCATTGAAGTGCCCTTCCCGTTATACGTGCCTGGTCCTCTAGTTTCTGCACTATTCTCTTGTGAGGAACTGTGTCGAAGGCCTTCTTGCAGTCCAAGAAGATGCAATCAACCCACCCCTCTCTCTCGTGTCTTACTTCTGTTACTTTATCGTAAAACTTCAGAAGGTTTGTGACACAGGATTTGCCTTCCGTAAAACCGTGCTGGTTGTCATTTATACTTTTGTTCCGTTCCAGGTGCTCCACCACTCTCCTCCTGATAATCTTCTCCATGACTTTGCATACTATACACGTCAGTGACACAGGTGTATAGTTTAGTGCCTCATTTCTGTCTTCTTTTTTAAAAATGGGAACTACATTTGCTGTCTTCCATACCTCAGGTAGTTGTCCAGTTTCAAGGGATGTGTTGATTGTGTTTAATGGGACACACAGCATTTCTGCTCTCTCTCTAAGGACCCACGGGGAGATGTGCGATCCCATTGCCTTTGAGGTATCAAGGTCACTTAGCAGCTTCTTCACCTCCTCCTCAGTTGTGTGTAAGTCATCCAGCACTTGTTGGTGTATTCCCTGTTGGTGTCCCCTTCTGTCCTGTCTTCCCAGTGTCCTTCCTGTCTCCACTGTGAATACTTCCATAAATCTCTTGTTGAGCTCCTCACATACCTCTTGATCGTTTCGTGTGAGTTCTCCACCTTCCTTCCTCAGCCTGATCACCTGGTCCTTGACCTGGTCATTTTCATACTGTCGCTGGGCCTCCTTATCTGTGCATACTCGTTTCTGGCTCTTCGACTGACGTCCTTATTTTCCTGGGTCCTTTGCCTCCTGTACCTCTTCCATTCTCTAATGCACTTAGTTTTTGCCTCCCTGCAACTTCGGGTAAACCAAGAACTCACTTTGGTCTTCCCATTAATTCTGTTGCCCTTGGGAACAAACCTTTCCTCTGTCTCCTTACATTTTGTTGTTACATATTCCATCATTTCATTTACTGACTTTCCTGCCAGTTCTCTGTCCCACTGAACCTCCCGCAGGAAGTTTCTCATACCTGTGTAGTCCCCCCTTTTATAGTTTGACTTTTCCCACTCGACTCCTGTTACCCTCTCCACTTGTAACTCTATTATGTAATCAAAACTCAGAACCACGTGATCGCTAGCTCCAAGGGGCCTCTCATATGTGATGTCCTCAATGTCAGAACTGCTCAGGGTGAGCACATGGTCCAGTCTTGCTGCTTCATCATCCCCTCTATTTCTAGTAGTGTCCTTGACGTGTTGATGCATGAGGTTTTCCAATACCACATCCATCATCTTGGCTTTCCATGTGTCAGGACCCCCTGTGAGGCTCCAGGTTTTTCTCAGTCGATCTCCTTATCGTTGAAATCACCCATAACCAGTAACTTTGCTCTGCACGATTGAGCTCTTCGTGCCACCTCAGCCAATGTGTCCACCATCGCTCTGTTGTTCTCTTCGTATTCCTCTCTTGGACTCCTGCAGTTCTGTGGTGGGTTATACATTACTGCAATGACTACCTTATGCTCCCCAGACTGAATTGTAGCTACTATGTAGTCCCTTTCTCCAATCTCGCCCACGCCTTCCGTTCCCTCAAAACTCCATCGGTTCTTTATGAGTAGTGCAACCCCTCCTTACCCTCTGCTCCTTCTGTCTTTCCTCAGGATCTGATATCCCGGTGGGTAAGCTGTGTCTGTTATTGTCTCAGTAAGTTTCGTTTCCGTGACTGCTATGATGTCTGGGGGCTTCTCATTTATTCTTTCATGCCATTCCTCGTATTTACTTGATAATCCATCTGCGTTCGTGTACCACACCTTCAACTTCTTATCTATCACGGTGGTCCTGGGAAAATACTGGGGTTGGGGGAGCGGAGCCCTGGAGGGGGCCTATGGGGGTGTGCAGTGTGGGTGGGGTTTGTGATGGGGGGGTGAGGGCAGATTGCCGATGGGGAGCTGCTGTAGGGGTGGGGTTTGTAATGTGGAGGGAGAGGGAACAGTGTGTGGGTTTTGGCTTAGATTGTTCAGTTGCATTGGGGTTGTCACAGTGTGTGTGTGTACTCACCTATTTGTACTAATCTATTTGTGGTTGCAAGGGTCGAGTCATAGCTCCTGGCCCCACCTCTTCACTGATTGCTACTAGATCCTCTCTCTCCCTGCTCCATGAGCTTTATCATACCTCGCCTTAAAACTATGTATGGTTCCCGTCTCCACTACTTCACTTTCTAGGCTATTCCACGACTTGACTACTCTATGACTGAAGAAATACTTCCTAACATCCCTTTGATTCATCTGAGTCTTCAACTTCCAATTGTGACCTCTTGTGTCTGTGTCCCTTCTCTGGAACATCCCGTCTTTGTCCACCTCGTCTATTCCACGCAATATTTTATATGTCTTTATCATGTCTCCCCTGACCCTCCTGGCCTCCAGTGTCATCAGGCCGATTTCCCTCAACCTTTCTTCGTAGTCTCCCTGCTCCATAAGCTTTATCATACCTCGTCTTAAAGCTATGTATAGTTCCTGCCTCCACTACATTGCTTGCCAGACTATTCTACTTCCTGACAACTCTGTGGCTGAAGAAATACTTCCTAACATCCCTCTGACTCATCTGAGTCTTCAGCTTCCAATTGTGACCCCTTGTTTCTGTATCCCATCCCTGGAACATCCTGTCTCTGTCCACCTTGTCTATTCCACGCAGTATTTTGTATGTCGTTATCATGTCTCCCCTGACCCTCCTGTCTTCCAGTGTCGTCAGATCATTTTCCTTAACCTTTCTTCATGGGACATTCACCTTAGCTCTGGAACTAGCCTTGTTGCAAACCTTTGCACTTTCTCTAATTTTTTGACATGTTTGACCAGGTGTCACTGGTGTTGCATACTCCAGTATGGGCCTGACGCACACAGTGTATAAAGTCTTGAACGATTCCTTACTGAGGTATTGGAACGCTATTCTCAGGTTTGCCAAGCGCCCATATGCAGCAGCAGTTATCTGGCTAATGTGTGCTTCTGGCGATGTACTCGGTATTATACTCACTCCTAGGTCTTTCTCCTTGAGTGAGGTTTGCAGTCTTTGGCCTCCTAGCCTATACTCTGTCTGCAGTCTTCTTTGCCCTTCTCCGATCTTCATGACTTTGCATTTGGCGGGGTTAAATTCTAGGAGCCAGTTTCTGGACCAGGCATCCAGCCTGTCCAGGTCTCTTTGTAAACTTGTCTGGTCCGCATCTGATTTAATTCTCTTCATTAACTTCTCATCATCTGCAAACAGGGACACTTCTGAGTCTATCCCTTCCATCATGTCGTTCACATATACCAAGAATAGCACTGGTCTCAGGACTGACCCCTGTGGGACCCCGCTCGTCACAGGCGCCCACTGTGATACCTCATCACGTACCATGACTCGCTGTTTCCTCAATGTCAGGTATTCTCTGATCCATTGCAGTGCCCTGCCTGTTGTATGAACCTGATCCTCTAGCTTCTGTACTAATTTCTTGTGAGGAACTGTGTCGAATATGTGTATGTGCGTATGTATGTATGAATATGTGTATGTATGAATGTGTGTGTGTGCGTAAGTATGTATGAATATGTGTGTGTATGTATACATAAATAAGAAAAAGGCACAATACCGTGACTGGAACAATATACAAATAACCCGCACATAGGAGAGAGGAGCTTACAACGGCGTTTCGGTCCGACTTGGACCATTTACAAAGTCACACAAACAGAAAGGAACGAACGAACGAACAAGTTCAGGTAAGTTCCCAAATGGGATGAGCGGGGAAGACGGGACAGACGAAGAATAGTGCTGGAGAGGAGTGTTCTTAGTCGTAGAAATAGAGCCAGGGCTTAACCCAGCAGCGAGGCGATCGTGGGACAGATATTGAAAACAGAAATTCAAGCTCTTCTGTTGGGACTCCGGTGGGGTGAGCGGGGAGGACGGGACAAGCGAAGATTAGCGCTAGAGACGAGTGTAGAACTGGGCCATGTCTTAACCCAGAAGCTAAGGCGAACGTGGGTCAGAGAATGGTACCTGTCAGAGAAGGTACCTGTCAGCGAATCCAAGGTTATTTGTAAATAGGGTTAGGAGCAGGATCTTGCAAGGACTAGAAAAGGTGTTGGTTTGTGGGTCTGCGAATGTCTTCAAGGAGAGAGGTCCAGTAGTCATGTCGTGTCTCATGTTTGTCTATCTGTCTGTCACTGAGCGTCTTCCAGTACAGATTCAGCGCAGGGATGTCTAATTGGGCATGAAGAGACTCGCTTGTGGCGAAGTCCTCCCATCTGACATCAAGCACCCAGCGCAGCGCCTTTTTCTGGACACGCTGCAGTTTAAGTAAGTTTGGTTTTTGCTGACATGAGAGAGGGCTTGAGGGGTTGAGTACGTTATCAGAGGATGTATTAGGGGATTTGTAGAGGTTGTTGTTTGGTGCGTTGAGAGGCTCTTTTGTTTCGCTTGTAGAGGCCCGCAAGGGTTTACTATGCTATTGCATGCCTTGGAGTGAATGTGTCCGTGGTAAACGAAGAAGGTAGTCAAGATTAACGACAGGACAGTGACAGTTTGTTGATGGGATGTAAGTGCGGGTCGTGTCGCAGTTCTGAGCTCGAGGTTAATTGGTAGAGGATCTCGTTCCATATAGTAAAATATGTAATGCTCGGATTTTAGCTGCATTGGTTTTGATCCTCCATTTTTGTTACCAGAGGCTATCCCGTCGACCTCATTTTGTGTTTTGTGTGTGAGTGTATCTAATTGGCGTGAGTGATAAGTTATGTGTAATGTCGGTCTGCATAGGCTAGTGTTATGGAGTTGTGGGTTACAGTGTGTTGGATTGTCGTTAGTGTATAAAATGTAGGGGTAGGGGAGAGGGACAGTCCCTTGGGTACTCCCAGCATTTAGTTGAAGTAGTCAGAGTTACAGCCTTGGAATTTGATTTCTCTTGGTACGGCCGTCTAGGAGTTGCCAGAGGAGTTTACGAGTAGTGAGAGGCACGTTAAAGTTAGTGCTGAGTTTGTACTTGAGCCCTTGCCTATCGTGCCTGACAGTGTCAAGGTTTTTCAACGTCTTTTGCAACAGGGCTGTCTTGTTTCTTTTGTTTTGTGTTTATGTGGATGTAGTTGAGTATGATGTTAATGGCATCCTTGTGGTTGTGTGTTCTGAGCAAACTGGTTTCTGTATGTAGAGAGTTGTGTTCAGGTATCTTGCGAAGGCGTTGGTTGATGAGTTTTTTCAAAGAGTTTTCCTAAAGTTTCGAGGAGGTGATAGGGCGATAGTTTCTTAGGGTCAGGAGTGGTCTTTATTGTGTTTAGGAAAGGAGGATAGCAAACAGTTAGTTGAGCTGTGAAGAGGAAGGGAAAGTATCCAGACTACCAAATAGGCAAGGGGAAGGCATTGAGGAGGTTCGTGTAGGCAGAATGATAGAGTCAGGAGGTGTTTTAGGATAATTTGGTTTAAGCCAGGGCACCAGGAGCCTTGGGAGGAAGGTGTCTGAGGAGAGAGTTTTAATTGTGTGCTTTTTGGGGGAAAAAGAGTGCCGAGTTCTTGGGAGGAGGGGGTTCGAGATCCAGTATGGGATGTGGCTGTCTGGTGTTGTTTCTTGTGATGTGTGTAGTGTTCCAGTGTCTATGTTTTCTGAAATGTGTTGAATAACGTTAGGGTGAGGGTGGGTGAGGGTGGAAGTTGTTCTCCCAGATGTGATTTGAGATGTTGGTAGACAGGCCTGCGGGGTTTTCTGAGATGTGTGTGTTGTTGAAGGGAACGAACGAACGATCGAACGGAATGTTCAGGTAATTTCCCAAATGGGATGAGCGGGGGAGGGGAAGAAGGGACAGTACGAAAGAATAGTGCTGAGAGGAGGGAGTTTCTTAGTCGTAGTGAAACAGTAGCCAGGGCTTAACAGCAGCGAAAGGAGATTCGTGGTCATATTGAGAAGAGAAAATTTCGGGCTCTTCTGTGTGGGACTCCGGGTGGGTGAGCGGGGATGAAGGGGGACATTGGCTAGAGAGGAGTGTAGATGAGCCATTGTCTTAACCAATAGCTAAGGCGCGGAACGTGGGTCTGAGATGGATTCTATGACAGGGTGAATGGGAGAGAAATAGGAGGGAGTTAGTAGTATACTATAGGCAGCAGACAGGGACGGGACAAGAGAGGTTGTAAAGAAAGGAAGAGAAGTATTTGAAAGAGGGTATAATAGTTGTTTAGTTATAGTAGTAGTAGTGGCCAAGGTCGAAGACTTAGAAGAGGAGCTCACTGCAACGGTAATGCTAGGTGCCCACAAAGGTAGGAACAAAAACACAGAGGGGGGTGGGCGGAATTTTAAAAGACCAAACACCCAGGATGAAGAAAAGAAAATCTCAAAGGTGAGAAAGGAGAAAGAAGAATGGGGTAAGAGGGAAGAAGGAGAGAAAAATGAAATCAAGTTAAATCACTTTGTGTTCTGATGTTTTAGAGTATTTTACAATGTAGTGGGAAAGGAAAAAGGATCTACAGAGACAGTACGACTAAAGATTTCTTCATGGAAAGTTGTGTATATAGGAGAGAGGATTTCAACCAGACGACCAACTGTTGATTGTTAGATAGTAGGTTAGTCAGTTCTAGCATTTAGATCAGTCAATAGGATGACTGTGATCTATGACATGACAGAAAAGAGCATTGTTAGTGTTGGTCGTGCCTAAACACTAATTGTTTGCTCCCTGAGTATGTTCAGAAAGAGAACGCCGGGTCTCCAAAGTACCTCAAGAGGACAGAGGAACAAGAAATGAGTAGACACCAGGAGAATCCATAGAATTATGACTAGATTAGTGAGAAGAGTGGTTTAACACTATTGGTAATATATACCGGCAAAGTTGGTTTAGGAATAGACACGTAAGCAAACTCTAGTATTAATATGCCTCGCTGGGCAGTAGGCCTTCTACTCTGGTCCCTCCATGATTATGTTCTTATAACTTCTCAGAGTCACGTGCGTCAATTCACTCTCCGCCTATATATTATTATGTCTTTCTACATGGTAGGTTAGAAGGTCATAGGTCCCAGGACGAATCGTTTTCTAATAAATATGTTATAGTGTTTGCTTACGTGTCTTTCATAAACCAGTGAGATAGAGTGTTTGTCAGGCGGAAAAGTAAGGTTTAATGTTTAAGGAACGGAGAGAGTTATTGAGAGATTAGAAAGACTGGAAATATAGGGAAGGCAAGAGAACAGGGAGTTCCCAGGAGTAGAGTGTCGGGGACAGAAGAAAGTCCGTTTTTAACACGTAGACGGTAGAGTCTATGAAATAGGAAGGGCAGCCACAGACGGGGAAAATGAATACGATGAGTTCAAAGCTCCCGTCTCCTATGTGGGGTATTTGTGTATGTGTATTATGTTTGCAGATGAAGGGTCAGAGAACCGACATGTTGAATAAATTAGAACTTGTGGCAACTCTTGGTAGGATCTTATTGAGGGAAACGTTTCCGCCACACAGTGCTTCTTCAGTCCATACATTAGGAGAATCTTGAAAGAACAGGAGGAGAATGGAGGTTATCAGTACACCTCTAACTTTGGAGTCGATGTGGTCTGTCCATCAATCTTCAATAGAATACGGCATAAGTGTGGAGGTAAGGAGCTTAGTAACCGTTATGCGCAGGAGAGGTGCACAGTCCGTGGGTGGTTTTGTCACATTTGTCCACAATGTGGATAGTAGGTCGATGCCCAAGTAGGTCGTGCCAAGTAAGTCGTGCCTAGTAGGTTCGTACCCAAGTTAGGTCGTGCCCAAAGGGGTTAGGACAGCGAAGGGGAATTCCCATGTATTAAGATCCCAAGGAAGTTTGCATTGAGTGTTGACAGGAGATTGTTGATTAATGTTACACCAGAACCGACAGTGATTAAATTAGACACAATAAATGTTGCAACTCTTGGGTATTTTTTATTGAGGAAAAGTTTCGCCACAAAGTGGCTTCATCAGTCCTTACACAGGAGAATCTTGAACAGGAGGGATTCAGTCCCTAACCTTGAGTCGATGGTGGTTCAGTCTCCATCAAAATTCTTGATAGAATACGGCATAAGTGTTTTCAAAGCATTATCCTTTGTATTGGACTGATGAAGCCACTGTGTGGCGAAACGTTTCCTTAATGAAGATACCCAAGAGTTGCACATGTGTCTAATTTATCAACATGTGTATATGTAAGTATGAATGTGTACTCACGTAATTGTGGTTGCAAGGGTCGAATCGAGCCCTGGCCCGCCTCTTCTTGTGTTGTTGTGTGTGTGTGTGTTGTTGTGTGGTGTGTGTACACACCGAACTGTACCTGCCGATTTTAGTTTGGGGGTTCGAGACCACATGGATTTTCATTACCTAACTCTGGTCAATAGGACCTTGTCATACCTAATCATTAAGCTGTGCAATAAGTTTACCTTCATTGCCTCATCCAAATATATGTATATGGGAAGGGGAGGAGGGAAGAAAAACATTAAAAAAAATGAAGTGGGAAGAGAAGGATAAAAAAGAAAAGATTGAGAAAGAATAAAGCGTCCACAGAGAAATTAATGAAAAAAAAAATAAGGCTTCTGCGGCAGAGACTTTTTTTCCCGTTACAATGTTTACACAATGGAAAGCCTTTTAAGGGATCTCTTCCCTATGGACGAGTTCTGACACAACGCCACCACGACCCTTTGTGCCCTACACCGGCACACCTCTAACCTTTTTTTTTATCCTAACTAAAAAACATGGGTTTTTTTTGGGTTAAAAATGACAGAATATGTCGGGTAATAGAACCAAAAAAGTCGTAGAGGGAATTTCGTTTGGGTTTTTAAAACTAATTTCTCTCTCTCTCTCCTCTCTCGCTCTCTCTCCATCTCTCTCTCTCTCTCTCTACTTCACCAAAAATTAATTTATTTTATTGTAATACTAACGGTTCCCAAATTTCTATTATTTTTATACAATATTATTTTTATTTTTTTCTCAGGCTTTCAGATTTTTAGTGAATTTTTTACCTATGTTCACAAAAATATTTCGTAGGCCTAGGCATGTGCCTATGTGCCTTTTAGATAAAATGACCATGGCTGAGTCATATATTATCTATATATATATATTATATTATATATATATATATATATATATTTATATATATATATATATATATATATATTATATATATGCAAAACAAACCATCTGTGAAAGAGTAATGGAAAGTCCAAGCGCCTTTTCGTGGACTAACATCACATTGTCAAGGAACTATGAAAGTAACACTTCAAAGGAAGGCAATATTAAAGGGCTCAGACGAACTCACAGTCAACTCCCACTCAACAAAGAAAAGAAACACCTGTCGCGCGACATCAATACCAGATCATAAGAAAACTTAAGAACATAAGAAAGGGAGGAACACTGCAGCAGCCTGTTGGCCCAATACTAGGCAGAGGTCACACTTCACAATTATCCCACTAACATAACATTGGCCCACCCAATTTTCAATGCCACCCAAGGATAAGCTCTGATGTGAATGTCCCACTCATATCACAACCCCTCATCTCTCGTGTACATTATCCACCTAAATTTTGAAACTACCCAAAGTCCTAGCCTCTAATAACCAAACTAGGTTAGACTGTCCCTATCATCAACTACCCTATTTTTCCCTAAACCAATTACTTTCCTATGTCCTTTCTAAATTCTAAACTTATCTAATTTAAATCCATTACTGGGGTTTCTCTCTTGGAGAAGGACTCTCAAGACCTTTTTAATATCCCCTTTATTAATACTATCTGCCACTATAGCCTTCATCAAAAGTCTCCCTCCATTTCTTCGTTCTAACAAAGTTGTATTGTAATTAAGAGTCTTCATTCTTTCTTCTTAAGGAAGATTTTCTATTGCTATGTATTAATTTAGTCCATCCCTTCGCTGAATGTTTTTTAACGTATTGTATGTCCATTCTTTAATATGAGACCATGAACTGAGCTGCATAATCATAGGGTCGGGGTGAGGGTGGGCATGCCCGGCGGGCCGCTTACCCCTTAATAAATGATGTATATATAAAGGTTGCAGTATGACCTCTGGACTTCCTGTTGCTTACACTTCTTGCTATATAATCCCAGTAATCTTATTTGCACTTATTATGTACGATTATGGCATTGCTGTCTTGGTTTACCAGGTTGCTGCTCACCATAAACCCCATGTCCTTTTCGGAGTATGATGGCCTAAGTTCTACATATTTTAACTTTTAAGGCTAGGGTTATGGGCACTCACCAGGCTTCAGGAACCAGGCCGGTGGCCTGGTGGGCTAAAGCTCCCGCTTCACCACACGGAGGGCACCGGGTTTCGATTCCCGGCGGGGGTGGAAACATTTCGGGACACGTTTCCTTTTACACCTGTTGTCCCTGTTCACCTAGCATGCAAATGGTACCTGGGTGTTAGTCGAGCTGGTGTGGGTCTGCATCTGGGGGAACAAGATTATGGGACCCCCATGGAAATAAGTTAGACAGTCCTCGATGACGCACTGACTTGCTTGGGTTATCCTGGGTGGCCTAACCCTCGGGGTTAAAAATCCGAACGAAATCTTATCTTATCTTAGCCACTTTCTGACCAATAATAGAGTTTGTTTATATCCTCCTGTGGTTCTATAACTCTACGTTGAATCAATTATCCACTATCTTTGTGTCATCGGTCGAAGTTTGCGCATATCACTAGTATTTCCCTCATCAAGTCATTGACCTATATATTATAATCAACCTCGGGCCCAAGACTTGATCCCTGTGGAACGACACTGTTACTGATCCCCACTCGGACTTTACCCCATTTCATGGACATCTCTGCTTCCTGTATGTGTGAAGCCATGACTCGATCCACGAGAGCTCCATTCCCTAATGCCATTGAGCTGCATACTTTCTTCATGTCTTTGGTGCGGAACTCTATCAAATGCCTTACTAAAAATATAAGTAAATAAATATCAAATTCTTTATCGTGTCAACAACTCAAAAGCTTTACTGAAGAAAGTTAATAAATTAGTTAGACAAGACCGGCCTCTTGTGAAATCCATGCTGAGTATCATTAATCAGCTATGCTTACGAGATGGCCTTCTTATAATCTCAGCTATAATTGGATCTAGTAATTTGCCTACAATTGAGGTCAGGTTATTGGGCGGTAATTTGTGGTAACGACTTTGTCCCCTGTTTTATAATATAGAAATTACATTAGCATCTTCCACACTATCAGACACTACACCTGTTGGAAGAGATAAAAATTAAATAGATATATTAGTTAATGGTTCACAGACTTCCATTTTGCATTCCTTAAGAACCCTTTGAAAAAACCTCATCAGGCCCGGCGACTTATTTTGCTTCAGTCTGTCTATCTGCCTCCACATACCATTCACTAAGTGACTGTGATGTACATATAATTTATCTTCTTTGGCCCCCCCCCCCAAACTATAATAAAAATTAATTACTGGAATATTGTTAGTGTCTTCTGTGTAATAAACCGAGAGAAAATAATTATTTAAAATCGAGCACATTTCATTCTCATTTGTCAGTAAGATGCCCATAGTTATTTTAAGGGGACCCTATCTTATCTCTAACTTTTGTTCTTTATACCTTGGAAAAAACGTTTGGGGTTAGTTTTAGAATCCCTAGCAACTTTATTTCATAGTCCCTTTAGCTTTCTTATTCCCCGTTTTAATGTCCCTCTTAATGTTCAATATTACTGATTCATAGATGACCATCACCTCTTTTGATACGCCTTTATAAATTCATTTCTTTTGCCTAGTCGATATTTGTGCCTATTTTACATTCCATTTTGGGTCATTCTCTTTGATCTAATTTTTCTTTATTCGGGATATATTGGATAAACGTTTCTTTGAGCAGGCCATGTATAGTGTTAGATACTGTCATTTGACAGCTCTCTTCGTTTACCCAGTCATACAGATGATAACGTGGTTCTCTAAGCCCATTTCGTTAATCTGCTAAGCAACAAATCTGGGACTGTTACTGAGTTATCCACCTACTTTCATACTTCCATTCAATGCTAATTGTTATGTTTTGTGGTCGCTAGTACCGAGTTCCCTCTGAAATTTTCTAAAATTATTAACAAGGGATTCATTGTTTGCCAGAATAAGTCAAGGCCAGGGTTTATTACCCCTTGTAGGTTCTGTCACAAACTGCTTCAAAAAAAAATCCTGGAACTACTTTCTAAGAAAGGCGTATGATTCTAACATTCCCAAGTCAAGAAATTCCAATCAATATGACTTAAAGTTATGAAGTCTCTAGAATTACTACATTATTCGTGCCTTGTGGCCCTATACAAATTTTCCTTCCCTTGTAGTTTCCCTTGGTCCTATCTAAGTTTGGGGGACGGTTTTATCAACACTAAAATCAATTGTTCATGCCCATCTGAGAATTCTATCCAAACAGGCTCTGTATGTGTTGACTTCGACTTAATACCGTTTTTTATGCAACGTTCAAGCGGATCTCGGTCATACAATGCACCCCAACCCCCTTCCCGATACTTCTATCTACTTGGGAACAATTTAAAACCCTGAATTTGACATTCCGCAGGCATGTCGCCCTTTTGATTTCAAACCACGTCTCAGTTTTGGCATAATACATCAATGTTTACCTGCACTAGCATCTAATCTAACTCGTCCATTCTTAGTCCTAGCACTACGACCCTATTTGTGTAATAAATATTTAAGGACCCTCCTTTCTCTTTACCCTTCCTACTCCTTCTCCTAGTACTCATATTACTACCCTGCGACTTCACAGTTTTCCCGCCAAAACCCATACCACTAGCTATTCTCCTAGTTTAAAAGTCACTAACTGCTCCGCCACTGCAGTTGCCTGTGCTCCCACCCACACCTGATAATGTGAACCCCATCCCTGGCATACATGTCATTTCTGCCATAGAAGAGGTCCCAGTTGTCAATGAATGTTTATTTATTTATTTATTTATTTATTTATTATAAATTTGTGCACACATACAGAGGTACAAAAAAATACAGATAAGAGCAGTATGCCAAAGCCACTTATACTATGCATAGCATTACGGGCTGGCTGTTAAAATGAACTTAAGTTAATTAAGCAATGATGAAGTCAGGGATAAATCATTATGTAAACAGATTACTATAAAGCACAAGTGAGTATTACAAAGACAGGTCTTATTGAAGGATGCTGTTAGGTAGTGTATTTACAAAATTATAAGGTTAGATTGGGTTTTAGGTTTTAACATTTATGTGTTATAATTGTGAGAAAATTTAAGGATATACAATTTTAAGGTTCAGGTATTCAGTTTGTTATTTGGTTTGGGTGAGTATAGTGATCTTTGAGTCTAGAGACTTGAATTTTAAAAGGTAGTGTTTCTTTTTAATTACGGTAATGAAATTCCAGATTTTAGGGCCTTTTATGTGCATTGAGTTTTTGCATAGTGTGTGATGAATCACCGAGGAACTTTCAAAGAGTGATCTGTGGCCTTGTGTTTGGTCATGTGTTCTGTTGAGGTTGGCAGGAGATGTTTAGAGGGGAGGGTTAATATCAGTAGTTAAGTGTTCTATGTATGTAATAGGTGCAGTAATAAGTATGGATGTTTTGTTATGGTGAGTAGGGTTAGGTATTGATGATATTGGTGGATGTGCTGACTGTAGTGAGAATTTGTTATACATTCTAACTGCTGCCTTTTGTTGGGTAATGTAGTGGTCTGAGATGGTTAAACTGTTGTTGAGCCCCAATGCACAAATTCCATTAGGTGAGATAGGGGTGGGGGTAAATTAAGCGGTGATATAGGGAAGGGTAGGGCTGACTGTGGAAACATGGTACATAGTTAACGTTATCTTGCGATAGTATGCCTTCAGTTTTGGATATTTTCTTAGAAATTTGTTGTTTTTGTGTATGAAATTTGAGGGTCTATTATCAAGGTGGATTCCAAGAATTTTCCCTCTGTTAGCTTTGTGATAGGTGATCCGTTTTATCATTATGTTAAGAAGGGACATCTGTAGCTCTGTTAGCCAACTGAATGAAAGTAGGGTTTTGTCAATGTTAGTGTAAGTTGTTAGTCCTCATCCAGGTAGTTATTTTCTGTAATTCGGTATTTCTCAGTATTGGCTCAGTTGTGACTGGGCGGGTGAGAGAAAGACCGTATGTAGAGTCATCTGCAAATTAGTGTCGGGTTTGGTAATTGCTCGAGCATTGGAAGGTCAATTGTATGGAGAAAGAGAAGAGGGCCAAGGACACTTTCCCTGTGGGACACCAACTGTTTAATGGGTTGCGCAGAAGAGTTTGCCCATTTGGTACAGATTATTGGCTTCTGGTTGCTGAACGGTATGACTTGAGGTAATTGTGGGTGTGCCCTATTATACCATAGTGTGTGTGACCAATTTTACGTGGAGCATGTATGGTCCAACTGTATCAAAAGCTTTACGTAAGTCACATGAAGATCCCCAGTGGGACTTCTTTTTTCTCTATTGCAGTGTATTATGTTCTAGCATGTGTATAATAGCTCAGTAGGTATTTTTATTAGGCCTGAATCCAAATTGGCAGGGGTTGGTTTTTGAGTATGTTCTGGGAGAAGGTAGGAGTAGATTGTTTATGAATTGTTTTCAAAGATTTTTGGAGAGAGGGTGTAGGGTTGGATATCGGCTTAGTTATTAAATCTGTTTGGTCTCCTCCTTTGTGATCGGGGGTGACCTTGCTATTTTGTGTACTGTAGGGAAGGTGGAGGATTCAAATGGATTTGTTAAAAGAGTGTTGCTATGATTGGTGATAGCACTAGTGACATTTTTTATATTATAAAGGGTGGTAAGGTACTTAAATCTCTGCTCCTTGTTTTTTAGTGCATTGATAATAGGCGGGAGACTTCGTATGGGGTAGTCGGAGCTAGGAACAGTGTGTTGGGTAGTTGCACGGTGAGGTAGTTATTTGGTGGGGTATCTGACTTGGATTTTATTTGGGCAAGGTTTTGTCCTATTGTGGAGAAGAAATCATTGAGTCTGTTTGCTGTTTCTGTTGGTGGGACAGTTGGGTTCATCTGATTTTGCTTATTTTATTTTCGCTATTTCGTGTGATATCTTTTTTTGTTCCCAGAATTTCACGATAGTGTTTTCCAGGTCTTTTTTTATATCACCTGTAAGTTGGATAATCTGTTCTCAAAATACATTTTTTTGCCTTCTTATCAGGCTGCTGGTTAGGATGACGAGTAACGTTTTGTTTGGTCTCTGGTTATGTGACCCATTCTTGTATGTTTTTCATATTGGTGTTTTGTATTTATGGATTTGAGGAAGTGTGGGTGTTTGACTGGGTCTGTTCAGTCTCTTTGCTGTTCATCTGGTTTAGTTTTTTTTTAGGGCAGTGCTTGTTATAGAGGTATTGGGTCTTTTTTAGAAAATTATTAATTACTTCCGTCATTAATCTGTATAGATTTCTAGTCAGTGTGCCAATCAATGTTTGCTTAATGCTGTTGCGACGTTATTAATGGCTGCCTCATTGTGAGTCTGAAGTTGACTTTAGTAGTGTCTTGGGGTTAGTTTACCCAAGAGTTGTTATGAGGAAAGTAGGGTACGGGGGAGTGGTCTGTGGTATTATCTGTAATTATGATGATTTTATTTAAGGGGATATGGATGGTTGGTCCAGATGTGGTCAAGTAGGGGAAACATAGTCTCTGTAACTTCTTGTAGGTTTTGTAACGTTGGTAGTAACATTACAGGTTTCTCATTGTGTTTGTGAATTCGTAACGTGTGAAGGGTCCTGGTCTGCAGGAGATTTATATTGAAGTCACCTGTGAGTTGTAATGTGATCTTTGTTCTCGCGTGCATCAGTTATATACTTCCTAGATTTTTGACTAAATTTGGCTAATGTTTGACTGTGGAACTCTGTAGTTGTTATCGTAAGTGAGAGGTTTTGGTAGGTATTTGGTTTTGAATTTTTGCTATTATTTATTCCCTTGTTCATCCTTGTTGCAAGATTAGTGATACATTCTAGTTGGTCTCGTGTAGTAAGGCTGTGCCACCCCTTGTGGGTTGGCCTAACAGTTGTGTTGGCTGTGTAACAGGAATTGGCATTAGACCATCTGTACTATCAGGCTTTAGCAAGGTTTCAGTTAGTGTAATGATGGTTACATATTGGCATGTAAGGTATGTAGTAATGCTATGAGGTCATCGTTATGCTTGCTTAATGTTCTGTTATTGTAGTTAAAGATAGTTATGTTGTTGTTGGCACTGAGAAGTGCCTTTGATTGTTCTGCAGTGTAGTAATTACTGTAACTGTTTGATCTCATTTAAGTCATTAAATAAGAGGTTCGGTATCAGGATCAATGTTGTAACATAAGATTTGTAGTGTATCTATAGTTAGAATTAAGTATAAAAACAAGTAAATAGTCTTAAGCTAAAAAATAGCACCTGAATTATTTTAACAATGTAAAATAATGAGCTAAGGGGAACTATTCACAAAATAAAGTGATGATCATATAATAGTGCTTGGGGAATATGATAGTAGGTAGTACTATAAAGGTAATTTTTTAAAGTTATAATTATAGTTTAAAAAATTATAATTAAAAAGGAGACTAATTTAGTTGTGTGAATAAATGAGCTTTGGATTAAATGGCAAGTATTGTGAGCTTTATTCTACTTTAGACCTGCGAATGCACCTCTTGATTATTTTAACAGTTGTGGATATTTAAACTAGGGGGGGGAAATAGTTATATAAAAGCTAAAAATAAAGGAGAAAATATAAAAGGGACTAAAAATTAAGTAATGGTAAGCATAGTTAAATGGACAGATGGTAGGAATTTAATATAAACTTATAATATTTTAAAAATACAATTTGAAATGGGTACTTGCAATTGCACTAGAGTTGGTATGGGTTGTTGACAAGATCATGGTTTTATAACTTAAAGATTTAAATTGACAAAAATAAAATTCACAATAAAGTACAATAGAATAATAGTAAAATTCCCAATGGTATGTCTTGGGTATAATATGATAGTAAGTGGTAGACAGGTACCCAGGTATACACAGGTTCAATGGATAATAACAAGGTTGGGGTTGAATATAAAAAACTTGGAATAATTGGCAACAAAATGGTTTGGGAAGTATTAAATTAGGTGACCGCTTTTTTCCTTACAGTATTTGTCCAGCCAGCATTTGAGACCAATTGCTATGTGACAACCATTCTTTCCAACTCTCTCTCCTTGGAATATGCCACATATGACGGGTTTCCCACCACTTCTCCTAATTATCTCTTTTGCTGACCTATACCTGCTTATCAGGTCCTCATCTCTTCGTCTGGCCAACATCGTTGATTCCAGAACTGAGAAGATATTAGGGATTGCTCCCATTTACTCTCTATGATTTGTCATCTTGATGGCTAACATTTCCTTCATCCCAGCCCCAGGGAATACTCATTCTCTGGCCTACCTACTCTTATCCTCTTCAAGCAGAATGCCCTATCCATGTACCTAAATTGGCTCGATCCCCAACAACAACAATGTTTTTACCTAGGCGGACGTCCGTCGTGATGTTCCAGTAGTCGGACTACATTCGTGAGGTAGCCACCTACACCTTTCACTTGTGGAATTCATCAAGACGTTTCTCGATGGTTTTGGTTGGGGTTTTTTGGATGTCACATTCTACGTCAGCCAATGCTTCCTTGGTGCTCGTTGTGACATTTCAGTTAGAACACTCACAAGTCGTAGGTTAGCACCGAAAAATGGGTTGGACAGTTCCACAGTAGTCTTACTGCGTCCTCGTTGTTTCTGCCTCTCCAACAGTCTTCTTGATCCTCAGCTTTGTTCCATGTTGCCCGGCCAATGACTAAGCTCCCCTTCTTAATCCTGGGGACTACACAAAAGGGAGGATTACTTCGATCCTCTTTTCTCCTCCGTTAAATCGCGATCTATGCTTAGCAACTCGGAGCTCTTCTTTCAGCTGATGGTAAAGTTTGCTCATGAGAGGGATCTGGTTCGATTCAAGAGAGCACACAAACAGTGTCTTCACAGAGATAAGATACACGTCAACCTACTGAGCTAAGTTACTCGTCCCCACTGAGGACACTGCAGTAGGTCCGCTGGGTCCAACTAGACAGGATCCTCATGACAACCCACTAACAAAATATTCGAACCAAGTAATTAGGTTTATATTTGTCCAATGTATTATTATACTTAACCAAATTTTATTAATTTATAAATGGATCTAATTTATTTAAACCAAGGAAAAATATTCATATTATAGTCAAAACTGCCTTTTTTATGAACAAGATTCTATTATATTCTGTCGTCCATGGACTTGCTTGATACTACTTCTCACTTTTTGAAAAATCAATTGTATGGTTAAATTCTCTTACATGAATAATTAGAGCATTGGAATCTTGTACTGTTTCTAATGCTTATTATGTTTTGTTTTAATCCTTAGTTCGAGATTTTTACCTGTTTGACGTAATAAACTTTATCGCTAATTGTTACCCAGGGAATCTTATAGACACATCCATCACGCATTTTGGGGGGATTCTTTATAAGAAGTTTTTTTACTGTTTTCAAGATTTTGAATACAAACTTGCAATATTAAATGTCTTAAAGAAGAGATAGGCATATCTAACCAAGTTTTCCATGGTAAGGGAGAAACCAACATTTTTTTAGGTGGTATATGGCTGGTTGCCCTTTCTGGATTGTAAAAAAAGGATTTTCTAGCAACTTTTAAAAGATTTATCAGTTTACTTTTCTTGGGTATTGAAGTCATTGGCTATGTATAGGTACGGACACATATGCAACAGTTTGGTTCTTTATTTGAAACGTTTCGCCTACACAAGTAGGCATCTTCTAGTCGAGTACAGAAATGTTGTAGAAGCAGAAGATACTTGAAGACGATGGTTATCAGTCCATCACCCTTAAGTTTTTGAGGTGGTTAGTCCCCCAGAATGAGGGACTACCACCTCAAAAACTTTATGGGTGTTGGGAACTGATTTACATCGTCTTAGTATCTTCTTGTTCTATCAACTTTTTCTGTTCTCGACCGAAAGAAGCCCTAATGTGTGGCGGAAAACGTTCATAATAAAGATACTAACTGTTGCATATGTGTCGTACCTAACATCTGTCGGTATTTTATACCCATTTTAATGTTCATCATTGGCTATTTCATAAATTTTGGATATTTCTTCATCTATGAACTCTGGACTACAAATACGTAAAGCTCTGAAAAACATTGATGAGAAAACAGACAGTTTAACTCTATCTTGGTGGACAAGATTCCAATGCTCTATTTATTCATGTAAGAGATTTTAACCATACATTGATTTTCAAAAAGTTGAGAAAGTAGTATCAAAGCAACAAGTCCATGGTCGACAGGAATATAATTGAATCTTGTTTCATAAAAAGCAGTTTTGACTATAATATGAATATTTCCTTAGGTTAATATAAATTAGTCTCATTTATAATTAATAAAATTTGGTCAGAGTTTAATAATACATTGGACAAATAATAAACCTTATTTCTTGGGTAGAATATTTTGTTAGTGGTGATGTGGTTGAGGACCTGTTCTAGTTGGACCAGCGGACCTTCTGCATTTGGCGGGGTTAAATTCTACGGAGCCAGTTTCTGGACCTAGGCATCCAGCCTGTCCGGGTCTCTTGGTAAACTTGTTGGTCCGCTCTGATTTAATTCTCTTCATTAACTTCTCATCATCTGCAAAACAGGGACATTCTGAGTCTATCCTTCCATCATGTTTCGTTCACAGATACCAAGTATAGACTGTTTCAGGACTGGACCCCCTGTGGGACCCCGCTCCGTCACAGGCGCCCACTGGTGATACCTCCATCACGTACCATGACTCGCTTTTCCTCAATGTCAGGTTAATTCTCTGATCCATGCAGTGCCCTGCTGTTGTATGAACTGATCTCTAGCTTCTGTACTTAATTTCTTTGGAGGAACTGTGTCGAATTTGTGTATGTGCGTTATGTATGTATGAATATGTTTATGTATGAATGTGTGTGTGTGGTAAGTATGTATGAATATGTGTGTGATGTATACATAAATAAGAAAAAGGCACAATACGTGATGGAACATATAAAATAACCCGCACATAGGAGAGAGGAGAGGAGCATTACACGGCTGTTTCGGTCCGACTCTGGACCATTTACAATGTCACACAAACAGAAAGGAACGAACATTCGAACTAGTTCAGGTAAGTTCCCAATTGGGATGACGGGGAAGGAAAGACGGGACAGACGAAGAATAGTGCTGGAGAGGAGTGGTTCTTCGTCGTAGAAATAGAGAGGGCTTAACCCAGCAGCGAGGCGATCGTGGGACAGATATTGAACAGAAATGTTCAAGCTCTTCTGTTGAGGACTCCGGGGGTGTGAGCGGGGAGGGGACGGGACAAGCGAAGGATTAGCGCTCTAGAGACGAGTGTAGAAACTGGGCCTGTCTTAACCCCAGAAGCTAAGGCGAGTGGGTCAGAGAATGGGGGATACTAGTCAGAGAACGGTATACCTGTTCAGCGAATCCAAGGTTATTTGTAAAATTAGGGTTAGGAGCAGGATCTTGCCTAGGACTAAAAGGTGTTGGTTTGTGGGTCTGCGAATGTCTTCAAGGAGAGAGGTCCAGTAGTCATGTCGTGTCTCATGTTTGTCTATTGTCTGTCACTGAGCGTCTTCCAGTACGATTCTGCGCAGGGATGTCTAATTGGGCTATGAAGAGACTCGTTGTGGCGAAGTCCTCCCATCTGACATCAAGCACCCAGCGCAGCGCCTTTTTCTGGACGCGCTGCAGTTTAAGTAAGTTTGGTTTTTGCTGACATGAGAGAGGGCTTGAGGGGTTGAGTACGTTATCAGAGGATGTATTAGGGGATTTGTAGAGGTTGTTGTTTGGTGCGTTGAGAGGCTCTTTTGTTTCGCTTGTAGAGGCCCGCAAGGGTTTACTATGCTATTGCATGCCTTGGAGTGAATGTGTCCGTGGTAAACGAAGAAGGTAGTCAAGATTAACGACAGGACAGTGACAGTTTGTTGATGGGATGTAAGTGCGGGTCGTGTCGCAGTTCTGAGCTCGAGGTTAATTGGTAGAGGATCTCGTTCCATATAGTAAAATATGTAATGCTCGGATTTTAGCTGCATTGGTTTTGATCCTCCATTTTTGTTACCAGAGGCTATCCCGTCGACCTCATTTTGTGTTTTGTGTGTGAGTGTATCTAATTGGCGTGAGTGATAAGTTATGTGTAATGTCGGTCTGCATAGGCTAGTGTTATGGAGTTGTGGGTTACAGTGTGTTGGATTGTCGTTAGTGTATAAAATGTAGGGGTAGGGGAGAGGGACAGTCCCTTGGGTACTCCCAGCATTTAGTTGAAGTAGTCAGAGTTACAGCCTTGGAATTTGATTTCTCTTGGTACGGCCGTCTAGGAGTTGCCAGAGGAGTTTACGAGTAGTGAGAGGCACGTTAAAGTTAGTGCTGAGTTTGTACTTGAGCCCTTGCCTATCGTGCCTGACAGTGTCAAGGTTTTTCAACGTCTTTTGCAACAGGGCTGTCTTGTTTCTTTTGTTTTGTGTTTATGTGGATGTAGTTGAGTATGATGTTAATGGCATCCTTGTGGTTGTGTGTTCTGAGCAAACTGGTTTCTGTATGTAGAGAGTTGTGTTCAGGTATCTTGCGAAGGCGTTGGTTGATGAGTTTTTTCAAAGAGTTTTCCTAAAGTTTCGAGGAGGTGATAGGGCGATAGTTTCTTAGGGTCAGGAGTGGTCTTTATTGTGTTTAGGAAAGGAGGATAGCAAACAGTTAGTTGAGCTGTGAAGAGGAAGGGAAAGTATCCAGACTACCAAATAGGCAAGGGGAAGGCATTGAGGAGGTTCGTGTAGGCAGAATGATAGAGTCAGGAGGTGTTTTAGGATAATTTGGTTTAAGCCAGGGCACCAGGAGCCTTGGGAGGAAGGTGTCTGAGGAGAGAGTTTTAATTGTGTGCTTTTTGGGGGAAAAAGAGTGCCGAGTTCTTGGGAGGAGGGGGTTCGAGATCCAGTATGGGATGTGGCTGTCTGGTGTTGTTTCTTGTGATGTGTGTAGTGTTCCAGTGTCTATGTTTTCTGAAATGTGTTGAATAACGTTAGGGTGAGGGTGGGTGAGGGTGGAAGTTGTTCTCCCAGATGTGATTTGAGATGTTGGTAGACAGGCCTGCGGGGTTTTCTGAGATGTGTGTGTTGTTGAAGGGAACGAACGAACGATCGAACGGAATGTTCAGGTAATTTCCCAAATGGGATGAGCGGGGGAGGGGAAGAAGGGACAGTACGAAAGAATAGTGCTGAGAGGAGGGAGTTTCTTAGTCGTAGTGAAACAGTAGCCAGGGCTTAACAGCAGCGAAAGGAGATTCGTGGTCATATTGAGAAGAGAAAATTTCGGGCTCTTCTGTGTGGGACTCCGGGTGGGTGAGCGGGGATGAAGGGGGACATTGGCTAGAGAGGAGTGTAGATGAGCCATTGTCTTAACCAATAGCTAAGGCGCGGAACGTGGGTCTGAGATGGATTCTATGACAGGGTGAATGGGAGAGAAATAGGAGGGAGTTAGTAGTATACTATAGGCAGCAGACAGGGACGGGACAAGAGAGGTTGTAAAGAAAGGAAGAGAAGTATTTGAAAGAGGGTATAATAGTTGTTTAGTTATAGTAGTAGTAGTGGCCAAGGTCGAAGACTTAGAAGAGGAGCTCACTGCAACGGTAATGCTAGGTGCCCACAAAGGTAGGAACAAAAACACAGAGGGGGGTGGGCGGAATTTTAAAAGACCAAACACCCAGGATGAAGAAAAGAAAATCTCAAAGGTGAGAAAGGAGAAAGAAGAATGGGGTAAGAGGGAAGAAGGAGAGAAAAATGAAATCAAGTTAAATCACTTTGTGTTCTGATGTTTTAGAGTATTTTACAATGTAGTGGGAAAGGAAAAAGGATCTACAGAGACAGTACGACTAAAGATTTCTTCATGGAAAGTTGTGTATATAGGAGAGAGGATTTCAACCAGACGACCAACTGTTGATTGTTAGATAGTAGGTTAGTCAGTTCTAGCATTTAGATCAGTCAATAGGATGACTGTGATCTATGACATGACAGAAAAGAGCATTGTTAGTGTTGGTCGTGCCTAAACACTAATTGTTTGCTCCCTGAGTATGTTCAGAAAGAGAACGCCGGGTCTCCAAAGTACCTCAAGAGGACAGAGGAACAAGAAATGAGTAGACACCAGGAGAATCCATAGAATTATGACTAGATTAGTGAGAAGAGTGGTTTAACACTATTGGTAATATATACCGGCAAAGTTGGTTTAGGAATAGACACGTAAGCAAACTCTAGTATTAATATGCCTCGCTGGGCAGTAGGCCTTCTACTCTGGTCCCTCCATGATTATGTTCTTATAACTTCTCAGAGTCACGTGCGTCAATTCACTCTCCGCCTATATATTATTATGTCTTTCTACATGGTAGGTTAGAAGGTCATAGGTCCCAGGACGAATCGTTTTCTAATAAATATGTTATAGTGTTTGCTTACGTGTCTTTCATAAACCAGTGAGATAGAGTGTTTGTCAGGCGGAAAAGTAAGGTTTAATGTTTAAGGAACGGAGAGAGTTATTGAGAGATTAGAAAGACTGGAAATATAGGGAAGGCAAGAGAACAGGGAGTTCCCAGGAGTAGAGTGTCGGGGACAGAAGAAAGTCCGTTTTTAACACGTAGACGGTAGAGTCTATGAAATAGGAAGGGCAGCCACAGACGGGGAAAATGAATACGATGAGTTCAAAGCTCCCGTCTCCTATGTGGGGTATTTGTGTATGTGTATTATGTTTGCAGATGAAGGGTCAGAGAACCGACATGTTGAATAAATTAGAACTTGTGGCAACTCTTGGTAGGATCTTATTGAGGGAAACGTTTCCGCCACACAGTGCTTCTTTTCCACTACTACTACCACTAGTGAACATCGAAATGGTACCTCACTAGTATTCACCTCACTCTGAGCCTTTATATACCCTCTGTGTCCATGTATTATTTGTAATGGCTTGATAAAGCTCCTGGAGAGCGAAACGTTGCCACAATAAATGTCACATTAGTTGCACTTGTGTCCTTTTACTTTACATAGGTAGGATAATTGATTCAAACGTAGATGTTAGGGAACTTCAGGAGGATTTAGACAAACTCTACTCTTGGTCAGAAAAGTGGCAGATGCAGTTCATTGTGGATAAATGCAAGGTTCTGAAGCTGTTAGGTAAGACACATATGCAACAGTTAGGTATCTTTATTATGAAACGTTTCGCCTACACAGTAGGCTTCTTCAGTCAAGTACAGAAAAGTTGATAGAAGCAGAAGATACTTGAAGACGATGTAATCAGTCTATCACCCTTAAAGTTTTGAGGTGGTCAATCCCTCAGTCTGGAGAAGAGCATTGTTCCATAGTATGAAACAATATGGAGAAGAAGTGACAGGACGGAGTTTTCCTTTTTATAGCGCCGAGAGGTGAGACGTAGGCCACTAGGGAGGTAAGAACTCAGATGTTGAAAGGTCAGGTCCCTCTCAAATCCAGCCCCTCTCACTAGTGGAAATTGTTGAGTTGGGTTGCAGGTCTGTACCAAGATTTCCCTTGTGTTGCAGTGTCTGACAGATTGACATTAAAATGGTATAAAATACCGACAGGTTGTTAGGTAAGACCCTATGCAACAGTTAGGTATCTTTTTTATGAAACGTTTCGCCTACACAGTAGGCTTCTTCAGTCAAGTAAAAGAAAAGTTGATAAAGCAGAAAAATACTTGAAGAAAGATGTAATCAGTCCACACCCTTAAAGTTTTGAGGTGGTCAGTCCCCCAGTCTGGAGAAGAGCATTGTTCCATAGTTGAAACAATATGGAGAAGAAGTGACAGGGCGGAGCCTTTTATAGCGCCGAGAGGTGAGACGTAGGCCACTAGGAAAAGGTAAGAACTCAGATGTTAGGTAAGAACACATATGCAAACAGTTAGACAACTTTTTTTTTGAAACTTTCGCCTACACAGTAGGCTTCTTCAGTCGAAAAGAAAGTAGGCAGGAAAAAGTAAGAGATGTAAGACGATGTAATCATCCTCACCCTTAAAGTCGTAGAATTTGAGGTTTTCAGTCCCCCGGCCTGGAGAAGTTCAGTTCCATAGTCAGGAACTATCTGAAGATCAAGCGCAGTGCGGAGACTTAAATACTGTCGGAAGGAGAGGTGCAGCGTAGTAGTAGTAGTAGTTGTAGTAGTAGTAGTGAGAGGCAACTGAGAGGTCATGTCCCTCTCAGATCCAACCCTTCTCACTTGAAAAGCTTGTCCAAGGTGTTTTCTGTACCAAGATGCCACGTGTTGCAGTGTCTGACAGATGAACATCAAAATGGTATACCCAAAACCGACAGGTTGTTAGGTAAGACACATATGCAACAGTTAGACAACTTTTTTCCGAAACGTTTCGCCTACACAGTAGGCTTCTTCAGTCGAATACAGAAAGTAGGCAGGAACAGTAGAGATGTGAAGACGATGTAATCAGTCCATCACCCTTAAAGTCGTAAAATTTTGAGGTTGTCAGTCCCTCGGCCTGAGAAGTTCATTTCCATAGTCAGGACTATCTGAAGATCAAGCGCCCAGTGCGGAGATTTAAAATACTGTCGGAAGGAGAGGTGCAGCGTAGTAGTAGTAGTAGTTGTAGTAGTAGTAGTGAGAGGCAACTGAGAGGTCATGTCCCTCTCAGATCCAACCCTTCTCACTTGAAAAGCTTGTCCAAGGTGTTTTCTGTACCAAGATGCCACGTGTTGCAGTGTCTGACAAGATGAACATCAAAATGGTATCCCAATACCGACAGGTTGTTTAGGTAAGACACTTTATGCAACAGTTAACAATTTTTTTCCGAAACGTTTCGCCTACCGTAGGCTTCTTCAGTCGAATACAGAAAGTAGGCAGGAACGTAGAGTGTGAAGACGATGTAATCAGTCCATCACCCTTAAAGTCGTAAAATTTTGAGGTTGTCAGTCCCTCGCCTGGAGAAGTTCAGTTCCATAGTCAGGAACTATCTGAAGATCAAGCGACAGTGCGGAGACTTAAATACTGTGGGAAAGGAGAGGTGCAGCGTAGTGTAGAATAGTTGTAGTGTACTACGCTGCCCTCTCCTTCCGACGTATTTAAGTCCCCGCACGTCGCTTGATCTTCAGATAGTTCCTGACTATGGAACGAACTTCTCCAGGCCGAGGGACTGACAACCTCAAATTCTACGATTTTAAAGGGTGATGGACTGATTACATCGTCTTCAATCTCTACTGTTCCTGCCTACTTTCTGTATTCGACTGAAGAAGCCTACTGTGTAGGAAACGTTTCGGAAAAAAGTTGTCTAACTTTTTGCATATGTGTCTTACCTAACAACCTGTCGGTATTGTAACCATTTTGATGTTCATCTTGTCAGACCTGCAACACGTGGCATCTTGGTACGAAAACCCTTGGACAAGCTTTTCAAGTGAGAAGGGTTGGATCTGGAGGGACATGACCTTCAGTTGCCTCTCACTATACTACTACAACTACTACAACTACGCTGCACCTCCCCTTTCCCGACAGTATTTAAGTCTCCGCACTGTCGCTTGATCTTCCCATAGTTCCTGACTATGGAACTGAACTTCTCCAGGCCGAGGGACTGACAACCTCAAATTCTACGACTTTAAGGGTGATGGACTGATTACATCGTCTTCACATCTTTTACTGTTCCTGCCTACTTTCTTATTCGACTGAAGAAGCCAAACTGTGTAGGCGAAACGTTTCGGAAAAAAGTTGTCTAACTGTTGCATATGTGTCTTACCTAACAACCTGTCGGTATTGTATACCATTTTGATGTTCATCTTGTCAGACACTGCAACACGTGGCATCTTGGTACAGAAAACACCTTGGACAGTTTTTCAAGTGAGAAGGGTTGGATCTGAGAGGGACATGACCTCTCAGTTGCCTCTCACTACTACTACTACAACTACTACTACTACTACGCTGCACCTCTCCTTCCGACAGTATTTAAGTCTCCGCACTGTCGCTTGATCTTCAGATAGTTCCTGACTATGGAACTGAACTTCTCCAGGCCGAGGGACTGACAACCTCAAATTCTACGACTTTAAGGGTGATGGACTGATTACATCGTCTTCACATCTCTACTGTTCCTGCCTACTTTCTGTATTCGACTGAAGAAGCCTACTGTGTAGGCGAAACGTTTCGGAAAAAAGTTGTCTAACTGTTGCATATGTGTCTTACCTAACAACCTGTCGGTATTGTATACCATTTTGATGTTCATCAAGAACTCAGATGTTGAAAGGTCAGGTCCCTCTCAAATCCAGCCCCTCTCACTAGTGGAAGTTGTTGAAGTTGATTGCAGGTCTGTACCAAGATACCCTTGTGTTGCAGTGTCTGACAGATTGAACATTAAAATGGTAAAAAATACCGACAGGTTGTTAGGTAAGACACATATGCAACAGTTAGGTATCTTTATTATGAAACGTTTCGCCTACACAGTAGGCTTCTTCAGTCAAGTACAGAAAAGTTGATAGAAGCAGAAGATACTTGAAGACGATGTAATCAGTCCATCACCCTTAAAGTTTTGGGGGTGTCAGTCCCTCAGTCTGGAGAAGAGCATTGTTCCATAGTATGAAACAATATGGAGAAAAAGTGACAGGACGGAGCCTTTTTATAGCGCCGAGAGTGAGACGTAGGCCACTAGGAGAGGTAAGAACTCAGATGTTGAAAGGTCAGGCCCCTCTCAAATCCAGCCCCTCTCACTAGTGGAAGTTGTTGAAGTTGATTGCAGGTCTGTACCAAATACCCTTGTGGGTATTTTTAAAGGGTGATGGACTGATTACATCGTTTTTCAAGTATCTTCTGCTTCTATCAACTTTTCTGTACTTGACTGAAGAAGCCTACTGTGTAGGCGAAACTTTTCATAATAAAGATACCTAACTGTTGCATATGTGTCTTACCTAACAACCTGTCGGTATTTTATAACCTTTTTTAATGTTCAATCTGTCAGACACTGCAACACAAGGGTATCTTGGTACAGACCTGCAATCAACTTCAACAACTTCCATAGTGAGAGGGGCTGGATTGAGAGGGACCTGACCTTTCAACATCTGAGTTCTTACCTCTCCTAGTGGCCTACGTCTCACCTCTCGGCCGCTATAAAAAGGCTCCGTCCTGTCACTTCTTTTCCATATTGTTTTATACTATGGAACAAAGCTCTTCTCCAGACTGAGGGACTGACCACCTCAAAACTTTAAGGGTGATGGACTGATTACATCGTCTTTAAGTATCTTCTGCTTCTATCAACTTTTCTGTACTTGACTGACGAAGCCTACTGTGTAGGCGAAACGTTTCATAATAAAGATACCTAACTGTTGCATATGTGTCTTACCTAACAACCTGTCGGTATTTTATACCATTTTAATGTTCAAGGGTTTTGAAGCTCGGGAGTGTCTTAACCCTAGCACTTATAAGTTAAATAATGTAGAACTTAGCCATACAGATTGCGAAAAGGACTTAGGGGTTTGGTAAGCACAACCTTAAACCAAGACAGCAATGCCTAAGCGTACGTAATAAGGCAAATAGATTACGGGATTATATCAAGAAGTGTAAGCAACAGAAGTCCAGAGGTATACTGCAGCTTATACATCCCTTAGTAAGGCCTCACCTAGATTATGCAGCTCAATTCTGGTCTCCATATTACAGAATGGACATAAATTCGTTTTGAAAACATTCAGCGTAGGATGACTAAAACTAATACATAGCATTAGAAATCTTCCTTATGAAGAAAGATTGAAGGGCTCTTTAAATTACATTCACTTGTTAGAAGAAGAATGAGGGGAGACCTGATCGAAGTGTATAAGTGGAAGATAGGTATTAATAAAGGGCATATTAACAAGGTCTTGAGGATATCTCTCCAAGAGAGAACCCGCAGTAATGGATTTAAATTAGATAAGTTTAGATTTAGAAAGGACATAGGAAAGTATTGGTTTGGAAATAGGGTAGTTGATGAGTGGAACAGTCTACCTAGTTGGGTTGTGTACGAATGGTATATAATACCGACAAGATGAGAGTAAGACACATGTGCAACATCTGGGTATCTTTATTGTAGACGTTTCGCCATCCAGTGGCTTTATCAATACAAATTCCAGGACATAACTTGAAAACAGTAGAACTATGTACAGAAGATGAGGTAATCAGTCCCTCAACCTAGGAGTAGGTGCGAACAGCACCATAGAATCTCCACGACTATGGTGCTGTTCGCACCTACTCCTAGGTTGAGGGACTGATTACCTCATCTTCTGTACATAGTTCTACTGTCTTCAAGTTATGTCCTGGAATTTGTATTGATAAAGCCACTGGATGGCGAAACGTCTACAATAAAGATACCCAGATGTTGCACATGTGTCTTACTCTCACCTAGTTGGGTTATTGAGGCTAGGACTTTGTGTAGTTTCAAATTTAGGTTGGATAAATACATGAGTGGGAAGGGTTGGATTTGAGAGGGACTTGCACATCAGAGCTTATTTCTTGGGTAGCATTGAAAATTGGGTTGGTCAAATGTTTGTTAGTGGGATGAATTCTAAAGGACCTGCCTAGTATGGGCCAACAGGCCTGCTGCAGTGTTCCTCCTTTCTTATGTTCTTATGTTCTTACTTCAGTTCCTCAGGTACTGGAAATAAATTGTACAAAATACCGACACAGTGGAAATATAAACACAAATGCAGTATAATGTGATCCTTTATTGACAACGTTTCACCCACACAGTGGGTGACTTGAAAAGGCCCACTGTGTGGGTGAAACGTTGTCAATAAAGGATCAC
Organism: Cherax quadricarinatus; assembly: GCF_026875155.1. Classification (NCBI taxonomy): domain Eukaryota; kingdom Metazoa; phylum Arthropoda; class Malacostraca; order Decapoda; family Parastacidae; genus Cherax; species Cherax quadricarinatus. The sequence goes on from NC_069457.1 coordinate 14,462,735, forward strand.
ATTATACTGCATTTGTGTTTATATTTCCTCAGGTACTGTTCAGAATGGTTTGAAATACCGATAAGGTGAAGATTATGACACATGTGCAACAGTTTACCTGGAGTTTACCTGGAGAGAGTTCCGGGGGTCAACGCCCCCGCGGCCCTGTCTGTGACCAGGCCTCCTAGTGGATCAGAGCCTGATCAACCAGGCTGTTACTGCTGGCTGCCCGCAATCCAACGTACGAGCCACAGCCCGGCTGGTCAGGTACCGACTTTAGGGGCTTGTCCAGTGCCTGCTTGAAGACTGCCAGGGGCCTATTGGTAATCCCCCTTATGTATGCTGGGAGGCAGTTGAACAGTCTCGGGCCCCTAACACTTATTGCGTTGTCTCTTAACGTGCTAGTGACACCCCTGCTTTTCATTGGGAGGATGTTGCATCGTCTGCCAAGTCTTTTGCTTTCGTTGCGAGTGATTTTCGTGTGCAAGTTAGGTACTAGTCCCTCTAGGATTTTCCAGGTGTATATAATCATGTATCTCTCCCGCCTGCGTTCCAGGGAATACAGGTTCAGGAACCTCAAGCGCTCCCAGTAATTGAGGTGTTTTATCTCCTTTATGCGTGCCGTGAAGGTTCTCTGTACATTTTCTAGGTCAGCAATTTCACCTGCCTTGAAAGGTGCTGTTAGTGTGCAGCAATATTCCAGCCTAGATAGAACAAGTGACCTGAAGAGTGTCATCATGGGCTTGGCCTCCCTAGTTTTGAAGGTTCTCATTATCCATCCTGTCATTTTTCCAGCAGATGCGATTGATACAATGTTATGGTCCTTGAAGGTGAGATCCTCCGACATGATCACTTCCAGGTCTTTGACGTTCGTTTTTCGCTCTATTTTGTGGAAGGAATTTGTTTTGTACTCTGATGAAGATTTAATTTCCTCATGTTTACCATATCTGAGTAATTGAAATTTCTCATCGTTGAACTTCATATTGTTTTCTGCAGCCCACTGAAAGATTCGGTTGATGTCCGCCTGGAGCCTTGCAGTGTCTGCAATGGAAGACACTGTCATGAAGATTCGGGTGTCATCTTCAAAGGAAGACACGGTGCTGTGGCTGACATCCTTGTCTATGTTTCGTCTATACAGTAGACTTCTTCAGTCAAATGCAAAAGGAGCAGTACTAATGAAATAAAATGTAATCAGTCCATCAAAAAAGTATTTGAGGTGGTCAGTCCCTCAGCCTGGAGAAGAGTTCAGCACAATGGTCTGGAACAAGGTGGTCAGTCCCTCAGCCTGGAGAAGAGTCCAGCACCATGGTCTGGAACAAGGTGGTCAGTCCCTCAGCCTGGAGAAGAGTCCAGCACCATGGTCTGGAACAAGGTGGTCAGTCCCTCAGCCTGGAGAAGAGTCCAGCACCATGGTCTGGAACAAGGTGGTCAGTCCCGAGCCTGGAAAGAGTTCAGCTCAAAGGTCTGGAACAAGGTGGTCATCCCTCACCTGGAGAAGAGTCCCCGCACCATGGTCTGGAACAAGGTGGTCCCGTCCTCAGTCTGGAGAAGAGTCCAGCACCCTGGTCTGGAACAAGGTGATCAGTCCCTCAGCCTGGAGAAGAGTTCAGCACCATGGTCTGGAACAAGGTGGTCAGTCCCTCAGCCTGGAGAAGAGTTCAGCTCCATGGTCTGGAACAAGGTGGTCAGTCCCTCAGCCTGGAGAAGAGTTCAGCACCATGGTCTGGAAACAAGGTGGTCAGTCCCCCAGCCTGGAGAAGGTTTAGCACCATGGTCTGGAACAAGGTGGACAGTCCCCCAGCCTGGGGGAAGAGTTCAGCTCCATGGTCTGGAACAAGGTGGTCAGTCCCTCAGCCTGGAGAAGAGTTCAGCTCCATGGTCTGGAACGATATCGTCTCTCCAGGCTGAGGGACTGACCACATCAAATACTTATTCTCCAGGGTTGATGGACTGAAGAAGCCTACTGAGTAGGCGAAACGTTTCATCAATAAAGATAACCAACTGTTGCACATGTGTCTTAGTCTTCACCTCAGGTACTACTCACACCCACATCTCACTCATAATGGGATTTCACAATGTAATCTACACTGCTGGTGTTCCCACAATGTAACTATCATATAGAATAGTGTAGCAACACTGCTGGTGTTCCTACAATGTAACTATCATATAATAGTGTAGGGAACACTGCTGGTTTCCACAATGTAACTATCATATAGAATAGTTTTTAGCAACACTGTTGGGTTCCCCCAATGTAACTATCATATAGAATAGTGTAGCAACACTGCTGGTGTTCCCACAATGTAACGATCATATAGAATAGTGTAGCAACACTGCTGGTGTTCCCACAATGTAACTATCATATAGAATAGTGTAGCAACCTGCTGGTGTTCCCACAATGTAACGATCATATAGAATAGAGTAGCAACACTGTTGGTGTTCCACCCCAAAAGTAACTATCATAAGAAAAGTGTAGCAACACTGCTGGGGTTCCCACAATGTAAATATCATATAGAATAGTATAGCACACTGTTGGTGTTCCCACAATGTAACTATCATATAGAAAAGTGTAGCAACACTGCTGGTGTTCCCACAATGTAACGATCATATAGAATAGAGTAGCAACACTGTTGGTGTTCCCACAATGTAACTATATTAGAATAGTGTAGCAACACTGCTGGTGTTCCCACAATGTAACTATCATATAGAAATAGTGTAGCAACACTGTTGGTGTTCCCCCAATGTTTAAATATCATATAGAATAGTGTAGCAACAAATGCTGGTGTTCCCACAATGTAACTTCATATAGAATAGTGTAGCAACACTGCTGGTGTTCCCCACAATGTAACTATCATATAGAATAGTGTAGCAACACTGCTGGTTCCCCACAATGGGAACTATCATATAGAATAGTGTAGCAACACTGCTGTGTTCCCACAATGTAACTATCATATAGAATAGTGTAGCAACAAATGCTGGTGTCCCACAATGTAAACTATCATATAGAATAGTGTAGCAACACTGCTGGTGTTCCCACAATGTAACTATCATATAGAAGAGTGTAGCAACACTGCTGGTGTTCCCACAAGTAACTATCATATAGAATAAGTGTAGCAACACTGCTGGTGTTCCCACAATGTAACTATCATATAGAATAGTGTAGGGACACTGCTGTGTTCCCACAATGTAACTATCATAAGAATATGTAGCAACACTGCTGGTGTTCCCACAATGTAACATCATATAGAATAGAGTAGCAACACTGCTGGTGTTCCCCCAATGTAACTATCGTATAGAATAGTGTAGCAACACTGCTGGTGTTCCCAAAAATGTAACTATCATATAGAATAGTGTAGAAACACTGCTGGTGTTTCCCCCAATGTAACTATCATTTAGAATAGTGTAGCAACACTGCTGGTGTTCCACAATGTAAACGATCATATAGAATAGAGTACACACTGCTGGTGTTCCACAATGTAATCTATCATATAGAATAGTGTAGCAACACTGCTGGTGTTCCCCCAATGTAACTATCATATAGAATATTTTAGAAACACTGCTGGTGTTCCCACAATGTAAACTATCATATAGAATAGAGTAGCAACACTGCTGGTGTTCCCTCAATGTAACTAACATATAGAATAGTGTAGCAACACTGCTGGTGTTCCCACAATGTAACTATCATATAGAATAGTTAGCAACACTGCTTGTGTTCCCACAATGTAAATATCATAATAAATAGGGGTAGCAACACTGCTGGTGTTCCACAATATTACTATCATATAGAATAGTGTAGCAACAATGCTGGTGTTCTCACAATGCAACTGTCATATAGAATAGTGTAAAACAAAAACTGCTGGTGTTCCCACAAAGTAACTATCATATAGAATAGTGTAGCAACACTGCTGGTGTTCCCACAATGTAACTATCATATAGAATAGTGTAGCACACTGCTGGTGTTCCCACAATGTACTATCATATAGAATAGTGTAGCAACACAGGGTTTTCCAAATGTACTATCACATAGAATAGTGTAGCAACACTGCTTTTGTTCCCACAATGTAACTATCATATGAATAGGTAGAAAACTGTTGGTGGTTCCACAATGTAACTATCATACAGAATAGTGTAGCAACACTGCTGGTGTTCCCACAATTGTTTAATATATATAGAATTAGTGGTTTTGCAACAAATGCTGGTGTTCCCACAATGTAACTATCATATTGAATAGTGTAGCAACACTGCTGGTGTTCCCACAATGTAACTATCATATGATAGTGTCAACACTGCTGGTGTTCCCACAATCTAACTATCATATAGAATAGTGTAGCAACACTGCTGGTGTTCCCACAATCTAACTAACATATAGAATAGTATAGCAACACTGCTGGTGTTTCCACAATGTATGTATCATATAGAATAGTGTAGCAACACTGCTGGTGTTCCCACAATGTTACTATCACATAGAATAGTGTAGCAACACTGCTGGTGTACCCACAATACAACTGTCATATAGAATAGTATAGGAACACTGCTGGTGTTCCCACAATGTAACTATCATATAGAATAGTGTAGAAACACTGCTGGTGTTCCCACAATGTAAACTATCGAAAAATAGTGTAGCCCAAAACTGCTGGTGTTCCCACAATGTAACTATCAATAGAATAGTGGGAAACAACACTGCTGGTGTTCCCACAATGTAACTATCATATAGAATAGTGTAGCAACACTGCTGGTGTTCCCACAATGTAACTATCATATAGAATAGTGTAGCAACACTGCTGGTGTTCCCCAAAAATTAACTATCATATAGAATAGTGTAGCAACACTGCTGGTGTTCCCACAATGTAACTATCATATAGAATAGTGTAGCAACACTGCTGGTGTTCCCACAATGTAACTATCATATAGAATAGTGTAGCAACACTGCTGGTGTTCCCACAAAGTAACTTCATATAAATAGTGTAGCAACACTGCTGGTGTTCCCACAATATTACTATCATATAGAATAGTGTAGCAACAATGCTGGTGTTCTCACAATGCAACTGTCCCTACAGAATAGTTGTAGCAACACTGCTGGTGTTTTCCCCCAATGTAACTATCATATAGAATATTAGCAACACTGCTGGGTTCCCACAATGAACTATCATATAGAATAGTGTAGCAACACTGCTGGTGTTCCCACCCAAAGTAACTATCATATAGAATAGTGTAGCAACACAGCTGGGGTTCCCACAATGTAACTATCACATAGAATAGTGTAGCAACACTGCTTTTGTTCCACAATGTAACTATCATATAGAATGTGTAGCAACACTGTTGGTGTTCCCACAATGTAACTATCATACAGAATAGTGTAGCAACACTGCTGGTGTTCCCACAATGTAACTATCATATAAAAATAGTGTAGCAACACTGCTGGTGTTCCCACAAAGTAAATACCCTATAGAATAGTGTACAACACTGCTGTGTTCCCACAATGTAACTAAACATATAGAATAGCGTAGCAAAACTGCTGGGGTTCCCACAATCTAAAATATCATATAGAATAGTGTAGCAACACTGCTGGTGTTCCCACAATCAACTATCATATAGAATAGTATAAACAACACTGTGGTGTTTCCACAATGTATGTATCATATAGAATAGTGTAGCAACACTGCTGGTGTTCCCACATGTTACTATCACATAGATAGTGTAGCAACACTGCGGTGTACCCACAATACAACTGTCATATAGAATAGTATAGGAACAAATGCTGGTGTTCCCACAATGTAACTATCATATAGAATAGTGTAAAACCTGCTGGTGTTCCCACATGTAACTATCGTATAGAAAGTGTAGCAACACGCTGGTGTTCCCAAAAAGGGAACTATCATATAGAATAGTGTAGCAACACTGCTGGTGTTCCCACAATGTAACTATCATATAGAATAGTGTAGCAACACTGCTGGTGTTCCACAATGTAACTATCATATAGAATAGTGTAGCAAAAACTGCTGGTGATCCCACAATGTAACTATCATAAGAATAGTGTAGCAACACTGCTGGTGTTCCCACAATGTAACTAAACATATAGAAATAGTGTAGCAACACTGCTGGTGTTCCCACAATGTAACTATCATATAGAATAGTGAGCAACACTGCAGGTGTTCCCACAATGTAACTAACTTAAAAGAATATGGTAGCAACACTGCTGGTGTTCCACAATGTAACTATCATATAGAATAGTGTAGCAACACTGCTGGTGTTCCCACAATGTAACTATCACATAGAATAGTGTAGCAACACTGCTGGGTTCACACAATGTAACTATCATATAGAATAGTGTAGCAACAACTGCTGGTGTTCCCCACAATGTAACTATCAAAAGAATAGTGTAGCAGCCCCTGCTTGTGTTCCCACAATCTATCATATAGAATAGTGTAGCAACACTGCTGGTGTTCCCACAATGTATGTAAACATATAGAATAGTGTAGCAACATGCCCGTGTTCCCACAATGTAACTATCATATAGAATAGTGTAAACAACACTGCTGGTGTTCCCCACAATGTAACTATCATATAGAATTGTAGCAACACTGCTGGTGTTCCCACAATGTAACTATCATATAGAATAATGAAGCAACACTGCTTGTTTTTCCCACAATGTAATACATATAGAATAGTGTAGCAACACACTGCTGGTGTCCCACAATGTAACTATCATATTGAATAGTGTAGCAACACTGCTGGTGTTCCCACAATGCAACTATCATATAGAATAGTGTAGCAACACTGCTGGTGTTCCCACAATGTAACTAATCATATTGAATAGTGTACAACACTGCTGTGTTCCCACAATGCAACTATCATATAGAATAGTGTAGCAACACTGCTGGTGTTCCCACAATGTAACTATCATATAGAATAGTGTAGCAACACTGCTGGTGTTCCTACAAAAGTAACTATCATATAAAAGTGTAGCAACACGCTGGTGTTCCCACAATGTAACTAAACACATAGAATAGTGCAGCAACACTGCTGGGGTTCCCACAATGTAACTATCATATAGAATAGTGTAGCAACACGCTGGTGTTCCCACAATGTAACTATCATATAAAAATAGTGTAGCAACACTGCTTGTGTTCCCACAAACTATCATATAGAATAGTGTAGCAACACTGCTGGTGTTCCCACAATGTATGTATCATATAGATTAGTGTAGCAACACTGCTGGTGTTCCCACAATGTAACTATCATATAGAATAGTGTAGCAACACTGCTGGTGTTCCCACAATGTAACTGTCATATAGAATATGTAGCAACACTGATGGTGTTCCCACAATTAACTATCATATAGAATAGTGTAGCAACACTGCTGGTGTTCCCACAATGTAACTATCATATAGAATAATGAAGCAACACTGCTGGTGTTCCCACAATGTATGTATCATATAGATTAGTGTAGCAACACTGCTGGTGTTCCCACAATGTATGTATCATATAGATTAGTGTAGCAACACTGCTGGGTTCCCACAATTATGTATCATAATAGATTAGTGTAGCAACACGCTTGTGTTCCCACAATGTAACTATCATATAGAAATGTGTAGGAACACTGCTGGTGTTCCCCCAATGTAACTATCATATAGAATAATGTAGCAACACTGCTGGTGTTTTCCCCCAATGTAACAAACATATAGAATAGTGTAGCAACACTGCTGGTGTTCCCACAATGTAACTATCATATAGAATAGTGTAGCAACACTGCTGGTGTTCCCACAATGTAACTATCATATAGAATAGTGAAGCAACACTGGGTGGTGTTCCCACAGTGTAACTATCATTTTGAATAGTGTGCAACACTTGCTGGTGTTACCCATTGTAACTATCATACAGAATAGTAGCAACACTGCTGGTGTTCCCACAATGTAACTATCATATAGAATAGGGGTAGCAACACTGCTGGTGTTCCCACAATGTAACGATCATATAGAAATAGTGTCGCAACACTGCTGGTGGGTTCCAACAATGTAACGATCATATAGAATAGAGTGCAACACTGTTGGTGTTTCCCACAATGTAACTATCATATAGAATATGTAGCACACTGCTGGTGTTCCCACAATGTAACGATCATATGAATAGAGTAGCAACACTGTTGGGGTTCCCCCAATGTAAAATATCAATAGAATAGTGGGAGCAACACTGCTGGTGTTCCCCCAATGTAACTATCATATAGAATAGTGAAGCAACACTGCAGGTGTTCCCACAATGTACGATCATATAGAATAGTGTAGCAACATGCTTTGGGGTTCCCACAATGTAACATCAAATATAAATAGTGTAGCAAACACTGCTGGTGTTCCCACAATGTAACGATCATATAGAATAGAGTAGCAACACTGTTGGTGTTCCCACAATGTAACTATCATATAGAATAGTGTAGCAACACTGCTGGTGTTTCCCCCAATGTAACTATCATATAGAATAGCGTAGCAACACTGCGTGTTCCCACAATGTAACTATCATATAGAAATAGTGTAGCAACACTGCTGGTGTTCCCACAATGTAAAAATCATATAGAATAGTGTAGCAACACTGCTGGTGTTCCCACAATGTAACTATCATATAGAATATGTAGCAACACTGCTGGTGTTCCCACAATGTAACTATCATATAGATAGTGAAGCAACACTGCTGGTGTTCCCACAATGTAACTATCATATAGAATAGTGTAGCAAAAACTGCTGGTGTTCCCACAATGTAACGATCATATAGAATAGAGTAGCAACACTGTTGGGGTTCCCACAATGTAACTATCATATAGAATAGTGTAGCAACACTGCTGGGGTTCCTACAATTTTAACTATCATATAGAATAGTGTAGCAACACTGTTGGTGTTCCCACAATGTAACTATCATTAGAATAGTGTAGCAAAACTACTGGTGTTCCCACAATGTAACTATCATATAGAATAGTGTAGCAACACTGTTGGTGTTCCCATAATGTAACTATCATATAGAATAGTGTAGCAACACTGCTGGTGTTCCCACAATGAACTATCATATAGAATAGTGTAGCAACACTGTTGTGTTCCCACAATGTAACTATCATATAAATAGTGTAGCAACACTGCTGGGGGTTCCCACAATGTAACTATCATATAGAATAGTGTAGCAACACTGCTGGTGTTCCCACAATGTATCATCATATAGAATGATGGGAGCAACACTGCTGGGTGTTCCCACAATGTAACTATCATATAGAATAGGTAGCAAAAACTGCTGGTGTTCCCACAATGTAACTATATAGAAAAGTGTACAACACTGCTGGTGTTCCCACAATGTAACTATCATATGAATAGTGTAGGGAACAAATGCTGTGTTCCCACAATGTATCTATCATATAGAATAGTGTAGCAACACTGCTGGTGTTCCCCCAATGTAACTATCACATAGAAAAGGTAGCAACACTGCTGGTGTTCCCACAATGTAACTATCATATAGAATAGTGCAGCAACACTGCTGGTGTTCCCACAATGTAACTATCATATAGAATAGTGTAGCAACACTGCTGGTGTTCCCACAATGTAACTATCATATAGAATAGTGTAGCAACACTGCTGGTGTTCCCACAAGGGAACTATCATATAGAATATGTAGCAACACTGCTGGTGTTCCCCAATGTAACTATCATATAGAATAGTGTAGCAACACTGCTGGTGTTCCACAATGTAACTATCATATAGAATAGTGTAGCAACACTGCTGGTGTTCCCACAATGTAAATATCATATAGAATAGTGTAGCAACACTGCTGGGGTTCCCCCAATGTAACTAAACATACAGATTAGTGTGCAACACTGCTGGTTTCCCACAATGTAACTATCATATAAATAGTGTAGCAACACTGGCTGGGTGTTCCCACAATGTAACTAACAATAGAATAGAGTAGCAACACTGCTGGGTTCCCACAATGTATCTATCATATAGAATAGTGTAGCAACACTGCTGGTGTTCCACAATGTAAAATATCATATAGAATAGTGTAGAAAACACTGCTGGGTTCCCACAATGTAACTATCATATAGAATAGTGTAGCAACACTGCTGGTGTTCCCACAATGTAAAAGATCATATAGAATAGAGTTTGCAACACTGCTGTTCCTACAACGTAACTATCATATAGAATAGGTAGCAACACTGCGTGTTCCACAATGTAACTATCATATAGAATAGAGTAGCAACACTGCTGGTGTTCCCTCAATGTAACTATCATATAGAATAGTGTAGCAACACTGCTGGTGTTCCCACAATGTAACTATCATATAAAAATAGTGTAGCAACATGCTTGTGTTCCCACAATGCAACTATCAAAATAGAATAGTGTAGCAACACTGCTGGTGTTCCACAATGTAGTATCATATAGAATAGTGTAGCAACACTGCTTGTGTTCCCACAATGTAACTATCATATTGAATAGTGTAGCAACACTGCTGGTGTTCCCACAATGTAAAATATCATATAGAATATGTAGCAACACTGCTGGTGTTCCCACAATGTAGCTATTATTAGAATAGTGTAGCAAAACTGCGGGGTTCCCACAATGTAACTGTCATATAAATAGTGTAGCAACACTGCTGGTGTTCCCAAAATGTAACTATCATATAGAAAACTGAAGGGAACACTGCTGGTGTTCCCACAATGTAACTATCATATAGAATAGGTAGCAACACACTGCTGGTGTTCCAAAATGTAACTAAACATATAGAAATAGTGAAGCAACACTGCCGGTGTTCCCACAATGTAACTATCAAATAGAATAGTGTAGCAACACACTGCTGGTGTTTCCCCCAATGTACACTATCATATAGAATAGTTTTAGCAAAAACTGCTGGTGTTCCCACAATGTAACATCATATTAGATAGTGTACAACACTGCTGTTGTTCCCACAATGTAACTATCATATAGAATAGTGTAGCAACACTGCTGGTGTTTCCCACAATGTAACTATCATATAGAATAGTGTAGCAACACACTGCTGGTGTTCCCCCAATGTAACTATCATATAGAATAGTTTTAGCAAAACACTGCTGGTGTTCCCACAATGTAACAATCATATAGAATAGTGTAGCAACGCTGCAGGTGTTCCCACAATTTAACTATCATATAGAATAGTGTAGCAACACTGCTGGGGTTTCCTCCAATGAAATCATATAGATTTAGTGTAGCAACACTGCTGGTGTTTCCCCCAATGTAACTATCATATAGAATAGTGTAGCAACACTTTCTGGTGTTCCCACAATGTAACTGTCATATAGAATAGTGTAGCAACACTGATGGTGTTCCCCCAATGTAACTATCATATAGAATAGTGTAGCAACACTGCTGGTGTTCCCACAATGTAACTGTCATATAGAATAGTGTAGCAACACTGATGGTGTTCCCACAATGTAACTATCATATAGAAAAAGTGTAGCAACACTGCTGGTGTTCCCACATTGTTAACTATCATATAGAATAGTGTAGCAAGACTGCTGGTGTTCCCACATGTAACTGTCATAAGAATAGTGTAAACAACACTGCTGGTGTTCCCACTGTTAACTATCATATAGAATAGTGTAGCAACACTGCTGGGGTTCCCACATTGTAACGATCTATAGAATAGGGACAACACTGCTGGTGTTCCCACAAAGTACCTATCATATAGAATAGTGTAAACAACACTGCTGGTGTTCACAATGTAACTATCATACAGAATAGTGTAGCAACACTGCTGGGGTTCCCACAATGTAACTATCATATAGAATAGTGTAGCAACACTGCTGGTGTTCCCACAATGAAAACTATCATACAGAAAAGTGTAGCAACACCGCTGGTGTTCCCACAATGTAACTATCATATAGAATAGTGTAGCAACATGCTGGTGTTAACACAATGTAACTATCATATAGAAAGTGTAGCAACACTGCTGGTGTTTCCCACAATGAAACTATCATATAGAATAGTGTAGCAACACTGCTGGTGTTCCCACAATGTAAATATCATATAGAATAGTGTAGCAAACACTGCTGGGGGTTCCCACAATGTAACTATCATATAGAATAGTGAGCAACACTGCTGGTGTTCCCACAATGTAACTATCATATAGAATAGTGTAGCAACATGCTGTGTTCCCAAAATGTAACTATCATATAGAATAGTGTAGCAACACTGCTGGTGTTCCCACAATGTAACTATCATATGAATAGTTTTAGCAACACTGCTGGTGTTCCACAATGTAACTATCATATAGAATAGGTAGCAACACTGCTGGTGTTTCCCCCAATGTAACTATCATATAGAATAGTGTAGCAACACACTGCTGGTGTTCCCACAATGTAACTATCATATAGAATAGTGGGAGCAACACACTGCTGGTGTTCCCACAATGTAACTAATCATATAGAAAAAGTGTACAAACGCTGCAGTGTTCCCACAATGTAACTATCATATAGAATAGTGTAGCAACACTGCTGGTGTTCCCCAATGTAACTATCATTATAGAATAGTGTAGCAAACACTGCTGGTGTTCCCACAATGTAACTATCAAATAGAATACTGTAAACAACACTGCTGGTGTTCCCAAAAATGTAACTATCATATAGAATAGTGTAGCAACACTGCTGGTGTTCCCACAATGTCACTATCATATAGAATAGTTGTAGCAACACTGCTGGTGTTCCCACAATGTAAAATATCATATAGAAAAAGGTAGCAACACTGCTGGTGTTCCCACAAAGTAACTATCATATAGAATAGTGTAGCAACACTGCTGGTGTTCCCACAATGTAACTATCATATAGAATAGTGTATCAACACTGCTGGTGGGTTTCCCCCAATGTAACTATCATAAGAATAGTGTAGCAACACTGCTGGTGTTCCCACATTGTAACAACATATAGAAAAGTGTAGCAACACTGCTGTGTTCCCACTGTGTAACTAAAACAAAATAGAATAGTGTAGCAACACTGCTGGTGTTCCCACATTGTACGATCATATAGAATAGTGTAGCAACACTGCTGGTGTTCCCACAATGTAACTATCATATAGAAAGTGTAGCAACACTGCTGGTGTTCCCACAATGTAACTATCAACAGAATAGTGTAGCAACACTGCTGGGGTTCCCCCAATGTAACTATCATATAGAATAGTGTAGCAACACTGCTGTGTTCCCACAATGTAACTACATACAGAATAGTGTAGCAACACAGCTGGTGTTCCACAATGTAACTATCATATAGAATAGTGTAGCAACACTGCTGGTGTTCCCACAATGTAACTAAACATATAGAATAGTGGGAGCAACACTGCGGTGTTCCCACAATGTAACTATCATATAGAATAGTGTAGCAACACTGCTGGTGTTCCCACAATGTAACTATCATATAGAATAGTGTAGCAACACTGCTGTGGTCCCACAATGTAACTATCATATAGAATAGTGTAGCAACACTGCTGTGGTCCCACAATGTAACTATCATATAGAATAGTGTAGCAACACACTGCTGTGTTCCCAAAATGTAACTATCATATAGAATAGTGTAAAAAACCTGCTGGTGTCCCACAATGTAACTATCATATAGAATAATGTAGCAACACTGCTGGGGTTCCCACAATGTAATATCATATAGAATAGTGTAGCAACACTGCTTGGGGTTCCCACAATGTAACTATCATATAGAATAGTGTAGCAACACTGCTGGTGTTCCCACAATGTAAATATCATATAGAATAGTGTAGCAACACTGCTGTGGTCCCACAATGTAACTATCATATAGAATAGTGTAGCAACACTGCTGTGTTCCCACAATGTAACTATCATATAAATAGTGTAGCAACACTGCTGGTGTTCCCACAATGTAACTATCATATAGAATAGTGTAGCAACACTGCTGGTGTTCCACAATGTAACTATCAAAATAGAATAGTGTAGCAACACATGCTGGTGTTCCCACAATGTAACTATCATATAGAATAGTGTAGCAAAAGTGCTGGTGTTCCCACAATGTAACTAAACATATAGAATAGTGTAGCAACACTGCTGGTGTTCCCACAATGTAACTATCATATAGAATAGTGTAGCAACACATGCTGGTGTTCCCACAATTGTAACATCATATAGAATAGTGTAGCAACACACTGCTGGGGTTCCCACAATGTAATATCATATAGAATAGTGTAGCAACACTGCTGGTGTTCCCACAATGTAACTAACATATAGAATAGTGTAGCAACACTGCTGGTGTTCCCACAAAGTAACTTCATATAAAAATAGTGTAGCAACACTGCTTGTGTTCCCACAATGTAACTATCATATAGAATAGTGTAGCAACACTGCTGGTGTTCCCACAATGTAACTCATTTGAAGTTGTTCGGTATACAGCAACATAAATGATAACTTATACTTGGAAGGCACTTTTAAAGTGAACCGTAAATTTTTTACGACGTTTATCCACAGTGGGGGAAACACCCACAATGTGGGAGTTATCGCCCATAATGTGGTAGTTATCACCCACAGTGGGTAATCACCCACAGTGGGGTCTTATCACCCATAGTGGGGTCTTATCACCAATAGTGGGGTACTTATCACCCACAGTGGGGTTTTATCACCCACAGTGGAATCTTATCACCCACAGTAGGGTCTTATCACCCACAGTAGGGTCTTATCACCCACAGTAGGGTCTTATCACCCACAATAGGGACTTCATCTAAGATGGTACTTTATCACCCACAATAAGATCTTTTAGTTTCGTTTAGTTATATAAAGATGATAACTGAGACAGTTGGACAAGAAAGAAGGACCAGATGTGGAAAGAAGACATAGAGAGAGATAGAAACAGAAGAGAATGAGGAGAAGCTTAAATCGAAGAGACTAGAAAGGGATGGTAAACAGATGGAGGGGAGATGAGATCATTAGCGCGGAGACTAATAGGGAGCAGAGGACAGAGTTAAGTGGACTGTTGCATGGGTTAGACAGACAGGGATTAAAGAGATTTATTGAGGCACAGGACACGCAGTACAATTATCTTATATAGTGTAAATTACCCATCAATGTGGTACCCCGTGGCGTGATCGCTGAAGCTCTGGCTTCACACGGCGAGGGTCTGCGTTCGATTCCCAGTGAGGGTTGAAACATTGGACCTGTGTCTTTACACCGGTTGTCTTTGTTAACCCATCAGTAAAATGGGTACCTGGGTGCTAGTGGACTGGTGTGGGTCGCATCCTGGGTGTTAGTGGACTGGTGTGGGTCGCATCCTGGGTGTTAGTGGACTGGTGTGGGTGGCTTCCTGGGTGTTAGTGGACTGGTGTGGGTCACATACTGGGTATTAGTGGACTGGTGTGGGTCACATCCTGGGTGTTAGTGGACTGGTGTGGGTCGCATCCTGGGACAAAACTGACCTAATTTGCTGGAAATGCTCAGCATAACAAGCGGCTTTCTATATTGTAGTATGTCATTGATGTCAGCTAAGGTCTGTATACCTTGTACATGTACTTGTATACCTTGTACATGTACTTGTATACCTTGTACGTGTACTTGTGTACCTTTTACATATACTTGAATACCTTGTACATGTATTTGTATACCTTGTACATGTACTTGTATACCTTGTACATGTACTTGTATACCTTGTACATGTACTTGTATACCTTGTACGTGTACTAGTGTACCTTGTACATGTACTTGTATACCTTGTACATGTACTTGTATACCTTATACATGTACTTGTATACCTTGTACATGTACTTGTATACCTTGTACATGTACTTGTATACCTTATACATGTACTTGTATACCTTGTACATGTACTTGTATACCTTGTACATGTACTAGTGTACCTTTTTCATATACTTGTATACCTTGTACATGTACTTGTATACCTTGTACATGTACTTGTGTACCTTGTACATGTACTTGTATACCTTGTACATGTACTTGTATACCTTGTACATATACTTGTATACCTTGTACATGTACTTGTATACCTTGTACATGTACTTGTATACCTTGTACATGTACTTGTATACCTTATACATGTACTTGTATACCTTGTACATGTACTTGTATACCTTGTACATATACTTGTATACCTTGTACATGTACTTGTATACCTTGTACATGACTACTGTATACCTTGTACATGTACTTGTATACCTTGTACATGTACTTGTATACCTTGTACATGTACTTGTATACCTTGTACATGTACTTGTATACCTTGTACATGTACTTGTATACCTGTAATCATATACTTGTATACCTGTACATGTACTTGTATACCTTGTACATGTACTTGTATACCTTGTACATGTACTTGTATACCTTGTACATGTACTTGTATAACCTTGTACATGTACTTGTATACCTTGTACATGTACTTGTATACCTTTACATGTACTTGTATACCTGTACATGTACTTGTATACCTTGTACATGTACTTGTATACCTTAATACATGTACTGTATACCTTGTACATGTACTTGTATACCTTGTACATATACTTGTATACCTTGTACATGTACTTGTATACCTTGTACATGTACTTGTATACCTTGTACATGTACTTGTATACCTTGTACATGTACTTGTATACCTTGTACATGTACTTGTATACCTTGTACATGTACTTGTATACCTTGTACATGTACTTGTATACCTTGTACATATACTTGTATACCTTGTACATGTACTTGTATACCTTGTACATGTACTTGTATACCTTGTACATGTACTTGTATACCTTGTACATGTACTTGTATACCTTGTACATGTACTTGTATACCTTGTACTTGTATACCTTGTACATGTACTTGTATACCTTGTACATGTACTTGTATACCTTGTACATGTACTTGTATACCTTGTACATGTACTTGTAGTAAAGGATGATATTATGTTATATTATATATCAGGATAACCTACAAAAGTCAGACACTTAAGTGACTTGTTTCCATTGGTTCCTTGACTTACGAACGACTGTCAGTAAGCTCACTGCTTCGATATAGTAACTTCTGTCAGTTGGAAAGTTCGACATTCAAGACTCACGAAATCGTAATGACACGATTGCAAACAAACCATATCCCGGCTGGGATTGAACCCGCGGTCATAGAGTCTCAAAACTCCAGCCCGTCGCGTTAGCCACTAGACCAGCTAGCCACAATAAGATTCGTCCAACTAGGTATATTTCTACACCATAGGAAGGTTAGCACAGGCCACCACTGTGACCACAAATGCAAGTTTTTACAGACGAATCTCCAGCTAGCGTGGCCGTGACTAACTCTAGCTAGCTGGTCTAGTGGCTAACGCGACGGGCTGGAGTTTTGAGACTCTGACCGCGGGTTCAATCCCAGCCGGGGTATGGTTCGACATTCAAATAACCATCAAGAGCCTAAGTAACACCACTTACGAACGACGATAAGTGAACAGTTGCCTCGACATACGAATAACTATCAAGAAATGCATAGAATCGACTTGCGAACGACTAAAAGAGAAAGGATGCCTCGACTTACGAATACACGAAAGCACTTTTCAAAACACATAAGGGCATGTTGTATGCATACATATGCACGTACACATGCAAAATTTGTGGGTGTATGTGTAAATACAAATGAAAAGGACAAGTCAGCATCTACACAGAAGTTCAATCAGTCAGTTTAGGGTAGAGAAGAGTCTTACCGTACATTTTTTTTTTTTTTTTTTATTCGCTGGTATTCTCCCGGCCCGGGTCTTTTCCAAGTAGTGGTGACCCGGCCTTGGCTCCCTATCTGGGGAGTGTCTCGAGACTTAAGTCTCCCATGGGAGAAGGTACAAGTACCTCCTCATCTTTGGGACCAAGTGTCCCCAGGCCCAGCCACATTCCCCGCCCTCACGGGGCTCGTAGGGAGAAGCTAGGCCTCTGGTCTGCCATCTACCCCGCCTCAAAGGGGCTCGTGGGGATGGCAGTCTTATGAGCTGCAGATGGTAGCAAGCTCAGGCCTTTACCGTACATAAACAGTACAACTCTTGTATCCTCGACTGACTGCGGTCCAGGAATTGCAACTCACTGATTGTAATAAAGTTGGTAGAATTACCGACAATATGTAAAGTAAAAGGACACAAGTGCAACTAATGTGACATTTTATTGTGGCAACGTTTCGCTCTCCAGGAGCTTTATCAATGGCTTGATAAAGCTCCTGGGGAGCGAAACGTTGCCACAATAAAATGTCACATTAGTTGCACTTGTGTCCTTTTACTTTACAACTCACTGATTCTCTATAAGTCTGACGATACTGACTTTAATCAGAATCGCTGGCGAGGCTGCGAGGTTTGGATACCTTAGGTTCTCCTGGGATAAAGGGCGTTGAATCCTACCTTGAATATCTTCTATTCTTTCCCTGATGATGAGAAATCTTCGCCTGGGTGAGTTTATATATTCTTAGGTTATTTGCGGTAGGTTTTCTACCTCTGCCGGCCCCTCAGGGGAGGTACCTTGACGATGGTGAGGGGCTCTTGATCTAGGGAATTGGATCTGTGCTCCAGTTCCCTGAAGTGAGTCTAAATACCTTCCATCCACCCCCCACACAGGCGATGTATAATCCCTACGGGTTTAGTGATCCCATTTGATTATAATAATAATACCTCTGCCTTCCGCCTCTGGCTGTCTCTTGCTGCCTTCTGCCTCTGTCTGCCTTCTGCCTCTCCCTGCCTTCTACCTCTGGCTGCCTTCTACTTCTGGCTGCCTTCTACCTCTCTCTGCCTTCTACCTCTTTCTGCCTTCTATCTCTCTCTGCCTTCTACCTCTCTCGGCCTTCTACCTCTCTCTGCCTTCTACCTCTGGCTGCCTTCTACCTCTCTCTGTCTTCTACCACTGGCTACCTTCTACCTCTGGCTGTCTTCTACCTCTCTCTGTCTTCTACCTCTGGCTGCCTTCTACCTCTGGCTGCCTTCTACCTCTCTGTATTCTACCTCTGGCTGCCTTCTACCTGTGGCTGTCTTCTACCTCTCTCTGTCTTCTACGTCTGGCTGCCTTCTACCTCTCTCTGCCTTCTACCTCTGGCTGCCTTCTACCTCTGGCTGTCTTCTACCTCTCTCTGTCTTCTACCTCTGGCTGCGTTCTACCTCTCTCTGTCTTCTACCTCTGGCTGCCTTCTACCTCTGGCTGCCTTCTACCTCTGGCTACCTTCTACCTCTCGCTGCCTTCTACCTCTCTCTGTCTTCTACCTCTGGCTGCCTTCTACCTCTGGCTGCCTTCTACCTCTCTCTGTCTTCTACCTCTGGCTGCCTTCTACCTCTGGCTGCCTTCTACCTCTGGCTGCCTTCTACCTCTGGCTGCCTTCTACCTCTGGCTGTCTTCTACCTCTGTCTTCTACCTCTCTCTGCCTTCTACCTCTGGCTGCCTTCTACCTCTGGCTGCCTTCTACCTCTCTCTCTGCCTTCTACCTCTGGCTGCCTTCTACCTCTGGCTGCCTTCTACCTCTGGCTGCCTTCTACCTCTGGCTGTCTTCTACCTCTCTCTGCCTTCTACCTCTGGCTGCCTTCTACCTCTGGCTGCCTTCTACCTCTCTCTCTGCCTTCTACCTCTGGCTGCCT
>NC_069457.1:14492304-14514764 GCF_026875155.1 Cherax quadricarinatus
GCAACAACAGCAACAACAGCAACAGCAACCAGGGAAAACACAGCAACAACAACAACAGCAGCAACAAATGCAACATCAGCAACAACAGCAACAACACAGCAACAACAGCAACTGAACAACATCGGCAACAACAGCAATCACAACAACAGCAACAACAGCGCAACAACAACAGAAACATGCAACAAAAAGCCACACAACAACAACAACAGCAACACCAACAACACAACAACAGCAACAAAAGCAACAGCAACCGCTGAACAGCACAGCAACAAAACAACAGCAGCAACTACAAAATCAGCAACAACAGCAACAACATACGCAACAACAGCAAATAGAACACATGGCAACAACAAACATCAGCAAAAACAGCAACAACACAGCAACAACAAACAACAGCAAACAACAACAACACAACAAACAACAACTCAGCAACAAAAGCAAAAACAACGCAACAGCAACACCACAGCAACAGCAAACAACAGCAACAGCAGCAACAATAACAGCAGCACCAGCAGCAACAACAGCAACAGCAGCAAAAGTAACAACAGCAACAACAGCAACAACAACACAACAGCAGCAACAACAGCAATACAGCAACAATAACAACAGCAACAACAGCAACAACGTAACAACAACAGCAACACAACAACAACAGCAACAACAACAGTAACAACAGCAACAACACAACAACAACAACACAAAAAACAACAAAGCAACACAGCAACAACAGCAAAAACAGCACAAAACAACAGCAGCAACAACAACAACAGCAACAACAACAGCCAACAACACAACAACAGTTACAACAGCAACAACAACAACAACAGCAGCAACAACAACAACATAACAACAATAGAACAAAAACAACAGCAACAACAGCAGCAACAACAACAACAGCAACAACAACAGCAACAACAACAACAAACAACAGCAACAAACAGTAACAACAGCAACAACAACAAACAACAGAACAAAACAACAGCAACAACAACAGCAACAACAGTAACAACAGCAAACAACAACCAACAGCAACAACAACAACAACAGTAACAACCCAAAAGCAACAACAGTAACAACAACAGCAACAACAGTAACAACAAAGCAACAACAGCACAACATAACAACAGACAACAGTAACAACAGCAGCAAATACAACAACAACAACAGCAGCACAACAAATAACAACAGCAACAAAAACAGCAACAACAGTACAGCAACAACAACAACAACAGAAAAACAGCACAACAACAACAGCAACACAACAACAACAGTAACAACTGAAACAACAGCAACAACAGCAACAACAGAAACAACAACAACAACAGTAACAGTAACAACAAAGCAACAACAGAACAACAGCAACAACAACAACAACAACAGCAACAAACACAACAAACAACAACAGCAACCCCAAAAAGAACAACAGCAACAAAAACAACAGCAACAAAAAACAACAGCAACAAAAAAACAACGCACAACAACAGTAACAACATTTAAAAACAACAGTAACAACAGCAACAACAACAAAATAACAACAACAACAACAACAGCAACAACAACAACACAACAACATAACAACAGCAACAAAAACAGCAGCAACAACAACAACAGTAACAACACACAACAACAGAACAACAACAGCAACAACAGTACAACAACAGCAACAACAACAACACAACAACAGTAACAACAGCAACAACAACAGTAACAACAGCAGCAACACAACAAAACAACAACAGCAACAACAACAACAGTACAACAGCAACAACAACAGCAACAACAGTAACAGAACAACACAACAACATAACAACAGCAGCAACCAACACAAACAGCAAAACAACAGCAACAACAACAAAAGCAACAACAACAACAACAGTAACAACAGAAAAAACAACAAACAAACACCCCAACAGCAACAACAGAAACAACAACAACAACAACAGTAACAACAGTAACAACAACAGCAACAACAGTAACAACAGCAACAACAACAACAACAACAACAGCAACAACAACAGCAAAAACAAAACAGCAACAACTAACACGCAACAACAACAAAAAGCAAGAACACAACAACAGAAAAAACAGCAACAACAACAGTAACAACAGCAACAACAACAGCAAAAACAGACAACAACAACAAAAGCAACAACAACAACAGCAACAACAGAAACAACAGCAACAACAACAGTAAAAAACAGTAAAAAACATAACACAGCAACAACAACAACAGTAACAAAAGCAACAACAACACAGCAACAACAACAACAGCAACAACAGAAACAACACAGCAACAAAAAACAGAACAACAGTAACAACAACATAACAACAGCAACAACAGTAACAACAGCAACAACAACAACAACAGCAACATATACTGTGGACGTCAGGCAGTAATTGGCTTCAATGGCATTAGTGGGAACTCCAGTGAATTGTGCTACCATTGTTACCCTTCCTTCCCTTCCTTCCTTCCCTTCCTTCCTTCCCTTCCTTCCTTCCCTTCCTTCCTTCCCTTCCCTTCCTTCCCATCCTTCCCTTCCTTCCTTCCCTTCCTTCCTTCCCCTTTCCCTTCACCCTCCCTTCCTTCACCCCTCCCTTCACACCCTTCTTCCTCCCTCCCTTCCTACACTTCCTTCATCCTTCACAATTCTTCCTTTATCCTTCACAATTCTTCCTTCATCCTTCACAATCTTTCCTTCATCCTTCACAATCCTTCTTTCATCTCTCACAATCGTTCATCCTTCACAATCCTTCCTTCATTCTTCACAAACCTTCATTCATTCTTCACAATCCTTCAAATTTATTCTTCACAATCCTTCATTCATTCTTCACAATCCTTCCTTCATCCTTCACAATCCTCATCCTTCACAATCCTTCATTCATTCTTCACAATCCTTCATTCATTCTTCACAATCCTTCCTTCATCCTTCACAATCCTTCATCCTTCACAATCCTTCATTCATTCTTCACAATCCTTCATTCATTCTTCACAATCCTTCCTTCATCCTTCACAATCCTTCATCCTCCACAACCCTTTATACTTCACAATCCTTCCTTCATCCTTCACAATTCTTCATCCTTCACAATCTTCCCTTCATCCTTCACAATCCATCTTTCATCCATCACAATCGTTCATCCTTCACAATCCTTCTTTCATCCTTCACTATCCTCCATTCATCCTTCACAATCCTTCATCCTTCACAATCCTTCCTTCATATTTCACAGTCCTTCCTTCATCCTTCACAATCCTTCATCCTTCACAATCCTTCCTTCATATTTCACAATCCTTCCTTCATCCTTCACAATCCTCCATCCTTCACAATCCTTCATCCTTCACAATCCTTCCTTCATCCTTCACAATCCTTTATCCTTCACAATCCTTCCTTCATCCTTCACAATCCTTCTTTCATCCTTCACAATCCTTCTTCATCCTTCACAATCCTTCATTCATCCTTCACAATCCTTCATCCCTCACAATCCTTCATCCTTCACAATCCTTCATCCTTTACAATCCTTCACCCTTCACAATTCCTCATCCTTCACAATCCTTCATCCTTTACGATCCTTCCTTCATCCTTCACAATCCTTCGTCCTTCACAATCCTTCATCCTTCACAATCCTTCATCCTTCACAATCCTTCCTTCATCATTCACAATCCTTCCATCATCATTCACAATCCTGCTTTCATCCTTCACAATCCTTCCTTCATCCTTCACAATCCTTCCTTCATCCTTCACAATCCTTCATCCTTCATAATCCTTTCTTCAAACATTCACAAATCCTTCCATCATTCACAATCCTTCCTTCATCCTTCACAATCCTTCATCCTTCATAATCCTTTCTTCATCATTCACAATCCTTCCATCATTCACAATCCTTCCTTCATCCTTCACAATCCTTCCTTCATCCTCCCTCTCAAATTCGCCAAATTAATTATGAATCGTTGCTGTCACGGAATTGTGAATTGTTGCAGCCACGTATTGTGGGTAAGTTGTGAATTGTTGTAGTCATGGTATTGTGGGCTAGTTGTGAATTGTTGTAGTCATGGTATTGTGGGCTAGTTGTGAATTGTTGTAGTCATGGTATTGTGGGTTAGATATGAATTGTTGTAGTCATGGTATTGTGAGTTAGTTGTGAATTGTTGTAGTCATGGTATTGTGAGTTAGTTGTGAATTGTTGTAGTCATGGTATTGTGGGTTAGTTGTGAATTGTTGTAGTCATGGTATTGTGGGATAGTTGTGAATTGTTGTAGTCATGGTATTGTGGGTTAGTTGTGAATTGTTGTAGTCATGGTATTGTAGGTTAGTTGTGAATTGTTGTAGTCATGGTATTGTGGGTTAGATATGAATTGTTGTAGTCATGGTATTGTGAGTTAGTTGTGAATTGTTGTAGTCATGGTATTGCGGGTTAGTTGTGAATTGTTGCAGCTACCGTATTGTGGGTTGTGAATTATTGTAGCAAAGGTATTGTGAACTTGTGAATTGTTGCATCCAAGGAATTGTGGGTTGTGAATTGTTTGTGCAGCGGTATTGTGGGATGTGAATTGTTGCAGCTACGATATCGTTTGTTAGTTGCAAATTGTTGTAGTCAAGATATTTTGGGTTAATTGTAAATTATTGCATCACGGTATTGTAGGCTGTGAATTTTTCCAGCACGGAATTGTGGGATACGAATTGTTGCAGCCACAGTATTGTGGATCCCTTTTTTTCTCTGGTTATTATTTACACAGCGTACAAAATGCGTTATTGGATGACCAGCGTATTGAAGAGCAGTAAAACATACCCATCTGCCCCGGGCACCACACAATACCTTCCTTTCTATACTCAATTGGCCATCAATCAGGGGAGCCGAAAAATGGCGAGGCTTCCTTTACGGGCCGCCAGTGAATTTTTTCCGACCCGTTCAAACAATCCTCTTCAGAGGTATAGGAATTACGAAAATTTGTGTTATTTTGTGTTGATTCGTGACTGATGGTTTCTAACTGGTGTAAATCTATGTGTTGATTCGTGACTGATGGTTTCTAACTGGTGTAAATCTATGTGTTGATTCGTGACTGATGGTTTCTAACTGGTGTAAATCTATGTGTTGATTCGTGACTGTTGGTTCTAACTGGTTTTATAGGTGTAAAATCTATGTGTTGATTCGTGACTGTTGGTTTCTAACTGGTGTATAGGTGTAAATCTATGTGTTGATTCGTGACTGTTGGTTTCTAACTGGTGTATAGGTGTAAATCTATGTGTTGATTCGTGACTGTTGGTTTCTAACTGGTGTATAGGTGTAAATCTATGTGTTGATTCGTGACTGTTGGTTTCTAACTGGTGTATAGTGTAAATCTATGTGTTGATTCGTGACTGTTGGTTTCTAACTGGTGTATAGGTGTAAATCTATGTGTTAATTCGTGACTGTTGGTTTCTAACTGGTGTATAGGTGTAAATCTTTGGTGTAGAGAGTTTTATGAGGTGTGTGGAGCGTGATTTGGGTTCGTGAAGCTCTGTTGAGAGTTAGGGTGTGTATAAGAGAGTTGGAAATACAGTGTTTGTCATACCTAGTGTATGTCTGTCACAGTGTATGTCTATCATACCTAGTGTATGTCTGTCATAGTGTATATTCTTCACACCTAGTGTATGTCTGTCATCGTGTATGTCTGTCATATTGTTTGTCTGTCATACCTAGTGTATGTTTGTCATAGTGTATGTCTGTCATATTGTATGTCTGTCATACCTAGTGTATGTTTGTCATAGTGTATGTCTGTCATAGTGTATGTCTGTCATACCTAGTGTATGTCTGTCATAGTGTATATTCTTCACACCTAGTGTATGTCTGTCATCGTGTATGTCTGTCATATTTTATGTCTGTCATACCTAGTGTATGTTTGTCATAGTGTATGTCTGTCATAGTGTATATCTGTCATACCTAGTGTATGTTTGTCATAGTGTATGTCTGTCATACCTAGTGTATGTCTGTCATAGTGTATGTCTGTCATATTGTATGTCTGTCATACCTAGTGTATGTTTGTCATAGTGTATGTCTGTCATACCTAGTGTATGTCTGTCATAGTGTATGTCTGTCATATTGTATTTGCATACCTGGATGCTGTCAAAGTGTATGTCTGTCATGTGTATGTCTGCATAGTGTATGTCTGTCATCCCTCGTAAAATTTCTGCAAGTGTATGTCTGTCATAGTGAAGTCTGTCAAGTGTATGTCTGTCATACCAGTGAGCTGTCATAGTGTATGTTTTCAAGGTATTTTCTGTCATACCGTGTAGCTGCATAGTGTATGTCTTCATGGGGCTGTCAAGTGTATTCTGTCAAACCTAGTGTATGTCGTCATAGTGAATTTTGTCTACCTATGTTGTCTGTCTAGGTATTCGTCAAGTTTTGTCTGTCATAGTGATGTCTTCTACCTATTATTCTGTCATAGTTATGTCTGTATAGTGTATGTCTGTCATAGTGTTGTCGTCAACCTAGTGTATTCTGTCATAGTGATTACATATATGTATGTTAAAAACCTAGTTATGTCTATCAACCTTGTTTGTCTATCATACCAGTGTATTTTAAACATACTGTGTGTCATCATACCATGTAGTCTATCATATAGTGATGTCTTTCAACCGTGTAGTCTATATCCCTAGTTATGTTATCAAAAACCTAGTGTATTTCATACCTATGTATGTCATCATCCCCCATGATTCTATCATACCAGTGATGTCTATCTACTGTGTATTTCTATCATACCCAGTGTATGTCAAATTTACCCGTGAAATGTCTACATACCTAGTGTTGTCTACCCCATGTAGTCTATCTACCCAGGTATGTCACATCCCAGTGTAGTCACAACCAGTGTATGTTACAACCTTGTATGCTATCTCCCAGTGTATTTCTATCATACCTAGTGTATGTTATCATACCTAGTGTTTTTCTATCATACCCAGGTATGCTTTCATACCTAGTGTTGTCTATCATACCCATGTATGTCACATACCTAGGTTGTCTATCATACCTAGTTAGTCATCAACCCAGTGTAGTCTATCATACCAGTGTAGTCTACAACCTATGATGTCATCATACCCGTGTATGTCCATACCTAGTGATGTCATATACCCAGTGTAGTCAATCATCCCTTTGTATTCTATCATACCTAGTGTAGTCTATAAACCCAGTGTATTTCATACCCCTAGTGTATGTCTATCATACCTAGGTAGTCTATCAACCTAGTGAGTCTATATACCCAGTGTATGCTATCATACCTTTGTATGTTATCATACCTAGTGTATGCACAAACCTTGTATGTCTTCATACCTAGTGTATGTCTATCATACCTAGTGAAAGTCTATAAACCCTAGTGAAGTCTTCATCCTAGGATTCTTCATACCTATGTAGTCACATACCTATTATTCATCATCCCCATGTATGTCTATCATCCTTGTATGTCTATCAAACCATGATGCTATCATACCTAGTTATGCTATCAACCTGTGTATGTTATCAAACCCATGTATGTCTATCCCCCTAGTGTAGTCATCATACCTAGTGTTGTCTATCTACCTGGTAAGTCTTCTACCCAGTGTATGTTATCATACCTAGTGTAGTCTATAAACCCCAGGGGTTGCTATCATCCCCAGTGTATTTTATTACTAGTGTATGTCTATCATCCCCGTGTATGTCACATACCTAGTGTATGTTTTCATCCCGGGTTATGTCTACATACCCAGTGATTCTTCATCCCCTAGTGTAGTCTATAAACCCCAGGTATGTCATCAACCTAGTGTTGTCTTCAAACCCTGTATTCTATCATACCTAGTGATGTTAAACCTAGTGTATGTCTTCATACCTGGTATATGTCTATCAAACCCGGTAGTCTTCAACCGTGTATGTCTTCATACCCAGTGTATGTCTATCATTCCTAGTGTAGTCACATACCTGGTATATTCTATCAACCGGGGTTTATGTCTATCATACCTGGTGTATTCTATAAACCCTAGTGTAGTCTACATACCTGGATATTCATCATACCTGGGTATGTCTTCATACCTAGTGATTTGTCTACCAGGTATGTCTATCATACCTAGTGTATGTCTGTCATCCCTGGTATGTCAAAGTGTATATCTATATCCCTGGTTTTTCATACCTGGTGATGTCCCCTGGTGTATTGTATCATACGTCAACTTACCTAATTCCTATTGCAACCATCGGAACAAGGGATACAGGATGCAAAATAACCACGGGGGGAGTTGAATGATAGCTCTGGGCCTTTCATGTTGAAATCAACACATCATCAGGAGCTTGCAATGCTGTAGAAATAAGTAGGCATTCTAGCTAGAGCCGTTCCCATGAACGGATCTAACTAGACTTTCTCCTGCTGCAACATTGCAAGCACCTGATGATGTGTTGATTGCAACATGAAAGGCCTAGAGCTATCACACAACAATTATTTCATAAACTAGTAACATGACCAATGGAAGATTCGACCATGAAGCTTTAATTTCTGATTACTGTTGATTAAGACACGTGCGAAACGTCTTGGTATCTGTTATTCCCGACACGTTTCGCCTGCAGAGTAGTTTTCTTCAGTCGAATATTAATG
This sequence comes from Cherax quadricarinatus, assembly GCF_026875155.1. Lineage (NCBI taxonomy): Eukaryota > Metazoa > Arthropoda > Malacostraca > Decapoda > Parastacidae > Cherax > Cherax quadricarinatus. The sequence continues at coordinate 14,500,889 of NC_069457.1, forward strand.
TATTCGATTTGAAAAACTTGTAAGTTGATAAATACGAGACTTGTGCGAAACTTAGGTATCTTAATTGTGGAAACGTTTCGTCACACAGTGGCTTCATCAGTCCTATTCAAGGAATGGTGAAAATCAGAAGGAGGATGAGGTAATCAGTCCCTCGGGGAGTCGATGCCATCAGTCCAATACCATTCTTCTCTGCACTTGACTGAAGTCACTGGCGGGCGAAACGTTCCCTCAATAAAGATTCCCATATATTACACAGGTGTAATGCTTCAACTTGACGTTTTTCCAAAGTATTTACAAGACTATATGGAATCACGTGACTGGAGGACGACCGTCAACACTCTTACGTAAATTAGATAAGTCAAAATTAAAACTATAATTTTTAATGCGGTGGGGTGGTAAGCCAGTGGAAGGCCTCGGTCAGATGACCAAAAGCTCCAGTGGTCAGCGTCAGGAGACACTTGTGTCCTGTTTCCTGACCAATCTTACCTAACCTAAGCTCCTAACTACACCGAGCACATAGCATCAGATAGGTATGTTGTCTTGCATGGTATAACATACACATAAATTAGTGAGTTGACGTTAAGTGGGTAACATAGCATTGTATGTGACGGTGTATGTGATATATGCAGTATGTGAGCATCATTGCTCACATACAATGTTATTATTCACAAAGTGTACACAGGACTCTGGTGGCCTGGTGGTTAACGCTCTGGCTTCACACGGTGAGGGCCTGGGTTCGATTCCCAGCCAGAGTAGAAACATTGGACGTGTTTCTTTCCACCTGTTGTCTATGTTCCCCATCAGTAAAATGGGTACCTGGGTGTTAGTCGACTGGTGTGGGTCGCATCCTGGTACATTGACCTAAGGAGGCCTGGTCACAGACCGGGCCGCGGGGGCGTTGACCCCCGGAACTCTCTCCAGGAAAACTCTCCAGATATCTATTGTCTTGGATAGTCGTGTATAATGAGATCACAATCAAAAATATTATTTATCAAAAATATAGTGGACCCCCGGTTAACGATATTTTTTCACTCCAGAAGTATGTTCAGGTGCCAGTACTGACCGAATTTGTTCCCATAAGGAATATTGTGAAGTAGATTAGTCCATTTCAGACCCCCAAACATACACGTACAAACACACTTACATAAATACACTTACATAATTGGTCGCATTTGAGGTGATCGTTAAGCGGGGGTCCACTATATAATTTAACTCCATTGTAAATAGAGTTAACAATGTATCTATTGTCTACAGTGAGAGGACAGAAATATATATTTTTATTAGTTTAAAATAAATGAAATTAAAGCTGGGGATATGAGGGGGCTTGTTCAGGACATTAAAAATTATATCAGCTAATCAGGGAACGGGTTAGGTTTAAACCCATGGTAAGCTAGCCTTAAAACTCACATGTCATTGTGTTAACCAAACTCACATGCCATTGTGTTAACCACTGAGCCACCTGGCAAACGAGTCCTGGCACTGGCCTATGTGTTTTAGGATTCACTTGAAATTGGTTTAAACCCCAACCGTTCCATGGTTTCATTGCATAAGCTCACATCATGGGAACAGTCTTCCACCTGGTGGCTAAAATGGTCTGGTTGGTAAAGCTCTCGGTTCACACAGTGAGGGATCTGGGTTCGATTCTCGGCGAGGGTAGAAACATTGGGCGTGTTTCCTTACACCGGTTGTCCATGTTCACCCATCAGTAAAATGGATACCTGGGTGTTAGTGGACTGGCGTGGGTCACATCCTGGGTGTTAGTGGACTGGTGTGGGTCACATTCTGGGTGTTAGTGGACTGGTGTGGGTCCCCATTTTTGGGTGTTATGGACTGGTGTGGTCACATCCTGGGTGTTAGTGGACTGGTGTGGGTCACATTCTGGGTGTTAGGGGACTGGTGTGGGTCACATCCTGGGTGTTAGTGGACTGGTGTGGGTCACATTCTGCGTGTTAGTGGACTGGTGTGGGTCACATCCTGGGTGTTAGTAGACTGGTGTGGGTTTACATCCTGGGGGTTAGTGGACTGGTGTGGGTCACATCCTGGGGGTTAGTAGACTGGTGTGGGTCCACATCCTGGGTGTTAGTGGACTGGTGTGGGTCACATCCTGGGTGTTAGTGGACTGATGTGGGTCACATCCTGGGTGTTAGGGACTGGTGTGGGTCACATCCTGGGTGTTAGTGGACTGGTGTGGTCACATCCGGGTGTTAGTGGACTGGTGTGGGTCACATCCTGGGTGTTAGTGGACTGGTGGTGTGTCACATCCTGGGTGTTAGTGGACTGGTTGTGGGTCACATCCTGGGTGTTAGTAGACTGGTGTGGGTCCCATCCGGGGTGTTAGTGGACTTGTGTGGGTCACATCCTGGTGTTAGTGGACTGGTGTGGGTCACATCCTGGGTTGTTAGTGGACTGGTGTGGGTCACATCCTGGGTGTTAGTAACTGGTGTGGGTCACATCCTGGGTGTTAGTGGACTGGTGTGGGTCACATCCTGGGTGTTGTGGGCTGGTGTTTGGGGCACAACCTGGGTTTTTAGTGGACTGGTGTGGGTCACATCCTGGTGTTAGTGGACTGGTGTGGTCGCATCCTGGTGTTAGTAGACTGGTGTGGGTCGCATTTCCCGGGTGTTTTGTGGACTGGTGTGGGTCACATCCTGGGTGTTATGGACTGGTGTGGGTCACATCCTGGGTGTTTGTGGGACTGGTGTGGGTCACATTTCCCGGGTGTTAGTGGACTGGGTGGGTCACATCCGGGTGTTAGTGGACTGGTGTGGGGCACATCCTGGTGTTTTGTGGACTGGGTGGGTCACATCCTGGGTGTTAGTGGACGGGTTGGGGCACATCCTGGTGTTAGTAGACTGGGGGTGGGTCAAAATCCTGGGTGTTAGTGGATGGGTGGGGTCACATCCTGGGTGTTAGTGGACTGGTGTGGGTCACATTCTGGGTGTTAGTGGACTGGTGTGGGTCACATTCTGGTGTTAGTGGACTGGTGTGGGTCACATTCTGGGTGGGTTTGTGGACTTGTGTGGGTCACATCCTGGGTGTTAGTAGACTGGTGTGGGTCACATCCTGGGTGTTAGTGGACTGGTATGGGTCGCATCCTGGGTGTTAGTGGACTGGTGTGGGTCGCATCCTGGGTGTTATGGACTGGTGTGGGGGGGTCACATCCTGGGTGTTAGTAAACTGGTGTGGGTCACATTCTGGGTGTTAGTGGACTGGTTTTGGGTCACAATCCTGGGTGTTAGACTGGGGTGGGTCACTCCTGGGTGTTATGGACTGGTGTGGGTCGCATCCTGGTTTAGTGGACTGGGTGGGTCGCATCCTGGGTGTTAGTGGACTGTTTTGGGTCACATCCTGGGTGTTTAGTGGACTGGTGTGGGTCACATCCTGGGACAAAACTGACCTAATTTGCGGAAATTTCTCAGCATAACAAGCGGCTTTCTATATAGTAGTATGTCATGATGTCAGCTATGGTCTGTATACCTTGTACATGACTTGTATAACTTGTACATGTACTGGTATACCTTGTACATGTACTTTTTATAACTTGTACATGTACTGGTATACCTTGTACATTTTACTTGTATACCTTGTTCATGTACTTTAAAACCTTGTACATGTACTTGTATACCTTGTACATGTACTTGTATACCTTGTACATGTACTTGTATACCTTGTACATGTACTTGTATACCTTGTACATGTACTTGTATACCTTGACATGTACTTGTATACATTGTAATGTACTGTATACCTTGTACATGTATTTGTATACCTTGTACATGTACTTGTATACCTTGTACATGTACTTGTATACCTTGTACATGTACTTGTATACCTTGTTTCATGTACTTGTATACCTTGTACATGTACTTGTATACCCTTGGGACATGTACGTGTATACCTTGTACATGTAACTTGTAACCTTGTACATGTACTTGTATACCTTATACATGAAATTGTATGCCTTGTACTTGTATACCCCTTTTACATGTACTTGTATATCTTGTACATGTACTGGTATACCTTGTACATGTACTTGTTACCTTGTACATGGGACTTGTATACCTTGTACTGTACTTGTATACCTTTTAAATGTACTTGTATACCTTGTACAATGTACGTGTATACCTTGTACATGTACTTGTATACCTTGTACATGTACTTGTATACCTTATACATGTACTTGTATGCCTTGTTACTTGTATACCTTGTACAGTACTTGTATACCTTGTACATGTACTGGTATCCTTGTACATGGGACTTGTATACCTTGTACATGTACTTGTTTACCTTGTACATGTACGGTATACCTTGTAATGTTACTTGTATACCTTGTACATGTACTGGATACCTTGTACATGTACTTGTATACCTTGTACATGTACTTGTATACCTTTTACATGTACTTGTATACCTTGTACATGTACTTGTATACCTTGTACATGTACTTGTATACCTTGTACATGTACTTGTATACCTTATACATGTACTTGTATGCCTTGTACTTGTATACCTTGTACATATACTGGTATACCTTGTACATGTACTTGTATACCTTGTACATGTACTTGTAACCTTGTACATGTACTTGTATACCTTTACATGTACTGGTAGTAAATAAAGATATTATTATTATTATTATTATTATTATTATTATTATTATTATACTACCCTCTAGTGTTCACTAGGGCTTTTGGTACCAGCACGAGTGTTGAGGGTAAATTTCTGGATATTTTGCTATATAAATTTAGATAAAGAGGTTGTAATGTCATTTCTAGGAAGTTTTACTGGAAAAGTCATTTCAATTTTAATGACTATTTCTGGCGTCACAAGCCTTAGAATTAGAATGTTGAAAGCGGTTTATTATTAGTGCAAATGTAAGGAATCTGTGTATGTCGAGGGAGTCATTGAAAGGCGTTGGCAGGAAAGCTAAGGGAAGGAAAAATAGTAAGAGTGAGGTGGAAAGAATCAGGGTCCACAAACACGATAAATGGTTCAAAAATCAGACAAGTTGAAAAATTAGAGACATGTGCCACACTTGGGTGGGGTTTACATTGACTCTGGGTTGAGGGACTGATTACTTCAAACTTCTTCCTGATCTTTCACCATTATGTTTTGGACTGATGAAGCCACTTAGCAGAGGACTACTAGTGGAGAGGACCCAAAAAAGTTAGCCATACTGGAGGTACGATATTGGTGGTAGCCATACTGGAGGTAGCCATATTGGTGGTAGCCGTACTGGAGGGCACCCGTATTGGAGGTAGCCATACTGGGGGTAGCCATTCTGGTGGTAGCCGTACTGAAGGCGCCATATTGGAGGTAGCCATACTGGAGGTAGCCATACTAGACGTAGCCACACTGGAGGTAAACCATTCTGGTGGTTTACCCGGTACTGGGGGGAAGCCATACTGGAAGTAGCCATATTTGGAGGCAACCAAAATTAGAGGTTGCCGTACTGGAGGAGCCAAAACTGGAGGCAACCATTATTGGAGGTTGCCATATGGGGTAGCCATACTGGAGGTAGCCATACTGGAGGTAGCCATACAGGAGGTAGCCATATTGGAGGTAGCCTTCTGGAGGCAGCCATACTGAAGGCAGCCATACTAAAGGAAAGCCATACTGGAGGTAGCCATACTGGAGGTAGCCGTACTGGAGGTAGCCGTACTGGAGGTAGCCGTACTGGAGGTAGCCGTACTGGAGGTAGCCGTACTGGAGGTAGCCGTACTGGAGGTAGCCACACAGACCATTCACTACTACTAACACAGATTTACGTAATCGTCCGTGTATAACACATAACACGACATAATCGTCTTTGTACACACATATTCAAAACAAGATTCTCATAAATTACGTACACATAAATATGCACACAGAAACCCCCGTAAATTAAACACCACAATAAGACTAACCGAGAAATTGTCTGGGAATTATAAGGCAGTATTTAAACTCTTGGATTAACTATGCTTAAGTGCAAGTCCCTTGAGTTACGACTCTGAATGTGGGTATGGAGTATTACACTCTCTATCTTTTCTGTCTATATCTATCTATCTATCACTATCTATTTGATGGTAGGAGTTTTAGGGGACGTCTCAGGGAGGGTTGGAAGGACAGGAGGTTCTAACAGGTTGTGTCGGTGTATTAGATCGATACAAGTCATTGAACAGGTTTGCCCACACTGAGACAGGAGACTGGAAGTACATTGGCTTCTATTTTCGGAGTTCAGTAAAGGGTTTGCAACAGTCTAGTGGGTCCCCAGTAACCAATTATATTCAAGGAATTTAGCTAGCCTACATCTTATGAGATCTGATCTATGCTTCCCATTTCTCACGGAAGAATAATAATATTAATAATAATAATATTTATAAGTAATAATAATAATTATAAGTAATAATAATAATAATAATTAATGATAATATCTGGAATTCATTGTTAGAACATACTAAAGAGAAATATTATACTTAACACCTATAATTTACACAAAAACTCCTAAATAATTTATGATTACTCAATTATCTTTTATCAATTACTTTAATCAATTACTTCAGACTTAAAATTGTTTCTGTTCCATTATTGTAAGTTGACCTAAATTGTTACACTGTAATTTATATATTATATCTCAACTATGAATATAATTACTGTAAACAACTAACTACCTTTGTTGAGATAAAAACGACCTATAATAAAAATTAACTCACAAAAATAATTAGAATTAAGTAATCTGTAAGTATTAAGTTAAGTCTGCCCGGGCATGATTGTGGCTTGGTAATAATAATAATAATAATAATAATAAATATTTATATTTGATACCAGTACATGTACAAGGTATACCAGTACATGTACAAGGTATAAAACCCGTACATGTACAAGGTATACCAGTACATGTACAAGGTATACCAGTAACATGTACAAGGTATACAAGTACATGTACAAGGTATACCAGTACATGTACAAGGTATACCAATACATGTACAAGGTATACAAGTACATGTACAAGGTATACAAGTAAAATGTACAAGGTATACAAGTACATGTTTCAAGGTATACAAGTACATGTAACAGGTATACAAGTACATGTACAAGGTATACAAGTTTCATGTACAAGGTATACCAGTACAGTACAAGGTATACCAGTACATGTACAAGGGATACTAGTACATGTACAAGGTATACCAGTACATGTACAAGGTATACCAGTACATGTACAAGGTATACCAGTACATGTACAAGGTATACAGTACATGTACAAGGTATACAAGTACATGTACAAGGTATCCATACATGTAGAGGTATACCAATACATGTACAAGGTATACAATACATGTACAAGGTATACAAGTACATGTACAAGGTATACAAGTTTCATGTACAAGGTATACAAGTTACATGTACAAGGTATACAAGTTTCATGTACAAGGTATACAAGTACATGTACAAGGTATACCAGTAAAATGTACAAGGTATACCCCGTACATGTACAAGGTATACTAGTACATGTACAAGGTATTTCCCGTACATGTACAAGGTATACCAGTACATGTACAAGGTATAAACCCGTACATGTACAAGGTATACCAGTACATGTAAAAAGGTATACCAGTACATGTCAAGGTATACCAGTACAAGTTACAAGGTATACAAGTACATGTACAAAAAGGTACTAGTACATGTACAAGGTATACAGATCATAGCTGACATCAGTGACATACTACTATATAGAAAGCCGCTTGTTATGCTGAGCATTTCCCGCAAATTAGGTCAGTTTTGTCCCAGGATGCGACCCACACCAGTCCACTAACACCCAGGATGCGACCCACACCAGTCCACTAACACCCAGGATGCGACCCACACCAGTCCACTAACACCCAGGATGCGACCCACACCAGTCCACTAACACCAGGATGCGACCCACACAGTCCACTAACACCCAGGATGTGACCCACACCAGTCCACTAACACCCAGGATGTGACCCACACCAGTCCACTAACACCCAGGATGCGACCCACACCAGTCCACTAACACCCAGGATGCGACCCACACCAGTCCACTAACACCCAGGATGTGACCCACACCAGTCCACTAACACCCAGGATGTGACCCACACCAGTCCACTAACACCCAGGATGTGACCACGCCAGTCCACTAACACCCAGGATGGTGACCCACACCAGTCCACTAACACCAGGATGTGACCCACACCAGTCCACTAACACCCAGGATGTGACCCACGCCAGTCCACTAACACCAGGATGTGACCCACACCAGTCCACTAACACCCAGATGTGACCCACGCCAGTCCAACTAACACCCAGGATGTGACCCACACCAGTCCACTAACACCCAGGATGTGACCCACGCCAGTCCACTAACACCAGATGTGACCCACCACCAGTCCAATAACACCCAGGATGTGACCCACACCAGTCCACTAACACCCAGGATGCGACCCACACCAGTCCACTAACACCCAGGATGCGACCCACCAGTCCACTAACACCCAGGATGTGACCCACACCAGTCCACTAACACCCAGGATGTGACCCACACCAGTCCACTAACACCCAGGATGTGACCCACACCAGTCCCACTAACACCCAGGATGTGACCCACACCAGTCCACTAACACCCAGGATGTGACCCACACCAGTCCACTAACACCCAGGATGTGACCCACACCAGTCCACTAACACCCAGGATGTGACCCACACCAGTCCACTAACACCCAGGATGTGACCCACACCAGTCCACTAACACCCAGGATGTGACCCACACCAGTCCACTAACACCCAGATGTGACCCACACCAGTCCACTAACACCCAGATGTGACCCCAACCAGTCCACTAACACCCAGGATGCGACCCACACCAGTCCACTAACACCCAGGATGTGACCCACACCAGTCCACTAACACCCAGGTACCCATTTTACTGATGGGTGAACATAGACAACCGGTGTTAGGAAACACGTCCGATGTTTCCTCCCCTTCGCCTGAAATCGAACCCGGACCCTCGCCGTGTGAACCGAGAGCTTTCACTACCAGACCACGGACTTAAAACATTGCAAATAAAATATTTATCTCTAATAATAACATTTGGAAAGGCAGCTATAGAGTCAGTAATAGTCAGTGTCATTTAACTTAACATACATTGAGAGGTATATGCCTTTCTGTGTATATCCAGTGAGAGATGTATACCTCTCCATGCATATACACCGAACAGTTGCAGTAAACCCGGTGGCCCGGTGGCCTGGTGGCTAAAGCTCCCGCTTCACACACGGAGGGCCCGGGTTCGATTCCCGGCGGGTGGAAACATTTCGACACGTTTCCTTACACCTGTTGTCCTGTTCACCTAGCAGCAAATAGGTACCTGGGTGTTAGTCGACTGGTGTGGGTGGCATCCTGGGGGACAAGATTAAGGACCACAATGGAAATAAGTTAGACAGTCCTCGATGACGCACTGACTTTCTTGGGTTATCCTGGGTGGCTAACCCCCGGGGGTTAAAAATCCGAACGAAATCTTATCTTATCCAGTCGAGTGAAGTATCCATGACTGGTAGCAAACAGGTAGTCGACAGGTTTAAAACCCCATTAATAAATCACACCTATGAACCACCTTCCTCTGTCTTGGTAAGAATCAGCTGCCACGTAACCAAAAATATTCCTGCCCAGGGTATTTCTACGTCCCATCGAGGCGTTTAAACTAGTTATACCCCGTCCTGCGTCATGAGTTGGCTCCAAGAACCGTGACGTAACTCAGTTTTTGACGTAAGCCGGACATAATGCCTTAAAAATGCCTTAAAATTACGAAAAACGCAGTAAAACTATTGTAAATATCTCGAGAAAGAATATAACAACTGCTAAACCTTAAAGGGCACTGGACACATATTTTAGTCACTTATTTTTTAGAAGAATAATGAACACAAAAAATATGACGTAGATGACGTTGCTGAGTGACGTAAAGTCGGACGTAATGACGTTAACCAAACCGAAACTTACTATAGAAAAGTTCCATAAAGGCGAATTTGACGTAGATCTAAATGACGTAAAGCGACGTACGACAGTAATTTTAAACACAGCAAATTCTTCACATACAAGTTAATGATTCATAAGAGTTATTCTACAAGACATTATCAGTTTTAAAACGCCCTTACTGCAGTTTATTTCCACATGATTCACCTGCATAATTTCCCTCACTTTTACGAATTAAACTGAATATTTGTTATACATGAAATTTTACGATAATTATTGTAATATAAATTCCGTTTTAGACGGTCTGTTGTTACTGCATTGTTGCTCTGTTGTTACTGCATTGTTGCTCTGTTGTTACTGCATTGTTGCTCTGTTGTTACTGCATTGTTGTCACTGCATTGTTGCTCTGTTGTTACTGCATTGTTGCTCTGTTGTTACTGCATTGTTGCCTGTTGTTACTGCATTGTTGCTCTGTGTTACTGCATGTTGCTCTGTTACTGCATTGTTGCTCTGTTGTTACTGCATTGTTGCTCTGTTGTTACTGCATTGTTGCTCTGTTGTTACTGCATTGCTGCTGTTACTGCATTGTTGCTCTGTTGTTACTGCATTGTTGCTCTGTTGTTACTGCATTGTTGCTCTGTTACTGCATTGTTGCTCTGTTGTTACTGCATTGTTGCTCTGTTGTTACTGCATGCTGCTGTTACGCATTGTTGCATGTTGTTACTGCTTTTGCTCTGTTGTTACTGCATTGTTGCTCTGTTTTTACTGCATTGTTGCTCTGTTGTTACTGCATGTTGCCTGTTGTTACTGCATTGTGCTGCTGTTACTGCATTGTTGCTCTGTTGTTACTGCATTGTTGCTCTGTTACTGCATTGTTGCTCTGTTGTTACTGCATTGTTGCTATGTTGTTACTGCATTGCTGCTGTTACTGCATTGTTGCTCTTGTTACGCATTGCTGCTGTACTGCTTGTTGCTCTGTTACTGCATTTTTTGCTCTGTTGTTACTGCATTGTTGCTCTGTTGTTACTGCATTGTTGCTCTGTTGTTACAGCATTGTTGCTCTGTTGTTACTGCATTGCTGCTGTTGCATTGTTGCTCTGTACTGCATTGTTGCTCTGTTGTTACTGCATTGTTGCTCTGTTGTTACTGCATTGTTGCCTGTTATGATTGTTGCTCTTTGTTACTGCATGTTGCTCTGTTGTTACTGCATTTGTTGCTCTGTTATGCATTGTCGCTCTGTTGTTACTGCATTGTTGCTCTGTTACTGCATTGTTGCTCTGTTGTTACTGCATTGTTGCTCTGTTAATGCATTGTCGCTCTGTTGTTACTGCATTGTTGCTCTGTTGTTACTGCATTGTCGCTCTGTTGTTACTGCATTGTTGCTCTGTTACTGCATTGTTGCTCTGTTACTGCATTGTTGCTCTGTTGTTTCTGCATTGTTGCTCTGTTACTGCATTGTTGCTCTGTTGTTACTGCATTGTTGCTCTGTTAATGCATTGTCGCTCTGTTGTTACTGCATTGTTGCTCTGTTGTTACTGCATTGTCGCTCTGTTGTTACTGCATTGTTGCTCTGTTACTGCATTGTTGCTCTGTTGTTACTGCATTGTTGCTCTGTTGTTTCTGCATTGTTGCTCTGTTGTTTCTGCATTGTTGCTCTGTTGTTACTGCATTGTTGCTCTGTTGTTTCTGCATTGTTGCTCTGTTGTTACTGCATTGTTGCTCTGTTTCTGCATTGTCGCTCTGTCGCTACTGCATTGTTCTGCTGTTATTACTGCATTATTGTTCTGCTGTTACTGCATTGTTGTTCTACTGTTATTGCTGCATTGTTGCTCTGCTATTACTGCATTGTTGTTATCCTGTTACTGCATTGTTATGCTGTTGTTACTGCATTGTTGTTCTACTGGTACTGCATTGTTATGCTGTTGTTACTGCATTGTTGTTCTGCTCTCGTCACTGCAGTGATCCACTGCACATGTCACTGCAGTGGATCCACGGCTCGTGTCACTTCAGTTTTCCACTGCTCTTGTCACTGTAATGTTTCACTGCTCGTGCCACTGCAGTGATGTAGGCAGTAAGCCTATTGCTACTTACACGCATCAAGAACATTATTACAAATGGTGGCAGCGGTGGGATCAATGATAAGGCTTAGGAGGCGTTGTGTAGGTTTATTGGATTTGTGATACAAAGGCAGTGTGTATTGGGCCTCGCTACGAGAGAGGGAAGAGTAGGCTTGTTGTCTCTATGTTGCCGGGTGTGTGAGTGAGGGCCAAGCAGGGTGCTGTAGGGTGAGCTATGGGGAGGCCTGTCGCCAATAGGGGCAGTACAAGTCTATGGGTATAGCTCCATTAGCGGCAGGCATAGGGAACAGCAATGGTGGGTAGGAATTCCCAGCTATATTGTCTTCTGCCTCCATCCTGCACTATGCTGACTGAGCACGACATTTTCTCTTCCTGATATATGGGAGAGTTTTTGAGGCCTGCTAGAATTATGTGAATTTTGGTTTAAGCCAAAGCCTGTCCTGCAGGGATTTCTTCCTTTTTTTCCACCTTCTGCCCACCTGTAGTGTCGTGTCGAGACGTCATGCATTGCATGGCCGAGCAAAACGTAGACAAATCTTCTGTTGCTTCTCATAGTCCTCCCTGGGAGCGAGTTATTGCAGGTCTAATTGCCCTGAGTTCCTACCAGAGTGCAGGTCCTCATGTCAGCCATACCCGGCCATGCCCCACCCTAACTCGACGACCGGCGGTAACAGCTCCGTCTGTGGACTAGTTTCGACACACCTCACACTGCCCGCTGAGAGCCCCCATTATACCAGTTAAGACGAAGCTAGTCAACTACCGTATATCTCACCTACCTCTCAGCTACCCGGCTGTCACACAGCATGTAACTGCTCTCTTCAGTGCAGTGTTACACTGCTCGTCTCACTGCAGTGTTCCATTGCTCGTGTCACTGCAGTGTTACACTGCTCGTGTCACTGCAGTGTTACACTGCTCGTGTCACCGCAGTGTTACACTGCTCGTGTCACCGCAGTGTTACACTGCTCGTGTCACTGCAGTGTTACACTGCTCGTGTCACTGCAGTGTTACACTGCTCGTGTCACTGCAGTGTTACGCTGCTCGTGTCACTGCAGTGTTACGCTGCTCGTGTCACTGCAGTGTTACGCTGCTCGTGTCACTGCAGTGTTACGCTGCTCGTGTCACTGCAGTGTTACGCTGCTCGTGTCACTGCAGTGTTACGCTGCTCGTGTCACTGCAGTGTTACGCTGCTCGTGTCGCTGCAGTGTTACACTGCTCGTCTCACTGCAGTGTTACACTGCTCGTGTCACTGCAGTGTTACACTGCTCGTGTCACTGCAGTGTTACACTGCTCGTGTCGCTGCAGTGTTACACTGCTCGTGTCACTGCAGTGTTACACTGCTCGTGTCACTGCAGTGTTACACTGCTCGTGTCGCTAGCAGTGTACACTGCTCGTGTCACTGCAGTGTTACACTGCTCGTGTCACTGCAGTGTTACACTGCTCGTGTCACTGCTCGTGTCACTGCAGTGTTACACTGCTCGTGTCACTGCAGTGTTACACTGCTCGTGTCGCTGCAGTGTTACACTGCTCGTGTCACTGCAGTGTTACACTGCTCGTGTCGCTGCAGTGTTACACTTCTCGTGTCACTGCAGTGTTACACTGCTCGTGTCACTGGAGTGTTACACTGCTCGTGTCACTGCTCTTGTCACTGCAGTGTTACACTGCTCGTGTCACTGCAGTGTTACACTGCTCGTGTCACTGCAGTGTTACACTGCTCGTGGGCGCTGCAGTGTTACACTGCTCGTGGGCGCTGCAGTGTTCACTGCTCCCTGTCACTGCAGTGTACACTGCTCGTGTCCTGCAGTTACACTGCTCGTGTCACTGCAGTGTTAACCCCA
>NC_069457.1:14515264-14535928 GCF_026875155.1 Cherax quadricarinatus
CCTTTTTGTATGAACTTAGTCGTAATTCTCTGTAGATCCTTCCTTTCCACTATATTGTAAAATACTCTAAACTTCAGAACACACGTGATTTAACTTGATTCTTTTTTCTCCTTCTCCCTCTTCCCCTTTCTTCTTTCTCCTTTCTCCTTTGAGATTTCTTTCTTCTGCCTAGGGTGTTTGGTCTATTATTATTCCGCCCTCCCCCCTCTGTGTTTTTGTTCCTACCCTTTGTGGGCACCTAGCTCCGTTGCAGTGCTCCTCTTTCTTAGTCTTCGACTGCCTCTACTACTATTACTACAACTATTACCTCTTTCAATACTCTTCCTTTCTTACTACCTCTCTTGTCCCGTCCCTGTCTGCTGGCCTATATATACTCCCTCCTTTTCTCCCTTCAACCTGTCATAGAATCCATTCTCTGACCCACGTTCGCCTTAGCTATTGGGTTAAGACATGGCTCAGTTCTACACTCCTCTCTAGCTCTAAACGTCGCATGTCCCTTCCTCCCTGCTCAACCCACCGGAGTCCCAACAGAAGAGCCCAAATTTCTCTTCTCAATATGTCCCACGATCGCCTTCGCTGCTGGGTTAATCCCTGGCTCTGTTTCTACGACTAAGAACACCTCTCCAGCACTATTCTTCGTCTGTCCCGTCTTCCCCGCTCATCCCATTTGGGATATTACCTGAACTTGTTTCGTTCGTTCGTTCGTTCCCTTCAACAACACACACATCTCAGACCCGCAGGCTGCTACCAACATCTTCAAACACATGTGGGAGAACATCTTCCACCCTCACCCACCTCACCCTAACGTTATTCAACACATTCAGAACATAGAACACTGGAACACTACACACACACAAGAAACAACACCAGACAGCCACATCCATCTGGACTCTCTTACCTCCTCCCAAGAACTCTGCACTCTTTTCCCAACACACACATTAAAACTCTCCTCAGACACCTTCCTCCCAAGGCTCCTGGTGCTTCTGGCCTAAACCATATTATCCTGAAACACCTTCCTGACTCTATCATTACTGCCTACACAAACCTCCTCAATGCCTCCCTTGCCTCTGGATACTTCCCTTCCCTCTTCAAAGCTGCTACTGCTATCCTCCTTCCTAAACCCAATAAAGACCACTCTGACCCTAGAAACTATCGCCCTATCAGCCTCCTCGAAACTTTAGAAAAACTCTTTGAAAAACTCATCAACCATCGCCTTCGCAGATACCTGGAACACAACTCTCTACTTTCTGATGGCCAGTTTGGCTTCAGAACACACAGATCCACACAGGATGCCATTAACATCATTCACAACTACATCCACATAAACATAAAACAAAGAAACAGGACAGCCCTGGTTGCAAAAGACGTTGAAAAAGCTTTTGACACTGGCACGAAGGGCTCAAGTACAAACTCTGCACTAACTTTAACCTGCCTCTCACTACTCGTAAACTCCTCTGCAACTTCCTAGACGGCCGTACCATGAGAATCAAATTCCAAGGCTGTTACTCTGACTACTTCACACTAAATACCGGAGTACCACAGGGATCTGTCCTCTCCCTTACCCTCTACATTTTATACACTAACGACATTCCAACACCTGTATACCACCACTCCATCACACTAGCCTATGCAGACGACATTACACAACTTATCACTCATGGCATATATAGATTACACTCACCACAAAACACAAAATGAGGTCGACAGGATAGCCATCTGGGAACAAAAAAAGAGGATCAAAACCAATGCAGCTAAATCCAGCATTACATATTTTAACTATAGGAAACGTGATCCTCCATTACCTGTCGAACTCAGAACTGCTGACACCCGCACTTACTTCCCTATCACACAATCTGTCACTGTCCTTGGCGTTATCTTGACTACCTTCTTCGTTTACACGGACACATTCACTCAAGGCATGCAATAGCTAGTAAGGCCCTTGCGGGCCTCTACAAGCTGAAACATGCCTCTCAACGCACCAAACTACACCTCTACAAATCCCTAATACGTCCTCTGATAACTTACTCTCCTCTAGCCCTCTCTCTTGCAGCAAAAACAAACTTACTTAAACTGCAGCGTGTCCAGAACAAGGCGCTGCCCTGGGTGCTTGATGTCAGATGGGAGGACTTCGCCACAAGCGAGTCTCTCCATGCCCAATTAGACTTCCCTGCGCTGAATCTGTACTGGAAGACGCTCAGTGACAGACAGACAGACAAACTTGAGACACGACATGACTACTGGACCTCTCTCCTTGACGAAGACATTCGTAAAACCCACAAACCAACACAACCTTTTCTACTCCTTGTATGATCCTGCTCCTAACCCTATTTACAAATAACCTTGGATTCGCTGACAGGTACCTTCTCTGACAGGTACCATTCTCTGACCCACGTTCACCTTAGCTTCTGGGTTAAGACATGGCCCAGTTCTACACTCGTCTCTAGCGCTAATCTTCGCTTGTCCCGTCCTTCCCGCTCACCCCACCGGAGTCCCAACAGAAGAGCCTGAATTTCTCTTCTCAATATCTGTCCCACGATCGCCTCGCTGCTGGGTTAAGCCCTGGCTCTATTTCTACGACTAAGAACACTCCTCTCCAGCACTATTCTTCGTCTGTCCCGTCTTCCCCGCTCATCCCATTTGGGATCTTACCTGAACTTGTTCGTTCGTTCGTTCCTTTCTGTTAGTGTGACTTTGTAAATGGTCCAAGTCGGACCGAAACGTTGTTGTAAGCTCCTCTCTCCTATGTGCGGGTTATTTGCATATTGTTCCAGTCACGGTATTGTGCCGTTTTCTTATTTATGTATACATACACACACATATTCATACATGCGCACACACACACATTCATACATACACATATTCATACATACATAAGCACATACACACATTCGACACAGTTCCTCACAAGAAATTAGTACAGAAGCTAGAGGATCAGGTTCATACAACAGGCAGGGCACTGCAATGGATCAGAGAATACCTGACATTGAGGAAACAGCGAGTCATGGTACATGATGAGGTATCACAGTGGGCGCCTGTGACGAGCGGGGTCCCACAGGGGTCAGTCCTGAGACCAGTGCTATTCTTGGTATATGTGAACGACATGATGGAAGGGATAGACTCAGAAGTGTCTCTGTTTGCAGATGATGAGAAGTTAATGAGGAGAATTAAATCAGATGCGGACAAGACAAGTTTACAAAGAGACCTGGACAGGCTGGATGCCTGGTCCAGAAACTGGCTCCTAGAATTTAACCCCGCCAAATGCAAAGTCATGAAGATCGGAGAAGGGCAAAGAAGACTGCAGACAGAGTATAGGCTAGGAGGCCAAAGACTGCAAACATCACTCAAGGAGAAAGACCTAGGAGTGAGTATAATACCGAGTACATCGCCAGAAGCACACATTAACCAGATAACTGCTGCGGCATATGGGCGCTTGGCAAACCTGAGAATAGCGTTCCGATACCTCAATAAGGAATCGTTCAAGACTTTATACACTGTGTGCGTCAGGCCCATACTGGAGTATTCAACACCAGTGACACCTGGTCAAACATGTCAAAAAATTAGATAAAGGGCAAAGGTTTGTAACAAGGCTAGTTCCAGAACTAAGGTGAATGTCCCATGAAGAAAGGCTAAGGAAAATGATCTGACGACACTGGAAGACAGGAGGGTCAGGGGAGACATGATAACGACATACAAAATACTGCGTGGAATAGACAAGGTGGACAGAGATAGGATGTTCCAGGGATGGGATACAGAAACAAGGGTCACAATTGGAAGTTGAAGACTCAGATGAGTCAGAGGGATGTTGGGAAGTATTTCTTCACCCACAGAGTTGTCGGGAAAGGGTTTTGTCTGGCAAGCAATGTGTGGAGGAGGAACTATACATATTTTTAAGACGAGGTTGATTAAAAAGTCAGGGAGCAGGGGAGGGAGGACTCAGTAGCAGTGGGAAAGGGGGGCCCCCGAGTGAACTCGACCCCTGAAACCCACAATTAGGTGAATACAATTAGGCGGTACTCATCCCAAAGTTCACCCCAAATATTCACTCTTCTCTTCTTCCTCCCCTCTCTCTCTTCTCTCTCTTCTCTTTTTCTCTCTCCTCCCCCTTCTTCCCTCTCTCTCTTTTCTCACACGCACTACACACACACAAACACAAACACTAACATACACCACACACACAAGTGATATTGGGGGCGGGAAACCATCATACTTTTAAGACGAGGTATGATAAAGCTCGGAGCGGGGAGGGGGGACCTAGTAGCGTAGTGAAGAGGCGGGGCCAGGAGAATTGATCGACCCCCGAACCACAAATAGATGAGTACAAATTGGTGAGTCACCGACACTGTGACAACCCCCATCAACTGAACAACTAAGCAAAACCCCCCATGTTCCCCACCCCCCACATCACAAACCCCCCCCTACGAGTCCCCATCGGCAATCTGCCTTCACCCCCCATCACAAACCCCCCCCCACATGCCCCCCATAGGCCCCCCCCCAGGGCTTCCCCCCCCCCAACCCCGTATTTTCCCAGCCACCCTGATAGTAAGAAGTTGAAGGTGTGGTACACGAAGCAGAGGATTATTTAAGTAAATACGAGGAATGGTAAAAAAAATAAAAGAGAAGCCCCCCACATCATGCAGTCCAGAAACGAAACTTTGAGACAATAAAAGACACAGCTTACCCCCGGGATATCAGTCCCGAGGGAAAAACAAAAAGGGCAGAGGGTAAGGAGGGTTGCATATCATAAAAAACCGATGGAGTTTTGAGGAACGGAAAAGGGGTGGGCGAGATTTGGGAGAAAGAGACTACATAGTAGCTAAAATTTTGGGGGGATTAAAAAGGGAGTCTTGCAGTAATGTATAAAAACCCCCACAGAATGCAGGAGTCCAGGGGGAAAACGAAGAGGCAACAGAGCGATGGTGGCACATTGGCTGAGGTGGCACGAGGCTCAATCGTGCAGAGCAAAGTTACTGGTTATGGGTGATTTAAACCCATAAGGAGATCGACTGGGAAAAACCTGGGCCTCACAGGGGGTCCTGACACAGGGAAAGCCAAGATGATGGATGTTGGTATTGGAAAACCTCATGCTCAACACGTCAAGGCCCACTTTTGGAAAAGAGAGGGGATGATGAAGCAGCAAGACTGGACCTTGTGCTCACCCTGAGCGTTCTGACATTGAGGACATCACATATGAGAGGCCCCTTGGAGCTAGCGATCACGTGGTTCTGAGTTTTGATTACATAATAGAGTTACAAGTGGAGAGGGTAACAGGAGTCGGGGTGGGGAAAGTCAAACTATAAAAGGGGGGACTACAAAAGGTATGAGAAACTTCCTGCGGGGGGTTCAGTGGGACAGAGAACTGGCAGGAAAGTCAGTAAATGAATGATGGATTATGTACAACAAATGTAAGGAGACAGAGGAAAAGGTTTTTTCCCAAGGCAACAGAATTAATGGGAAGACCAAAGTGGGGTTCTTGGTTTACCCCAAGTTGTAGGGAGGCAAAACTAAGTGCATTAGAGAATGGAAGAGGTAAGGAGGCAAAGGACCCAGGAAAATAAGGACGTCTTCGAAGAGCCAGGAACGAGTATGCACAGATAAGGAGGCCCAGCGACAGTATGAAAATGACCAGGTCAAAGGGCCCGGTGATCAGGCTGAGGAAGGAGGTGGAGAACTCACACGAAACGATCAAGAGGTATGTGAGGAGCTCCAACAAGAGATTTAAAGGGAAATATTCACAGTGGAGAAAGGAAGGACACTGGGAAGCAGGACAGAAGGGGACACCAACAGGGGATACACCAACAAGTGCTGGATGACTTACACACAACTGAGGAGGAGGTGAAGAAGCTGCTAAGTGACCTTGATACCTCAAAGGCAATGGGATCGTACATCTCCTCGTGGGTCCTTAGAGAGAGAGCAGAAATGCTGTGTGTCCCATTAAACACAATCAACACATCCCTTGAAACTGGACAACTACCTGAGGTATGGAAGACAGCAAATGTAGTTCCCATTTTTAAAAAAGAAGACAGAAAAGAGGCACTAAACTACAAACCTGTGTCACTGACGTGTATAGTATGCAAAGTCATGGAGAAGATTATCAGGAGGAGAGTGGTGGAGCACCTGGAACGGAACAAAAGTATAAATGACAACCAGCACGGTTTTACGGAAGGCAAATCCTGTGCCACAAACCTTCTGAAGTTTTGCGATAAAGTAACAGAAGTAAGAGACGAGAGAGAGGGGTGGGTTGATTGCATCTCCTTGGACTGCAAGAAGGCCTTCGACACAGTTCCTCACAAGAGAATAGTGCAGAAACTAGAGGACCAGGCGCGTATAACGGGAAGGGCACTTCAATGGATCAGAGAATACTTGACAGGGAGGCAACAACGAGTTATGGTGTGTGATGAGGTATCACAGTGGGCACCTGTGACGAGCGGGGTCCCACAGTCCCAGGGTCCTAAGACCAGTGCTATTTTTGGTATACATCAATGACATGATGGAAGGGATAGACTCAGAGGTGTCACTGTTTGCAGATGATGAGAAGTTAATGAGGAGAATTAAATCAGATGAGGATCAGGCAGGACTTCAAAGAGACCTGGACAGGCTGGACACGTGCTCCAGCAACTGGCTTTTCGAATTCAACCCTGTCAAATGGAAAGTCATGAAGATTGGAGAAGGGCAAAGAAGACCGCAAACAAAGTGTAGGCTAAGTGGCCAACGACTGCAAACCTTGCTCAAGTAGAAAGATCTTGGGGTGAGTATAACACCGAGCATGTCTCCGGAAGCACACATCTACCAGATAACTGCTGCAGCATATGGGCGCCTGGCAAACCGGAGATTAACATTCCCATTCCTAAGTAAGGAATCTTTCAAGACACTGTACACCGTGTACGTCAGGACCATACTAGAGTATGCAGCACCAGTTTGGAACCCGCACCGGATCAAGCTAGGTAGATAGGTAGGATAATTGATTCAAACGTAGATGTTATGGAACTTCAAGAGGATTTAAACAAACTCTATTCTTGGTCAGAAAAGTGGCACATGCAGTTCAATGTAGATAAATGCAAGGTTCTGAAGCTCGGGAGTGTCCATAACCCTAGTACTTATAAGTTAAATGATGTAGAACTTAGCCATACAGATTGCGAAAAGGACTTGGGGGTTATGGTGAGCAGCAACCTTAAACCAAGACAGCAATGCCTAAGCGTACGTAATAAGGCAAATAGATTACTGGGATTTATATCAAGAAGTGTAAGCAACAGAAGTCCAGAGGTCATACTGCAGCTCTATACATCATTAGTAAGGCCTCACCTAGATTATGCAGCTCAGTTCTGGTCTCCATATTACAGAATGAACATAAATTCGTTAGAAAACATTCAGCGTAGATGACTAAATTAATACATAGCATTAGAAATCTTCCTTATGAAGAAAGATTGAAGACTCTTAAGTTACATTCACTTGTTAGACGAAGAATGAGGGGAGACCTGATCGAAGTGTATAAGTGGAAGATAGGTATTAATAAAGGGGATATTAACAAGGTCTTGAGGATATCTCTCCAAGAGAGAACCCGCAGTAATGGATTTAAATTAGATAAGTTTAGATTTAGAAAGGACATAGGAAAGTATTGGTTTGGAAAAAAGGGTAGTTGATGAGTGGAACAGTCTACCTAGTGGGTTTATTGAGGCTGGGACTTTGGGTAGTTTCAAATTTGGGTTGGATAAGTACATGAGTGGGAGGAGTTGGATTTGAGTGGGACTTTCACATCAGAGCTTATTTCTTGGGTGGCATTGAAAATTGGGTTGGGCAAATGTTTTGTTAGTGGGATGAATTGTAAAGGACCTGCCTAGTATGGGCCAGCAGGCCTCCTGCAGTGTTCCTCCTTTCTTATGTTCTTATGTTAAGAAATTAGAGAAAGTGCAAAGGGTTGCGACAAGGTTAGTTCCAGAGTTAAGGGGAATGTCCTACGAAGAAAGGTTGAGGGAAATCGGCCTGACGACACTGGAGGACAGGAGGGATAGGGGAGACATGATAACGACATACGAAATACTGCGTGGAATGGACAAGGTGGACAGAGACACGATGTTCAGAGGGGACACAGAAACAAGGAAGTTGAAGGCTCAGATGAGTCACAGGGATGTTAGGAAGCATTTCTTCAGTCATAGAGTGGTCAGGAAGTGGAACAGTCTGGCGAGCGATCTAGCGGAGGCAGGTACCATGCATAGCTTTAAAACGAGGTATGATATAGCTCATGGAGCAGGGAGAGAACCTAGTAGCGTTCAGTGAAGAGGCGGGGTCAGGAGCTGAGTATCGACCCCTGCAACTACAATTAGGTGAGTACACACACATACGCACACATACATGCATTTACAACAAGCATAGCGTCTAATCGACATGTGCCTAGGACAAAATGGTAACTAACTCCAGCTCTCTCTCTCTCCAGCATCCACTCTCTATCCCCATCCCAGGTGTTTCCCCAGAAATAAAACTCAAACCTACCCTACCTTTCTACTCCCCCATCTTCTCTCTCTCTCTCATTGTCTCTCTCTCTCTCTCTCCTCTCTCATTGTCTTCTCTCTCTCTCTCTCTCTCTCTCTCTCTCTTTCTCTCTTCCTCTATCCCTTCATTTTCTCCACCTCTCTCTTTTTCCCACACTTCTCCCTCTCTTCCTTTACCCCTCTTTCTCTCCCTCTCTTTCTCTCCCCCTCTCTCTCTACCACTCTCTTCCTACCTGTGTCACACACACACACACATACATACACACACACAAACACACACTTACACATACTCAGAAGTGCACACACACAACACACATGCACTACAAAACCTAACCCATTAAAGATAAAATTGTGGCACAGAGGGAAAGTCGAAGCTCAGGGATGAGAGGAAGATGTTCCTGGTAAGGAAGAATGGATGGAAAAGCGATGTAAAAGGATGGAAAAGCAGTGGGAGAGCAAACTAGGTGAGCTTTCTGTGAAAATGGAGAAGAGGATTTGGGAAGAGAAGAAGATATGGGAGTCCACAAACTGAAGCTGCAGAAGCCAGGATATGGGCCCTAGAATATGAGGTAAATATGCTGGGTTACAGGCTAGTGCCCAGAGGAGACATGGTATCTGAAGCAGGTACAACCCTTATTAAATCAGGAGTCCAACAGAAAGGAAGGAGACAAGACTTTTGTTAAGGCCCTATCAGTCCACAAGCAAGGCTAAGGAATGTAGGGGGAGAGCTGTTAGGAGCAGCTAAGGGGGCAGAAGGTAGAGAAGGTGACACGTCCTATGCAGAAGCACGACCATGCCACCAAGGGTTACAGGAAAAATTAAGGGAGACAATGGCTATGTACAAATGGGACCCAGGGACATAGAGGGAAAGGCAATGGGAGGAGGAGAGGGAGAACTCAGTGTTTATTCATGGGATCAGGAGAGCGAAGGGAGGACACACAATGAAGACGGCAGTAAGAAAAAACAGGAGATTGAAAACATCAAGAAATAGGCGAGGAGGATACGACTGAGAAAGTAAATTTTCAGAGAATAGGAGGGTACTTGAAGGGGAGAAATCAGCCAGTCAAACTAATTTTCAAGACATAAATGGTGCAGAACAGAGTCCTGCAAGAGAAATCACTGCTGAAGGAATCATCAACATACAAGACAGTGTTCCTAAAACCCAACAGAACAAGAACAGAACAGCAGCTGTGGGAGAAGAGAGAGAAACGAAAGGGGCCAGGAAGAGAGACAAAGACAGAGCCAGCAGAAGACAACCAGAGTCGGGTAGAGCAACAAGCACAAGTACACACAGAACCACCCCCAGAATCCCACACCCAAACACGCTATCCCAACGCAAACCACAATCCACACTTACAGCCCCCACCCCACACTATGCTGTAGAACCCCAGAGCACACTGCCAGGTCCCCAATACCGTACAATACCGTGTATTGTACTGATAAAGCCACTGGATGGCGAAAAGTATACAAATAGAGATGATTTAGAAAGACACGTAAGCAAACACTATAACATATTTATTAGAAAACGTTTCGGTCCTGGGACCTTGATCACTTCTAACATACAGAGGTAGAAAGACATTATATATATAGGCGGAGAGTGAGATGTGACGCACGTGACCTGAGGAATGTCATAAGAACATAAGAAAGGAGGAACACTGTAGAAGGCCTACTGGCCCATGCGAGGCAGGTCCTTATCAAAACAACCTCTACCTATGATGAGGACGGGTTGTTGGGTTGAACCCAACAACACAGGAGTCACATGATTTCATCGTCTACTGGTCCTCATCATAGGCAGAGGTTGTTTTGATAAGGACCTGCCTCGCATGGCCAGTAGGCCTTCTACAGTGTTCCTCCATTCTTATGTTCTTATGACATTCCTCAGGTCACGTGCGTCACATCTCACTCTCCGCCTATATATATAATGTCTTTCTACCTCTGTATGTTAGAAGTGATCAAGGTCCCAGGACCGAAACGTTTTCTAATAAATATGTTATAGTGTTTGCTTACGTGTCTTTCTAAACCAACTTGTCGGTATTTATTACCAAGGTTTATACCACAAATAGAGATACCCAGATGTTGCACATACCTGGAGGTTACCTGGAGGTTATTCCGGGGATCAACGCCCCGCGGCCCGGTCCACGACCAGGCCTCCCGATGGATCAGGGCCTGATCAACTAGGCTGTTACTGCTGGCCGCACGCAGTCCGACGTACGAGCCACAGCCCGGCTGATCCGGCACCGACTTCAGGTATCTGTCCAGCTCTCTCTTGAAGGCAGCCAGGGGTTTATTGGCAATTCCCCTAATGCTTGATGGGAGGCTGTTGAACAGTTTTGGGCCCCGGACACTTATGGTGTTTTCTCTTAGTGTACCAATGGCGCCCCTACTTTTTATTGGCACATGTGTCTAATTCTTCACATATAGGTGAGTAAACACAAGCACAGCTTCAGGAATAGATAAATAAGGTCACAAAAGACCAGTGATGTCAATCAATGTATCTAGAATGCGGGGCCAGAATGCTAAATCTTGACCCCCAGCAAACACGAATCACTGAGTGCACAAATTCTGCATGTGTGTGTGTGTGTGTGTGTGTGTGTGTGTATACTCACCTATTTGTACTCTCCTATTTGCGGTTGCAAGGGTCGAATCATAACTCCTTATCTCGCTTCTTCGCTGGTCACTACTAGGTCCATTCTCTCCCTGCTCCATGTGTATGTATGGGTCTCTTTCTCTGTTTCTCTCTCTCTCTCTCTCTCTCTCTCTCTCTCTCTCTCTCCTCTCTCTCTCTCTCTCTCTCTCTCTCTCTCTCTCTGCTAGAGTAATGGCTTCATTGGCGTCATAATTCGTGGTAGCCACTCTAACTTTGGTTCCCAGGAGAACCATCGACTCGCACATATTTCCGAGTAGATCACGTTCTTTGAATTTCCTGTGTTTTGTGCTCTCTGACCAGCACTTCCTAGCACTGCTCTCTGACCAGCACTTCCTAGCACTGCTCTCTGACCAGCACTTCCTAGCACGCTCTCTGACCAGCACTTCCTGGCACTGCTCTCTGACCAGCACTTCCTAGCACTGCTTCTGACCAGCACTTCCTAGCACTGCTCTCTGACCAGCACTTCCTAGCACTGCTCTCTGACCAGCACTTCCTAGCACTGCTCTCTGACCAGCACTTCCTAGCACTGCTCTCTGACCAGCACTTTCCTAGCATTGCTCTCTGACCAGCACTTCCTAGCACTGCTCTCTGACCAGCACTTCCTAGCACTGCTCTCTGACCAGCACTTCCTAGCACTGCTCTCTGACTAGCACTTCCTAGCACTGCTCTCTGACCAGCACTTCCTAGCACTGCTCTCTGACCAGCACTTCCTAGCACTGCTCTCTGACCAGCACTTCCTAGCATTGCTCTCTGACCAGCACTTCCTAGCACTGCACACTAGGGCAAGGAATTCACGGGAGTACCATGGGAGTGCCTTGAAGTACACAGGCGACCACTGGAGTCCAAACGAGTCCATGCGAGATTTATCTGATCTTTCACTTTACTCCGGAGGCTGTCTGCTTCTACCAGTGTATAACGTTCCGGAGGCTGTCTGCTTCTACCAGTGTATAACGTTCCGGAGGCTGTCTGCTTCTACCAGTGTATAACGTTCCGGAGGCTGTCTGCTTCTACCAGTGTATAACGTTCCGGAGGCTGTCTGCTTCTACCAGTGTATAACGTTCCGGAGGCTGTCTGCTTCTACC
Organism: Cherax quadricarinatus; assembly: GCF_026875155.1. Taxonomy (NCBI): domain Eukaryota; kingdom Metazoa; phylum Arthropoda; class Malacostraca; order Decapoda; family Parastacidae; genus Cherax; species Cherax quadricarinatus. The sequence goes on from NC_069457.1 coordinate 14,527,477, forward strand.
AGTGTTATAACGTTCCAGAGGCTGTCTGCTTCTACCAGTTGTATAACGTTCCGGAGGCTGTCTGCTTCTACCAGTGTATAACGTTCCGGAGGCTGTCTGCTTCTACCAGTGTATAACGTTCCGGAGGCTGTCTGCTTCTACAGTGTATAACGTTCCGAGGCTGTCTGCTTCTACCAGTGTATAACGTTCCGGAGGCTGTCTGCTTCTACCAGTGTATAACGTTCCGGAGGCTGTCTGCTTCTACCAGTGTATAACGTTCCGGAGGCTGTCTGCTTCTACCAGTGTATAACGTTCCGGAGGCTGTCTGCTTCTACCAGTGTATAACGTTCCAGAGGCTGTCTGCTTCTACCAGTGTATAACGTTCCGGAGGCTGTCTGCTTCTACCAGTGTATAACGTTCCGGAGGCTGTCTGCTTCTACCAGTGTATAAACGTTCCAGAGGCTGTCTGCTTCTACCAGTGTATAACGTTCCGGAGGCTGTCTGCTTCTACCAGTGTATAACGTTCCGGAGGCTGTCTGCTTCTACCAGTGTATAACGTTCCGGAGGCTGTCTGCTTCTACCAGTGTATAACGTTCCGGAGGCTGTCTGCTTCTACCAGTGTTATAAACGTTCCGGAGGCTGTCTGCTTCTACCAGTGTATAACGTTCCGGAGGCTGTCTGCTTCTACCAGTGTATAACGTTCCAGAGGCTGTCTGCTTCTACCAGTGTATAACGTTCCAGAGGCTGTCTGCTTCTACCAGTGTATAACGTTCCGGAGGCTGTCTGCTTCTACCAGTGTATAACGTTCCGGAGGCTGTCTGCTTCTACCAGTGTATAACGTTCCGGAGGCTGTCTGCTTCTACCAGTGTATAACGTTCCGGAGGCTGTCTGCTTCTACCAGTGTATAACGTTCCGGAGGCTGTCTGCTTCTACCAGTGTATAACGTTCCGGAGGCTGTCTGCTTCTACCAGTGTATAACGTTCCGGAGGCTGTCTGCTTCTACCAGTGTATAACGTTCCAGAGGCTGTCTGCTTCTACCAGTGTATAACGTTCCGGAGGCTGTCTGCTTCTACCAGTGTATAACGTTCCGGAGGCTGTCTGCTTCTACCAGTGTATAACGTTCCGGAGGCTGTCTGCTTCTACCAGTGTATAACGTTCCAGAGGCTGTCTGCTTCTACCAGTGTATAACGTTCCGGAGGCTGTCTGCTTCTACCAGTGTATAACGTTCCGGAGGCTGTCTGCTTCTACCAGTGTATAACGTTCCGGAGGCTGTCTGCTTCTACCAGTGTATAACGTTCCGGAGGCTGTCTGCTTCTACCAGTGTATAACGTTCCGGAGGCTGTCTGCTTCTACCAGTGTATAACGTTCCGGAGGCTGTCTGCTTCTACCAGTGTATAACGTTCCGGAGGCTGTCTGCTTCTACCAGTGTATAACGTTCCGGAGGCTGTCTGCTTCTACCAGTGTATAACGTTCCGGAGGCTGTCTGCTTCTACCAGTGTATAACGTTCCGGAGGCTGTCTGCTTCTACCAGTGTTATAACGTTCCGGAGGCTGTCTGCTTCTACCAGTGTATAACGTTCCAGAAGGCTGTCTGCTTCTACCAGTGTATAACGTTCCGGAGGCTGTCTGCTTCTACCAGTGTATAACGTTCCGGAGGCTGTCTGCTTCTACCAGTGTATAACGTTCCAGAGGCTGTCTGCTTCTACCAGTGTATAACGTTCCGGAGGCGTCTGCTTCTACCAGTGTATAAACGTTCCGGAGGCTGTCTGCTTCTACCAGTGTATAACGTTCCGGAGGCTGTCTGCTTCTACCAGTGTATAACGTTCCGGAGGCTGTCTGCTTCTACCAGTGTATAACGTTCCGGAGGCTGTCTGCTTCTACCAGTGTATAACGTTCCGGAGGCTGTCTGCTTCTACCAGTGTATAACGTTCCGGAGGCTGTCTGCTTCTACCAGTGTATAACGTTCCAGAGGCTGTCTGCTTCTACCAGTGTATAACGTTCCGGAGGCTGTCTGCTTCTACCAGTGTATAACGTTCCAGAGGCTGTCTGCTTCTACCAGTGTATAACGTTCCGGAGGCTGTCTGCTTCTACCAGTGTATAACGTTCCGGAGGCTGTCTGCTTCTACCAGTGTATAACGTTCCGGAGGCTGTCTGCTTCTACCAGTGTATAACGTTCCAGAGGCTGTCTGCTTCTACCAGTGTATAACGTTCCAGAGGCTGTCTGCTTCTACCAGTGTATAACGTTCCAGAGGCTGTCTGCTTCTACCAGTGTATAACGTTCCGGAGGCTGTCTGCTTCTACCAGTGTATAACGTTCCGGAGGCTGTCTGCTTCTACCAGTGTATAACGTTCCGGAGGCTGTCTGCTTCTACCAGTGTATAACGTTCCAGAGGCTGTCTGCTTCTACCAGTGTATAACGTTCCAGAGGCTGTCTGCTTCTACCAGTGTATAACGTTCCGGAGGCTGTCTGCTTCTACCAGTGTATAACGTTCCGGAGGCTGTCTGCTTCTACCAGTGTATAACGTTCCAGAGGCTGTCTGCTTCTACCAGTGTATAACGTTCCGGAGGCTGTCTGCTTCTACCAGTGTATAACGTTCCGGAGGCTGTCTGCTTCTACCAGTGTATAACGTTCCAGAGGCTGTCTGCTTCTACCAGTGTATAACGTTCCAGAGGCTGTCTGCTTCTACCAGTGTATAACGTTCCAGAGGCTGTCTGCTTCTACCAGTGTATAACGTTCCGGAGGCTGTCTGCTTCTACCAGTGTATAACGTTCCAGAGGCTGTCTGCTTCTACCAGTGTATAACGTTCCGGAGGCTGTCTGCTTCTACCAGTGTAATAACGTTCCAGAGGCTGTCTGCTTCTACCAGTGTATAACGTTCCGGAGGCTGTCTGCTTCTACCAGTGTATAACGTTCCGGAGGCTGTCTGCTTCTACCAGTGTATAACGTTCCAGAGGCTGTCTGCTTCTACCAGTGTATAACGTTCCGGAGGCTGTCCTGCTTCTACCAGTGTATAACGTTCCGGAGGCTGTCTGCTTCTACCAGTGTATAACGTTCCGGAGGCTGTCTGCTTCTACCAGTGTATAACGTTCCGGAGGCTGTCTGCTTCTACCAGTGTATAACGTTCCAGAGGCTGTCTGCTTCTACCAGTGTATAACGTTCCGGAGGCTGTCTGCTTCTACCAGTGTATAACGTTCCGGAGGCTGTCTGCTTCTACCAGTGTATAACGTTCCAGAGGCTGTCTGCTTCTACCAGTGTATAACGTTCCAGAGGCTGTCTGCTTCTACCAGTGTATAACGTTCCGGAGGCTGTCTGCTTCTACCAGTGTATAACGTTCCAGAGGCTGTCTGCTTCTACCAGTGTATAACGTTCCAGAGGCTGTCTGCTTCTACCAGTGTATAACGTTCCAGAGGCTGTCTGCTTCTACCAGTGTATAACGTTCCAGAGGCTGTCTGCTTCTACCAGTGTATAAACGTTCCAGAGGCTGTCTGCTTCTACCAGTGTATAACGTTCCGGAGGCTGTCTGCTTCTACCAGTGTATAACGTTCCAGAGGCTGTCTGCTTCTACCAGTGTATAACGTTCCGGAGGCTGTCTGCTTCTACCAGTGTATAACGTTCCGGAGGCTGTCTGCTTCTACCAGTGTATAAACGTTCCGGAGGCTGTCTGCTTCTACCAGTGTATAACGTTCCGGAGGCTGTCTGCTTCTACCAGTGTATAACGTTCCGGAGGCTGTCTGCTTCTACCAGTGTATAACGTTCCGGAGGCTGTCTGCTTCTACCAGTGTATAACGTTCCGGAGGCTGTCTGCTTCTACCAGTGTATAACGTTCGCGAGGCTGTCTGCTTCTACCAGTGCATAACGTTCCAGAGGCTGTCTGCTTCTACCAGTGTATAACGTTCCGGAGCTGTCTGCTTCTACCAGTGTATAACGTTCCGGAGGCTGTCTGCTTCTACCAGTGTATAACGTTCCAGAGGCTGTCTGCTTCTACCAGTGTATAACGTTCCAGAGGCTGTCTGCTTCTACCAGTGTATAACGTTCCAGAGGCTGTCTGCTTCTACCAGTGTATAACGTTCCGGAGGCTGTCTGCTTCTACCAGTGTATAACGTTCCGGAGGCTGTCTGCTTCTACCAGTGTATAACGTTCCGAGGCTGTCTGCTTCTACCAGTGTATAACGTTCCAGAGGCTGTCTGCTTCTACCAGTGTATAACGTTCCAGAGGCTGTCTGCTTCTACCAGTGTATAACGTTCCAGAGGCTGTCTGCTTCTACCAGTGTATAACGTTCCAGAGGCTGTCTGCTTCTACCAGTGTATAACGTTCCGGAGGCTGTCTGCTTCTACCAGTGTATAACGTTCCAGAGGCTGTCTGCTTCTACCAGTGTAATAACGTTCCGGAGGCTGTCTGCTTCTACCAGTGTATAACGTTCCGGAGGCTGTCTGCTTCTACCAGTGTATAACGTTCCGGAGGCTGTCTGCTTCTACCAGTGTATAACGTTCCGGAGGCTGTCTGCTTCTACCAGTGTATAACGTTCCGGAGGCTGTCTGCTTCTACCAGTGTATAACGTTCCGGAGGCTGTCTGCTTCTACCAGTGTATAACGTTCCGGAGGCTGTCTGCTTCTACCAGTGTATAACGTTCCGGAGGCTGTCTGCTTCTACCAGTGTATAACGTTCCGGAGGCTGTCTGCTTCTACCAGTGTATAACGTTCCAGAGGCTGTCTGCTTCTACCAGTGTATAACGTTCCGGAGGCTGTCTGCTTCTACCAGTGTATAACGTTCCGGAGGCTGTCTGCTTCTACCAGTGTATAACGTTCCAGAGGCTGTCTGCTTCTACCAGTGTATAACGTTCCAGAGGCTGTCTGCTTCTACCAGTGTATAACGTTCCAGAGGCTGTCTGCTTCTACCAGTGTATAACGTTCCGGAGGCTGTCTGCTTCTACAGTGTATAACGTTCCGGAGGCTGTCTGCTTCTACCAGTGTATAACGTTCCGGAGGCTGTCTGCTTCTACCAGTGTATAACGTTCCAGAGGCTGTCTGCTTCTACCAGTGTATAACGTTCCAGAGGCTGTCTGCTTCTACCAGTGTATAACGTTCCGGAGGCTGTCTGCTTCTACCAGTGTATAACGTTCCGGAGGCTGTCTGCTTCTACCAGTGTATAACGTTCCAGAGGCTGTCTGCTTCTACCAGTGTATAACGTTCCGGAGGCTGTCTGCTTCTACCAGTGTATAACGTTCCAGAGGCTGTCTGCTTGTACCAGTGTATAACGTTCCAGAGGCTGTCTGCTTCTACCAGTGTATAAACGTTCCAGAGGCTGTCTGCTTCTACCAGTGTATAACGTTCCAGAGGCTGTCTGCTTCTACCAGTGTATAACGTTCCAGAGGCTGTCTGCTTCTACCAGTGTATAACGTTCCAGAGGCTGTCTGCTTCTACCAGTGTATAACGTTCCAGAGGCTGTCTGCTTCTACCAGTGTATAACGTTCCGGAGGCTGTCTGCTTCTACCAGTGTATAACGTTCCGGAGGCTGTCTGCTTCTACCAGTGTATAACGTTCCGGAGGCTGTCTGCTTCTACCAGTGTATAACGTTCCGGAGGCTGTCTGCTTCTACCAGTGTATAACGTTCCAGAGGCTGTCTGCTTCTACCAGTGTATAACGTTCCGGAGGCTGTCTGCTTCTACCAGTGTATAACGTTCCGGAGGCTGTCTGCTTCTACCAGTGTATAACGTTCCGGAGGCTGTCTGCTTCTACCAGTGTATAACGTTCCGGAGGCTGTCTGCTTCTACCAGTGTATAACGTTCCGGAGGCTGTCTGCTTCTACCAGTGTATAACGTTCCGGAGGCTGTCTGCTTCTACCAGTGTATAACGTTCCAGAGGCTGTCTGCTTCTACCAGTGTATAACGTTCCGGAGGCTGTCTGCTTCTACCAGTGTATAACGTTCCAGAGGCTGTCTGCTTCTACCAGTGTATAACGTTCCAGAGGCTGTCTGCTTCTACCAGTGTATAACGTTCCGGAGGCATGTCTGCTTCTACCAGTGTATAACGTTCCGGAGGCTGTCTGCTTCTACCAGTGTATAACGTTCCGGAGGCTGTCTGCTTCTACCAGTGTATAACGTTCCAGAGGCTGTCTGCTTCTACCAGTGTATAACGTTCCGGAGGCTGTCTGCTTCTACCAGTGTATAACGTTCCGGAGGCTGTCTGCTTCTACCAGTGTATAACGTTCCGGAGGCTGTCTGCTTCTACCAGTGTATAACGTTCTGGAGGCTGTCTGCTTCTACCAGTGTATAACGTTCCGGAGGCTGTCTGCTTCTACCAGTGTATAACGTTCCGGAGGCTGTCTGCTTCTACCAGTGTATAACGTTGAATATGAGTTTATTTTCGTATATTTCCCATATATTTCAGATGTGGCCATTATGTGTGTGTGATGAATGGTTTGAAAAACCGACAAGTTGAAGATTGAGACACTTATGCAGCATATGGGAATCTTTATTCAGGAAACGTTTCGCCACACAGTGGCTTCATCAGTCCAATACAAAGAGGAAGGCGTAAGGAGAGGAGGAGTATGAGGTAATCAGTCCCTCAGCCTGGAGTCGATGTGTTCACTCCACCAATCTTGTAGATTGATGGACTGATTACCTCATACTCCTCCTCTCCTTACGCCTTCCTCTTTGTATTGGACTGATGAAGCCACTGTGTGGCGAAACGTTTCCTGAATAAAGATTCCAATATGCTGCATAAGTGTCTCAACCTGTGGCCATTATATCTTCGAAATTTCTTGTTCTGGAACTTAGCATTGTGTTAGCTATGCTGTGTGCAGGTAGGCATAGTTTACTGTAACTAAGTCTACTGTTAACGTAAGAAAGAAGGAACACTGCAACAGGCCTACTGACCAATGCGGAGCAGGTCTATGTCCCCCCCCCCCCCGGATAAGACCAATGACCCACCCAGTCTGGTCATCTCCACTCAAGGAAGGAGCACGGCACCAAACCCAGCAGCACAAGCTAGTCAGGTCCAACTCACACCCACCCACACCCACTCATGTATTTATCTAAGCTATTTTTAAAACTACACAACGTTTTAGCCTCAATAACTGTACAACTGTACTCGGGAGTTTGTTCCACTCATCCACAACTCTATTACCAAACCAGTGCTTTCCTATATCCTTCTTGAATCTGAATTTTTCCAACTTAAAACCATTGCTGCGAGTCCTGTCTTGGCTGGAAATTTTCAGCAGCAATAGGAATAAATAAAGGGGATGTAAATACATCCCCTTTATTTATTCCTGTTTTCCATTTATACACCTCAATCATATCCCCCCTAATTCTTCGCCTTTCTAGAGAGTGCAGATTCAGGGCCTCAGTCTATCCTCATAGGGAAGATTTCTGATACATGGGATCACCTTTGTCCTCCTCCTTTGTACGTTTTCCAGAGCATTTATATCCATTCAGTAATACGGTGACCAGAACTGAGCAGCATAGTCTAAATGAGGCCTAACCAAAGATATATAGAGTTGAAGAACAACCTGAGGACTTCTATTATTTATACTTCTAGATATGAAGCCAAGAATTCTGCTAGCTTTATTGCGAACACTAATGCACTGTTGTCTTGGTTTTAAATTACTGCTAACCAGAACTCCTAAATCCTTTTCGCAATCAGTAGTATTAAGATCTACATTATTTAGTTTATATGTCGCATGGTCATTTACCTGTCCAACATTTAGAACTTTGCATTTGTCAATATTAAACTACATCTGCCACTTCTCCGACCATTGCATCAGTCTATTCAAATCATCCTGGAGTGCTCTAGTGTCCTCATTAGAATGACTTAGACGGCCTATTTTGGTGTCATCAGCAAATTTGATGATGTCGCTATTTATTCCCTCATCTATGTCGTTTATGTTAATTGTGAACAACAACGGGCCCAACACTGACCCCTGAGGAACACCGCTTGTAACGTGCCCCCATTCTGATTTCTCCCCATTTATGCAAACTCGCTGCTGCCTATTTGTCAGCCATGCCTCTACACAGGAAAAAATTTCTCCTCCTATTCCGTGTACCTTAAGTTTCCTCAATAGCCTCTGGTGTGGAACTCTATCGAAAGCCTTACTGAAGTCCATATACACAATATCATATTACCATGATCTACCTCCTCAAACACCATAGTGAAAAAAGTTAGTAAATTCGTAAGACAGGAACGCCCCTTTGTAAAACCGTGTTGAGATTCATTAATCAATCTGTGCCTGTCAAGACATTCTCTCTTAGTTTACAGCAGGAGTTATAAACTACAGTATAAGACACATGTGCAGCATCTGGGTATCTTTATTTGTTGACGATTAAGACACATGTGCAACAGTTGGGTATCTTTAATGATGAAACGTTTCGCCTACACATTAGGCTTCTTCAGTCAGATACTGATTCGGCAGGTGTTGTAGTGAAGTAATGATGTAATCACACCATGAACCTTGGAGAAAGTATTTGAGTTGGTCAGTCCCT
>NC_069457.1:14536428-14588735 GCF_026875155.1 Cherax quadricarinatus
GGGTTTCCCCAATGAAACTATCTATAAACATTTTTAGAACACTGCTGGGTTACCAATTTAACTTATATGAAAAGTGTAGCAACATGCTGGTTTTCCACAATTAAAAATTTTTGAAGTTGTTTTTGGTAACAGCAACAAAATGATAAGTTTACTTTAATAGGGGAAACCGTATTTGTACACGTTATCCAAGTGGGGTAAACACCACAATGGTGTAGTTATCGCCATAGTGTGGTGTTATCACCCCAGTGGGGGTAATCACCCACGTGGGGTCTTACACCCACAGGGGAAAATCTTATCACCCACAGTAGGGTCTTATCACCCACAGTGGGTCTTATCACCCACAGTAGGGTCTTATCACCCCCAGTGGGTTTTTATCACCCACTTAGGGTCTTATCCCCCAGTGGGGTCTTATCACCCACAGTGGGTCTTATCCCCACAGTAGGGTTTTATCCCACAGTGGGGGTTTATCACCCAAAATAGGGTCTTCATTACGATGGCATTTATCACCCACAATAAGATCTTTTAGTTTCGTTTAGTTATATAAAGATGATAACTGAGACATTTGGGAATGAAAAAAGGGACCAGATGGGGAAGAAACATAGAGAGAGATAGAAACAGAAGAGAAGAGGAGGAGTTTAAAAACGAAGAGACTAAAAAGGGATGGAAAACGATGGGGGGGAGTGAGTCATTAGCGCTGAGACTAATGGGGAGCAGGGGGACGAGTTAAGTGGATGTTGCGGGGGTTAGAAGACAGGGTTAAGGAATTTATTGAGGCACGGGGTACACGCGAGTACAATTATTTTATATATTTAAAAATTACCATAAATGTGGTCCCCCGGGGGCGTGATCGCTGAAGCTCTGGTTTTCACACGGCGAGGGTCCGTTCGTTCCCCGTGAGGGTTTTAAACATTGGACCCGTGTCTTTTCACCCGGGTTTTCTTTGTTAACCCCCAGTAAAATGGGACCTAGGTGCGTGGACTGGTTGGGGCACTCCTGGGGGTTAGTGGCTGGTGGGGTCACATCCTGGGGTTGTGGATGGGGGGGGTCCTCCTGGGTGGGTTGTGGACTGGGGTGGGGCATTCTGGGGGTTAGTGGACTGGTGTGGGGGCTCCTGGGTGTTAGTGGACTGGTGTGGGTCACTCCTGGGGGTTAGTGGACTGGTGTGGGTCAATCCTGGGTGTTTTGGTGGGTGGTGTGGGTCACTCCCCGGGTGTTTTGGGACTGGTGTGGGCAATCCCGGGTGTTGTGGATGGTGTGGGTACATCCCGGGGGGTTATGGACGGTGTGGGTCACATCCTGGGTTTTGTGGATGGTGTGGGGCACATCCCGGGTGTTAGTGATGGTGTGGGTCACATCCGGGTGTTTTTGGACTGGTGTGGGCGCATCCTGGGACAAAAACTGCCAATTTACGGGAAATGCCAGAAAACAGCGGCTTTTATATAATAGTATTCCCTGATGTCAGCTATTGTCTGTATACCTTGTACATGTACTTGTATACCTTGTACATGTACTTGTATACCTTGTACTTGTATACCTTGTACATGTACTTGTATACCTTGTACAAGTACTTTTATACCTTGTACATGTACTTGTAGTAAATGATGATATTACATTATATATCAGGATAACCTACAAAAGTCAGACAAAGTGACTTGTTTCCATTGGTTCCTTGACTTACGAACGACTGTCAGTAAGCTCACTGCTTCGATATAGTAACTGCTGTCAGTTGGAAAGTTCGACATTCAAATAACCATCAAGAGCCTAAGTAACACCACTTACGAACGACGATAAGTGAACAGTTGCCTCGACATACGAATGGCTATCAAGAAATGCATAGAATCGACTTGCGAACGACTAAAAGAGAAAGGATGCCTCGACTTACGAATACACGAAAGCACTTTTCAAAACACATAAGGGCATGTTGTATGCATACATATGCACGTACACATGCAAAATTTGTGGGTGTATGTGTAAATACAAATGCAAAGGACAAGTCAGCATCTACACAGAAGTTCAATCAGTCAGTTTAGGGTAGAGAAGAGTCTTAGCGTACATAAACAGTACAACTCTTGTATCCTCGACTGACTGCGGTCCAGGAATTGCAACTCACTGATTGTAATAAAGTTGGTAGAATTACCGACAATATGTAAAGTAAAAGGACACAAGTGCAACTAATGTGACTTTTATTGTGGCAACGTTTCGTCTCCCGGGCTTATAATGGCTTGATAAAAACTCCGGGGAGCGAAACGTTGCCCCAATAAAATGTCAATTAGTTGACTTGTGTCCTTTTTCTTTACAACCCCCTGATTCTCTATAATCTGACGATACGACTTTAAACAGAATCGTGGCGAGGCTGCGAGGTTTGGAAAAATTGTTTCCGGGGTAAAGGGCGTTTTAAACCTACCTTGAATTCTTCTATTCTTTCCCGATGATGAGAAAAACTTCGCCTGGGTGAGTTTATATATTTTTAGGTTATTTGGGTAGGTTTTCTACCTCTGGGCCCCCAGGGGGGGTCCTTGACGCTGGTGAGGGGGTTTGATCTAGGGAATTGGATCTTTCTCCAGTTCCCTGAAAGGATCTAATACCTTCATCCACCCCCCCCCACAGGGATGTATAATCCCTGGGTTTAGTGATCCCAATTTTTTAAATAAAAATACCCCTGCCTTCCCCTCTGGCGTCTCTTGTGCTTCTGCTTGTTCCTTCTGCCCCTCCTGCCTTCCCCTTGGCTGCCTTTACTTTGGTGCCTTCTTTCCCCCTCTCTGCCTTCTACCTCTTTTTTCCTTTTACTCTCTCTGCCCTTTTACCTCTTCGGCCTTCTACCTCTCTTTCCCTTTTACCCATTTGGGCCTTCTACCTCTCTCTGTCTTCTCCACTGGGTACCCTTTTACCCTTTGGGTGTTTTCTACCTCTCTCGTCTTCTACCCCTTTGGGGCCCCTTTTACCTCTGGTGCCTTCTACCCCTGTCTTTCCCCACCCCTTTGGGTGCCCCTTTTACCCTTTGGCTGCCTTTACCTCTCTCTGTCTTTATCTTGGCTTTCCTTTTTACCCCTGGTGCCCTTTACCCCCTCTGTATTCTACCCCTGGCTGCCTTTACCTGTGGCTGTCTTCACCTCTCTGTCTTCTACGTCTGTGCCTTTTACCCCTCTCTGCCTTTACCTCTGGGGCCTTCTACCTCTGGCTGTCTTCTCCTCTTCTGGGCTTCTACCCCTGGCTGCGTTCTACCTCTCTCTGTCTTTACCTCTGGTCCTTTATTGGCTACCTTCTACCCCGCGCCTTTACCTCTCTCTGTTTTCCCCTGGTGCCCTTTACCTCTGGCTGCTTCACCCCTCTCTGTTTTTACCTTGGTGCCTTCTACCTTGGTCCCTTTTACCCCTTGGGTGCCCTTTTACCCCTGGTGCCCTTTTACCTTGGCGTCTTCTACCCCCTGGCTGCCCTTTACCTCTGGCTGCCCCCTCCCCTTGGGTGCCTTCTACCCCTGGCTGCTTCTACCCTGGCGCTTTATCTGGCTGCCTTCTCCTCTCTCTGCCTTTTTACCCCTTTGGCTGCCTTTATTGGGTGCCTTTACCCCTCTCCTGCTTCTCCTCTGGGCCTTCTATCTGGCTGCCCTTTACCCCTGCGCCTTCTACCCTGGCTCCCTTTTCCCCTGGGTGTTTTACCCCTTTTGCTTCTACCTTGGCTCCTTTACCTTGGTGCCTTTTACCTCTCTTCTGCCTTTACCTTTTGGCTGCCTTTCCTTGGGTGCCTTTACCCCTCCCCTGTCTTCTACCTCTGGGTGCCCTTTACCTCTGGGTGCCTTCTACCCCCTGGTGCCTTCTACCCCTGGCGCCCCTACCCCTGGCTGCCTTCTACCTCTGGCTGCCTTCTATTGGCTGCCTTCTCCTTGGTGCCTTCTACCTTGGCTGCCTTTAAAATTGCTGCCTTCTCCCCTTTGGGCCCTTTTACCCCCTGGGTACCTTCTACCCCTGGCGCTTCTACCTCTGGTGCCTTCTACCCCTGGTGCCCCTTTTACCTTGGTACCTTTACCTCTGGCTACCCTTCACCTTGGCTGCCTTTACCCCTGGGTGCCCTTTTACCCCTGGGTGCCTTCTACCTCTGGGCCCCTTTTACCCTTGGCTGCCTTTCTCTGGGTACCTTTACCTGGCTTCCTTTACCTCTGGTGCCTTTTTACCTCTGGCTGCCTTTTACCCCTGGTACCCTTTACCTTTGGGTACCTTTACCTCTGGCTGCCTTCTACCTCTGGCGCCCTTTTACCCCTGGCGCCTTCTACCTTGGTGCCTTTACTCTGGGTGCCTTTACCCCTGGCTTTTTTCCTTGGTGCCTTCTTTCCTCTGGCTGCCCCCTACCTCTGGTACCTTCTACCCCTTTGGGTGCCTTTTACCCTCTGGCTGCCTTTATCCCGGCTGCCTTCTAAACCCCTTTGGGTGCCCTTTTACCTCTGGCTGCCTTTACCCCTGGCTGCCTTTACCTTGGCTGCCCTTTTTATTGGTGCCCTTTTATCTGGCTGCCCTTTACCTTGGCTGCCTTCTACCTCTGGCTGTTTTACCTCTGGCTGCCTTCTACCCCTTTGGACCCTTTTACCTCTGGCTGCCTTCTACCTGGTGCCTTTACCTCGCTGCCTTTACTCTGGGCTGCCTTTAAACCCCCTAGAAACCCCTTTTACCTTGGCTGCCTTTTTACCCCTGGGGCCTTTTTAATCTGGCTGCCTTTACCCCTTGGCTGCCTTTACCTGGTGCCTTACCTTGGTGCCTTTTACCTCTGGCGCCCTTTTACCCCTGGCTACCTTCTACCCCTTTGGGGCCTTTTACCTCTGGCACCTTTAACCCTTGGCTGCCTTTACCTTGGTGCCCTTTTTTCCCCTGGCTCCTTCTACCTTTGGTGCCTTTTTCTTGGCTCCTTTCCTCTGGCTGCCTTCTACCTCTGTCTGCCTTCTACCTCTGGCTGCCTTCTACCTTGGCTGCCCTTTTACCCTGGCTGCCTTCACCCCGGCGCTTCTCCTTGGCTTTTCCCTTTTACCCCTGGTACCCTTTTCCCCTGGCGTTCTACCCTGGCTGCCTTCTACCCCTCTCTGTTTCTACCTTGGGGTCTTTACCTTTGGGTGCCTTCTTACTCTCCGTTTTACCCCTGGCTGCCTTTACCTTGGCTGCCTTCTACTTGGTGCCTTCTCCTCGGCTGCCTTCTACCCTGGTGCCTTTACCTCTGGCTGCCTTTACCTCCTGCCTTTTACCTCTGGCTGCCCTTTTACTCTGGCACCTTTTTCCTCTGGCTGCCTTTTACCCCTCTCTGTCTTCTACCTCTGGTTTCTTCTACCCCTGGCTGCCCTTTACCTTCCTGCTTACCTTGGCTGTCTTCTACCTTGGCTGCCCTTTACCTCTGGCTCCCTTTTCTCTGGTGCCTTTACCCTGGGGCCCCTTTTACCTTGGTCCTTTACCTCTGGCTGTTCTATTGGCTGCTTCTCCCTCTCTGTCTTCCCTTGGGTGTCTTCTACCTCTGGTGCCTTTTACCTCTCCTGTCTTCTACCTCTGGCTGCCCTTTACCCCCTTTGGTGCCCCTTTTACCTTGGGTGCCTTTACCTCTGCTGCTTTACCTCTGGCTGCCTTTACCTTGGCTGCCTTTTACCCCTTTGGTGCCCCTTTTACTCTGGGCCTTCACCCTCTCTGCCCTTTTACCTCTGGCTGCCTTCACTCTGGTAAACCCTTTTACCCCTGGGGTGCCTTCTACCTGGCTGCCTTTACCCCTTTTCGTCTTCACCCCTGGGGTCTTCTACCCCGGCTGCCTTCTTCCCCCTGGGCCCTTTTACCCCTGGCGGGCCCTTTTACCTCTGGCTGCCTTCTACCTCTGGTCCCTTCTCTTCTGGCTGCCATTACCTCTGGCTGCCCCTCTACCTCTGGCTGCCTTTTCCTTTGTGCCTTTAAAACCTTGGCTGCCTTTACCCCTGGCTGCCTTTACCTCTGGCGCCTTTTAAACCCGGTGCCTTTATTTTTTGGTAATAAATTTTTTCCATGTGGTTTTTAAATTGATATTTTCTATTCAATTTTGTTGTTGTTTTCATGTTCTTATTTTGTTATATTTTTTCTTTAGTTTTCATGTTTGTCTGTAGTTGTTTTCATATTGTCTGTTAGTCTTTATATTCGTTTGTAGTTGTTATCATATTGTCTTGTTTTGTTATTGTTATATTGTCTTGTTATCTGTTATCTGTCTGTCTCTGTTAGTCCCTTATCAGCTGTTGTTTTTTTGTTGTTGTCTGTTATATGTCTGTCTCTGTTAGTCTGTTATCTGTCTGTCTCTGTTAGTTGTTATCATTCTGTCTCTGTTTGTGTTTTTTATCGTTCTGTTAGTCTGTTTTCATGTTTGTCTGTTATTTTTTCATGTCTGTGTTAGTCTTTTTCATGTTTTTTGTTAGTCTGTTACATGTCTGCCCCGTTTGTCTTTATTGTTTGTCTCTGTTAGTTTACTTGTTTGTCTCTGTTAGTTGTTATCTGTTGTCTCTGTTAGTCTGTTTTCATGTCTGTCTTGTATCTGTTTCATATTTCTCTGTTAGTTTTTATCATTTCTTCTGTTAGTCGTTATCAATCTGTCCTTTTTATCTTTATTTGTTTTCTGTTGTCTGTTTTCAGCAGCAAAATCAACGACAGCAAAAACAACGCAACAGCAAACAGCAGCAAAGCAACAGCAACAACAACAGCAACAGCAACAACACAACAAATAGCAAAAGCATCAACAGCAAAACATCAGAAAAACAACACAACAGAACAAAAGCAACAACACAACAACAGCAGCAACAACAGCAAACAAACCCAAAACAAAGCAGCAACAACAGCAACAACAACGACAACAACAGCAACAACAGAACAACAGCAACAACAGCAAAAAACAAAAGCAGCAACAAAACAACAGCAACAACAACAGCAAAACAGCAAAAACCAGCAACAACAAAAACCCGCAACAACAACAAAACAACAAAAAAAAAAAAAAAGCCAAAAGCAATGACAACGCAAAAACAAAGCAAAGCAACAAAAAAGCAAAAAACAGCAACAACAACAGCAACGCAACAAGAACAGAACAGGAACAGCAAAAAAAAGCAACAAAACAATGCAACAAAGAAGCAGCAACAAAAAAAGCAACAAAGCAACAACAACAACAGCGCAAAAAGCATAACAAGAGCAACAACAGAACAACAAAAAGCAACAGCAGCAACAACAGCAACAAAAACAGAACAGCGCAACAACAGAACAGCAGCAACAACAGCAACCAGCAACAAAACAACAAAACAACAACAACCAGCAACAAAGCAACAACAGAAAAAACAACAGCACAACAAAACAACAACGCACCCGCAAAAACAGCAACAACAACAGCAACAACAACGAACAACAGCAAAACAAAAACACAACAACAAAACAAAAACAGCCCCAAAAAACCCCAAAGCAACAAAAAGCAAAAAAACGCAAACAAAAAAAACAGCGGCAACAAAAACAGCAACAACAAAACAAAATAGAACAATAGCAACAAAACAGCAACAACAACAGCAACAATAGCAACAATAACAGCAACAAAAAACACAAAAAGCAACAACAAAGCAACAACAGCAAAAACAACAACAGCAACAACAGAAACAACAACAACATAACAACACAACAAGGCAAGACAAAAAGCAACAACAGAACAGCAACAACACAACAACATCAACAACAAAAAGCAACAACGCAACAGCAAAACAGCAACAACAACCAAAACATCAACAACAGCAACAACATCAAAAAAAACAGCAAAAACAGCAACAGCAAAAAAAGCAACAACAACAACGCAGAAAAAGATCAACAAAGCAACAACAGCAACAACAACGCAAAAGAGCAACAACAGCAAAGCAGCAACAAAAACAACAGCAGCAAAAACAACAACAGCAGCAACAACAACAAAAACAGCAAAAAACAGCAGCAACAGCAAAACAGCAACAACAACAATAGCAACAACAGCAAAAAAAACAGCAACAACACAAAACACAACAGCAAAAAACGCAACAACAGCAAAAACAGCAACAACAGCGTAACAAAAGCAACAGAACAGAACAAAAAGAACAGCAACAGCAAAAACAAACAACCAAAAACAACAAAAGCAAAACAGCAAAAACAACAGCAACAAAAGCAACAACAGCAACGCAACAACGCAACAACGCAACAACCAGTAAAACAGCAACAGCAAAAGCAACAGAACAACAGCAAAGCAAAAGCAAAACAAAAAACAGCAAAAACAACAACAGCAAAAACAAAAAAAGCATAAAACAAACAGCAACAGCAACAACAGCAAAAAGCAACACAACAACAACAACAGCAACAACAAAAACTGCAAAAACAGCAACATCAACAAAAGCAACAACAGCACAACAACAGCAACAACAACAGCAGCAACAGCAACAACAAGAGCAACAACAGCAACAACAGCAACAGCAACAGCAAAAACAACAACAACAAAAAGAACAACCCCAAACAGCAAAAACAAAAAACAACAGCAACAGCAGCAACAAAAAACAACAACATCAACAACAGCAAACAAAAAACAACAACAGAACAGCAGCAAAAACAGCAACCAGCAAAACGCAGCAACAACGCTCAAAAGCAACAGCAGCAACAAAACACAACAACACACAACAAAACAGCAACAACAACAAATAACAGCAACAGCAACAGCAACAAAAAGCAACAGCCAAACAACAAAAAACAACAGCAGAACAACAACCAACGTACGACAAAAACCAACACGCAACAAAAAACAATAGCAGCAAAACAGCAATAACAGCAAAACAGAACAACAGCAAAAAGCAACAGCTAACAAAAGCAACAACGAACACAACAACAGCAACAAAGCAACAACAGCATAACAACAGCAACAAAACAACGCAACAAAAAACAGCAACAAAACAACACAACAACGCAAAATCAACATCAACAAAAAGAACAACAGCAAAACCAATAACAACTGCAACAACACAACAACGCAACAAAAGCAACAAAAGCAACAGCAACAACAGCAACAGCAAACAACAACAGAACAAAAGCAACGCAGCAACAACAACAGCGCAAAAACGCAACACAGCAAACAGCAGCAAACCCAAAACAACAGCAACAGTAACAGAAAGCAACAACAGCAAAAAACAGTAACAACACAACAACGAAACAACGCAGCAACAAAAAAAGCAACAACAGCAACAACAACCAAAACAGTAACAACCAACAACAGAACAACAACAGCAACAACAGCAAAAAACAGCAAAAAACAGTAACAACAGCAACAACAAAACAGCCAAAACAACAACACAAAACAACAGCAACAACAGTACAACAGCAAAAACACAACAACAACAGCACAAACAACAACACAACAACGTAAAAACAGCAACAACAACAACACAACAACAGCAACAACAAAAACGCAAAACGTAACAACGCAACAACAGCAAAAAAAAACAGCAACACAGCAACAACAGCAACAACAGCAAAAAACACCAAAAACAGCAACAACGAACAACAACGTAACAACAACAACAACCGCAAAACAACAGCAACAAAAGCAAAAACAGCAACAACGCAACAAAAGCAACAACAGAACAACAACGCAACAACAGCAAAAACAGCAACAACAGCAACAACAACAGCAACAACAGCAACAAAAGCAACAACGCAACAAAAGCAACACACAACAACGAACAACCATAACAAAAACAAAACAGCAAAACAACAGCAACAACAGCAACAACAGCAACAACAGCAACAACAGCAAAACAGCAACAACAGTAACAACAACAGCAACAACGCAACAAAAGCAACAACAGCAACAACAACAGCAACAACAGCAACAACAGCAACAACAGCAACAACGTAACAACAACAGAACAAAAAACAACAAAAAGAACATTATGTGGGGCGCCCGGGAGTAAAATTTGGGTTCAATGGCATTAGTGGGGAACTCCAGGGAAATTTTGCTACCCTTGTTCCCTTTTTCCCTTTCTTCCTTCCTTTTTCCCTTCCCTTTTTTCCCCCCTTTTTTCCCCTTCTTCACCCCCCCCCTTTACACCTTCTTTATCCCTTTCCCCCCTCCCTTCCTCACTTTCCCTTTATCCCTTTACAATTCTTCCTTCACCTTCACAATTTTCCTTCATCCCTTTACAATTTTCCTTCACCTTCACAATCTTTCCTTATCCTTCACAAACCTTTTTTTTCTCTCTCAAATCGTTCACCTTACAAACCTTTTTTATCCTTCAAACCCTTCCTTATCCTTCAAAATTCTTCCTTCATCCCTTACAATTTTCCCTTTATCTTCCAATCCTTCATTTTCTTCACAATCTTCCTTCACCTTAAATCCTTTATTTTCACAATCCCTTATCCTTTACAAACCTCCCTTCATCCTCCACAACCCTTTTTAATTTTACAAACCTTCCCTTTATTTCCCCCACAACCCCTTTTTACTTCACAACCTTTCCCTTTATCCTCCACAACCCCTTTTTATTCACAATCCCTTTTTCCCTCCAAACCCTTTATATTTACAATCCTTTCCTTCATCCTTTGCAATTCTTCCTTCATCCCTTTCCAAATTTTTCATCCTTCACAATTTTTCCCTTTATCCTTTTTCAATCCTTCTTTTCATCCTTCACTATCTCCATTCATCCTTCACAATCCTTCCTTATATTTTTTACAGTCCTTTCTTCATCCTTCAAAACCTTTATCCTTCACAAACTTCCTTTATCCCTTTACAATCCTTCATTACCTTCACAATCCTTAACCCTCCAAACCTTTCCCCCTTTTCAATCCTTCACCCTTCACAATTCCTATCCTTCACAATCCTTCATCCTTTACGATCCTTCCTTCATCCTTCACAATCCTTCGTCCTTCACAATCCTCCTTTTTCCTTCACAATCCTACCTTCATCCTTCACAATCCTTCGTCCTTCACAATCCTTCGTCCTTCACAATCCTTCATCCTTCACAATCCTTCCTTCATCATTCACAATCCTTCCATCATTCACAATCCTTCTTTCATCCTTCACAATCCTTCCTTTATCCCTCACAATCCTTCATCCTTCACAATCCTTTCTTCATCCTTCACAATCCTACCTTCATCCTTCACAATCCTTCCTTCATCCTCCCTCTCAAATTCGCCAAATTAATTATGAATCGTTGCTGTCACGGAATTGTGAATTGTTGCAGCCACGTATTGTGGGTAAGTTGTGAATTGTTGTAGTCATGGTATTGTGGGTAAGTTGTGAATTGTTGTAGTCATGGTATTGTGGGTAAGTTGTGAATTGTTGTAGTCATGGTATTGTGGGTAAGTTGTGAATTGTTGTAGTCATGGTATTGTGAGTTAGTTGTGAATTGTTGTAGTCATGGTATTGTGAGTTAGTTGTGAATTGTTGTAGTCATGGTATTGTGAGTTAGTTATGAATTGTTGTAGTCATGGTATTGTGAGTTAGTTTATGAATTGTTGTAGTCATGGTATTGTGGGTAAGTTGTGAATTGTTGTAGTCATGGTATTGTGAGTTAGTTGTGAATTGTTGTAGTCATGGTATTGTGAGTTAGTTATGAATTGTTGTAGTCATGGTATTGTGGGTAAGTTGTGAATTGTTGTAGTCATGGTATTGTGAGTAAGTTGTGAATTGTTGTAGTCATGGTATTGTGAGTTGTGAATTGTTGTAGTCATGGTATTGTGAGTTAGTTATGAATTGTTGTAGTCATGGTATTGTGGGTAAGTTGTGAATTGTTGTGGTCATGGTATTGTGAGTTAGTTGTGAATTGTTGTAGTCATGGTATTGTGAGTTGTGAATTGTTGTAGTCATGGTATTGTGGGTTAGATATGAATTGTTGTAGTCATGGTATTGTGAGTTAGTTGTGAATTGTTGTAGTCATGGTATTGTGGGCTAGTTGTGAATTGTTGTAGTCATGGTATTGTGGGTTAGATATGAATTGTTGTAGTCATGGTATTGTGGGTTAGTTGTGAATTGTTGCAGCTACCTTATTGTGGGTTGTAAATTATTGTAGCAAAGGTATTGTGAACTTGTGAATTGTTTCATCCAAGGAATTGTGGGTTGTGAATTGTTTGTGCAGCGGTATTGTGGGATGTGAATTGTTGCCGCTACGATATTGTTTGTTAGTTGCAAATTGTTGTATTCAAGATATTTTGGGTTAATTGTAAATTATTGCATCACGGTATTGTAGGCTGTGAATTTTTCCAGCACGGAATTGTGGGATACGAATTGTTGCAGCCACAGTATTGTGGATCCCTTTTTTTCTCAGGTTATTATTTACACAGCGTACAAAATACGTTATTGGATGACCAGCGTATTGAAGAGCAGTAAAACATACCCATCTGCCCGGGGCACCACACAATACCTTCCTTTCTATACTCAATTGGCCATCAATCAGGGGAGCCGAAAAATGGCGAGGCTTCCTTTACGGGCCGCCAGTGAATTTTTTCCGACCCGTTCAAACAATCCTCTTCAGAGGTATAGGAATTACGAAAATTTGTGTTATTTTGTGTTGATTCGTGACTGTTGGTTTCTAACTGGTGTATAGGTGTAAATATATGTGTTGATTCGTGACTGTTGGTTTCTAACTGGTGTATAGGTGTAAATCTATGTGTTGATTCGTGACTGTTGGTTTCTAACTGGTGTATAGGTGTAAATCTATGTGTTGATTCGTGACTGTTGGTTTCTAACTGGTGTATAGGTGTAAATCTATGTGTTAATTCGTGACTGTTGGTTTCTAACTGGTGTATAGGTGTAAATCTTTGGTGTAGAGAGTTTTATGAGGTGTGTGGAGCGTGATTTGGGTTCGTGAAGCTCTGTTGAGAGTTAGGGTGTGTATAAGAGAGTTGGAAATACAGTGTTTGTCATACCTAGTGTATGTCTGTCACAGTGTATGTCTATCATACCTAGTGTATGTCTGTCATAGTGTATATTCTTCACACCTAGTGTATGTCTGTCATCGTGTATGTCTGTCATATTGTTTGTCTGTCATACCTAGTGTATGTTTGTCATAGTGTATGTCTGTCATACCTAGTGTATGTTTGTCATAGTGTATGTCTGTCATACCTAGTGTAGGTTTGTCATAGTGTATGTCTGTCATACCTAGTGTATGTCTGTCATAGTGTATGTCTGTCATACCTAGTGTATGTTTGTCATACCTAGTGTATGTCTGTCATACCTAGTGTATGTTTGTCATACCTAATGTATGTCTGTCATAGTGTATGTCTGTCATACCTAGTGTATGTTTGTCATAGTGTATGTCTGTCATACCTAGTGTATGTCTGTCATACCTAGTGTATGTCTGTCATAGTGTATGTCTCTCATACCTCGTGTATGTTTGTCATAGTGTATGTCTATCATACCTAGTGTTTGTCTATCATACCCAGTGTGTGTCTATCATACCTAGTGTATGTCTATCATACGCAGTGTATGTCTATCATACGCAGTGTATGTCTATCATACGCAGTGTATGTCTATCATACCCAGTGTGTGTCTATCATACCTAGTGTATGTCTATCATACGCAGTGTATGTCTATCATACGCAGTGTATGTCTATCATACGCAGTGTATGTCTATCATACGCAGTTGTATGTCTATCATACCCAGTGTGTGTCTATCATACCTAGTGTATGTCTATCATACGCAGTGTATGTCTATCATACGCAGTGTATGTCTATCATACGCAGTGTATGTCTATCATACCCAGTGTGTGTCTATCATACCTAGTGTATGTCTATCATACGCAGTGTATGTCTATCATACCCAGTGTATGTCTATCATGCCTGGTGTTGGTCTATCATACCTAGTGTATGCCTATCATACCTAGTGTATGTCTATCATATCTGGTGTATGTCTGTTATAGTGTATGTCTATCATACCCAGTGTATGTCTATCATTCCCAGTGTATGTCTATCATTCCCAGTGTATGTCTATCATTCCCAGTGTATGTCTATCATACCTAGTGTATGTCTATCATTCCCAGTGTATGTCTGTCATACCTAGTGTATGTCTATCATACCTGGTGTATGTCTATCATACCTAGTGAATGTCTGTCATACCTAGTATATGTCTATCATACCTAGTGCATGTCTATCATACCTAGTGTATGTCTATCATACCTAGTGTATGTCTATCATACCTAGTGAATGTCTGTCATACCAAGTGTATGTCTATCATACCTAGTGTATGTCTGTCATACCTAGTATATGTCTGTCATACCTGGTGTATGTCTGTGAAAGTGTATGTCTATCATGCCTGGTGTATGTCATACCTAGTGTATGTCTATCATACCTAGTGTATGTCTGTCATACCTAGTGTATGTCTATCATACCTGGTGTATGTCTGTGAAAGTGTATGTCTATCATGCCTGGTGTATGTCATACCTAGTGTATGTCTATCATACCTAGTGTATGTCTGTCATACCTGGTGTATGTCAAAGTGTATGTCTATCATACCTGGTGTATGTCATACCTAGTGTATGTCTGTCATGCCTGGTGTATGTCTGTCAAAGTGTATATCTATCATACCTGGTGTATGTCATACCTAGTGTATGTCATACCTGGTGTATGTCTATCATACCTGTCAACTTTACCTAATTTCCTATTGCAACAATCGCGAACACGGGATACAAGATGCAAAACAACCACGGGGGAGTTGAATGATAGCTCTAGGCCTTTCACGTTGCAATCAACACATCAGGAGCTTGCAATGCTGTAGAAATAAGTAGGCATTCTAGCTAGAGCCGTTCCCATGAACGGATCTAACTAGACTTTCTCCTGCTGCAACATTGCAAGCACCTGATGTGTTGATTGCAACATGAAAGGCCTAGAGCTATCACACAACAATTATTTCATAAACTAGTAACATGACCAATGGAAGATTCGACCATGAAGCTTTAATTTCTGATTATTGTTGATTAAGACACGTGCGAAACGTCTTGGTATCTGTTATTCCCGACACGTTTCGCCTGCAGAGTAGTTTTCTTCAGTCGAATATTAATGTATTCGATTTGAAAAACTTGTAAGTTGATAAATACGAGACTTGTGCGAAACTTAGGTATCTTTATTGTGGAAACGTTTCGCCAGACAGTGACTTCATCAGTCCTATTCAAGGAATGGTGAAAATCAGAAGGAGGCTGAGGTAATCAGTCCCTCGGGGAGTCGATGCCATCAGTCCAATACCATTCCTCTCTGCACTTGACTGAAGTCACTGGCGGGCGAAACGTTCCCTCAATAAAGATTCCCATATATTACACAGGTGTAATGCTTCAACTTGACGGTTTTCCAAAGTATTTACAAGACTATATGGAATCACGTGACTGGAGGACGACCGTCAACACTCTTACGTAAATTAGATAAGTCAAAATTAAAACTATAATTTTTAATGCGGTGGGGTGGTAAGCCAGTGGAAGGCCTCGGTCAGATGACCAAAAGCTCCAGTAGTCAGCGTCAGGAGACACTTGTGTCCTGTTTCCTGACCAATCTTACCTAACCTAAGCTCCTAACTACACCGAGCACATAGCATCAGATAGGTATGTTGTCTTGCATGGTATAACATACACATAAATTAGTGAGTTGAGGTTAAGTGGGTAACATAGCATTGTATGTGACGGTGTATGTGATATATGCAGTATGTGAGCATCATTGTTCACATACAATGTTATTATTCACAAAGTGTACACATCTATTGTCTTTGATAGTCGTGTATAATGAGATCACAATCAAAAATATTATTTATCAAAAGTATAGTGGACCCCCGGTTAACGATATTTTTTCACTCCAGAAGTATGTTCAGGTGCCAGTACTGACCGAATTTGTTCCCATAAGGAATATTGTGAAGTAGATTAGTCCATTTCAGACCCCCAAACATACACGTACAAACGCACTTACATAAATACACTTACATAATTGGTCGCATTTGGAGGTAATCGTTATGCGGGGGTCCACTATATAATTTAACTCCATTGTAAATAGAGTTAACAGTGTATCTATTGTCTACAGTGAGACGACAGAAATATATATTTTTATTAGTTTAAAATAAATGAATTTAAAGCTGGGGATATGAGGGGGCTTGTTCAGGACATTAAAAATTATATCAGCTAATCAGGGAACGGGTTAGGTTTAAACCCATGGTAAGCGAGCACATGCCATTGTGTTAACCACTGAGCCACCTGGCAAGCGAGTCCTGGCACTGGCCTATGTGTTTTAGGATCCACTTGTCATTGGTTTAAACCCCAACCGTTCCATGGTTTCAGTGCATAAGCTCACATCATGGGAACAGTCTTCCACCTGGTGGCTAAAATGGTCTGGTTGGTAAAGCTCTCGGTTCACACAGTGAGGTATCTGGGTTCGATTCCGAGAGGGTAGAAACACTGGGCGTGTTTCCTTACACCGTTTGTCTATGCTCACCCATCAGTTTAAAATGGGTACCTGGGTGTTAGTGGACTGGTGTGGGTCACATTCTGGGTGTTAGTGGACTGGTGTGGGTCACATCCTGGGTGTTAGTGGACTGGTGTGGGTCACATCCTGGGTGTTAGTGGACTGGTGTGGGTCGCATCCTGGGTGTTAGTGGACTGGTTGGGTCGCATCCTGGGTGTTAGTGGACTGGTGTGGGTCGCATCCTGGGTGTTAGTGGACTGGTGTGGGTCGCATCCTGGGTGTTAGTGGACTGGTGTGGGTCGCATCCTGGGTGTTAGTGGACTGGTGTGGGTCACATTCTGGTGTTAGTGGACTGGTGTGGGTCGCATCCTGGGTGTTAGTGGACTGGTGTGGGTCGCATCCTGGGTGTTAGTGGACTGGTGTGGGTCGCATCCTGGGTGTTAGTGGACTGGTGTGGGTCACATCCTGGGACAAAACTGATCTAATTTACGGGAAATGCTCAGCATAACAAGCGGCTTTCTATATAGTAGTATGTCACTGATGTCAGCTATGGTCTGTATACCTTGTACATGTACTTGTATACCTTGTACATGTACTTGTATACCTTGTACATGTACTTGTATACCTTGTACATGTACTTGTATACCTTGTACATGTACTGGTATACCTTGTACATGTACTTGTATACCTTGTACATGTACTTGTGTACCTTGTACATGTACTTCTATACATTTCACATGTACTTGTATACCTTGTCCATGAACTGTTATAATTTGTACATGTACTTGTATACCTTGTACATGTACTTGTATACCTTGTACATGTACTTGTATACCTTGTACATGTACTTGTATACCTTGTACATGTACTGGTATACCTTGTACATGTACTTGTATACCTTGTACATGTACTTGTATACCTTGTACATGTACTTGTATACCTTGTACATGTACTTGTATACCTTGTACATGTACTGGTATACCTTATACATGTACTGGTATACCTTTTACATGTACTTGTATACCTTGTACATGTACTTGTATACCTTGTACATGTACTTGTATACCTTGTACATGTACTTGTATACCTTGTACATGTACTTGTATACCTTGTACATGTACTTGTATACCTTGTACATGTACTTGTATACCTTGTACATGTACTTGTATACCTTGTACATGTACTTGTATACCTTGTACATGTACTTGTATACCTTGTACATGTACTTGTATACCTTGTACATGCACTGGTAGTAAATAAAGATATTATTATTATTATTATTATTATTATTATTATTATTATTATTATTATACCTACCCTCTGTAGTGTTCACGAATGCTTTTGGTACCAGCACGAGTGTTGAGGGTAAATTTCTGGATATTTTGCTATATAAATCAGATAAAAGAGGTTGTAATGTCATTTCTAGGAAGTTTTACTGGAAAAGTCATTTCAATTTTAATGACTATGCTGGCGTCACAAGCCTTAGAATTTAGAATGTTGAAAGCGGTGTTATTATTAGTGCAAATGTAAAGGAATCTGTGTATGTCAGAGGGAGTCATTGAAAGGCGTTGGCAGGAAGCTAATGGGAAGGAAAAATAGTAAGAGTGAGGTGGAAAGAATCAGGGTCCACAAACACGATAAATGGTTCAGAAATCAGACAAGTTGATAAATTAGAGACATGTGCAACACTTGGGTGTGTTTACATTGACTCTAGGTTGAGGGACTGATTACTTCAAACTTCTTCTGATCTTCACCATTATGTTTTGGACTGATGAAGCCACTTAGCAGAGACTACTAGTGGAGAGGTACCCCACAAAAGTTAGCCATACTGGAGGTAGCGATATTGGTGGTAGCCATACTGGAGGTAGCCATATTGGTGGTAGCCGTACTGGAGGCAGCCATATTGGAGGTAGCCATACTGGAGGTAGCCATTCTGGTGGTAGCCGTACTGAAGGCAGCCATATTGGAGGTAGCCATACTGGAGGTAGCCATACTAGACGTAGCCACACTGGAGGTAACCATTCTGGTGGTAGCCGTACTGGAGGCAACCATATTGGAGTCAGCCATACTGGAGGTAGCCATACTAGACGTAGCCATACTAGACGTAGCCATACTGGAGGTAGCCATTCTGGTGGTAGCCATACTGGAGGAAGCCATACTGGAAGTAGCCATACTGGAGGCAACCATATTAGAGGTTGCCGTACTGGAGGTAGCCATACTGGAGGCAACCATATTGGAGGTTGCCATACTGGAGGTAGCCATACTGGAAGTAGCCATACCGGAGGTAGCCATAGTGAAGGTAGCCATACTGGAGGTAGCCATACTGGAGGTAGCCATACTGGAGGTAGCCATACAGGAGGTAGCCATATTGGAGGTAGCCATTCTGGAGGCAGCCATACTGAAGGCAGCCATACTGAAGGCAGCCATACTGGAGGTAGCCATACTGGAGGTAGCCGTACTGGAGGTAGCCGTACTGGAGGTAGCCGTACTGGAGGTAGCCGTACTGGAGGTAGCCGTACTGGAGGTAGCCGTACTGGAGGTAGCCACACAGACCATTCACTACTACTAACACAGATTTACGTAATCGTCCGTGTATACACATGAACAAGCACATAATCGTCTTTATACACACATATTCACACAAGATTCTCAGTAAATTACGTACACATAATTATGCACACAGAAACCCCCGTAAATTACACACACAATAAGACTAACCCGAGAATTGTCTGGGAATTATAAGGCAGTATTTAAACTCTTGGATTAACTATGCTTAAGTGCAAGTCCCTTGAGTTACGACTCTGAATGTGGGTATGTGAGTATTACACTCTCTATCTATCTGTCTATATCTATCTATCTATCTATCACTATCTATTTGATGGTAGGAGATTTAGGGGACGTCTCAGGGAGGGTTGGAAGGACAAGGAGGTTCTAACAGGTGTGTGTCGGTGTATTAGATCGATACAAGTCATTGAAACAGGTTTGCCACACTGAGATCAGGAGACTGGAAGTACAGTGCTTCTATTTTCTGAGTTCAGTGAAGGTGCAACAGTCTAGTGGGTCACCAGTAACCAATTATATTCAAGGAATTTAGCTAGCCTACATCTTATGAGATCTGATCTATGCTTCCCATTTCTCACGGAAGAATAATAATATTAATAATAATAATATTTATAAGTAATAATAATAATAATTAAAATAATAATAATAATAATAATATATTTACTACAAGTAAATGTACAAGGTATACAAGTACATGTACAAGGTATACAAGTACATGTACAAGGTATACAAGTACATGTACAAGGTATACAAGTACATGTACAAGGTATACAAGTACATGCACAAGGTATACAAGTACATGTACAAGGTATACAAGTACATGTACAAGGTATACAAGTACATGTACAAGGTATACAAGTATATGTACAAGGTATACAAGTACATGTGCAAGTATACCAGTACATGTGCAAGGTATACCAGTACATGTAACAAGGTATACCAGTACATGTACAAGGTATACCAGTACATTGTACAAGGTATACAAGTACATGTACAAGGTATACAAGTACATGTACAAGGTATACAAGTACATGTACAAGGTATACAAGTACATGTACAAGGTATACAAGTACATGTACAAGGTATACAAGTACATGTACAAGTTATAACAAGTACATGTACAAGGTATACAAGTACATGTACAAGTTAATACAAGTACATGTACAAGGTATACAAGTACATCTACAAGGTATACAAGTACATGTACAAGTTATACAAGTACATGTACAAGGTATACCAGTACATGTACAAGGTATACCAGTACATGTACAAGGTATACTAGTACATGTACAAGGTATACCAGTACATGTACAAGGTATACCAGTACATGTACAAGGTATACCAGTACATGTACAAGGTATACCAGTACATGTACAAGGTATACAAGTACATGTACAAGGTATACAAGTACATGTACAAGGTATACAGACCATAGCTGACATCAGTGACATACTACTATATAGAAAGCCGCTTGTTATGCTGAGCATTTCCCGCAAATTAGGTCAGTTTTGTCCCAGGATGCGACCCACACCAGTCCACTAACACCCAGGATGCGACCCACACCAGTCCACTAACACCCAGGATGCGACCCACACCAGTCCACTAACACCCAGGATGTGACCCACACCAGTCCACTAACACCCAGGATGTGACCCACACCAGTCCACTAACACCCAGGATGCGACCACACCAGTCCACTAACACCCAGGATGCGACCCACACCATCCACTAACACCCAGGATGTGACCCACACCAGTCCACTAACACCCAGGATGTGACCCACACCAGTCCACTAACACCCAGGATGCGACCCACACCAGTCCACTAACACCCAGGATGCGACCCACACCAGTCCACTAACACCCAGGATGTGACCCACACCAGTCCACTAACACCCAGGAGGTGACCCACACCAGTCCACTAACACCCAGGATGTGACCCACACCAGTCCACTAACACCCAGGATGTGACCCACACCAGTCCACTAACACCCAGGATGTGACCCACACCAGTCCACTAACACCCAGGATGCGACCCACACCAGTCCACTAACACCCAGGATGTGACCCACACCAGTCCAATAACACACAGGATGTGACCCACACCAGTCCACTAACACCCAGGATGTGACCCACACCAGTCCACTAACACCCAGGATGTGACCCACACCAGTCCAATAACACCCAGGATGTGACCCACACCAGTCCACTAACACCCAGGATGCGACCCACACCAGTCCACTAACACCCAGGATGCGACCCACACCAGTCCACTAACACCCAGGATGTGACCCACACCAGTCCACTAACACCCAGGATGTGACCCACACCAGTCCACTAACACCAGGATGCTACCCACACCAGTCCACTAACACCCAGGATGCGACCCACACCAGTCCACTAACACCCAGGATGTGACCCACACCAGTCCACTAACACCCAGGAGGTGACCCACACCAGTCCACTAACACCCAGGATGTGACCCACACCAGTCCACTAACACCCAGGATGTGACCCACACCAGTCCACTAACACCCAGGATGTGACCCACACCAGTCCACTAACACCCAGGATGTGACCCACACCAGTCCACTAACACCCAGGATGTGACCCACACCAGTCCAATAACACCCAGGATGTGACCCACACCAGTCCACTAACACCCAGGATGTGACCCACACCAGTCCACTAACACCCAGGTACCCATTTTACTGATGGGTGAACATAGACAACCGGTGTTAGGAAACACGTCCGATGTTTCCTCCCCTTCGCCTGAAATCGAACCCGGACCCTCGCCGTGTGAACCGAGAACTTTCACTACCAGACCACGGACTTAAAACATTGCAAATAAAATATTTATCTCTAATAATAACATTTGGAAAGGCAGCTATAGAGTAAGTAATAGTCAGTGTCATTTAACTTAACATACATTGAGAGGTATATGGCTTTCTGTGTATATCCAGTGAGAGATGTATACCTCTCCATGCATATACACCGAACAGTTGCAGTAAACCCGGTGGCCCGGTGGCCTGGTGGCTAAAGCTCCCGCTTCACACACTGAGGGCCCGGGTTCGATTCCCGGCGGGTGGAAACATTTCGACACGTTTCCTTACACCTGTTGTCCTGTTCACCTAGCAGCAAATAGGTACCTGGGTGTTAGTCGACTGGTGTGGGTCGCATCCTGGGGGACAAGATTAAGGACCACAATGGAAATAAGTTAGACAGTCCTCGATGACGCACTGACTTTCTTGGGTTATCCTGGGTGGCTAACCCTCCGGGGTTAAAAATCCGAACGAAATCTTATCTTATCCAGTCGAGTGAAGTATCCATGACTGGTAGCAAACAGGTAGTCGACAGGTTTAAAACCCCATTAATAAATCTCACCTATGAACCACCTTCCTCTGTCTTGGTAAGAATCAGCTGCCACGTAACCAAAAATATTCCTGCCCAGGGTATTTCTACGTCACATCGAGGCGTTTAAACTAGTTATACCCCGTCCTGCGTCATTAGTTGGCTCCAAGAACCGTGACGTAACTCAGTTTTTGACGTAAGCCGGACATAATGCCTTAAAAATGCCTTAAAATTACGAAAAACGCAGTACAACTATTGTAAATATCTCGAGAAAGAATATAACAACTGCTAAACCTTAAAGGGCACTGGACACATATTTTAGTCACTTATTTTTTAGAAGAATAATGAACACAAAAAATATGACGTAGATGACGTTGCTGAGTGACGTAAAGTCGGACGTAATGACGTTAACCAAACCGAAACTTACTATAGAAAAGTTCCATAAAGGCGAATTTGACGTAGATCTAAATGACGTAAAGCGACGTACGACAGTAATTTTAAACACTGCAAATTCTTCACATACAAGTTAATGATTCATAAGAGTCATTTTACAAGACATTATCAGTTTTAAAACGCCCTTACTGCAGTTTATTTCCACATGATTCACCTGCATAATTTCCCTCACTTTTACGAATTAAACTGAATATTTCTTATACATGAAAATTTACGATAATTATTGTTTTAGACGGTCTGTTGTTACTGCATTGTTGCTCTGTTGTTACTGCATTGTTGCTCTGTTGTTACTGCATTGTTGCTCTGTTGTTACTGCATTGTTGCTCTGTTGTTACTGCATTGTTGCTCTGTTGTTACTGCATTGTTGCTCTGTTGTTACTGCATTGTTGTTGTTACTGCATTGTTGCTCTGTTGTTACTGCATTGCTGCTGTTACTGCATTGTTGCTCTGTTGTTACTGCATTGTTGCTCTGTTGTTACTGCATTGTTGCTCTGTTGTTACTGCATTGTTGCTCTGTTGTTACTGCATTGCTGCTGTTACTGCATTGTTGCTCTGTTGTTACTGCATTGTTGCTCTGTTGTTACTGCATTGTTGCTCTGTTGTTACTGCATTGTTGCTCTGTTGTTACTGCATTGTTGCTCTGTTGTTACTGCTTTGTTGTTGTTACTACATTGTTGCTCTGTTGTTACTGCATGGTTGCTTGTTGTACTGCATGTTGTGCTGTTACTGCCTGTGTTGCTCTTTTGGTTACTGCATGTTGCTCTGTTGTTACTGCATTGTTGCTCTGTTGTTACTACAATTGTTGCTCTGCTTGTTTACTGCATGTTGCTCTGTTGTTACTGCTTTGTTGTTGGTTACTACTTTTGTTGCTCTGTTGTTACTGCTTTGTTGTTGTTTGCTACAATTGTTGCTCTGTTGTTACGCATGTTTGCTCTGTTGTTACTGCATTGTTGCTCTGTTGTTACTAAATTGGTGCTCTGTTGTTACTGCTTTTGTTGTTGTTACTACATTGTTGCTCTGTTGTTACATGCATTTGTTGCTCTGTTGTTACTTCATTGTTGCTCTGTTGTTTACTGCAGGTGTTGCTCTGTTGTTAGTGCTTTGTTGTTGTCTACTGCATTGTTGTCTCTGTTGTTACTGCATTGTTGCTCTCTGTTGTTACTACATGTTCGCTCTGTTGTGACTGCATTGATTGCTCCTGTTGTTACTGCATTGTTGCTCTGTTGTTACTGCATTGTTGCTCTGTTGTTTCTACATTGTTGCTCTGTTGTTACTGCCAATTGTTGCTCTGTTGTTACTGCTATGTGCGTCTGTTGTTACGAAATTGGTTGCTCTGTTGGTTACTGCTGTGTGTGGTTCTACATTGTTGATTCTGTTGTTACTGCATTGTGCTCTGTTGTTACTACATTGTTGCTTGTTGTTACGTGCCCCCCTTCATTGTTGCTCTGTTGTTACTTGCATTCGTTGCTCTGTTGTTACTGCATTGTTGGTTTCTGTTGTTATGCATTGTTGCTCTGTTGTTTTCATTGCTTGATCTGTTGTTCACTGCATTGTTGCTCTGTTGTTTACTGCATTGTTGCTCTGTGTTACTGTTTGTTGCTCTGTTACTGCATTGTTACTCTGTTGTTACTGCATTGTGCTCTGTCGCTACTGTCAGTGTTCTTGCTGTTTATTACTGCGTTATTGTTCTGCTGTTTACTGCATTGGTTGTTCTACTGTTATTGCTGCATTTGTTGCAATGCTATTACTGCATTGTTGTTACTCCTTTACTGCATTGTTATGCGTTGTTATGCATTGTTGTTCTGCTCTCATCACCTGCAGTGATCCACTGCCACATGTCTCCACTGCTAGTGGATCCACGGCTCGTGTCACTTCAGGTGTTCACTGCTCTTGTCACTGTAATGTTTCACTGCATCGTGCCACTTCAGTGATGTAGGCCAGTAAGCTATGCTACTTACACGCTATCAAGAACATTATTACAAATGGTGCAGCTCGGTGGGATCAATGATAAGGCTTAGGAGGCGTAGTGTAGGTTTATTGGGAATTGTGATTACAACGGCAGTTGTATTGGGCCTCGCCTACGAGAGAGGGAAGAGTTGGCTTGTTGTCTCTCTTATGTTGCCGGGTGTGTGAGTGAGGGCCAAGCAGGGTGCTGTAGGTTGTAGAGCTATGGGGTTAGGCCTGTCGCCAATAGGGCGTACAAGTCTATGGGTATAGCTCCATTAGCGGCAGGCATAGGGAACTGCAATGCGTGGGTAGGTATTACCAGCTTATTGTCTTCTGCCTCCATCATGCACTATGCTGACTGCGCACGACATTTTCTCTTCCTGATATATGGTAGAGTTTTTGAGGCCTGCTAGAATTATGTGAATTTTGGTTTAAGCCAAAGCATGTCCTTCAGGATTTCTTTCATTTTTTTCCTCCTTCTGCCAACCTGTAGTGTCGTGTCGAGACGTCATGCATTGCCATTGCCGAGCAAAACGTAGACAAATTGTCTTTGTTGCTTCTCATAGTCCTCTCCTGGAGCGAGTTATGCAGGTCTAATTTGCCTGAGTTCCTACCGAGTGCAGGTCCTCATCGTCAGCCATACCTGGCCCATTGCCCCACCCTACTCGACGACCGGCGGTAACAGTCTCCGTATGTTGGACTAGTTTCGACACACCTCACACTGCCCGCTGTGAGCACCCCCATTATACAGTCAGGACGACGTAGTCAAAACTACCGATTTTCACCTACTCAGTCAGCTACCCGGCTGTCACTACTGCTCATGTAATGATCTCTTCGTGGCAGTGTTCATGCTAGTGTCACTGCATCAGTGTTCCATGCTCGTGTCACTGCAGTGTTCCATTGCTCGTGTCAGTGCAGTGTTACGCTGTCTCGTGTCACTGCAGTGTTACACTGCTCGTGTCACCGCAGTAGTTACATGTTCGTGTCACCGCAGTGTTACGACTGCTCGTGTCACTGACAGTGTTTACACTGTCTCGTGTTCACTGCAAGTGTTACGCTGCTCGTGTCACTGCAGTTTTACGCTGCTCGTGTCACTGCAGATGTTACGCTGCTCGTGTCGCTGCTGTGTTTACACTCCTTAGTCTCACTGCTCAGTGTTACACTGCTCGTGTCACTGTAGTGTTACACTGCTCGTGTCATGCAGGTGGTTACATGCTCGTGTTCACTGCAGTGTTTACACTGCTCGTGTTCACTGCAGTGGTACAACTGCTCGGGTCACTGCTGTGTTCACTTGCTTCGTGTCAATGCAGTGAATTTCACCTGCTGTGTAGCTTGCTGTGTTACTTGCTCGTGTCCACTGCAGTGTTACACTGCGAGTGTCACGGACAGGGTTACACTGTCGTGTCACTGCAGTGTTACACTGCTAGTGTAACTGCAGTGTTACACCATGCTCGTGTCACTCTTCGTGTCACTGCAGTGTTACCTGTCGTAGTCACTGCAGTGTTACACTGCACGTGTCACTGCAGTGTTACACTGCTCGTGTCACTGCAGTGTTACACTGCTCGTGTCACTGCAGTGAGTTACACTGCTCGGTACACTGCAGGGTTCCATTGCTGTGTACTCTGGCAGCACAGTGTTCATTGCTCGTGTCATTGCAGTGTTACACTGCTCGTTGTCACTGCAGTGTCACTGCTCGTGTCACCGCAGTGTTTACACTGATGCGTGTCACCGCAGTGTTCCACTGCTCGTGTCACTGCAGTGTTACACCGCTCGCCTGTCACTGCAGTGGTGTACGCTGCTCGTGTCACTGCAGTGTTCGCTGCTCGGGTCACTGCAGTGTTTACGCTGCTCTCGTGTGTGTCGCCTGCAGTGTTACACTGCTCGTCTCACTGCCGTGGTACCTGCCTCGTGTCAATGTAGTGTTACACTGCTTCGTGTCACGGCAGTGTTACAATGCTCGTGTCACTGCAGTGTTACACTGCTCGGTGTCACTGCTGTGATTACACTGCTCGTGTCTCTGGCAGTGTTACACGCTCGTGTCACTCTGCAGTGTCTACACTGCTCGTGTTACGCTGCAGTAGTTACACGCTGTGTCATCTGCAGTGTTACACTGCTCGTGTCACTGCAGTGTTACACTGCTCGTTGTCACTGCTAGTGTTACACTGCTCGTGTCACATGCCAGTGGTACCACTGCTTCGTGACGCACTGCAGTGTTACACTGCTCGTGGACACTGCAGTGTTACACTGCTCGTTGTGCGCGGCAGTGTTACACTGCTCGTATCACTGCTAGTGTTACACTGCTCGTGTCCATGCAGTGTTGTAACACTGCTACGGTCCACTGCAGTGTTACACTGACTCGTGTCACTGATCGTGTCTCTGCAGTGTTACAATGCTCGGTCGCTGCAGTGTTCTCTTCTCGTGTCACTGCAGTGCTACACTGCTCGTGTCCACTGGTGTGTTTACACTGCTCGTGTACTGCAGTGTTACACTGCTCGTGTCGCTGCAGTGTCTACACTGCTTCGTGTCGCTGCGGTTACACTGCTGTGTCATTGCAGTGTTACATGCTCGTGTCACTGCAGTTGTTACACTGCTCGGTCACTGCAGTGTTAGCATGCTCGTCGTCAACCGCAGTGTTACACTGCTAGTGTTCACCGCTGTGTTACCATGCCTTCGGGTCTTGCAGTGGTACACTGCTCGTGTCACTGTTTTAAGTGTTACGCTGCTCGTGTCACTGCAGTGTTTCGCTGCTCGTGTCACTGCAGTGTTACGCTGCTCGTGTCACTGCAGTGTTACGCTGCTTGCTGTAGCGCAGTGTTTCACTGATCGATCTCACTGCAGTGTTAACTGCTCGTGGTCCACTTTAGTGTTTACACTGCTTGGTGTTACTGCAGTGTTACACTGCTTCGTGTCTCTGCTCAGTGTTACACTGCTCGTGTCACTTCTCAGTGTACCAGACTGGCTCGTGGCACTGCAGTGTTAACATTGCTGTGTCACTGCAGTGTTTCCAATGCTCGCTGTCGCCTGCAGTGTTTACCACTGCTCAGTGTCGCTTGCCAGTGTTACACTGCTTCGTGTCACTGCAGTGTTAAACTGCTCGTGTCACTGCAGTGTTACACTTCGTGTTACTGTTCTGTCACTGCAGTGTTACACTGCACGGGTCACTGCAGTGTTTACACTGACTCGTGTCACTGCGTGTTACACTGAGTCTGTGTTCACTGCTCGTGTTACACTGCTTCGTGTCACTGCTAGTGTTACACTGCTCGTGTCACTGCATGTTACACTGCTCGTGTCTCTGCAGTGTTTACATACTCGTGTCGCTGCAGTGTTACACTGCTCGTGTCCACTGCAGTGTTACATCGCTCGTGTCAGTGCAGTGTTACACTGCTCGTGTCAGTGCAGTGTTTACACTGCTCGTTGTCAGTGCAGTTGTTACACTGTTTCGTGTCACTGCCGTGTTACACTGCTGTGTCCATGCAGTGTTCACTGCTTCGTGTCACCTGCAGTGTTCACTGCTCGTGTCACTGCAGTGTTACATGCTGTGTCACTGCAGTGTATAACACTGCTCGTGTCGCTGATCGTGTCACTGCAGTGTTACACTGCTGTTGTCACTCTCGTGTCACTGCGTGTTACACTGTCTCGGTGTCAACTGCAGTGTTACATCTGCTCGTGATCGCTTGACCTCTCAGTGTTCACTTCTCGTGCACTGGAGTGTTACATGTCTTCGTGTCACTGCTCTTGTTCACTGCTCAGTGTTACACACTGTCGTGTCACTGCAGTGTTACATGCTCGTGTCACTGCAGTGTTACACTGCTCGTGTCATGCAGTGTCCCCCCCCCCCCCCCCCCCCCCCCCCCCCCCCCCTCCCCCCCCCCCCCCCCCTTCTTTTAAAATGCGCGTGTCTCTTGCAGTGTTACACTGCTCCGTGTCGCTGCAGTGTTACATGCTCGTGTCAGACTGCATGTGTTACACTGATAGTGTCACCTGCAGTGTTACACTGCTCGTCGTCACTGTCGTGTGTTACAATGCTCGTGTCCACTGCGTGTTACACTCGCTCGTGTCACTGCAGTGTTTCACTGCTCGTGTCACTCTTCGTGTCACTGCAGTGTTTACACTTGCTCGTGTTCACTGCAGATGTTACACTGCACGTGTCGCACTGCAGTGTTACACTGCTCGTGTCACTGCAGTTTTACACTGCTCGTGTCACTGCAGTGTTACACGGCTCGTGTCACTGCAGTGTTCCAATGCTCGTGTCACTGCAGAGTTCCATTGCTCGTGTCATTGCAGTTGTTACACTGCTCGTGTCACTGCAGTGTTTACACTGCTCGCTGTCACCTCAGTTTTACACAGCTCGTGTCACGCAGTGTTACTCTGCTCGGTCCATGAGTGTTACACTGCTAGTGTCATGCGTGTTACGAATGCTCGTGTCACTGCAGTGTTAGTGTCGTGTCACTGCAGTGTTACGCTGCTCGTGTCGCTGCAGTGTTACACTGCTCGTTTCTCACTGCACTGTGTTACACTGTCGTGTCCCACTGTAGTGTTACACTGCTCGTGTCACGGTCAGTGTTTACACTTGCTTCGTGTCACTGCAGTGTTACACTGGATGCGTGTCACTTGGAGTGTTTACACTGCCTCGTGTCACTGCAGTGTTACACTGTCTCGTGTACTGCAGTGTTACACTGCTCGTGGCGACAATGCTCAGTGTTACACTGCTCGTGTCACTGCAGTGGTACACTGCTGTGTCAACTGCAAGTGTTACACTGCTCGTGTCACTGCAGTG
The DNA here is from genome assembly GCF_026875155.1 of Cherax quadricarinatus. NCBI lineage: Eukaryota > Metazoa > Arthropoda > Malacostraca > Decapoda > Parastacidae > Cherax > Cherax quadricarinatus. The sequence continues at coordinate 14,565,907 of NC_069457.1, forward strand.
TTACATGCTCGTGTCACTGCAGTGTTACACTGCTCGTGTCACTGCAGTGTTGACACTGCTCGTGTCATCTGCAGTGTTCACTGCTCGTGTCGCTCGCAGTGTTACACTCTCGTATCACTGCAGTGCTTACAGGCTACGTGTCACTGCAGTGTTACATTGCTCCGGGTCACTGCAGTGTTACACTGCTCGTGTCACTGTTCGTGTTCTCTCTGCAGCGTTACATTGCTCGTGGTCACTGCAGTGTTATTACACTGCTCTGTGTCGCATGCAGTGTTTACATTCTCGTGTCACTGCAGTGACTACATCTGCTCGTTCATGTCACTGGAGTGTTACACAATGCTCGTGTCACTGCTGTGTCTACACTGCTCGTGTCGCTGACAGTGTTACACTGCGATCGTGATCCGCTGCGCAGTGTTACAATGCTCGTGTCATTGCAGTGTTTGACACTGCTCGTGCACTGCTTGTTACACTGCTGTTGTCCCCCAGCCCCCCCCCCCCCGTGTTACATGCTCGTGTCACCGCAGTGTTTACACTGCCTCGTGTCACCGCCTGTGTTACACTTGCTCGTGGACTGCAGTGTTTCACTGCTCGTGTCACTGCAAGTGTTTCGCTGCCGTGTCACTGGCGCAGTGTTACGTCTGACTCGTGTCACTGCAGTCTGTGTACGCTGCTCGTGTTGCAGGTGTACGCTGCTCGGTGTCGCTGCAGTGTCTTCACTTGCTCGTACTCACTGCAGTGTTACCACTGCTCGTGTCATGTAGTGTTGTACATGCTGTGTCACTGCAGTGGTTACATGCTCGTGTCATGCAGTGTTAACATGCTTGTGTCACTGCAGTGTTACACTGCTAGTGTCATGCAGTGGTTACACTGCTCGTGGTCCACTGCAGTGTTACACTGCCGTGTCGCCTGCAGTGTTTACACTGCTCGTGTCGCTGCAGTGTTACACTGCTGTTGTCACTTGCAGTGTTACTCACTGCTCGAGCAATTCGGAGGACGTGTCACGCAGTGTTACCACTGCTCGTGTCACTTGTTTCGTGTCATGCAGTTGTTACACTGCGCTCGTGTCGACGTGCAGTGTTACACTGCAAGTGTCACTGCAGTGTTGACAATGCTCGTGGTCACTTTGCAGTGTTACAACTGCTCGTGGTCATGCAGTGTTGACACTGCTCGTGTCACTGCAGTGTTATCAATTGGCTAGGTGTCACTACATGCAGTTGGTTTACACTGCTCGTTGTCAACTGCAGTGTTTAACACTATAGTGTCGCCTGCAGTGTTACACTGCTCGCGTGTCACTGCAGTTGTTACACTGGCTCGTGTCTCAGGTGCGCAGTGTTACACTGCTCGTGTCAGTTGGCAGGTTACAGACTTGCTTGTGTTTCGAGGTTGCTGTGTTACACTGTTCGTGTCACTGCGCCGTGTTACATGCTCGTGTCACTGGCAGTGTTAGCACTGCTCGTGTGTCTAACTGCAGTGTTACACTGCTCGTGTCAACGTTGCGTGTTACACTGTCTCGTGTCAGCTGCGCGCGCGCTACACTGCTGCGTGTCGCTGCTCGTTCTGTCACTTGTCGAGTGTTACATTGCTCGTGTCACGGCTGTGTTACACTGCTCGTGTCAATGCTCGTGTCATGCAGTGTTTACCACTGCTCGTGTCATGCAGTTGTTACACTTTGCTCGTGGTCCTGCGCAGTGTTACACTTCTCGTGTCACTGAGAGTGGTTACATGCTCGTGTCACTGCTCTTTGTCACTTGCAGTGTTACACTGCTCGTGTCACTGTGCAGTGTTACACTGCTCGGTGTCACTGCCAGTGTTACACTGCTGTGTCACTGCAGTGTTACCACTGCTCGTGTCATGAAGTGTTACATGTCGTGTCCTGGTGTTACACTGCTGTGTCACTGTCAAGTGTACACTGCTCGTGTCGCTGTAGGTTTACACTGCTCGTGTCGCTTGCAGTGTTACACTGCTCGATGTCATTGCAGTGCTACACTGCTCGGTGCACATGTAGTGTTACCATGCTCGTGTCACTGCAGCGTTACTTGCTCGTGTCACTTGCAGTGTTACACTTCTTCGTGTCACTGCTGTGTCACTGCCAGAGTTACTACTGATCGTTTCACTGCTCGTGTCACTGAAGTGTTACACTGCCTCGTGTCACGCTCGTGTCACTGCAGTTTTACACTGCTCGTGTCACTGCAGTGATTACACTGCCGTGTCACGGCTCAGTGTTTCACTGTCGTGTCACTGCTCGTGTCACTGCAGTGTTACAATGCTCGTGTCTACTGCTCGTGTCAGTGCAGTGTTACACTGCTCGTATGTGCTTGCAGTGTTACACTGCTAGTGTCACTGCTCTGTCAGTGCAGTGTTACACTGCTCGTGTCACTGCAGTGTTGCACTGTCGTGTCTCTGCTGGGTACACTGCTCGTGTCAAGTGCAGTGTTACACTGCTCGTGTCACGGCAGTGTTAAATGCTCTGTGTCACTGTCGTGGCTTGCAAGTGTTACACTGCTCGTGTCCAGATGGTCGTGTCAACTGCTGTGTTTACCACTTGCTCGTGTCACTGCTCGTGTCACGACAGTGTTACACTGCTCGATGTCACTCTGCAGTGTTACACTGCTCGTGTCATGCAGTGGTACATTCTGTGTCTCGCTGCAGAGTTACCTGCTCGTGTCGCTGCAGTGTTACACTGCCTCTCGTGTCGCTGCAATTGTTACACGTGCATCGTGTCACCTGCAGTGTTACACTGCTGTGTCGCACTGCAGTGTTACTCACTGCTGTGTCAACTGTTCCGTGTCACTGCAGTGTTACATGCTCGTGTCTTACTGCAGTGTTACACTGCACGGTCAACTGCAGTGTTACCACTGCTCGGCTCGTGTCACGCAGTGTTACACTGCTCGTGTGCACTGCAGTGTACACTGCTCTACGTCATGCTGTGGTTACACTGCTCGTGGTCATGCAGTGTGTACACTGCTCGTGTCACTGCAGTGTAACACTACTCGTGTCACTGCACTTGTCACTGCAGTGTTACACTGTGTGTCACTGCAGTGATACACTGCTCGTGTCACGGGAGTGGTTACACTGCTGTGTCACTGCAGTGTTACACTGACTGTGTTTCGCGATGCAGTGTTACACTGCTCGTGTCGGCTGCGAGTGTTACACGGCTCTGTCACAGCGTGTTACACTGCTCGTGTCACTGCTCAGTGTTACACTTGCTCGGGTAACTGCAGGTGTTTACAACGCTCGTGTCACCGCAGTGTTACCACTGCTCGTGTTCACGCAGTGTTACACTGGCTCGTGTCACTGCAGTAGTTACGACTGTGTGTTCTCAACTGCAGTTGTTACGCTGCTCGTGTCTCTGCGTGTACGCTGCTCGAGTCACTGCAGTGTTACGCTGCTCGTGTCACTGCAGTGTGTACGCTTGCTCGTGTCGCTGCAGTGTGTACACTGCTCGTCTCATAGCTGTGTTTTCACTGCTCGTGTCACTCTGGGTGTTACACTGCTCGTGTCACACTGCAGTGTTACATGCTCGTGTCAGACTGCTTGTGCTTACACTGCTCGTGTCACTGCAGTGTTACACTGCTCGTGTCATGCAGTGTTACACTGCTCGTGTCACACGCAGTGATACACTGCTCGTGTCCGTCTGCAGTGTTTACAATGCTCGTGTCGCTGCAGTTTTACACTGCTTTTCCGGGTCACTGCAGTGTTAACTGCTCGTGTCACTGCCGTGTTACACTGCTCGTGTCACTGTTCGTGTCCACTTGCAGTGGTTAACATGCTCCGTGTCACTGCAGTGTTACACTGCACTGTGTCACTGCAGTGTTACACTGCTCGTGTCACTGCAGTGTTACATGCTGTTGTCACTGCAGTGTTACACTGCTGTGTCACTGCAGTGTTACACTGCCTCGTGTCACTGCAGTGTGTTACACTACTGTGTCGTGCAGTGTTACACTGCTCGTGTCATGCAGGGTTAAACTGCTCGTGTAGTGCTTGTGTTAACTGCTCGTTGTCGTGCAGTGTTACACTGCTCGTTTCAGTGCAGTGTTACACTGTTGTGTCAATGCCGTGTTTACATGCTCGTGTCACTGCAGTGTTACACAGCTCGTTGTCACTGGCAGTTTACACTGCCTAGTGTCACTGCAGTGTTACAATGCTCGTGTCTCACTGCCTGTGGTTACACTGCTCGTGTCGTGCTCGTTGTCACTGCAGTGTTACACTGCTCGTGTCACTGCAGTGTTTACACTGCTCGTGTCACTGCTGTGGATCAATCTGCAGTGTTACACTGCTCGTGTCACTGCGTGTTTACACTGCTCGTGGTCGCTCTGTCAGGTGGTACACTTCTCGTGTCACTGGAGTGTTACCATGCTCGTGTCCATGCTCTTGTACACTGCAGTGTTACATGGCTCGTGTAACTAGCAGGTGTTACACTGGCTCGTTGTCACTTGCGTGTTACACTGCTCGTGTCACTTGCAGTGTTATCATGCTCGTGTCACTGAAGGTGTTACGCACTGCTCGTGGTCACTGACAGTGTTACACTGCTCGTGTCACTGCAGTGTTACTACTGCTCTTGTCGCGTAGTGTGTACTATGCTTCTCGTGTCGCTGCAGTGGTTACTACTGCCGTTGTCACTGCAGTGCTACACTGTCGTGTCACTGTAGTGTTAACTCACTGCTCGTGTCACTGCAGCGTTACACTGATAGTGTCACGTGCAGTGTTACACTGCTCGTGTCACTGCTTTAACATCCGTGTCAATGCGCAGTGGTTACTCGACTGCTCGTGTCACTGCTTCGTGTCACTGCTAGGTTACACTGCTTCGTGTCCTCTGCTCGTGTCATGCAGTGTTTACATGCACGTGTTCACTGCCAGTGTTACACTGCTCGTAGTGCACTGCAGTGTTACAACTGCTAGTGTCACTGCAGTGTTACACTGTTCGTGTCACTGCTCGTGTCACTGCAGTTGTTTACACTGCACGAGTCACTGCTCTGCAGTTGCAGTGTTTACATGCTCGTGTCGCTGACAGTGTTACACGCTCGTGTCACTGCTCGTGTCGTGCAGTGTTTACACTGTCGTGTCACTGCTCTGTGTTGCACTGCTCGTGTCACTGCAGTGTTACACGGCTCGTGTCAGTGCAGTGTTACACTGTCGTGTATGCAGTTGTTACCACTGCTCGTGTCACTGCTCGTGTCCTCTGCAGTGTTACACTAGCTCGTTGTCATCTAGCTCGTGTCTCACTGCAGTGGTTACACTGCTCGTGTCACTGCTCGTGTCACTGCAGTGTTACACTGCTCGTGTCACTGCAGTGTTACACTGCTCGTGTCACTGCAGTGTTACACTGCTCGTGTCAGTGCAGTGTTACACTGCTCGTGTCGCGAAGTGTTACACTACTCGTGTCCACTGCAGTGTTACCACTGCTCGGTCACTGCAGTGTTACACTGCTCGTGTCACTGTTCGTGTCACTGCAGTGTTACACTGCTCGTGTCACTGCAGTGTTACACTGCTCGTGTCACTGCAGTGTTACAATGCTTCGTGTCACTGCTCAGTGTTACACTGCTCGTGTCACTGCAGTGTTAACACTGCTTCTACGTGGCACTGCCAGTGTTGACGCGACACGCATCGTGTATCACACTGCAGTGTTTTTACACTGCTCGTGGTCATGCTGTGTTAACTACTCGTGGCGCTGCAGTGTTACACTGCTCGTGTTACGCAGTTGTTACACTGCTCGTGTCAGTGCAGTGTCTACCACTGCTCATGTCAGTGCAGTGTTACACTGCTTCGTGTCAGTGCAGTGTTACACTGTTCTTGTCACTGCCGTGTTACATGCTCTTGTCACTGCAGGGTTACACTGTAGTGTGTCACTGCAGTGTTTTACACTGCTAGTGTCATGCAGTGTTACACTGGCTCGTGTCACTGCAGTGTTACACTGCTCGTGTCGCTGCTCGTGTCACTGCAGTGTTACACTGCTCGTGTCACTGCAGTGTTACACTGCCTCGTGTCTCACTGCTCGTGTCACTGCAGTGTTACACTGTCGTGTCACTTGCAGATGTTACACTGCTGTGTCGCTGCAGTGTTACACTTCTCGTGTCACTGGAGTGTTACACTGCTCGTGTCACTGCTCTTGTCACTGCAGTGTTACACTGCTCGTGTACTGCAGTGTTACACTGCCTCGTTGTCACTGCAGTGATTACCTGATCGTGTCACTGCAGTGTTACACTGCTCGTGTCGCCTGTAGTGTTAGACACTGCTAGTGTCGCTGCTGTGTTACACTGCTAGTGTCACTGCAGTTTACACGTGCTCGTGTCACTTGTAGGGTTACACTGCTCGTGTCACTGCAGCGGTTACACTGCTCGTGTCACTGCAGTGTTACACTGCTCGTGTCACCTGCTCGTGGATCACTGCAGTGTTACACTGCTGTAGTCATCGTAGATGTCACTGCATTATTACACTGTTCGTGTCACTGCTCGTGTACTCTGTTTTACAACTTGCTTCGTGTCACTGCAGTGTTACACTGCTCGTGTCACTGCTCGTGTCACTGCAGTGTTACACTGCTCGTGTCACTGCTCGTGTCAGTGCAGTGTTACACTGCTCGTGTCGCTGCAGTGTTACACTGCTCGTGTCACTGCTGCCGTTTCAGTGCAGTGTACACTGCTCGATTCACTGCAGTGTTGCACTGCTCGTGTCCACTGCAAGTGTTACACTGCTCGTGTCACTGCAGTGTTACACTGCTCGTGTCACTGCAGTGTTTTCACTGCTACGTGTCTCTGCTCGTAGTCACTGCAGCGTTCACTGCTCGTGTCACTGCTCGTGTCACTGCAGTGTTACACTGCTCGTGTCACTGCAGTGTTACACTGCTCGGGTCACTGCAGTGTTACACTGCTCGTGTCACTGCAGTGTTACACTGCTCGTGTCACTGCAGTGTTACACTGCTCGTGTCACTGCTCGTGTCACTGCAGTGTTACACTGCTCGTGTCACTGCTCGTGTCACTGCAGTGTTACACTGCTCGTTGTCACTGCCCCCCCCCCCCCCCCCCCCCCCCCCCCAGTGTTACACTGCTCGGGTCATGCAGTGTTACACTGCGTCGTGTCACTGCAGTGTTACACTACTTTTCGTGATCACTGCAGTGTTTACACTTGCACGTGTCATGCTTAGTGTCACTAGCAGTGTTACAATGGCTCGTGTCACTGCTCGTGTCACTGCAGTGTTACACTGCTCGTGTCACTGCTCGTGTCACTGCAGTGTTACACTGCTCGTGTCACTGCTCGTGTCACTGCAGTGTTCTCTAAGGCTACAAATTACACTCTCAGTAACTTTTACAAACTAGTGCCTATAACTTACTAATTATCATTCCTATAAAAATTACATAAAGTACTTTAACAATTTTCTGACTTTGTCTGTTCAAAAATAAAAATGGCAGGTGTTTATGGCAGGTGTTTACGACGTACGATTTTCCTACGAATAAAATCGACAGGTGTTAAAACACCTGTGTAGTTCTATTGAACTGTGTTGCTAGCACACACTGGGAATTATGGTTGCTAGCATCACACTGGGAATTATGTTGATTGATTCACTCAACACTGTAGAGAATTATGTTGCCTACCTCACTAATAAGCACACACTGGCCGAATATGCCTTCGCTAAGAGTATACCACTGGAATTATGTTGTAGCACACACTGGGGATTATTCAATATGTGAAGGAGAGAGAGAGAAGAGAGAGAGAAGAAGAGAGATGAGAGAGATGAGAGAGAGAGAGTGACGAGAGAGAGAGAGAGAGAGACAGAGACAGAGAGAGAGACAGAGAGAGACATGAGAGAGACAGAGAGAGGACAGAGAGAGAGAGAGTGGTGAGGTGTGGGTGAAAACAGCAGGAGAGAAGATGAAGAGAGAGAGAGACAGAGACAGGAGAGACAGAGAGAGAGAGAGAGACAGAGAGAGAGACAGAAAAAAGAGAGAGGCAGAGAGAAGACGGGAGAACGAGAGACAGAGGAGACAGAGAGAGAGACAGAAAGAAGAGAGAGACAAAAAGAGAGAGAGAAGAGAGAGAGAGAAGAGAGAGAGGGAGAGAGAGAGAGAGACAGAGAGAGAGAGAGAGGACAGAGAGAGAGAGAGAGAGACAAAAGAGAGAGAAAAGAGACAGAGAGAGGAGAGAGAAACGAGAGAGGAGAGACCCGAGAGCAGAGAGAGAGAAGAACAGAGACAGAGAGAAAAGAGAGAGACAGAGACAGGAGAGAGAGACAGAGAAGAGAGAGAGACACACACAAGAGACAGAGAGAGAAGGGAGAGGAAAGAGAGAGAGAGAAGAACAGAGAGAGAGAAGAAACAGAGGAGAGAGGAAAAGAAGACGGGAAAAGGGAGAAAAAACAGAGAAGAGAGCAGAGAGACAGAGAGACAGAGCAGAGAGACAGAGACAAGAGACAGAGACAGAGAGACAAGAGAGAGAAAAGAGAGAGAGAGAGACAGACAAGAGAAGAAAAAAGACAGAGAGAAGAGACAAGAGACAGAGACAGAGAGAAAAGGCAGAGGAAAAAGGAAGGAAAAGAGAAGAAAGAGAAAAAGGGGAGAGAGACAGAGAGAGAAACAGAGACAAGAGACGGACAGAGAGACAGAGACAGAGAGAGACAGAGAGAGGGGATAGAGAGAACAAGAGACAGAGAGACGAGACAGAAGAGACAGACAAGAGCAGAAGACAAGGGCAGGAGGGGATTAAAAAGACAGAGACGAGAGACAGAGACAGAGAGACAAGACAAAAGACGACAGAGAGACAAGAGACAGAGAGACAAGAGACAAGGGCAGAGAGACAGAGACAGAGAACAAGAGACAAGAGACAGAGACAGAGAGACAAGACAGAGAGACAGGACAGAAAAGGGCAAACAGAGAGACAGATACGAGAGAAGAGACAGAGAAACAGAGAAAAAAGAGACAGAGACGAGAACAGAGACAGAGAGAGAAGAGGACAGAGAGACAGAGAGACAAAACAAAACCCAGAGAGACAGAGAGACAGAGACAGGAGAAGAGACAGAGAGACAGAGGGAAAAGAGACAGAGAGAGACAGAGAGACAGAGGACAGGGACCGAGGACGAGAGACAGAGACAGAGACAGAGAGACGAGAGACGAGACAGAGGAAGGAAAACAGAGAGAAGAAGGAAAAGAGCCGAGAGGCAAAAGGGGCAGGAGCAGAGAGACAGAGAGACAAGCAATACAGAGAGACAAGAGACAGAAGACAGAGACAGAGAGAGAGAGACAGAGAACAGAGAGACGAGACGAGAGAGAGAGAGAGGAACGAGGGAAGAGCAGAGGGGACAGGAGAAGAGAACAGAGAAGAGAGAGACAAGAGACAGAGGGGCAGAGAGACAGAGAGACAAGACGAGAAAAGGGCAAAAAGGAAGAGAGACAGAGACAAGAGAGAGGACAGAGAGACAGAGAGAAAAGAGACAGAGAGACAGAGACAGAGAGAGAGAGACAGAGGGGACGAGAGAAAGACAGAGAGGAGAGAGGAGAGAAAAAGAGAGAGAGAAGAAAGGGAGAGAGGAAGGAAGAGTGAAGGTCAAGGCTGGTCTTGGTTAGTAAGGGTTCTTGATTCAAAGGGCTTAGAGCTGTTTTTTCTTGTTGATTCAAACTTGATATAGTTTTTTTCTCCTCTCAGTAGTAATAAATTATTATTTTTATTTTTTATAATTATTATTATTATTATTATTATTATTTTTATTATTTTATTTTATTATTTTATTGTTTTTATTATTTTATTATTTTTATTAATTATTATTATTTTATTTTTAATTATTATTTTTTACATTTTATTATTATTATAATTTTTATTAAATTATTATTATTGTTTTTATTATATTATTATTATTTTATTTTTTATTATTATTATTAATTATTTTATTTCTATTATTATTATTATTTTTTTATTAGTTTTATTATTATTATTTTATTTTTATTTTATTATTATTATTATTATTATAAATTATTTTATTATAATTATTATTTTTTATTATTATTTATTTTATTTATTAATATTATTTTATTTTTTTTATTTTATTATTATTATTATTTATTTTTATTATTTTTATTTTGTTATTATTATTTTTTTTTTTTAATTTTTTATTATTTAATTATTATTTTTTATTATTATTATTATTTTATTAATTTTTTATTATTTTATTATTATTTTGATTTTTATTTTTTATTATTATTATTATTATTTTTGTTATTTTTTTATTTATTTTTAATTTTTATTATTATTTGTTTTATTCAGCCAATTCGTGTTTTTTAATATTCTATTTATTTTGTTTTCCTGTATTTTAAATTTTTTCATTTTGACACCTCTGTTTTCTTTCCATGTTGATGTAAGCTTCCCTGGTAATGGTAACTAAATTTTGCTGCCCGCCAGCGCAGATGTTTGTCTCTTCACATCAGGTTGGGTTTTGGCTTCCTTTCGTTAATCTTTTGTTTTTCCTGGTGTTCGCATAATTTTTGGAAAACGCTAAACCCCGGGGGGAGCGCTAAACCCCGGGGGATTATACAGCGCCTGGGGGGGGGTGTGGAAGGCATTCAGGCTTTAAATTTGGGGGGAAATGGAGCACAGATCCAATTTCCCCCAATCAAGAGCCCCCCACCCCATAAGGAAAAAATTCCTTGATCATCTGTTCCGGGTTTTATGGTGAGGATGTAGGTCACTGGGTATCTGTTCTTGGACGTGGTGGGGATGTAGGTCACTGGGTCATTGTTCCCGGCTGATGGTGAGAGATGTAGGTACTGGGTCTCTGTTCGGATGATGGGGAGAATGTGGGCACGGGTCATCTGTTCCGGACTGAGGTGAGAGATGTAGGCCCCTGGGGCACCTGAATCCGGACTGATGGTGAGAGATGTAGGTCACGGGGCCCCCTGTTCCGGGCTGAAAGGTGAGGAATGTAGGTCACGGGTCATTTTGTTCCCATGATGGTGGAGATGTAGGTCACTGGGGCATCTTTCCGGGAAAAGATGGTGAGAGATGTAGGGCATGGGTCACCTGTTCCGGTTGATGGGGAGAGAGTAGGGGCACTGGGGGCATCTTTTCCCGGGCGATGGTGAGGATTAGGTCACTGGGGCACCTGTTCCGGTTGATGGTGAGGATGTATCACTGGGTCATCTGTTTCCGGGCTGATGGGAGAGAATTTGGCACTGGGTCACCCGTTCCGGATGATGGTGAGAGTGAAGGTCACTGGATCATCTTTCCGGGTGATGGGGGAAGATGTAGGTCCTGGTCATCTGTTGGACTGATGGTGAGGTGTTCACTGGGTCACCTGTTTTGGGCTGATGGGGAGAGATGTGGCACTGGGTCATCTGTTCCCGGGCTATGGTGAGAGATGTAGGTCACTGGGGTCACCGTTCCGGTGATGGTGAGAGATGTAGGTCACTGGGTCATCTGTTCCGGACTGATGGTGAGAGATGTAGGTCACTGGGTCATCTGTTCCGGACTGATGGTGAGAGATGTAGGTCACTGGGTCACCTGTTCCGGACTGATGGTAGAATGTGGTCATGGGGATCTGTTTCCCGGGCTGATGGGGGAGAATGTAGGTCACTGGGCATCTGTTCCGGACTGATGGTGAGAATGTAGGTCACTGGGTATCTGTTCCGGACTGTGGTGAAGATTAGGGCACTGGGTCATTGTTTCCGGGTGTGGGAGGAATGAGGGTCACTGGGTCATCTGTTCCGGATGTTTGGGGAGAGATGTAGGTCACTGGGTCACGTTCCGGACTGATGGGAGGGATGTAGGTCATGGGGGCATTTCCGTGATGGGGGAGATGTAGGGCATGGGTCACTTTCCGGATGATGGTGAGAGATGTGGTTTCCCGGGTCACCTGTTCCCGGGCTGATGGTGAGAGATGTAGGGCACGGGGCACCTTTCCGGACTGATGGTGAGGATGTAGGTCATGGGTCACCCGCCCCGGGTGATGGTGAGAGATGTGGTCACTGGGTAACTGTTTCCCGGGTGATGGTGGGATGTAGGGCACTGGGCACCTGTTCCGGACTGAGGGGAGATGTAGGTCATGGGGCATCGTTCCGGACTGTGGTGAGAGATGTAGGGCACGGGTATCTGTTCCGGATGATGGTGAGGATTAGGTCACTGGGACCTGTTTGGCTGATGGTGAGGGGGGATGTAGGTCATGGGTCATCTGTTCCGGATGATGGGGAGAATGTAGGGCACTGGGTCATGTTCCCGGGTGATGGTGAGAGATTTTAGGGGCCTGGGTCATCTGTTCCGGACTGATGGTGAGGGGTGTTTTGGGCCCTGTTCCGGGTGTGGGAGAGATGTAGGTCACTGGGTATCTGTTCCCGGGCTGATGGTGAGAGATGTAGGTCATGGGTCATCTGTTCCGGGTGTGGTGAGAGATGTAGGTCCTGGGTCATCGTTCCCCGGGTGATGGTGAAAAGATGTAGGTCACTGGGTCATCTGTTTTCCGGACTGATGGGGGAGAGATGTAGGTCATGGGGATTTGTTCCGGATGATGGTGAGGATTTAGGTTTACTGGGTCATCTGTTCCCCGGGCGAGGTGAGAGTGGAGGGGCACTGGGTCATCGTTCCGGAAAAGATGGTGAGAGTGTAGGTCATGGGTCATTGTTCCGGACTGATGGTGAGGATTTTGGTCCTGGGGGGATCTGTTCCCCGGACTGATGGTGAGAGATGTAGGTCATGGGGCTCTGTTCCGGATGATTGAGAAAAGTAGGTCACTGGGTCATGTTCCCGGACTGATGGTGAAATGTAGGGCACGGGTCATCTGTTTGGACTGATGGTGAGAGATTAGGGGCACTGGGCATCTGTTTCCGGACTGATGGTGAGAGAGTAGGTCACTGGGTCATCTGTTCCGGACTGATGGTGAGAGATGTAGGTCACTGGGTCATCTGTTCCGGACTGATGGTGAGAGATGTAGGTCACTGGGTCATCTGTTCCGGACTGATGGTGAGAGATGTAGGTCACTGGGTCATCTGTTCCGGACTGATGGTGAGAGATGTAGGTCACTGGGTTTACCTGTTTTTGGACTATGGTTTAGGACCTTTGTCCTTTTTTCTTTACGAACTCTTGTCCTTACTTCTTGTACGTACCTCTTGTCCTTACTTCTTGTACATACCTCTTGTCCTTACTTCTTGTACGTACCTCTTGTCCTTACTTCTTGTACATACCTCTTGTCCTTACTTTTGAGTACCTCTTGTCCCTTACTTCTTGTACTACCCTTTTTCCTTACTTTTTTGTAATACCCTTTTTCCTTACTTCTTTTTTACGTACCTTTGCCTTACTTCTTTTAAATCTCTTGTCCCTTAATCTTGTAATCCTCTTGTCCCCTTTTATCTTAATACCTCTTGTCCCTTCTTTTGTACATACCCCTTGTCCTTAATCTTGTAATACCTCTTTTCCTTTTCTTGTACATACTCTTGTCCTTATATTTTACATACCTTTTTCCTTTTTTCTTGTAATACCTCTTGTCCCTTTTTCTTTACATACCCTTGCCTTATATTTTAAAATACCTCTTGTTTATATTTTACATACCTCTTGTCCTTATTCTTTCGTACCTCTTTCCTTTTCTTTTTTTGTACGTACCTCTTGTCCTACTCTTGTAATACCTTTTTTCCCCTTTCTTTTGTAGTCCCCTTGTCCCTTTCTTCTTGTCATACCTCTTGTCCTTTTCTTTTGCGTACCCCCTTGTCCTTACTTCTTTTACTCCCCTTGTCCTTTCTTTTGTACATACCTCTTGTCCTTACTTTTTGTACGTCCTTTTCCTTTCTTCTTGTACAACCCTTTTCCTTTATCTTGTACATACCCCTTGTCCCTTATATCTTGTACATATCTTGTCCCTTTTATTTGTACATACCTCTTGTCCCTTTTATTTGTACATACCTCTTGTCCTTACTTTTTGTACGTACTTTGTCCTTATTCTTGTCATACTCTTGTCCTTTTATCTTTCATACCTCTTGTCTTATTTTTTAAAATACCTTTGTCCTTATATTTTGACATACCTTTGTCCTTTTATCTTTAAAAACCTCTTGTCCTTATACTTGTACATACCTTTGTCCTTAATCTTTTTACATACCTTTGTCCTTTATCTTGTAATACCCCTTTTTCCTTTATCTTGTACAAACCTCTTGTCCTTATATTTGTCATACCCCTTGTCCTTATATCTTTACAACCCTTGTCCTTAATTTTAATTCCTTTGTCCTTATACTTGATTACCTCTTTTCCTTATTCTTGTAATACCTCTTGTCCTTTAAACTTGTACATACCTCTTGTCCTTATATCTTGTACATACCTCTTGTCCTTATATCTTGTACATACCTCTTGTCCTTATATCTTGTACATACCTCTTGTCCTTATATCTTGTACATACCTCTTGTCCTTATATCTTGTACATACCTCTTGTCCTTATCTTTTGTACATACCTCGTGTCCTCATACCTTTTACGTACCTCGTGTCTTCATCTCTTGTCCTTACCTCGTGTCCTCATACCTTTAGTACCTCGTGTCTTATCTCTTGTCCTTAAACTCTTTGTACTATAACTTGTGGTTACCATTTCGTCCTCTTGTCCATATATTTGTACTCAATCACTTGTCCTCATTCTTGTCCGCACTTTTGGGCCATTCCTCTTATCTTCTCTTTGCCCAAATATATCTTTGTACTCATCACTTGCCCTCATTCTTTTTTCCTTACCTCTTGGCCATTCCTCTTATCCTTCTCTCTTGTCTTTCCCCTCTCGTCCTCATCTCTTGTTTAATGTTATTCTGCTTGCTGGTCACACTAACAGTTGTGGTATCATGTATAGTCCATTCTCGCTCTGGGGGATATTCAGGGTTTTGTTGGGAAGCCGGTTATGTGTGCATGGGGTGGTTGAGGTGATATTTTGGGGGTTGGAAGGGGGGGTTCCCCCTTTGACTTAATTGTGATTATTTTTTTCTAGCTCCGTTTTGTTTGCATGAGAACCGTATTTCCTTCTTGTCATCTGGGCGTAAATTCTTTTTCCTGGACCCGGGGAGCCAAATTAATGTTATATTTTCCCCCTGGCTGGAGTCAGTTTCTCACTAGCGGGCCCTAAGTACACAAAGCCTAATTCTGCTGCAAAACTTATAAGGTGATGCCGCCTAAAATGTTTTAAAGCTCACCTGTCTACAGTACATAACCCAAACTTCGCCATATGCTTTATTCTTTTCAGATTGATGGATGATTACTCGACTCCAGGGAGGGATATTACCTCAAAACCCCTTCTGATCTTCGCTATTCATCTTTGTACCGGACTGATGAAGCCACTGTGTGGCGAAACTTTTCCTTTTAGTAAAGATCCCAAAGTGTTCACATGTGTTGATTTATCATACTGGTCTTGTTGTATGATTTTAAAACAGTGAGTGCACTCATTGTCCCACTATTACTCTGGTGTGTATGTATCGGCCAACATTGTTCCTTTATTGCACTCTGTCCTCATCCTTCCTGCCGGTGCTTCCGAGTCTTCAAGACTACGGTGGTCTTCACCAACTCCAAGACAGAGGGACTGATTACCTCATTTTTTGTATATAGTGCTATTGTCTTCCAATTATATCATACCATACCACACAACGGTGGGGATAGAACCCCCCGGTCAGAGAGTCATAAACTCCAGACCGACGCGTTTACCCATTGGGCAGATGGCTACAATAAGATTCATCCCAACTAGGTATATTTCTACACCATAGGAAGGTTAGCATAGCCACCAAAGTTTTCAGTGACGAATCTCCCGCTAGCGTGCCACGCGACGGAGATTCTTTTAAACTGCTTTGTGCCACAGTGGTACCTATCTTAACCTCCTATGTGTTAATTACCTATTTGGGACGATCTTTGTAGTACTGGTCCAGTGCCTAATGCGTCGTCTGGGTATATGACCTTGACCGCGGGTTCATCCGTGTATGGTTGTTTGAAAATGTGTCATACGAATTGTGAGTCTGGTTCCAATTATGTCCTTGAATTTGTGTGCATAAAGCCCTGGATGGCGAAAAGCCCTAAAAGCAATAAAACCCATATACTGCACATGTCTAATTCATCTTTGGTAGGTTCGTAGGTAGGCCTAAAGTAGGAGGCCTACCATCCCAGCCCTCTCTAGGTAGTCGCAAGAAAATTGTCAAGATGCTTCAGAGATTTGACAATCACATGTTAGTATTCCCATTTTCACGCTGGTTCCCCGAGCACAGTGTTGTGTCGATACCAGGAGAGTTCCACCTGCCGACGTATTGTTCCCCGATACTGCGTGTGTGAAACTCACCTAGTTGTACTCACCTAGTTGAGGTTGCGGGGGTCGAGTCCGAGCTCCTGGCCCGCCCTTCACTGATCGCTATAGGTCACTCTCCCTGAACCGTGAGTTTTATCATACCTCTGCTTAAAGCTATGTATGGATCCTGCCTCCAATACATCGCATCCCAAACTATTCCACTTACGGGACTACTCTGTGGCTGTGTGTTTTGTGTGTGTACTCACATATTTGTACTCACCTTTTCGTGGTTGGAGGGGTCGAGATTTCAGCTCCTGGCCCCGCCTCATCACTGGTCGCTATTAGGTCTCCTCTCTCTCCCTGTCCATAGCTTTAACATTTCCTCGTCTTAAAGCTATGTAGGTTCCTGCCTCCACTCATCACTTTCCACACTGTTCCACTTCCTAACAACTCTATGACTGAAGAATAAATTCCTAAAATCCTTTGGGCTCATCTGATTTTTCAAATTTCAATTGAGACCCTTGTTTTTTTGTGTTTCCCCTCTCTGGAACATCCCATCTCTGTCCATTATCTATTCCAGGCAGTATTTTGTATGTCCCTTATCATGTCTCCCTAACTCCCTGGGCCCCAGTTCTTCACCCCATTTTCCTCAGCCTTCCATCGCAGGACATTCCCTTGAGATCTGAACTAGCCTTGTGCAACCTTTGACTTTATCTTAATTTTTTGACGTTTCTTTGTGGGTCCCAACTGGTGCTGCATCCCAATTTTGGGCCTGACTACACGGGACAGTGTCTTGAACGTCCTTACTGGTATCGGAACGCTATTCTCAGGTTTGCCAGGCGCCCATATACTGCAGCAGTTATCTGGTTGATGTGTGCTTCCGGAGACATGCTCGGTGTTATACTCACCCCAAGATCTTTCTCCTTGAGCGAGGTTTGCAGTTTTTTGGCCACTTAGCCCATCCCTGTCTCGGCCTTCTTTGTCCCCCCGATCTTCAGACTTTGCATTGGGGTTACATCGAGTAGCCAGTTGCTGGACCAGGTGTCCAGCCTGTCCAGTCTCTTTGTAGTCTGCCTGGTCCGCATCTGATTTAATTCTCCTCATTAACTTCATTCATCTCAAACAGGACACTTCTGAGGGCGATCCCTTCCCCATGTCATTCCATATACCAAGAATAGCACTGTCCCAGGACTGACCCTGTGGGACCCCGCTGTCACAGGGCCATGTGATTCCTATCAGTACCTGACTCGTTTTGCCTCCTGTCAGGTTTCTAAGTCTGTTGCAGTTCCTATCCTATTTATATATGCCTGTCTCTAGCTTTGTACTAATCCCTTTCATGTCTTTGTTACTTGTTTATTTTAAACTCCAGTAAAGGGTTCGTGCACAGGATTTGTTTCCATGAAACCTTGCTGGGTTTCGTTTATACTCTTGGGTTCCCTTCCAGGTGTTCCACCACTCTCCTTCTGATAATCTTCTCCATGACTTTGCATACTATTTCACGTCGTACATGGTCTATTGTTTTTGTGCCTCATTTCTGTCCCTGGTTAAAGATAGTGACTACATTGCCGCTTTCATACCTCAGTGTTGCCCAGTTTCAAGGGATGTACTTAAGATTGTGGTTAGTGGCACACACGCTTTCTGCTCCTTTTCTAAGGACCCCCTGAGGTATTCTCCGGTGCCACCGCCTTTGAGTATCAAGGTTCTTAGAGGGTTCTTCCCACGTTTCCCCGGTTGTGTGATTTCATTTCCCCCACTTGTTTGTATATCCCTTTTGGATACCGTCTGTTTTGTCTTCCCAGTGTCCCTTTCTGTTCCACTGTAATACTTCCTTAAATCTCGTGTTGAGCTCTCCCCATACTTTTTTGGTCGTTCTTGTAGCTCCCACCTCTTTTCGCAGCCTGGGTTACCTGGTCCTTGAAATGTTTTCTTCCTCTGTGTGGCTGTAAAGCAGTTTTTGTGCCGACTTGACTTTCGTGCTATGTCGCTTCGTACTGCCGCTGGGGCCTCCCTCCTTATCTGTGAATTTCCCCGTTTCTACTTGTCGCTATCTTTATTTTCCTGGATCTTTGTCCCCCTGTACTTTTTTTTTCCCTTTTAGTGCACTTTTTTTCCCCCCTACATGTTGGGGAACCCGTGCTTTTCTGGTCCCTCCCATTATTTCTATTGCCCTTGGAACAAACCTTTCCTGTGGCCTCTTTGCTTTGTTGTTACGTAGTCAGTGTGTGTGTGTGTGTACTCACCCAAATGTGGTTGGGGGTTGAGTCATGGCTCCGGTATGTGGTTTTGTGTGTACTCCCTAAGGTGGTTTAGGGGTCGATTCTGGGTCCTGGTGGGTTTTGTTTGTATACTCACCTAAGGGGGTTGCAGGGGGGAGTCATGGCTCCTGGAGTTGTTGTGTGGGTTTTGAAATCAAAGTGTGGTTGCAGGGGTCGATTTATGGCTCCCGGTGTGTGTGTTGTACTCACCTAAGTGTGGTTGCAGGGGTCGATTCATGGCTCCTGGTGTGTGTGTGTGTGTGTGTGTGTGTGTTGTGTGTGTGTGTGTGTGTGTGTGTGTACTCACCTAAGTGTGGTTGCAGGGTCGATTCATGGCTCCTGGTGTGTGTGTGTGTGTGTGTGTGTGTGTGTGTGCACTCACCTAAGTGTGGTTGCAGGGGTCGATCCATGGCTCCTGGTGTGTATGTGGTGTTGTTTTACTCACCTAAGTGTGGTTGCAGGGGTCGAGTCATGGCTCCTGGTGTGTGTGTGTGTGTGTGTGTACTCACCTAAGTGTGGTTGCAGGAGTCGAGTCATGGCTCCTGGTGTGTGTGTGTGTGTGTACTCACCTAAGTGTGGTTGCAGGGGTCGAGTCACGGCTCCTGGTGTGTGTGTGTGTGTGTGTGTGTGTGTGTGTATGGGTACTCACCTAAGTGTGGTTGCAGGGGTCGAGTCATGGCTTCTGGTGTGTGTGTGTGTGTACTCACCTAAGTGTGGTTGCAGGAGTCGAGTCATGGCTCCTGGTGTGTGTGTGTGTACTCACCTAAGTGTGGTTGCAGGGGTCGAGTCATGGCTCCTGGTGTGTGTGTGTGTGCTCACCTAAGTGTGGTTGCAGGGGTCGAGTCATGACTCCTGGTGTGTGTGTGTGTGTGTGTACTCACCTAAGTGTGGTTGCAGGGGTCGAGTCATGGCTCCTGGTGTGTGTGTACTCACCTAATTGTGGTTGCAGGGGTCGAGTCATGGCTCCTGGTGTGTGTGTGTGTACTCACCTAAGTGTGGTTGCAGGGGTCGAGTCATGGCTCCTGGTGTGTGAGTGTGTGTGTGTGTGTGTACTCACCTAAGTGTGGTTGCAGGAGTCGAGTCATGGCTCCTGGTGTGTGTGTGTGTACTCACCTAAGTGTGGTTGCAGGGGTCGAGTCATGGCTCCTGGTGTGTGTGTGTGTGTGTGTGTGTGTGTGTACTCACCTAAGTGTGGTTGCAGGGGTCGAGTCATGGCTCCTGGTGTGTGTGTGTATTACCAATCCTAACTACCAACCAGCGGCATCATCTATGGTTTAACAGTAGCAATCAACATTAAGCATAACATTTCGCTCACACTGACATGATAAACCCAATGTGTGCGCGAAACGTCGTGCTCTAACACCATTTTCAAGATCTGAGTTGGCTTTCCAATTTTCTAGGAGTGTCTTAGTTTCTTTAAGTTGTACCACTTTGTGAGCTAGGAAGCTTAGATGACTTATAGTTTAGAAAGCTTAGATCCCTTACTTAGAAAACTTAGACGCCTTATTGCTTAACACTTACGTTTCTTAGAAAGCTTAGAGAAGTTCCTACTTTGAAAGCTTAGAGAAGTTCCTACTTTGAAAGCTTAGAGAAGTTCCTACTTTGAAAGCTTAGAGAAGTTCCTACTTTGAAAGCTTAGAGAAGTTCCTACTTGAAAGCTTAGAGAAGTTCCTACTTTGAAAGCTTAGAAAAGTTCCTACTTTGAAAGCTTAGAGAAGTTCCTACTTCGAAAGCTTAGAGAAGCTCGTACTTTGAAAGCTTAGAGAAGTTCCTTCTTTGAAAGCTTAGAGAAGTTCCTACTTTGAAAGCTTAGGAATATATAGTAAGCTTAGGAATCTTTATGGTAAGCTTAAGTATCTTTATAAGCAACTTTATAGAAAGCTTAAGTATCTTTGCAGAAAGCTTATGTATCTATATGAAAACGTTGAGTAAATTCTTGCTTAGAAAGCTTAGGTAACATGTAGAAAGCTTAGATAACACACATGCAGAAAGCTTAGATAACATACAGGAAGCTTAGATAACATATAAGAAGCTTGGATAACATGCAGAAAGCTTAGATAACATGCAGAAAGCTTAGATAACATACAGAAAGCTTAGATAACATACAAGAAGCTTGGATAACATGCAGAAAGCTTAGATAACATGCAGAAAGCTTAGATAACATATAGAAAGCTTAGATAACATACAAGAAGTTGGATAACATGCAGAAAGCTTAGATAGCATATAGAAAGCTTAGATAACATACAAGAAGCTTGCATAACATGCAGAAAGCTTAGATAACATGCAGAAAGCTTAGATAACATATAGAAAGTTTAGATAACATACAAGAAGTTGGATAACATGCAGAAAGCTTAGATAACATATAGAAAGCTTAGATAACATACAAGAAGTTGGATAACATGCAGAAAGCTTAGATAACATATAGAAAGCTTAGATAACATACAAGAAGTTGGATAACATGCAGAAAGCTTAGATAACATATAGAAAGCTTAGATAACATACAAGAAGTTGGATAACATGCAGAAAGCTTAGATAACATATAGAAAGCTTAGATAACATGCAGAAACATTAGGTAACATATAGAAAGATTTGCTAACTTAAAAAAAAGCTTAGGTAACATAGAAAGCTTAGGTAACATAGAAAGCTTAGGTAACATATAAAAAGGTTAGGTAACATAAAGAAATTTTAGGTAACACAAAGAAAGCTTAGGTAACAAAGTAAGCTTAGGTAACATATAGAAAGCTTAGGTATATTATTTAGAAAGCTTAGGAATGGTCTTATTCAGAAAGCTTAGGAATCTTTATAGCAAGCTTAGTATCAGTCGTCTAAACAACTATAGATTAATTTTTAACGCCGTATTTTTAACGCCGTATTTTTAACGCCGTATTTTTAGCGCCGTATTTTTAACGCCGTATTTTTAACGCCGTATTTTTAGCGCCGTATTTTTAACGCCGTATTTTTACCGCCGTATTTTTAACGCCGTATTTTTAACACCGTATTTTTAACGTTGTATTTTTAACGCCGTATTTTTAACGCCCGTATTTTCAACACCGTATTTTTAACGCCGTATTTTTAACGCCGTATTTTTACCGCCGTATTTTTACCGCCGTATTTTTAACGCCGTATTTTTAACGCCGTATTTTTAACCGCCGTATTTTTAACCGCCGTATTTTTAACCGCCGTATTTTTAACCGCCGTATTTTTAACGCCGTATTTTTAACGCCGTATTTTTAACGCCGTATTTTTAACGCCGTATTTTTAACGCCGTATTTTTACCGCCGTATTTTTACCGCCGTATTTATAACGCCGTATTTTTAACGCCGTATTTTTATCGCCGTATTTTTAACGCCGTATTTTTAACGCCGTATTTTTAGCACCGCATTTTTACCACCATATTTTTAACGCCGCGTTTTTAACGCCGTATTTTTAACGCCATATTTTTAACGCCGTATTTTTACCGCCGTATTTTTAGCACCGCATTTTTACCACCATATTTTTAACGCCGCGTTTTTAACGCCATATTTTTAACGCCGTCTTTTTAACGCCGTATTTTTAACGCCGTATTTTTAACGCCGTATTTTTAACGCCGTATTTTTAACACCGTATTTTTAACGTTGTATTTTTAACGCCGTATTTTTAACGCCCGTATTTTCAACACCGTATTTTTAACGCCGTATTTTTAACGCCGTATTTTTACCGCCGTATTTTTACCGCCGTATTTTTAACGCCGTATTTTTAACGCCGTATTTTTACCGCCGTATTTTTAACGCCGTATTTTTAACGCCGTATTTTTAACGCCGTATTTTTACCGCCGTATTTTTACCGCCGTATTTATAACGCCGTATTTTTAACGCCGTATTTTTATCGCCGTATTTTTAACGCCGTATTTTTAACGCCGTATTTTTAGCACCGTATTTTTACCACCATATTTTTAACGCCGCGTTTTTAACGCCGTATTTTTAACGCCATATTTTTAACGCCGTATTTTTACCGCCGTATTTTTAGCACCGTATTTTTACCACCATATTTTTAACGCCGCGTTTTTAACGCCGCGTTTTTAACGCCATATTTTTAACGCCGTCTTTTTAACGCCGTATTTTTAACGCCGTATTTTTAACGCCGTATTTTAAGCACCGTATTTTTAACGCCGTATTTTATGATATATTTGACTGTCGTATTTATTGTATAAACAATTTTTTTCAAAATATTCCTTTGAAATTTTCGATATTTAAAAATGTGTCAAAATTTATTTATTTAGGCTTGTTACCTCAGCCTACCCAGCCTGCCTTCCCTGCCTGCCTTCCCTGCCTGCCTTCCCTGCCTGCCTTCCCTGCCTGCTCCCTGCCGCCTTCCTGCCTGCTTCCTGCCTGCTTCCTGCCAGC
>NC_069457.1:14589235-14639235 GCF_026875155.1 Cherax quadricarinatus
CAAGGGGTTTGAAGGTGTTGAAGTGTGTTTTGATTGATGTTTTGGAGTATTTCAGTGTTGTTTGGAAATGTATAAAGGTATTTTTGTGAGTATTTAAATGATTTAAGAGAGTGTTTTGAAGGTGTTCAAAGTGAGGTGTGTGTGCGTATTAACTTCGTAATATGTAAAATTGTGAGTAGTGAATTTAACGAAAGTGGATGTAAGCGATGTGGTGACTTTCTGATGCATGTGTCCCCTTATTAACTTTAATGAACTAAAAGGGTTAAAACGAGAAAAATTGGGGGTTATGAGTGAAAATTGTGAGGTGTTGGTTGGAGTGTGAGGGTTTGGGAGGGTGGGTAAAAGGGTAGACAAGATTCAACCTGTGTGCGCGGTCATCACGTGACGTCACTGACATAGGGGGCGACCTGATTCAACCTGTGTGCGCGTGACGTCACTGACCGCCGAGTAAACACCCTTCTTAGTTCATTTGACTTAATGAGAGGAAACTTTTAGTTCATTTTAAAATAATAAGGGGAAGATGTTTAGACCTGTAGTAAGCATGCCCCCATAGGAGGAGTCTATTTTGAATGCTTATACCCAGAGGGGGGAATCCAAAAAACCTTGATCCAAGGAGATGGAGTCTTGGTATTATCGAGAAATTTTGGGGTGGGAGTGAAAGTGAGAGGGGTACCCAAAAATTTGATCCAAGGAGATGGAGAATTTCGAAAACCCCATAGGGGGGATCCAAAAAACTTGATCCGAGGAGATCATAAGAATTTCGAAACCCCCATAGGGGGGAATCCAAAAAACTTGATCCGAGGAGATGCAGTCATGGTATTGTCGAGAAAAATTTGAGGTGGGGGGTGGGTGAAAGTGGGAGGGGGATCCGAGGAAGTGGAGACTTTGATATCGAGAAATTTTGGGGTGGGGGGGGGTGAAAGTGGGAGGGGGGGAACCTTAAAAATTTGATCCAAGGAGATGGAGAATTTCGAAAACCCCCATAGGGGGGAATGCAAAAACTTGTAATATTGAGAAATTTTTGGGGTTGGGGGGGGGTGGAAGGAGGGACAATCCTAAAAAAAAAACCTTGATCCAAGGAGATGGAGAATTTCGAAAACCCATAGGGGGGATCCAAAAAATTTGATCCAAGGAGATGGAGAATTTCGAAAACCCATAGGGGGGATCCAAAAAACTTGATCCGAGGAGATGGAGAATTTCGAAAACCCTATAGGGGAGGAATCCAAAAACTTGTATTATCGAGAAAAATTTGAGGTGGGGGGTGGGTGAAAGTGGGAGGGGGATCCGAGGAAGTGGAGACTTTGATATCGAGAAATTTTTGGAGTTGGGGGTGAAAGTGGGAGGGGGAACCTTAAAAATTTGATCCAAGGAGATGGAGAATTTCGAAAACCCCATAGGGGGGATCCAAAAAACTTGATCCGAGGAGATCATAAGAATTTCGAAACCCCCATAGGGGGGAATCCAAAAAACTTGATCCGAGGAGATGCAGTCATGGTATTGTCGAGAAAAATTTGAGGTGGGGGGTGGGTGAAAGTGGGAGGGGGATCCGAGGAAGTGGAGACTTTGATATCGAGAAATTTTGGGGTTGGGGGGGGGGTGAAAGTGGGAGGGGGGGAACCTTAAAAACTTGATCCGAGGAGATGGAGAGCATAAGAAAATGAAATTCAAAAAAAATTCGAAACCCC
The DNA here is from genome assembly GCF_026875155.1 of Cherax quadricarinatus. Lineage (NCBI taxonomy): Eukaryota > Metazoa > Arthropoda > Malacostraca > Decapoda > Parastacidae > Cherax > Cherax quadricarinatus. The sequence continues at coordinate 14,590,921 of NC_069457.1, forward strand.
ATAGGGGAGAATCCAAAAACCTTGATCCAAGGAGATCATAAGAAAAAAAATTCGAGGCACGGGGGCGATCCGGACGACGCAGCAGAAGGCGCGGCGGGGCTCGCGAAGGGCGCGGGCGGGCGCGCGGGTGGGCGCGCGGCGGGGGGTCGCGAAGGGCGCGGGCGGGCGCGCGGGCGCGGCACGACGGCGGGGTCGCGAAGTGGGGGGGGTCGTGGGCGGGGGTATTGGTTGGGGGGGTCAAGGGTGAGGTAGTCTCGAGGGCGAGGTCATGGTCAAAACCGGAAGTAACACCTAGGTGTGAAAAGGTGACCCTCCAGCTCCTGGTCCTAGACCGGTTACCTCGCTCAGTGGAAGGCCCAAACCGGAAGTTCCTCGCTCTGTGGAAGGCCCTAAACCGGAAGTTCCTCGCCCAGTGAAAGGCCCAAACCGGAAGTTCCTCCCCCAGAAGAAAAGTTGACTACTTATATTATATATATACATATATTATATATATATAATATATACATATATATATATATTATATATATATATATATTTTTAATATATATTATATATATATATATATATATATATGATACCACCTCTAGAACTATTCTAGGGACCCTCTCCTCAGAGAAAAGAATGAACTTGCTTCAGGGAAAACTCAAGGTTCTCCTAAAGCTGTTTGAGAATTTTCTCCAACTACCCCCTATATTTAATTAATATATATTTTATTTAAAAACAAAATACATTGACAAAACATTCACATAGATACAGTAGAAAGTAAAACAACATAGGTAACTCAGAACTACATCTCGAATACTTCGTCGAGCTACCCGGCAGTGGGCCGCGTGCCCAGAAGGCTGCAGGAATTTCCTTTCTGGATCGCAACACTGAGTCTCTGAAAGAGGAAGCTGGTCGCCCTGTGGTCCTTGGTTTCTATGATGAGCTTTTCACCCAGCTCTTTGAGGAACTTTAGAGCACACTTGCCCCATGCTCCAAGGGTCTCCGACCCTATTGGGATGAAATTAAAGCAAGGGGAAAGTCTTCATATTTGCGGATCTTCTGGGTCTCCCTGTGGCTGGCAGCTCCACCCCATTCCACTACAGAGTATGGCAAGCAGGTGTCTGCCAATGTGGTGGCACAGGTGTAGTCCCAGGCAATCTGCTTTCCACCCTTCCATGATAGCATAGTGGCTCCATCAGGACGCTTTTGACTTCCGTCAGACCTCTGCACTTGGGGTTCCCGTTGAGCTGGGCAACGGGCTGTGGCGAGGCTTCTCTTTATAATGTCATTGACCTCCTATGCCTGGCATACTTCCCTTCGCTGTGTGACACACGAGGCCCTGAAGTTCGAATGATCGCTGTGCCCTCCCCAAAATACACCTATGTTCCGGGGGGGGGGGCGGCTAGGCAAAGAGAAACCCGTCCAATGGCCTGTGGGTTAGCGGTCCCCAAAGGGAGGAATTTGGGGAAACACTAACAAAAAAATTTCCCTGGGGTGGGGGGGCCTTCATGAGGGGGACAGCTTTGCCTTTTTTCTGAGACTTAGACAGCATTGTGTTGGCGTTTTTTTCCATATCGTTTTGCCCCAAGGGATGTTTGTGTTCTTTGGGAGGGGGGTCTACTGGGGGAATTTTAAAGGATGTCCACCGAATCGCTGCTTCAGTAAACCGGGGTCTTGAGTCCTCCCCGTCTTAAAGTGTTGGGGAACAATCTTTTTGATAATGCCTGGACCCAAAACACGAAGCAAAAAAAGCAGTCGCACGGGGGAGGGTTCCCTGACCCCATTTGACCCTCAGTGACGGGTTCAGTCCCTTTCTTAAGGTTGCCCTCGGGTGTGCTCTATTCGTGGGTTTTGGGGTTTCCAAAAGGGGTGCAACCTCGGAAGTGGTGAGTCTTGGAATGAAAGGGCCCCCTTGTGGGGAGATACAGGCATCAGGGGCATCAAATTGTTTATTCCTCCCCCATTCTCATCAGGTCATTCAATTTGCCCCTTGAGGACTGTGTCGAGGTTGGTGACCCAGGGGGCCCCAAGAGGGCCTGTTGGGGGGGTGATTAGAGCTAGGGAGGATTCTTCACACAGCATTGTTTTTTTTCCCGGGTTCGCCGTGGATGATTTCACACTTGGAGGGTTGAGGATGGTCCTAAGTCTTCCCCTGTGTTTTAAAAGTTGGGTCCCCCCCGGGGACTTTCAGACCCCCCGATGCCATCATCCAGTCCCAGATTTTGAGCTCACTGTGGCTGGAATTTAGTTCTCTTACTGCCAAGCAGAAGAGAAGGGGCTAGGGGGTCCCCTGCTGAACCCCTTTTGATGAAGAATTTTCATGTTCTCCAAACAAAAAAATTTGGGGGTTTGCTGTAGCCAGCTAAATAAAGGGAAAAAGACTGGGGAAAACCGATCCCCAAACAGCTGGAAAGAAGCATCTTCTTCACCAAAAAAAGGGCTTTTTCTAAAATCAATTTTGACCCCGGGCCTTGCTTTGGTAGGTCCCTATGTGGCTTTGCTGATGAGGCAGCTTCACTCCTTGAGGCCCAAAGCCCAGTTGGTGTGGGGGGGTTAAATGGCAGCTTCTAAAAAATGTTTTTATGTGTTTTGGGGCAACGGACGGCAAAGTGGTTTCCAACCCAAGGGTTGATTCCCCCATCCTTCTTCAACGCACATATGGCTCCAAAAAAAAAAAGGTTTAATTTCTCTGGGGGTTCGCCCGCCAGGGCGTTTTTGAGAAAGTTTTTAACCTGTGAGAAGAATTGATGCAGATGCACCGAGTATGGATTTACCATCTCTTTGAGGTGCTGAGGTGAATTCCAGCGTAACCTCCTTAGTCCTTCTGAAATGACACAATCGCTCTATAGACTTCCCCATTCTGGGAAAATTAATTGATAGTGATGGGGTCTTCCCCAGGGTTGTTTTTGATGGCATGGTGCCCGGTTGGATGCTTATTCTTAGTGCTTGGGCTGTGGTCTATCTTTGGGTACAGTGTCGCACTTGCAATTATTCGGGTTGCTCCCACTGTGTTACCTTCTTCGATTTTTTTGTAACCTGTGCGCAGATTTTTTCCCTTTTTAGTGGGGCTTTTCTTGGGGTTTTTACCTCTTGATTCCCGGTGATGGGGGAGAGGGACACAATTATCCCTTTTGGGCAGTTGCCCCTGCCTTTATAACTGACGTGGTTGCATTTGCCCCCGTCTCTCAGGAACTGCATGAGACATTTCCCAACAGGGTAGGTTGCGCAGCTTGGATGGTGCCCGGGCTTCTAAATTGGTGGAAACCCCCATTCACCTGCTTAAAAAGGTCTGTGAATTTTTCCCTGCTGCATTGAGCGAGCCGCTTTAGGGATGGGGATAGGTTACTGCTAGCAGTGGATTTAAATGCCAACAGAAGGTTATCACAAGTGAGGAGGTTGCCATAGGAATTGTCATCTGCCTCTGGAGGCTGTGGGCTGCTCTCTGCTGGGGGCATATGTGATCCCGCACACCCATTGTGTGCACGAATGTGGCCATCCCTGTTGCGTGCTCGAAACTCTCCACACACCTGACATGTGCCTCTTCTTTCATTGTTGGGTACACTGTTTCCCTGGCTTTGTGGCTGGCTGGCTTCATCATCTGCCATACCTCAAACTGTGTGGTAAGCCCAGGCTGAAGGGAAAATGGCGCATGGCACATACCGCATGTAGTTCATGGTGGTGGTGGGGGGAGGAGAGGGGTCTCCCGTCCTTGTGGTGGGCGGTGGAGGAAAGGGAGGAGTGGAAGATGTGATGAGGCGGAGTAGGGCACTCACTCCCTCCCAGGACAAGTCACTATACACCACAATGCTCTGTGCACCTGTTACTATACACCACTATATATATGATGTATATATGATATATATATATATATATAATATATATATATATATATATATATATATATATATATATATATATATATATATATATAGTATATATGATAGCTGTCATATATACTATGTGTTGGAATCAACACATCATCAGGAGCTTGCAACACAAAAGGCCTAGAGCTATCATTCTACTACCCCCGTGGTTGTTTTGCATCCTGTATCACTTGGTTTGCAATATTTGCGCATATATATATATATTATATATATAATATATATATATATATATATATATATATATATATATATATATATGCCCTCCCTGGGCAACCGCCCAGGGAGGTACTACCGTCCTGCCAAGTGAGTGTAAAACGTAAGCCTGTAATTGTTCTACACGATGGTAGGATTGCTGGTGTTTTTTCTGTCTCATAAACATGCAAGGTTTCAGGTACGTCTTGCTACTTCTGCTTACACTTAGGTCACACTACACATACATGTACAAGCATATGTATACACACCCCTCTGGGTTTTCTTCTATTTTCTTACTAGCTCTTGTTCTTGTTTATTTCCTCTTATCTCCATGGGGAAGTGGAACAGAATTCTTCCTCCGTAAGCTATGCGTGTTGTAAGAGGCGACTAAAATGCCAGGAGCAAGGGGCTAGTAACCCCTTCTCCTGTATATATTACTAAATATGAAAGGAGAAACTTTTGTTTTTCCTTTTGGGCCACCCCACCTCGGTGGGATACGGCTGGTGTGTTGAAAGAAAGATATTATATATGCAAAAGAACCACAGGGGGAGTTGAATGATAGTTCTAGGCCTTTCATGTTGCAATGAGGTAGGAGAAGCTAGGCAGCTAAGTGCCAGAAATATGAATCAGAGTATTAAAACATTAGAAGACAGCCACCCCACTACCACTGCTATGGTAGTAATGACCTAGAAAACAGTATTTATGACATGACAAATATAAAAAATCGGTCAGACTGTTATATCTTCAGTGTTTTATATCGTATCGCAATCCGAATTTTTGACAATTGTCATGTCACTAATGCTATGTTTGCTTAGCTGGCCTAGCTTCTACCTCATTCAAGCTAAAACATTCCCCTGATCTTTGAACTTTCTTCTCATTTCTGCAACATTACAAGCCCTTAGTGTTTAAAACTCCGGATTTAAATCATATCATATTTAAAAACAAAAGTGTATAATGAGTTTAAAATTATTCGGTACGTGACGTATGTGATATACTGAATGCATTACTCCTAAAGAAATATTTGTAATTAGAAACACTTGAAGTACCTTCACCCACATCCCTCCTGTGGTTGTTGTTCGTTGGTGATTGCTTGTTTTGTGACTAGTTACAACAGTATAAGGTAAATATAATGGGTGTTATATCTTGTTCACTCCCATGTGTTATCCTTGTGTTGGCAGGTGAAGGTAGCTGATGCAGAGGGTCAGGTGGTCCGTATAGGAGAGGCAGGAGAGCTGTGCGTCAGGGGTTACTGTAACTTTCAAGGTTACTGGGGAGACCCGGAGAAGACTCAAGAAACTATGGGTGGTGACAGGTGGTTGAAAACTGGGTAAGTAACGTGTTTACATGTAAGATAACAGCAGCTGTGCGTACGCTGCTGCTGCTGTTGCTACTGCTGCTGTTGCTACTGCTTTTGCTACTGCTCCTACTACTACTACTGCTCCAGCTGCTGCTGTTGCTACCGCTCCTACTACTACTACTGCTCCAGCTGCTGCTGTTGCTACTGCTCCTACTACTGCCCCAGCTGTTGCTACTGCTCCTACTACTACTACTGCTCCAGCTGCTGCTGTTGCTACTGCTCCTACTACTGCCCCAGCTGTTGCTACTGCTCCTACTACTACTACTGCTCCAGCATCTGCTGTTGCTACTTCTGCTACTACTGCTCCAGCTTCTGCTGTTGCTACTGCTACTACTACTCCTCCAGCTGCTGCTGTTGCTCCTACTACTACTACTGCTCCAGCTGCTGCTGTTGCTACTGCTTCTGCTGCTGCTACTACTACTACTACTTCTGCTGCTGTTGCTCCTGCTGCTACTACTACTGCTGCTCCAGCTGCTGCTACTGCTCCAGCTGCTGCTGTTGCTCCAGCTACTACTGCTCCAGCTGCTGCTGTTGCTCCTGCTACTACTGCTCCAGCTGCTGCTGTTGCTCCTGCTACTACTATTACTGCTCCAGCTGTTGCTCCTGTTACTACTACTACTACTACAGCTGCTTCTGTTGCTCCAGCTACTACTGCTCCAGCTGCTGCTGTTGCTCCTGCCACTACTGTTCCAGCTGCTGCTGTTGCTCCAGCTACTACTGCTCCAGCTGCTGCTCCTGCCACTACTGCTCCAGCTGCTGCTGTTGCTCCAGCTACTACTGCTCCAGCTGCTGCTGTTGCTCCTGCTACTACTACTGCTCCAGCTGCTGCTGTTGCTACTGTTACTACTACTACTGCCCCAGCTGTTGCTACTGCTCTTGCTTCTACTACTGCCCCAGCTGCTACTGCTGCTACTGCTCCTCCTACTACTGTTCCAGCTGCTGCTGTTGCTACTGCTCCTGCTACTTCCCCAGCTGCTGCTGTTGCTTCTGCTCCTACTACTACTGTTCCAACTGCTGCTGTTGCTACTGCTCCTGCTGCGGTCAATGATCACGTGAGGTCAACTTTTCCTAAGCTGTCTGGGAATTAGCGTGGGGTGTTACCGAGCACCATGGCTTGCTGTAGTGCTTTAGAATCTCATGTTAGAGTGTTGAAGAAGGAGGTTTTACTTCTTCAGGAGGAAAATAGGAGACTGAAGCTTTGCCTAGATGGGTCTGGGAGTGTTAGGTGGTAGGAGTTGGTAAGGAGGAAAAGGTTACCAGCAGTGAGTTCACAGTTCAAGAAGAAGGAAGATAAGGAAGGTTAATAGAGAAGATGTGAAGGTAGGAAATCGATTTTCTGTTTTCCGGATGAGTGTACTTTAGTGGTTAATGAGGTTAAAGGTACCACTGACTCCCCTGATAAGGTAAAAAATATTCTGATTGTTGGAGACTCTCAGGTAAGATATATGGACTGTGCTTTTTGTAACAGAGATAGGAAGGTCAGACAGAGGGTGTGCCTCCCAGGAGCTGCTGTTGGTGACATAGTCAGCAGGTTGGATAATATTATGTCAGGTAATGGAAACTAGCCCATTATCTGTTTTAGTGCTGGTGGAAATGGCATCAGGTAGGGCAGGAGACAGGAGCTGCTGTATGAGTACAGGTCAAACATAGATGTAGTCAGGTCAAAGGAAGGGATCACAGTCATATGTAGCATCTTGCCTAGAAGGGGAGTGGGCAATGAATGAATATCCAAGGAAATTAGTATAAATTGCTGGCTAGACAGTTACTGCAAGAAACTTGCAATCCCATTCATTGATAACCGGAACAAATTCTATGGCAGACATGATATGTATGCAAGGGATAGGGTCCATCTCTCTGGGGCTGGAGTGGTTACATTAGCCAATTCGATTGAGGGGGTAATTGATGACTTGTCTAGAACTTTAAACTGATAGATTATAGAGGTATGGGTGTTTGTAGGAAACAATTTGGCTGCAATATTAGGGTTGAAAACAGATATTGCCAGGATACTGCAGGGATATGTTTAAAAGACAATATTGAAAATAATGTTGCTAGTAAAGGCAAAGCAATTGTTCAATAAACAGAGAGAGATAGTAGAGGGCAACGAATGACTAGCTCCCTTAAGGTTTACTATACAAATAGTTGGAATCTAAGAAATAAGATTGATGAGCTAAGATTACTTGCAAGTGCAGGTAATATAGATATTGCTATAATGGAGACCTGGTTCAACTTGAAAGATAGAGAAGTGCCTTCTGAATGCAACATGCAGGGTTGTGAACTATTTCACACTGATAGGGTCAACAGGAAGGGTGGTGGAGTGCCTGTGTATGGTCAGAGATAATTTAAATTGTTGTGTTAGACAAGATATAAGATTAGAAACATTGGACACAGAATCTGTTTGCTACAGTTTCTCGAGGGTCTTGAAAAATTAATTTTGAGTGTGATTTATAGGCCCCCAAACCTTAATAGGGAGTGCAGTAAGCTGCTAAGGAACAAAATTCATAAGGCATCTAGATATGAAAATGTTGTGTTAATGGGAGATTTTATCAATTTTAGACAATGGAACAATGTGACAGGAAATCTTGAGTCTAGTGACTTTCTTGATATGGTTCAGGATTGCTTGTTAAAACAGTTTGTGACAGAACCAACTACAGGAAACAACCTGCTGGACTTGGTTCATGCCAACAAAGAATCACTAATTATCTTGAGGGTAATGATGAGCTTGGGGAAAACGATCACAAATCACTTAGTTTCAACATATCATTGAATTACCCAGATAACTGCAATCAAGTCCCTGTCCCAGACTTCAGCTTGGCCGACTTCATGGGATTGAGGAATTATCTGGGTGGGCTAAATTGGGATGACCTGACTATGGGTCAGGTAGGTGGGGTTGGTTGCCAATATGATGTATTTCAGAGCATAGTTCTAGCTGCCCAGACAACTTTTGTTCCGAGTAGGGAAATTAGATCTAACAAAAATGATCCCAAATGGATAAACGATAGATTATATATCACTACAAACTGGCATAGTCCCAGACAAGTGGAAAATGGCAAATGTAATACCTATTACTAGGCAGGTGAAGTCCTAAGCTTCGAACTATAAACCAATAAGCCTTACCTCCATAGTGGGAAATTTATGGACTCAATAATTGCCGAGGCAATTTGTAGCCATCTTGAAAGGCATAAATTAATTAATTTCAACACGGTTTTACAAAGGGGCATTCCCGTCTTATGAATTTACCAACTTTTTTCACCAAGGTATTTGAGGAGGTAGATCATGGTATTGAATATGATATTGTGTATATAGACTTCAGTAAGGCTTTCAATAGTTCCACATCAGAGGTTATTGAGGAAACTTAAGGCACACGGAATAGGAGGAGAAATTTTTTCCTGGCTAGAGGCATGGTTGACAAATAAGCAGCAGAGATTTTGCATAAATGGGGAGAAATCAGAATGGGGACACATCACAAGCGGTGTTCCACAGGGGTCAGTGTTGGGCCCCTTGTTGTTCACAGTTTACATAACATAGATGAGGGAGTAAAGAGTGACATAAGCAAATTTGCTGATGACACCAAAATAGGCCATACAATTCATTCTAAAGAGGACATTAGAGCACTCTAGGATGAAGTGGCAGATGCAGTTTAATACGGACATTACAAAGTTCTAAATGTTGGACAGGAAAATAACCATGCCACATATAAACTAACATCCATACTTTATCTTCCCTCCTCACTGACAGTCCCACCTTTGACACAGACTCCCTTTTCGATTTTTTGACAGCAACAGATTTATTACACAAACTTCCTCTTCAAGGGGGGCTCCTTGGCGTGGTGAAGAGGCTCTTGGTCTAGGAATTAACCTATCGTTTCTTCCCAGAAAACCTAATTACCCCCCAATCCCCCCTCCCCTACCCCCTCCTCCCCATCCCCCCTTTTTCCCCTTTTCCTCCTCCTCCTCCCCACCCTCCCTTTGCCCTTCCTTTTTTTTGTCCTTTGGGATTTCCCCCACAGGCGGCTATTTCCCCAGGTGGGGGAAAGGGAAACCGGGGGTCCACCCTTCCGTTGGGTTTTTGGGGGTGGCGTAGTTTCCCGTGGAATCGGGATTGCCTAGGGATGTCCCGATCCCTCCCGGGTACCCCGGGAGTAGTTTGGGGGTGTCCTTTTGGCCGGGGGGTGGTTTCTGAAGCCCCCTTTCGGATTCCGGGGGTGGTCTGAAGGAGGTATGTTTTGTGGCGGTATCCGGCCCCCCCCTTTTTTTGTCCACCGAGGTATCGGAAAATGTGAGGTTGCTACCCCAATTGGGGTTTTACTGGCATAAGGGTATAGGGAGGGGTTCCTGCGCATCTGCGCTCTAGGGGTGTCGATCCTTTGGGGCGGAGGGAGTTTTTCGGCCTTTCTTTCCCTCCGGGAAAACCCCCCTCCCGGCCCCCCCTTTTTTTTTTTTTTTTTTTTATTTTTATTTTCTTTTCTTCTTTCTTTTTTTTTCTTAAAAACAAAAAAAAAGAAAAACCTAACCATGGCAGCCCTAGTCCATGAACCGGTACCCCCCGGGCCCCTTCTTGATCCCGCCCCCCCGTTCTGACCCCCCTGTCTTTGGCCCATCTTAGACATTCCTCATGCCTCTGTACCTTTTCCGGGTGCTTTTTCCCTCCCCCGTTCGGGTACGGGCCCGGACTGACTCCTTCGATTTATCAGACCTTCGCTCTCCTCTGACTATGCTTCCGGCCTCTCCCTCTCGTGGGGAATTTTTTCAAATCCCCGACCCGTTCCCCACGTCGGACCAACTCGTCCCACGCCAAAACGCAACGAAAATTTTTACCTCTATGTTTTCTCCACCTTACCTTTTTGTTCTTCTCAGAAAAGAGACATCCTTAAATTTTTAAAGTATTTGGGGTGAAGTGGGACTAAATTTTTTTTCATTTTACACCAACCCTCTACTGCCTATCTTCTGCCAAAGTATTGGAAGGCACTCCTACGCCTGTTGGTAAAGTATTTTTTTTCATGCCTTAGAGCGGTAGCGTATTCCCGTACAGAATGCTCCCCAGGCTCGTGAGCTCCTCTTTTTTTCCCATATAATACTGTTCCTGTCCCCCTTAAAAAAAACATCTTCCCTAAATTCTTGAGTGGTTACCTTTATTTGCCCCATACCATAGTTCAACAAAATTTCCAGACATTGGCACCGACATTTGAACAGCTGGAACCCCAAGATCTCCCAACCCCAAAGGTAGACACTTTACGTTCTTCCGCCCGGGGGGGGAGACAACCCCCTACAATGTGGCCGTTTAACTTTTGCAGCCGAGAACCCCCATCCTCAGTTTATATAGCAGGACATGGGTTTTAAAAATTTCGAAAGGTGACCCTACACCACAACATGAGAAATTGCGGGTTTGATTTGGCCATCCACGAAATTTTGAGATCTTCGCCGAATGCCCAGTCTGTGGTGCCGTGACCATTCTAATACGTCTTGCAATCGATCTCCCTTTCCCAACTGTAGGGGCTCACCCTTCGTCTCGCCTTTTGTCAGGTCTATTTAACGAGGGGGAAATCCGTTACCTCAAAACGAAGTCCCCCTTATGCCATGACGGTTTCTCATCTCCGCCCCCAAGGGGAACTCCCACGTGTTTCTTATTCCCGTTTTTCAAAACGCCCCCCCACTTCTGGTACCCATCTTCTACACCCACCTTGTGGTTACCCTCCCAAATCACCCCGTATCTAATCCTTTTGTTCCTCGGCTCAACTCCCTACTTAAAACGCCTCACTAATCTCGCTTTTGGGTTTTCTCTCACAACCTCATATCGACGAGCCCTCGTACGACCCCTCTTCCCAATCGTCCCTTACTTCTAAAAAAGCAAAAAAAGGGTTGGGTAACACCTCCTACCCATCTTCCCCTCCTATTTTACCCTCCCGTTTTGTCCCTTTTTCTTCCCCCTCCACGGGCTCAGTTACAAGTGCAGAGTTCCCCTCCCCCCTCGAAATGTCCCTTTCCTCCCCTTTTCCCCCCCAAGTTTTCCCTTCTGCCACCTCCCATTCCTGTCTCTTCTTCCCCCTGCCCGCTTCTCCATTCCTCCACCCTTTCGCCCCCCCCCTCCCTTTGGGTACGCCAATACATTTTCCAACTTACTCTCCTCCCCCCTACCATCCCAAATTTTGTCTCCCTACAATTTCCTAAATTTCCGAAACACTTGAACCCAATCTTGAATATATTGCAGAGACCAAACCATCAATGGACACTGATCCACCCCGCTCTTTCTTTTCCCCTCTGCTCCACTGCGCAACCCCTTTTCTTAAACACGCACCGTTCCTTCGCTGCTTAACATTTTCCACTGCCTTCCGCTTGGATTTTTCAAACCCCTCTATCCATAGGCCCCTTTTCCCCGGGTTTTCAAGTATTTTTTATCATTCCCAAATCGGGCCTTTTTACATGGAAATACCGGCCTCGGGGGTAATGGGGGGTGATTTTAAATGTTACTCTCCCTTTTTGCCCCTTTGGTGTTTGCTTACAAAACCCAAAAATTAACTTTTGCTGTTATTTTCACTTCAGGTATAATTTATTTATTCTTCAATCCTTTTCCTGATGGGACCTTTAATGAAATCCCCTTCTTCTCCGCACTGATTTTCCGACCATCAGCATTTGTTCATACTTCCGCATTACACCACCCTAATCCCCTTAAAAGGGTGGTTCGCTCTGTTCTTTATATCTCTCTCCTTCTCGGGCTTATCATTCCGTTTTTGCCTTTCCCTTTTTTTCGTCTTTAAACCCCCACCGATTCTGTTACTTGGTGTTTTAATCCACCATTTCCTCTGGGGGGGTCTCACTGTGATTCCCCGGGGAAATTTAGTTGGGCTTTTCTTCCACCCACCCCCTCCATGTTTTAAATACAGGTACTCACACCCATTTTGTCCCCGGGTCATACTCTCTTTGCATCGATCTCTCAGTTTGTCTTCCCCCACGCATTTTGACTTTACTTGGGCTGTTCTCCCGGACTTAATGACAGTGATTTTCCCATCATTCTTACTTCCCTTCATATTGCCCCCTCTTCGCACCCCCCGCTGGGAATTTTAAACGGGGAAAATTTGGAACCTTTTTCTCACACCTGAGTTTTAAAGAGGGCCTTTTTTCTCCTCCATCGAGAGCTTTTACAAACCCCCTTCTCGTCCCCCGTTTTCCCGCAGCTTCTCATTCTATACCCCAAACTTCGGGGAGGCATTCTCAGAAAAGCGTGCCTGGGGTTCCTGCTTGTGCTCGTGCAGACTTTGAAAAGCGCTGCATGGGGCAGGTACCGGACAATAGAACCACAGAGCGACTCCTGATTTTAACAAAGCGTGCATCCGTCACCGTGTCATCCGTGACCAAAGCACTTGCTGGCGAATTAGTTCCCCTACCTCGCTTCCTTATGAGTGCATCTGGAAAAAAGTACGAAAACTAGGGAAATATTTTTTTCCCGACCCGGGGTCCTGTTCTGCAGGGTTTCCCGGGGTTTATATAGCAAACCCCTAGATGTTCCAATGAAATTGGCAATTCCCGGTCCATTTTCCCGGGACTCCATCTTGCCCCTCATTTTTTCCTCAAAATTGCCAGAGAGTTAGCACCCTTGGGGCTTTTTTTCTCTTTGAGAAGAACAGTATAAAGGCCTTTTTCATTCAAGAACTGGAGGGGAACACTCTCGTTGTCGATCTCGGCAGCGGGCCCACGACATTAAATCGTATGCTACAAAATTTCATCAGTCAGCCCTTGCGTCCTATTCGCCTTTTTCAATTTATTTGGTCCAAGGGTTCTTCCACAGCTGTGGAAATCCCCCATTGTTCTCCCTTTCGCAAACCAGGACTACGGGACAAAGAAACCTCCCCTATCGTCCCCTTGCCCTTTCCATGCAGTTTGCAAAGTAATGGGAAAGTCAGTAAAATAATGTTTTGTTGGTATTTAAGACAACAACAGCTCTCCACCGTCAATATGCTTTCGTAAGGGACGTTTTTACCCTAGACCCCTTTCTGCGCTTTTATAGTATGTTCGTAAAGCCTTTGCAAAAAACCACTCGTTATTGCCTATTTTTTGACCTTTAGAAGCATAGACCAAATTGGGGATAATATTTTAGCCCAAGCCCACCCTTAGGCCTTCGGGAATCTACCTCCTTCCTTAAGAACTTTTTAACTGACAGGGATTTCCCCTGTTTGGGTTAATAATGTGCTCTCCCCGGCCCTTTTTCCAAGCTGAAGGTGTCCCCCAGGGGTGTTCTGAGCACAACACTTTTTCTCCTTTCTTTATGATTTGGGGCCCCTATCCCTCAAAAATTTGGTCATCACTCTATGTTGATGACTTCGCTATTGCCGGCAGGCCTGACTGCCCTCCTTACAGTTTTCTCTCCACATCGTCGACCGTGTTTCCAATTGGGGCCCCCACACAGGGGGTTTTAAAATTTTTCCCGCACTAAAACCCCCCAAAACACTTTTACTAGACGCTCTGTCATCTCCGATCATCCTTTGTACCTCTATGGCTACGTATCCCTGAACGTGATCAGCAAGTTTTTTGGGCCTCCTCTTTGATCGTAGGGTTTTCCTGGAAACCTCACATTCCCTCTGAAGGCACTTGTCACAGCCCCCGAACCTTTTAAAACCCTTGCTCATCTTTCGTGGGGAGCGATCGTCGAACCCTCCCTTTACCTAATTCCACCCTTATTTTATCGAAACTTGATTATGGTGACCAATCATCAGCGGCATCTCCCGCAAATCTCTCTAGCCTTAACCCCCAAATTAACAAAGATTACGTTTATGCCCTTTGGTGCTTTTCGCTCTTCCCCTGTCGAAAGCCCTAGCAGAAGCGAACGTTCCATCCTTTTCCATCGCCTGATGCCCATTGCCCCCCGCTACTATGTCGCTCTCATGATCCCGCAATCCTTCCCTTTATAGAAAGGTATGATATTAGTAACTTTTTTATTTTTCGCCCCCTGCTTACTCCGTCCCTTCTCTCTTTGCCTTCATTCGCCTTGCTTCTCTTCAACTACCACCTTTTTATGTAAGTACATCCCTTTTCCCTACCCCCCTGGGAAGTTCCAGCTGTTCGAGTTGTTCTTTCTCCCCCCCCTTGCTCGAAAACCCAACTGTCTACAGTCCCCTTTCCCCCTCTCTTTTTCTTTGACCACTTTACCTCATTCTCATGCCATTGCTGTGTACCGATGGCTCCAATCTTTTGAGGCGTAGGATTCGCAGCAGTGTTTCCGGACAGCGTCGTACAAAGGGATTTACTATCTTCAGCTAGTATTTTACTGCTAATTATATGCCTCCTTACCCTTATCCGTATTGCTCTATGCCTGTGCATCATTTGTGGTTGTCTCAGATCCTTAGTCTTTACGGGAAAAAAAATTTGATACACCTCACCCCTTTGTCCCCCGTATCCAACTTTTCTACGCCGAAACTTTACTAAGCATAAAGATATTGTTTTTTGTTTGGGGCCCTGGCATGTTGAGACAGGGCAATGAACAGGCAGACACTGCTCCGGTCAGCAGTAATGACCTACCAGTTTCTTATAGAGGGTTTTCCATGTACGGACATTTTTCTGTAATATCTTCCCACCTTTACACCCGTTGGGAACAAAGTTGGTCTCTATCTCGGCAACAAACCAGTCTATTAAACCGAGTATAGGGTTTCTGGCCCTCTTCTTTTCACCAGTGCGAGGTGGGAGACTACTCTCTCCCGTCTTGCATTGGCCAACTCGTCTTTCTCCCTGGATATCTCATGGAGAGGCCTTGCTCCTCTCTGTGGAAATTTTCCAAGCTCCATTTTCAGTCACCACATTCTTTGGGCTGCCCACTTTATCAAAGAGCCCGAATTTCCTCTGTCGTCGCTTTGCCCCGCTGCTCTTCTTTACCTTCCCTTCTCGCTGAGGCCCACTTTTCTCCGGACTCTCTCATTGACTTTTTGACAACGACTGACTTTCTTCACAAATTCTGATACTTTCCAGCCCTTTCTACTTTAATCTCTTGTACCCTCACCCCCGTACTTCCCCTTCCCCCCCTGTTTTCGTAACCTCGATCTCCCCTCTCCCTTCTGCCTCCAATTCCCTTGCTTTCCTTTCCCCACCCTCAGGCTGATAGCCCTTGTGGGGTTAGCGCTTCTTTTTTATTTTAATAATAATAATAATAATTACCAAACTTTTTATTTTACCACTTTACATCCTCCCACCTTCAAAACCCACCCTTTTTTATAAATCTCTGCCCTCACTAGTCTCAACTAGAGTAGATTAATCTGTCAGTGCACCCTACCCTTGTTGGTTTAACACTGAGTTTTGATTATAATAATCCTTGGTGTGTTGAAGAGGCTTTTGGTCTGAAGAATTGGACCTTTTGATCTTCTTACTCTGACCAAACCTAACTGCCCCCTAATTCTTTCCCAACCCCTATCTCATTCCTTTTCCCAATTCCTTCCCTCTCCTGGTTTCTGCCTTTGGGGTCTTCCTCTCCGAAATTCTAGCTCTTAGGTTGGGGGAAGGGTGTTGCTGTCCATCCCATTTCATTGAGGCCCTTGGTGGTGGTGGTGTTTGCAGTGGAATCTGAATCATTTGGGGATGTTTTGACGCACCCTCTGGAGTTCCAGATGACAGCTTACTATGTTCTTGGTGATAAGTGTATCTCTAGAGGCTGCCTGTCAGTTCCAAGAGGTGGTGGTGCAGCAGTTTTCTGACTGTCCCCCTCTTCAAGGGAGTCTCCTTGTCACACTGAAGAGGCTTTTGGACTGAGGAATTGAACCTTCTGGTCTTCTTTCTCAGACCAAACCTAATTACCCTCACCCCCCTGTCCCTGCCCCATCCTCCACATCCCTCCTTTCCCAACCCTCCCCTTTTCCCTTTTCTGTTTTCAGCCTTTGGGGTCCTCCCCTCAGGCATTCTGGTTCCTAGGATGGGGAAAGGGTATCGTTGTCCATCCCATTCCATTGAGGTCCTTGGTGGTTGTGTAGTTTGCCATGGAATCTGGATTGTCTGGGGATGTCTGGATCCCTCTCTCGTCTCCTGGAGAGAGGTTTACAATGTCATTAAGGTAACGAGTGGATCTGTGGAGGCAGCCTGGTGGATTCCAGGTGGTGGTGGCGAAAGAAGGTATGCCTTGTTGGAGGTATCCGACCCCCCCCCCTCTCTCTTGTCCACCAAGGTGGCTTGGTGGATAAGAGGTTGATATCCTAGATTGCTGGTTTACTGGCATGAGGAGTAGGGTATAACAGGTTTCATGCTGAATCTGCACTACTGGCTGCTTTGAGGTCCATTTGGGCACAGAGCCTCTTCAAGGGGGGTACCTTGATGCAGCAAAGAGGCTCTTGGTCTAAGGAAATAAACCTTTTGGTCTCCTTCCTCAGACCGAATCTAAGTATCCCCCCAATCCTTCCTTCCCTATCCCATCCTCCCCATCCCCCCTTTTTTCCCCTTTCCTCCAACCCTCTCCTTTTCCTGTCCCATTTGTAGTCTCTGAGGTCCTCCCCTCTGGCATTACAGTTTGTAGGTAGTGGGAAATGTGCTGGAGTTCTTCCCACTCTGTACGGTCACTCGGGGGTGGTGTAGTTTGCCATGGAATCTGAATTGTCTGGAGGTGCCCTGCACCCTTCCCTGATTTCCAAGAAGTGGGTGGGGTGTCCTGTAGGTGATAGCTGTATCTCCAGAGGCTGCTTAATGAAACTAAGACACATATGCAACATCTGGGCATCTTTATTATAGACATTTCGCCATCCAGTGACTATCAATACAAATTCCAGGACATAACTTGAAGACAGTAGAACTATATACAGAAAATGAGGTAATCAGTCCCTCAGCCTTGGAGTTGGTGCGAAGAGCACCGTAGGCTGCTTGTCGGTTCAGGGAGGTAATAGTCGAAGGAGGTATACTTTGTGGTGGGTTTTCCACCTCCCTTTCTTTTGTCTGCCGAGGTGGCTCAGTAGATGTGAGGTTGCTATCCCAGAGCGCTGGTTTACTGACATGAAGGGTAGCATATGGCACGGGTTCCATGCTGCATCTGCACTGCTTGTGGGCTCGCGACACTCTCAGATGAGAGGAAGAACTTACAGCCCTCCTATGCCTTCTAGTGACTGTCCCTCCATTGTTTCGCTTTTTTTCTTTCCTTTCTTTTTTTTTAAAATAACAAGAAAGAAGCACCATTATCATGGAGTCTTTGTTCTGTGATAACCCTCCTCCTCTGAGGCCACTTTCTGTTCCCACATCCTGTTCTGGACCTTTCTCTAGACTCTTCTCATACCCCTGTACCTTCTGCTGGTGATGCTTTGTCACCTGCTCCAGGTGCTGAGGTGCCACCCATTTCTGTTAATGCCTCTGCTTCTTGCACGCCTTTGACAATGCATCCGGCTTCCCCAAATATGGTGCGATGGTTTTGGATTGCTCACCTCCCTCAGGTTGGGCCACCCGCCATACTACTAAACAAACCAGACCACATACTGACGACGGTTCTTCTATGTCTACCCAAAAACGACCTATGCACCATGTTTACAAGTATGCAGTAGGCTAAATTCTTTTCCCTACAACTGACATCTCCAACTGATTATCTTTCTGACCATAGTATCGATAAAGCCCTTTCACGACATGTTACCTCTTCAAGGGGGGCTCCTTGGCATGGTGAAGAGGCTCTTGGTCTGAGGAATTAGACCTGTTGGTCTCCTTCCTCAGACCGAACCTAATTACCCCCCAATCCCCCCTTCCCAATCCCATCCTCCCCATCCTCCCTTTTTCCTTTCCTCCTCCTCCCCATCCCTCCCTTATTCCCTTCCTCTTTCTGGCCTTTGGGATTCATCCCACAGGCCTACTGGTTCCTAGGTAGGGGGAAGGGTACCGGGGTCAATCCCATTCTGTTGAGGTTTTTGGTGGTGGTGTAGTTTGCCATGGAATCTGGATCGCCTGGGGATATCCCATTCCCTCTCTGGTCTTCTGGAGGGTCGCTTTGGGTGTCTTTCAGGCAACGGGTGTATCTCTGGAGGCTGCCTTTCAGATTCTGGGGGTGGTGGCCAAAGGAGGTATGCTTTGTGGTGGATATCCGGCCACCCTCTCTTTTGTCCACCGAGGTAGCTCGACAGATGTGAGGTTGCTATACTAAATTGCTGGTTTACTGGCATGAAGGGTAGGGTATGGCATGGGTTCCATGCTGCATCTGCACTACTTGTGGTGTTGAGGTCCTCTTGTGCGTGGAGGGTGATTTCCAGCCCTTTCATTCCTCCTAGGAACTATTCCTCCCCGTTCCCCCTTTTCCTTTTTTTATTTTCTTCTTTCTATTTTGTTCTTAAAAACAAAAAGAAAGAAGTAACCTAACCATGGAAGCCCTAATCCACGAACCTGCTACCCCCGGGCCCCTTACTGATACCGCACCCCATTCTGACCCTGCCTCGTTTTTTTGACCACTCTTTGGACACCTGATGCCCCTGTACCTCTTGCAGGTGCTGTTTCATCACCAGCTTTAGGTAGCGGGGTTTCGACTGACTCCTCCGATTTGTCTGACCTCTGCCCTCCTTTGACTATGCTTCCGGCCTCTCCCTCTATGGTCCAGCAATTTTCGAATTGCCAGCCGTCCCATGTTGGACCAACTCTGGTCCCACTTCTAAACACCAACGACAAGCTCCTGATGATGTTACTTTGTTACTTTCCCATTCTAATCAGAAAAGACCGACACGTCACGCACTCCCTCTCCACACTCAGTATCGGACCACACAATGGACTAAATTCTTTACTTTAAGACCGACTTCTAATGTCTATCTTTCCTACCATAGTATTGGCAAAGCTCTCCTACGCCATGTTGGTAGAGATATTTCATTTCATGCTCTCAAGAGCGATATGTGCATCGTCACTGTCCAGAATGCTACCCAAGCTCATTATCTTTCTCTCCTTTTGCATATCGATACTACTCCTATCACTATTGAAAAACATCTTTCTCTCAACTCTTTTAGTGGTATTGTCATTCTCCCCATACCATAGTCCAACAGAATTTCCAGACATGTGGCAATGACATTCTTGAACAACTGGAACCCCAGGATTTCCCAATCCTCAAAGTAGACATTTATGTCCTTCCTGCCCGCGGGCAGAGACGATACCCTTGCAATGTGGCTCGATTAACTTTCGACAGCTGTGAACTCCCATCCTCTGTTTATGTTGCAGGACATTGGTTACAAGTTCAAAAGGTGATCCCTACACCACAACAGTGTAGAAATTGCTGGCGTTTTGGTCACCCAACGAAATATTGCAGATCTATAGCTGAATGCCCAGTCTGTGGTGCCAATGACTATTCTAATACATCTTGCAGTCGACCTCCCTCTTGCCTTAATTGTCATGAGGCTCACCCTTCATACTCTCGCCGTTGCCAGGTCTATTTAAATGAACGTGGAATCCATTGCCTCAAAGAGGCAGAAGGCCTCCCTTATGCTATGACAGTTTCTCATCTCCACCTCCAACGGAGACTACCCCGTATTTCTTATTCTCGTGTTTCAAAACGTCCCCTGACTTCTGGGGTCCCATCTTCTGCAGCCTCCTCTGTGGTTACCCCTTCCTTAGCCACTCTGGTATATAATTTTTTTGTTGTCCTGGGCTCTGATGTCCCTACTACAACACCTCAGTCTGTTCTCACATCTTTGCGCTCTTCCTCACAAACCCCGGTATCGACAAGACCTCGTATGACACATTATACCAATCACCCCTCTACTTCTCAGAAGTCCAAAAAATCCCCATTGCTCAAACCTTCTTTGCCCCCCTCCTTCCCTTCTTCCACCTCCGCATTTTACCTTTCCAGTCTCTGTGCCTAGTTCTTCCCCCTCTCTCTGGCTCTATTACAAGTGTGGAGGTTCACCCTTCTCTTCATACTATGCCTTCCACCCCCATCCCCTTACTAATTTCTCCCTCTTCTGTCACCTCCCAGGTTTCTGCCTCTTCTGTTCCCTCCCACACTTCTTCTCCAGTCCCCTACACTCTTTTGTACAGTCCATTACTGTCCCAATCTTCACTCACCCTGGTCCTTCTACCTCCAATATTGTCTCCCATACATCTTTGAATTCAGAAACACTTGAAGCCATTTCAGAATACATTGCAGAGACTAAACCTTCAATGGACACTGATCCTCCACCTGTTCCTTCTCTTCCCTCTCCTCCATCTCCACAACTCCATTCTTTGCAACACTCATTTCCTTCGCTGCTTGAATGTCTTCCGATGCCACCGCACATTGACTTTGCTAACCCCTAACCGTAGGTGCCATTCCCTATGGATTCCTGGTATTTTCCTCATTGCCAATCATGGCCTATTTACAGTGGAATATCCGTGGCTTCAGGGGTAATCGGGGTGAGCTTCAGATGTTGCTTTCCAGGTTTTTCCCTGTTGGTGTTTGCTTACAAGAACCAAAATTACACTCAGCTGTTTTCCAACCTATCTCAGGCTATAATTTATTGTATTCTTTGGGTCCTTTCTCAGATGGGACCTTTAATGAAAGTGCCCTTCTTCTATGCAATGATATTCTGTACTTTCAACTATTTGTCCATACCTTGCTGCATTACACTGCAGCCTGTATCCACTTGAATAAGCGGTTTACAATATGTTCTTTATATCTCTCTCCTTCTCGAGTATTTTCTATCCCAGATTTTGCCTTTCTTGTTTCATCCTTACCACCACCACTTCTGTTACTTAGCGATTTTAATGCCCACCATTTCCTCTGGGGGTCTCATTGTGACTCACGTGGCATCCAGTTGGAGGCTTTTCTCGCCTCTCACCCCATCCATGTTTTAAATACGGGTACTCCCACCCATTTTGATCCTTGTACTCATACTCTCTCTTGCATCGATCTATCAGTCTGCTCCTCCTCCACTGCACTAGACTTCGCCTGGTCTGTTCTACCAGACTTACATGACTGCAATCATTTTCCAGTCATTTTTACTTCTCCTTCATATTCACCACCTTTCCGTAGCCCTCACTGGCAATTTGATCGGGCAAATTGGGACTTTTTCTCGCAGCTCACTGCTTGTAGTGAGGTTCCTTCTTCATCCTCCATTGATGAGCTCCTACACCTCTTCTCGACATCAGTTTTAACCCCAGCTTCTCATTCTGTACCCCAAACCTCAGGCAGGTATTCTCAGAAGTGCATGCCATGGAGGTCTCCTGCTTGTGCAGTACGTTTGAAACACGCTGCATGGGGCAGGTACTGGTACAATAGAACCAATGAGAGACTTCTTGATTTTAAGCAGAAACGTGTGATCGCTCCTCACCGTGTCATCCGTGGCGCTAAACGCACTTGCTGGCGAGATTGTTTCCACCATCACCTCTGCTTTCTCTATGAGTGCAGTCTGGAAAAAAGTGAGGAAACTGAGTGGTAAATACTCTCCTGACCCAGCACCTGTTCTACGGGTCGCCGGTGTTGATATAGCAAACCCTCTTGACGTTGCCATTGAAATTGGCACTGGTCCGTATTTCCCGGGGGCTCCATCTATGCCCCTCGTTTCTTTCCTCAAAGTCTGCCAGAGAGTTAGTACCCTTGGACTTTTCTTCTCTCAGAGAAGAGCAGTATAATGTGCCTTTTACACTTCAGGAACTGGAGGCAACACTCTCAGCTTGCTGATCATCGGCAGCTGGGCCTGACGACAGTCATATTCGGATGTTAAAACATTTACATCAGTCAGCCCTTGTAGTCCTATTACACCTCTTCAATCTTATTTGGTCACAAGGAGTTCTTCCCCAGCTGTGAAAATCTGCCATTGTTCTCTCTTTCCGCAAGCCGGGTACTACGGGACATGATGCCTTCCACTATCGTCCCATTGCTCTTACTAGTGCAGTTTGCAAAGTGATGGAACGTCTGGTAAATCGACGTTTAATGAGGTATTTAGAGACACACAACAGTCTCTCCACTAGTCAGTATGGCTTTTGTAAGGGCCGATCTACAATAGATCCCTTACTATGCTTGGATACGTATGTTCATGCCTTTGCGCATAACCACTCAGTTATTGCCATATTTTTTGACCTTGAGGAGGCATATGACACAACTTGGAGGTATAATATTTTGGCCCAAGCCCACTCCTTAGGCCTTTGAGGCAATCTACCATCCTTCCTTAAGAACTTTTTAACTGGCAAACATTTAAGTGTTCGAGTCAATAATGTGCTTTCCCCGGACTTTGTCCAAGCTGAAGGTGTCCCTCAGGGATGTTCTGAGTACAACACTTTTTCTCCTTGCTAAAATGATTTGGCCTCTGTTCCATCCAATATTTGGTCATCACTCTTTGTTGATGACTTCACTATTGCTTGTGCAGGCGCTGACTGTCACCTTATTACAGTTTCTCTCTAGCATGCGGTAGACCGTGTTTCCAATTGGGCCACCACATATGGGTTTAAATTTTCCAGCACCAAAACTCACCAAATTACTTTCATTAGATGCTCTGTCATCTCCCATCATCCTTTGTACCTCTATGGCTCCCGTATCCCTGAACATGATAGTCAGGTTTCTAGGCCTTCTCTTTGACTGTAGGTTATCCTGGAAACTTCACATTACCTCTCTGAAGGCAACTTGTCACAGACGGCTGAACCTTCTTAAAACCTTTGCCCATCTTTCATGGGGAGCTGATCGTCGAACTCTCCTTTGCCTACATTCGGCGCTCATCTTATCAAAACTCGATTATGGTGACCAGATCTATTCAGCGGCTTCTCCTGCTACTCTAGCCTTAACCCCATCCATCACCAAGGATTATGTTCATTCCTTGGTGCTTTTCGCTCTTCCCCTGTTGAGAGCCTCCATTCAGAAGCGAATGTTCCATCCTTGTCTGATCGCCATGATGCCCATTGCCTTCGCTACTTTGTATGCTCTCACGATCTCCGCAATCCTTCCATTTATAGAATGGTCACCGATATTAGTAGACATTCTTTATTTGTTCGCCGCCCCTGTTTGCTCTATCCCTTCTCTCTTCGCCTACATTCGCTCTTGTCTTCCCTTCAGTTACCACCTTTATATGTTCATGTAGCATCTCACTTTTCCCTACCCCCCCTGGGAAGTTCCAACTGTTTGGGTCTGTTCTTTCTCACTCCTTTGCTCGAAAGCCCAACTGCCTATAGTGGCTTCCCACTCTCTTTTTCTTGACCACTTCCACTCTCATTCTCATGCCATCGCAGTGTACACAGATGGCTTTAAGTCTTCTGACGGCGTTGGATTCACAGCAGTGTTTCTGGACAGCATCATGCAAGGGCATTTACTATCTTCGGCCAGCATTTTCACTGCTGAATTGTATGCCATTCTTGCAGCACTTTTTCGTATCACCTCTATGCCTGTGTCATCATTTGCGGTTGTCTCAGACTCCCCTAGTGCTCTACAGGCTATATGGAAATTTGATACACCTCATCCCCTAGTTCTCGGTATCCAACTTTGGCTACACTGTTTACCTGGAGTTTACCTGGAGAGAGTTCCGGGAGTCAACGCCCCCGCGGCCCGGTCTGAGACCAGGCCTCCTGGTGGATCAGAGCCTGATCAACCAGGCTGTTGCTGCTGGCTGCACGCAAACCAACATACGAGCCACAGCCCGGCTGATCCGGAACTGACTTTAGGTGCTTGTCCAGTGCCAGCTTGAAGACTGCCAGGGGTCTGTTGGTAATCCCCCTTATGTGTGCTGGGAGGCAGTTGAACAGTCTCGGGCCCCTGACACTTATTGTATGGTCTCTTAACGTGCTAGTGACACCCCTGCTTTTCATTGGGGGGATGGTGCATCGTCTGCCAAGTCTTTTGCTTTCGTAGTGGGTGATTTTCGTGTGCAAGTTCGGTACTAGTCCCTCTAGGATTTTCCAGGTGTAATATAATCATGTATCTCTCCCTCCTGCGTTCCAGGGAATACAGGTTTAGGAACCTCAAGCGCTCCCAATAATTGAGGTGTTTTATCTCCGTTATGCGCGCTGTGAAAGTTCTCTGTACATTTTCTAGGTCGGCAATTTCACCTGCCTTGAAAGGTGCTGTTAGTGTGCAGCAATATTCCAGCCTAAAGCATAAAGATATTGTTTTTTTGTTGGGCCGAGGTTGGGAGACTACTCTCTCCCGCCTTTGCATTGGCCACACTCGTCTTACTCATGGGTATCTCATGGAGAGGCACCCTGTTCCTCTCTGTGAGCAGTGTCAAGTTCCAGTATCGATTAGCCACATTGTTAGACTGCCCTCTCTATCAACGAGCACGCAGAATTTTCCTCCAACGTCATTTCCACTCTACTACTTTCTCTTTACCTTCCGTTCTTGCTGATGGACCCTCCTTTAATCCTGACTCTCTCATTGACTTCTTGACAATGACTGATTTACTCCACTCAGCCCTTTCTACCCTAGTTTCTTGCTGTCCTCTTCCCTTTCACCATCCACTGCCCTGCTGTTCTCCATAACCTATTACTCATCCATCTCACTTTTGCCACCTGATACCCTCGCTTCCTTCCTCCCCTGCAGCGCTGTATAGCCCTTGTGGTTTAGTGCTTCATTTTGATCAAAATTTGTTCAGAATTCAGAACAAGCTTATGATCTTTCCCATATTACTTCCACAGATAACATTCCAGTCACAGTTCATAAGCATGCTACTCTCAATTCTCATAGTGTTATGGTGGTTTTACTGCATACCATTATAGAAAGTGATTTTCTGTCTTGCGGAGATATTTTAGAGCAATTAGCCCTTCAGGACCTTCCTATTCTCAAAGTGGATACATATGTCCTGCCCACTTGCGGGCAGAGGCACTTTCCCAGTAACATCGCCTGCTTAGCCTTCGACTGCCGTGAACTCCCATCCTCCGTTTATATTGCACGCCATCGCCTAGAGGTCCATAAAGTAGTCCCTACTCCCCAACAGTGTTGAAATTGCCGGTGCTTCAGACACCCCTCTAAATACTGCATATCTGTGGTGGAGTTCCTGGTCTGCAGTGCCGCAGATCATGCCAATACATCTTGCAATCTTTCCCCTCTTGTCTCAATTACAATGAGTCTCATCTTTCTTTTTCCCATCATTGTCAAGTCTGTCGTAATGAACAAGAAATTCGTTGTCTTAAGGAAAGTGAAGGCTATACTTAAGGTATGGCTGTCTCTTGGCTCCGCCTTCAGGGAATCTTCCTTATATCCCTTATTCGTGAGTAACTAGAAGGCCTCCAACCTTGGTGGAGGCCTACCAGTGTAGTGTCTTCTGGGGCCACTCCCATCTCTAATTCATTTGTGGTTTTACCTTCTGAAACCCCCACCTCCCTACCATTTCCCACCTCTACTTCTTGCCCGCTAGTTTCTCAGTCTACAAGGCCTCACACGCCTGCATATTTTTTGCAATCCTCTGGTGCTTACAATTCCCCAACAGTTTTCCTTTTCGGCCTCAGTGCCTGGTTCTCACCCCCTTTCTAACTCTCACACGAAGGTGAAGGTTCGTCCCCCCTCGTGTAGTCTCCTCTTCCCCTGTTCTCCCCCAGTCTTTCTTCCTCTCCTGTTCTACTGCAGGACTCTTCTACCCCTGCAAGCACATCTCTCCAGGTTCATACTCCCCTACCCTCTCAGACATCCTTGGTTCCCTCTATAGTCTCCCTGATCTCTACTTGCTCTACCTCACCAGCCTCTGAAATCATGGTTTCAGCATCTCCCTTATCCGCTGAAACACTTGACACTGTCTCCAACTGTATTGTGGAGACAAAACCCTTGATGGACACTGATGCACCTCCTCCTACCCCTTCTATCTCACGACCTTCGCAACAATCTCTTCCTTCACAACATTCTGATTCCTCCTTGCTTACACACGTACCATTGCCCCCACACATTGACTTCACTGACCCCTAATAGCCCATAGATTTTATCACTTCTTGTTGGCATACCTGTCTTTGTAACTAATATCTTATCTACAATGGAATATTCGTGGCCCCCGGTAATTGGGGAGAGCTCCAAGTGTTGCTCTTCCAGTTTTCCCCAATATACGTCGGGTTACAAGAGCCCAAAATTGGTTCAGCTGTTATTCGTCCCATTTCTGGCTATGTGCTGCTACATTCCTCTGATCCCTTACTTGATGAATCATTTAAGGAGAGTGCGCTTCTTGTGCACGTTGGTATACAGTATCAACAAGTTTTTATTCGTTTGTGTTGGCAGAATTACCGACAATATATAAAGTAAAAGGACACAAGTGCAACTAATGTGACATTTTATTGTGGCAATGTTTCGCTCTCCAGGAGCTTTGTCAAGCCGCTACAAACAGTACATAGACACAGAGGGTATACATAGGCTTAGAGTGAGGTGTAATACTAGTGGCAGTAGTAGTAGTAGTAGTAGTAATACAATATGGCAGAACAATTAATTACCTTGCACATGAGTAAAAGGTATAAAAGCTATTACTTGGGTAGCATAGAAATAGGTTAGAAAAATATTTGTATTGGAGGTTGGATTAGAGAAGGCCTGCTTCAGTGTTCATCCTCTGTAATGTGCTAGTGTAGTATTAGCAGGAGAGACTATGTGATGGCAGGGTTTACTGTTTTCAGGAGGATTCTTGCTAAGACTTCAGAGATGGTGAAGCTACCTTTTTTTGCTTAATTGTATTAGAAACAGCGTTTAGTGCTGATTCAAGACTTGCATCTGCGGAAATTGGTTTCTTTAATCATTAATCGGGCGTTCCTGAATTTCATGAGATGATTGGTGGAATTCAGAACAAGCTTATGATCTTTCCCATATTACTTCCACAGATAACATTCCAGTCACAGTTCATAAGCATGCTACTCTCAGTTCTCATAGTGTTATGGTGGTTTTACTGCATACCATTATAGAAAGTGATTTTCTGTCTTGCGGAGATATTTTAGAGCAATTAGCCCTTCAGGACCTTCCTATTCTCAAAGTGGATACATATGTCCTGCCCACTTGCGGGCAGAGGCACTTTCCCAGTAACATCGCCTGCTTAGCCTTCGACTGCCGTGAACTCCCATCCTCCGTTTATATTGCACGCCATCGCCTAGAGGTCCATAAAGTAGTCCCTACTCCCCAACAGTGTTGAAATTGCCGGTGCTTCAGACACCCCTCTAAATACTGCATATCTGTGGTGGAGTTCCTGGTCTGCAGTGCCGCAGATCATGCCAATACATCTTGCAATCTTTCCCCTCTTGTCTCAATTACAATGAGTCTCATCTTTCTTTTTCCCATCATTGTCAAGTCTGTCGTAATGAACAAGAAATTCGTTGTCTTAAGGAAAGTGAAGGCTATACTTAAGGTATGGCTGTCTCTTGGCTCCGCCTTCAGGGGAATCTTCCTCATATCCCTTATTCGTGAGTAACTAGAAGGCCTCCAACCTTGGTGGAGGCCTACCAGTGTAATGTCTTCTGGGGCCACTCCCATCTCTAATTCATTTGTGGTTTTACCTTCTGAAACCCCCACCTCCCTACCATTTCCCACCTCTACTTCTTGCCCGCTAGTTTCTCAGTCTACAAGGCCTCACACGCCTGCATATTTTTTGCAATCCTCTGGTGCTTACAATTCCCCAACAGTTTTCCTTTTCGGCCTCAGTGCCTGGTTCTCACCCCCTTTCTAACTCTCACACGAAGGTGAAGGTTCGTCCCCCCTCGTGTAGTCTCCTCTTCCCCTGTTCTCCCCCAGTCTTCTTCCTCTCCTGTTCTACTGCAGGACTCTTCTACCCCTGCAAGCACATCTCTCCAGGTTCATACTCCCCTACCCTCTCAGACATCCTTGGTTCCCTCTATAGTCTCCCTGATCTCTACTTGCTCTACCTCACCAGCCTCTGAAATCATGGTTTCAGCATCTCCCTTATCCGCTGAAACACTTGACACTGTCTCCAACTGTATTGTGGAGACAAAACCCTTGATGGACACTGATGCACCTCCTCCTACCCCTTCTATCTCACGACCTTCGCAACAATCTCTTCCTTCACAACATTCTGATTCCTCCTTGCTTACACACGTACCATTGCCCCCACACATTGACTTCACTGACCCCTAATAGCCCATAGATTTTATCACTTCTTGTTGGCATACCTGTCTTTGTAACTAATATCTTATCTACAATGGAATATTCGTGGCCCCCGGTAATTGGGGAGAGCTCCAAGTGTTGCTCTTCCAGTTTTCCCCAATATACGTCGGGTTACAAGAGCCCAAAATTGGTTCAGCTGTTATTCGTCCCATTTCTGGCTATGTGCTGCTACATTCCTCTGATCCCTTACTTGATGAATCATTTAAGGAGAGTGCGCTTCTTGTGCACGTTGGTATACAGTATCAACAAGTTTTTATTCGTTTGTGTTGGCAGAATTACCGACAATATATAAAGTAAAAGGACACAAGTGCAACTAATGTGACATTTTATTGTGGCAATGTTTCGCTCTCCAGGAGCTTTGTCAAGCCGCTACAAACAGTACATAGACACAGAGGGTATACATAGGCTTAGAGTGAGGTGTAATACTAGTGGCAGTAGTAGTAGTAGTAGTAGTAATACAATATGGCAGAACAATTAATTACCTTGCACATGAGTAAAAGGATATAAAAGCTATTACTTGGGTAGCATAGAAATAGGTTAGAAAAATATTTGTATTGGAGGTTGGATTAGAGAAGGCCTGCTTCAGTGTTCATCCTCTGTAATGTGCTAGTGTAGTATTAGCAGGAGAGACTATGTGATGGCAGGGTTTACTGTTTTCAGGAGGATTCTTGCTAAGACTTCAGAGATGGTGAAGCTACCTTTTTTTGCTTAATTGTATTAGAAACAGCGTTTAGTGCTGATTCAAGACTTGCATCTGCGGAAATTGGTTTCTTTAATCATTAATCGGGCGTTCCTGAATTTCATGAGATGATTGGTGGAATTTAGGTGTTATACACAGGCGTCGTTTAAGTTATCGTTCCTACATGCATAAATGTGTTCATTGAGGCGGGTTTCGAGGTTTCTTGCTGTTTCACCTACATAAATCTTGCCGCAGCCTCCACAGGGTATAGTGTAAACCCCTGCATTGACTGGTTCATGGTGCTTGGATTTTGTCCTGGTTAGATCCTTTATTGAAGAGCTGGAAGCGATGGCGACTCTGGTGTTAGCTTGTGCAAGTACTTTAGAAACGTTCAATGTAACCTGGCTATTGGGAAGAATTATAACTGTTAGGAGTGGTGTTTGTGCATAGAGAATTAATGATCTGAAGAGCTCTTTTCTTGCAGTCTTTGATGAAAAAGGAAGGGAAATGTAAATCAGTGAAGGTTTGGTGAATGTATGTACATTCCTCGTCAAGAAACGCAGGACTACAAATTCGGTATGCTCTTAGGAAAAATCCAATGATGATGCCTCTTTTGGTCTTAATATCTTGACTGGAATAGAAGTGTGAGTACACACTTTCCGCTTGCCAGTCATCGGCAGCTGGGCCTGATGATATTCTTATCAGTATGCTACAACATCTGCATTCTACAGCCCTTACAATCTTTTTGCATCTTTTCAATCGTATTTGGACGCGAGGTGTTTCCCCTCAACAACGGAAATCTGCCATTGTACTACCGTTTTGCAAACCAGGCACCTCGGGGCTTGATACCTCTCACTATCATCCCATTGCTCTGATCAGTGTAGTCTGCAAGGTGATGGAACGATTGGTGAATAGACGTCTGATATGGTATTTGGAGACTTACAATAGTTTATCTACTCACCAATATGTATTTCGCAAGGGCCGCTCTACTTTCGACCCCTTGCTCCACTTAGATACATATGTGCGAAATGCCTTTGCTAACACTGTCCTAGCAGTCTTTTTTCATCTTGAGAAGGCATATGACACCACTTGGAGGGATAACATTATAGCCCAAGCCCACTCTTTAGGCCTCTGCAGTAATCTGCCAACTTTCCTTACTGCTTTCTTATCTGACAGACATTTTCGTGTCCAGGTTGGCGCCTCACTTTCCTCAGGCTGTTTAGGCCGAGGGTGTCCCACAAGGTTGTGTCCTTAGCACTACCCTTTTTCTCTTGGCTATAAATGCCCTATCTTCCGTTCTTCTGCCGCAAATTTGGTCATCACTTTGTGGATGACTTTGCTATAGCTTACACAGGTGCTGACTATTGCCTGGTAGCAGCCTCCCTTCAGGATGCAATTGACCAGGTTTCCTATTGTGCCACTTATCATGGATTTAAATTTTGTAGTCCAAAAACCCATTTCATTATCTTAACTAGACGTCCTCTTGTCCCAAATATTCCATTGTATTTACACGGCTCGTGTATTCCAGAATGTGATGTGATATGGTCAAGTTTCTTGGCCTTCTCTTCGATCACCGGTTGACATGGAAAACTCTCATTTCCTCTTTGAAGGTTGCCTGCCATGGTTGGCTGAATATCCTGAAAATTCTTGCGCATCATTCTTGGGGTGCAGATTGCCGGACTCTCCTCCGTTTGCATTCCACTCTAGTCTTGTCCAAGCTGGATTGTGGAGACCAAGTCTCTTCTGCAGCTTCTCCTACCACGTTCTCTAAGTTAGACCCCCTTCAACATCAAGTTCTACATTTATGCCTTGGTGCCTTTCGTTCATCCCTGGTTGAAAGCCTCTATGCTGAGACGAATGTCCCTTCCTCAGCTGATCATCGCGATGCTCATTGCCTTTGTTACTTTGTCCGCTCTCATGACCGTGTTCCATCTACATATAGGATGGTCTCAAACATTAGTAAAAGCCCATTATTTGTTCGACGCCCCTGCCTACTCCAACTGTTTTTTCTTCATTTTCACTCCGGTCTTCTCTCAACTTACCTCCTTTGTATATTCATTTAGCATCTGCCTTTACCCTTGGAAGGTTCTGGCAGTTCGTGTCTGTTCTCCATTACTGCCCTGGGCCAAAGCTCTCCTACCTACAATTGCTTCTCCCTCTCTTTCTTGATCACTTCCAGTCGCATGTTCATGCTGTTGCTGTTTATACAGATGGTTCTAAATCTTTTGATGGTGTTGGGTTCGCTGACGATGTTGTCCGAGGACATTTGTTAGACTCGGCTAGTATTTTTACTGCCATCCTCATTGTGCTTCTCCATATTACATATATGTCTCCTTCGACGTTTGTGATCATTTCAGATTCCCTCAGTGCCTTACAAGCCATTAAACAATTTGATTCCTGTCATCCATTAGTCCATCCTATTCAACTATGGTTGCACCATGTGTGGGTTAGCAAGAACAATGACGTAGTTTTCTGTTGTGGCCCTGGACATGTTGATGTGCAGGGCAATGAACAAGCGGATGCTGCTGCTCAGTCAGCAGTACATGAGCTTCCGGTTTCTTATGGAGGTATTCCGTTCAGGGATTATTTTTCAGTCATCTCTGCTCGTCTTCGCGGCTGTTGACAACAACGGTGGTTGGGCATGAGCCCTAACAAATTACACGCTATTAAACCACTTTTAGGTTTGTAGCCATCTTCTTACCACTATTGCCATACTTGGGAGACTGCTCTCTCCCGGCTCCGCATTGACGATACTCACCTTTCTCATTGATACCTCATGGAATGACACCCTATTCGTCTCTGAGGTTTGTCATTTCACTATTTCAGTTCTTCACTTTCTTGTCAATTGCCTGGTTTACCAGCTAGCTCGCACAATTTACCTCCAATGCCGCCATCTCTCTACCACTCTTACCTTATCTTCCCTTCTTGCAGATGGCTCTGCCTTTAACTTACAATCACTTTTTGACTTTGGCCTCTTCAAGGGGGGCTCCTTGGCATGGTGAAGAGGCTCTTGGTCTGAGGAATTAGACCTGTCGGTCTCCTTCCTCAGACCGAACCTAATTACCCCAATCCTCCCTTCTGTATCCCATCCTCCCCATCCTCCCCTTTTTCCTTTCCTCCTCCTCCTCCCCACCCCTCCATTTTTCCCTTCCTTTTTGGCCTTTGGGATTTTTTCCCACAGGCACACTAGTTCCTAGATAGGGGAAAGGGTCCTGGGGTCCATCCCATTCTGTTGAGGTTCTTGGCGGTGACATAGTTTGCCATGGAATCTGGATTGCCTGGGGATGTCCCGTCCCTCTCCAGTATCCCGGTGGGTGTCTTTCGGGCGATGGGTGTATCTCTGGAAGCCACCTTTCGTATTCTGGGGTGGTGGTGGCCGAAGGAGGTATGCTTTGTAGCAGATATCTGGCCTCCCTCTCTTTTGTCCACCGAGGTAGCTCGGCAGATGTGAGGTTGCTATCCCGGATTGCTGGTTTACTGGCATGATGGGTAGGGTATGGCATGGGTTTCATGCTGCATCTGCACTACTTGTGGTGCTGAGGTCCTCTTGGGTACAGAGGGAGATTTCTGGACCTTTCATTCCTCCTAGGAACTATCCCTCCCTGGTCCCCCCCTTTTTTTTTATTCTTTTTTTTTATTTTTATTTTTTTCTTTCTTTTTTTTCTTAAAAACAAAAAGAAAGAAGTAACCTAACCATGGAGTACCCGATCCATGACCCTTCTACCCCTGGGCCCCTTATTGTTACCGCACCCCGTTCTGATCTCGCCTCATCTTTTGGCCACTCTTTGGACATTCCTAAGGCCCCTGTACCTCTTGCTGGTGCTGTTTCCTCACTCGCTTCAGGTACCAGGGCTTCCACTGACTCCTTCAATTTGTCTGACCTCTGCTCTCCTTTGACTATGCTTCCAGCTTCTCCCTCTACAGTGCGGCGATCTTCGAATCGCCAGCCCATCCCACGTCAGACTGACTCTGGTCCCACTTCTAAACGTCAACGACAATCTCCTGATGATGTTACTTCATTACCTTCTCATTCTACTCGGAAAAGACCGACAAGTCATGCACTCCCTCTCCACACTCAGTTTTGGACCACACAATGGACTAAATTCTTTACATTAAGACCGACTTCTTCTACTGCCTATCTTTATGACCATAGTATTGGCAAAGCGCTCTTACATCACATTGGTAGAGATATTTCCTATCATGCTCTTAAGAGTGGTATGCACATCATCACAGTCCAGAATTCTACCCAAGCTCATGATCTTTCTCTTCTTTCACATATCGATACTATTCCTATCACTATCAAAAAACATCATTCCCTCAATTCTTGTAGTGGTACTGTTATTCTGCCCCATATCATAGTCCAACAGAATTTCCAGACATGTGGCACTGACATTCTTGAACAGTTGAAACTCCAAGATCTCCCAATTCTCAAGGTAGGCACTTATGTTCTTCCTGGCCGTGGGCAAAGATGATACCCTTGCAATGTGGCTAATTTAACTTTTGGCAGCCATGAACTCCCATCCTTTGTTTATGTAGCAGGACATCAGTTACAAGTTCGGAAGGTGATCCCTACACCACAGCAGTGTAGGAATTGCTGGCAATTTGGCCACCAAGCAAAATATTGCAGATCTATAGCTGAATGCCCAGTCTGTGGTGCCGATGTCCATTCTAATAAATCTTGCAGTCGAACTCCCTCTTGCCTTAATTGTCATGAGGCGCACCCTTCGTACTCTAACTGTTGCCAGGTCTACTTAAATGAGTGGGAAATTTGTTGCCTCAAAGAGGCAGAAGGTCTCCCTTATGCTATGGCGGTTTCTCATCCCACCTCTAAGGGAGACTGCCCCGTGTTTCTTATTCTCGTGTTTCAAAGCGTCCCCCCACTTCTGGGGTCACATCTTCTGCAGCTTCCTCTGCGGTTGCCAGTCCCATAGTCACTCCTGTACCTAATTCTTTTCCTGTTCTGGGCTCAGACGTCCCTACTTCAACTCCTCAGTCTGTCCTCACTTCTTCGTGTTCTCCCTCACAAACCATCGTATCGACAAGACCTCGTACAACACCTCCTCCCAATAGTCCCTCTACTTCTCAGAGGTCCAAAAAATCTCCTTTAACTCCTCCTTCCCTTCATCCATTTCCACATTTTACCTTCCCGGTCTCTGTACCTGGGTCTTCCCCTTACACTGGCTCTGTTACAAGTGTGAAGGTTCATCCTCCTCCTCGTACTGTGCCTTCCTTCCCTGTCCCCTCCCAAGTTTCTTCCTCTTCTGCCACCTCCCAGGTTTCTGCCTCTTCTGTCCCCTCCCACACTTCTCCAGTTCCCTCCACCCTTTCGCTTCCCCCTACCTTGGTACAGTCCATTACAACTCCGATCTTTACTCAAACTCCTCCTCCTTCCATCTCCAATATTGTCTCCCATACGACGTCTCTGAACTCCAAAACACTTGAAGCAATCTCTGAATATATTGCAGAGACCAAACCATCAATGGACATTGATCCACCCTCTGTTCCTTCTCTTTCCTCTTCTCCATCTGCGCAACTCCTTTCTTCACAATGCACCATTCCTTCGCTACTTGAATGTTTTCCTTTGCCACCATATGTGGACTTTTCTAACCCCTCTAGTCCATAGGTACCCTTACCTGCAGATTTCAGGTATCTTTATTGTTGCCAATCATGGCCTATTTACAGTGGAATATTCGTGGCCTCAGTGGTAATTGGGGTGAGCTTCAGATGTTGCTCTCCCAGTTTTCCCCTGTTGGTGTTTGCTTACAGGAGCCAAAATTACACTCTGCCATTATCTATCCCATCTCAGGCTATAATTTATTGTATTCTTCAGATCCTTTTCCTGATGGTGAAAGTGCCCTTCTTCTACGCACTGATATTCCGTACCATCAGCTATTTGTTCATACTTCACTGCATTACACAGCAGCCTGTAACCACTTGCATAGGTGGTATACACTCTGTTCTTTGTATCTCTCTCCTTCTCGGGCATTATCTATCCCAGATATTGCCTTGTTTCGTCATTACCACCACCACTTCTGTTACTTGGCGATTTTAATGCCCATCATTTCCTTTGGGGGGTACTCACACCCATTTTGATCCTTGGACTCGTACTCTCTCTTGCATCGATCTCTAAGTCTGCTCTTCCTCCACCGCATTAGACTTCACCTGGTCTGTTCTCCCGGATTTACATGACAGCAATCATTTTCCAATCATTCGTACTTCCCCTTCGTATTCACCACTTCTTCGTAACCCACGCTGGCAATTTGATCAGGCAAATTGGAACCTTTACTCACAACTAACTGTTTTTAGTGAGGTTCCTTCTTCGTCCTCCATTGATGAGCTTTTACACCTCTTCTCATCCTCTGTTTTAATCGCAGCTTCTCATTCTATACCCCAAACTTTGGGGAGGCATTCTCAGAAATGCGTGTCTTGGTGGTCTCCTGCTTGTGCTCGTGCAGTACGTTTGAAACGTGCTGCATGGGGCAGGTACTGGTACAATAGAACCACGGAGAGACTTCTTGATTTTAAGCAGAAGCATGCGATCGCTCGCTGTGTCATCCGTGATGCTAAACGCACTTGCTGGCGAGATTGTCTCTACCATCACCTCTGCTTCCTCTATGAGTGCAGTCTGGAGAAAAGTACGAAAACTGAGTGGTAAATATTCTCCTGACCCGGCTCCTGTTCTGCGGGTTGCCAGTGTTGATATAGCAAACCCACTTGATGTTGCCAATGAAATTGGCAATCATCTGGTCTATATTTCTCAGGGGCTCCATCTATGCCCCTCATTTCTTTCCTCAAAGTCTGCCAGAGAGTTAGCACCCTTGGACTTCTCTCAGAGAAGAACAGTATAATGTGCCTTTTACACTTCAGGAACTGGAGGCAGCACACTCAGCTTGCCGATCATCGGCAGCTGGGCCCGACGACATTCATATTCGTATGCTACAACATTTACATCAGTCAGCCCTTGCAGTCCTATTACGCCTTTTCAATCTTATTTGGTCACAGGGAGTTCTTCCACAGCTGTGGAAATCTGCCATTGTTCTCCCTTTCCGCAAACCGGGTACTACGGGACATGAAGCCTCCCACTATCGTCCCATTGCTCTTACCAGTGCAGTTTGCAAAGTGATGGAACGCCTGGTAAATAGACGTTTAGTGTGGTATTTAGAGAGACGCAACAGTCTCTCCACTCATCAATATGGCTTTCGTAAGGGCTGTTCTACCATAGACCCCTTACTATGCTTGCGAATAACCACTCAGTTATTGCTATATTTTTTGACCTTGAGAAGGCATATGACACAACTTGGAGGTACAAAATTTTGGCCCAAGCCCACTCCTTAGGCCTTTGAGGCCATCTACCATCCTTCCTTAAGAACTTTTTAACTGACAGACATTTCCGTGTTCGGGTTAATAATGTTCTCTCCCCGGACTTTATCCAAACTGAAGGTGTCCCCCAGGGATGTGTTCTGAGCACAGCACTTTTTCTCCTTGCTATAAATGATTTGGCCTCTGTTCTTCCATCCAATATTTGGTCATCACTCTATGTTGTGACTTCGCTATTGCATGTGCAGGCGCTGACTGTCACCTCATTACAGTTTCTCTCCAATATGCGGTCGACCGTGTTTCCAATTGGGCCACCACACATGGGTTTAAATTTTCCAGTACAAAAACTCACCAAATTACTTTCACTAAACGCTCTGTCATCTCCGATCATCCTTTGTACCTCTATGGCTCCCGTATCCCTGAACGTGATACAGTCAGGTTTCTAGGCCTCCTCTTTGACCGTAGGTTATCCTGGAAACCTCACATTACCTCTCTGAAGACAATTAGTCACAGCCGGCTGAACCTTCTTAAAACCTTTGCTCATCTTTCATGGGGAGCTGATTGTCAAACTCTCCTTCGCCTACATTCCGCCCTCATTTTATCGAAACTTGATTATGGTGACCAGATCTATTCCGCGGCCTCTCCTGCTACTCTCTCTAGCCTTAACCCCATTCTTCACCAATGATTACGTTTATGCTTTGGTGCTTTTCGCTCTTTCCCTGTTGAGAGCCTCTATGCAGAAGCGAACATTCCATCCTTATCCGATTGCCGTGATGCCCATTGCCTTCGCTAGTATGTACGCTCTCATGATCTCCGCAATCCTTCCATTTATAGAATGGTCACTGATATTAGTAGACATTCTTTATTTGTTCGCCACCCGTTTGCTCCGTCCCTTCTCCCTTCGCCTACATTCGCTCTTGTCTTCTCTTCAATTACCACCTTTCTATGTTCATGTAGCATCTCACTTTTCCCTACCCCCCTGGGAAGTTCCAGCTGTTCGAGTCTGTTCTTTCTCACTCCCTTGCTCGAAAGCCCAACTGTCTATGGTAGCTTCCTGCTCTCTTTTTCTTGACCACTTCCACTCTCATTCACATGCCATTGCAGTGTACACAAATGGCTCTAAGTCTTCTGACGGCGTAGGATTCGCAGCAGTGTTTCCAGACAGCGTCGTACGAGGGCACTTACTATCTTCAGCTAGTATTTTTACTGCTGAATTGTATGTCATTCTTGCAGCACTTATCCGTATTGCATCTATGCCTGTGTCATCATTTGTGGTTGTCTCAGACTCCCTTAGTGCTTTACAGGCTATACAGAAATTTGATACATTTCACCCCTTAGTCCTCCGTATCCAACTTTGGCTAGCCGCATCTCTTCCAAGCATAAAGATATTGTTTTTTGTTGGGTCCCTGGTCATGTTGACGTACAGGGCAATGAACAGGAAGACACTGCTGCACGGTCAGCAATACATGACCTACCAGTTTCATATAGACGTGTTCCATTTACGTACTATTTTACTGCAATAGCTACCCACCTTCACACCCGTTGGCAACAACGTTGGTCTGCTCTACTCGATAACAAACTTCAATCTATTAAACCGAGTATAGGTTACTGGCCGTCTTCTTGTCACCAGTGTCGAGGTTGGGAGACTACTCTCTCCCGTCTTTGCATTGGCCGTAATACTCGTCTTACTCATGGTTATCTCATGGAGAGGCGCCCTGCTCCTCTCTGTGAGAGGTGTCAAGTTCTACTATCGGTTAGCCACATTCTATTAGATTGCCCACTTCATCAACGAGCACTCAGAATGTACCTCCAACGTCGTCTTCGCTCCGCTGCTCTCTCTTTACCTTCCCTTCTCGCTGATGGACCCACCTTTTATCCGGACTCTCTCATTGACTTTTTGACAACAACTGACTGACTTCACAAACTCTGATGATACCTTCAGCCCTTTCTACCTCAATCTCTTGCTGCCCTCTACCCCCACACTATCCCCTGCCCCACTGTTTTCTGTAACCTACTGATCTTCCCTCCCCCCTTCTGCCGCCCAATACCCTCGCTTTCTTCCCTACCCTGCAGCGCTGTACAGCCCTTGTGGCTTAGCGCTTCTGTTTTATTATAATAATAATAATTTGACTTTGGCACATAGCCCTTAGCGTCCCTTTCAGCCCCCCTTTTTTTTTTTTTACACAGGGTTTGACAAGGTTAAGGTTCCCTAGCTTTATTGACAAGCTATTTACAGGTTAAGGATTCCTAACTTTATTGGCAAGCTAAGAGCTGTTACCTACATCAGCTCATTTGAAAGCATTTTTATTATTATGAGACATACAAGTAGGGAACAGGATGAAGTTGAGGCCATCTGTGGGCCAGCATTTTCCTTTGATCAGCTGACTTTATCTCGTTGACATCATTATGCTGTATGAATGTGTTCCATACTCGAGTCATCCTGGGTATATATGATTTCAGATGGAGTGATGTTCTGGAGAAGGGTACAGCCAGAGTGAAGTTGCTGCTTTCTGCCCATCTTGTGGCATAAAAGCTTGTTTCACGCTGTCCTCGAAGTGGATCCAAGTGTGGTACTTTGACAATATTGGCCTTGTACCTAACAGTAAGGCCACTCACATCCCTCCTGTGTTGAAGGCTCTGCTGAAATGACAGATCTATCTAGGATGGGTCCAGGCGAGAGATGAGACGTCTTGCTCTGTTCTTTACTTTGTCAAGCAGCTGCAGAAGGGGGGGGGCAGGCAAACCAAGAAAGTGGAGCATACTCAAGGTGTGAGCATACTGCGCCTCGTACAGAATCTTGCATCCCCTACTGTCAAGCAGATGCGAGATACGGCGAAGTGCTCTAAGGTTCCTGGCTGCCTTGTTTGCAAGATTTGCAACATGGTTCTTCATGGTTAGTTTGGAGTCAAATTTCACACCAAGGATATCAACTTCTTCTCCAGGTGCCAACACCCTCCCATTCATCCTTACTACTGCACCAGCATTACCATCATGGTGCCTAGAGATCATCATCATTTGCGTTTCTTCAGATGCAAATGTTACTTGCCATCTATTTCCCCAAGCTGATATAGCTCTTAGCTGGTGATTAATGTAGCTTAGAGCAGCTGGCATTTCTTCTCTTGGATAAGTGAATGTCAGTGTACAGTCGTCTGCATATGCATGTGATTCTGGGATGAGATGAAGAAGGTCGTTGAAGTAGACATTCCATAACAATGCTCCCAGCACGCTTCCTTGTGGAACACTTGCCCCAATAGGATGTCTTGCTGATTCCATTCCAATGAGAACTACACTTAGAGATCTACCATGAAGGTAATCACTGAGGAGACTTAGCGTAGAGCCTGCAATTTCCAGTGCTTGAAGTTTTGCTAAGAGACTCTGGTGCCACACCCGGTCGAAAGCACCAGCAATATCCAGTGCTACCACACAGCTGACTTTGGATTCATCCAGTGACTGGTGCCACTTAGTGGAGAGGTTTAACAACAGATCAGCAGCAGAGTAACCTTTCCTGAAGCCGTATTGACGATCACAAAGTAGCGAGTGGTAGTCTAAAAAAAACTGTCATTTGTCTTGGGGTTATTGTCTTAAGGATCTTACCAGTGATTGACAGGAGCGACACTGGTCTGTAGTTGTTGATTTCTGCTCTGCTCTTCTTTTTGTGAACTGGGACTACATTTGCATCTTTCCACAGAGATGGTCATTTACACTGTACTAGGCAGTGCTGAAAGATACGAGTTAGAGGTGCTGCTAGCTGATCTGCACATCTTCTCAGCAATCTTGGGCTCAACTTGTCTGAGCCCACAGCCTTTTCTTGGTCAAGCGATTTAAGAAGGAAATGCACCTCCTCCTGCCTTATTGTCACCACTGACAGTTTTGACACAGTTCTTGCAGCTAGCCAAGGAGGGTCCCTTCCTGGATCAGGAACTTGCATTTTGGTAGCAAAGTGTTCGGCAAAGAGGTCCGCCTTCTCTTGACTACTAGTAGAGGTGGTCCCATCCTGTCGATTTAGAGGTGGAATGAGTTCATCAGGCAGATAATCTTGTCTGTCCTTGACCAGGGACCACAAGGTTTTGGAGCCTACCTTACCTGATGCTAGCTTTCTTTGTGTGTCCACCTCCCATTTAGCAATGGCCCACTTTTGAACGACACCCATATGCCTACAGGTTTGCCTGTGCAAGTTCCTGCTATAGGTGGTAGGATGTCTCTTATACCTTCGCCATGCTTTGTACTTAGAAGTAGCAGCCTCTCTACAACGAAAGCCAAACCAAGGCTGATCTGTAGGCTTCGTCGCATATTGCCGGTGAGGAATGTGTTCTTGTTGTAGATTAAGGATGTGTCCAGTGAAGGCTTTCACTTGGTTGTCAACATCCCCTTGGAGAAGAGCATTCCAATCGGTGGTGGCGAGCTCAGAGCAAAGGGCTGGCCAATTACCTCTTTCCCATAGCCAGGTTGTGCGTGTGGACTCCTCACCTCGTTCTGTTGGGATCTTAAGTGTCGTAAAAACAGCCTTGTGGTCAGACGATCCAACGTAGCCGAGGGGTTGACAAGTGACTATGCCTTCTGCCAGATCACTCACTACTGGGTCAAGGGAGGAGCCAGAGATGTGAGTAGGGAAATCAACAAAGTTTCTCATGTCAAATACTGCAAGAAGGTCATCAAAGTCCCTCTGTATAAGGTGTTGGTTGAGGTCACCAACCTAGCTGTTTATGGTCTCAGCACTATTTTCTGCCCCGCAGCACTGTATGACCCTTGTCGGGTCATATCTCCTAGGAGATGCCTCTCCATGTTCCCCCCTGTTCTTTTCTTTTTTATCTTTTCGGAAAAACAATAAGAAAATTGATCTAATCATGGAGTCTCAAATCCATGAAACTTTTCCTCCCGAACCCCTTTCTGCTGCGGCGTCCTCTCATGACCCTATCTCATTATCGGACTTTTCTAACATCCCAGTACCTTTTGCGGGTAATATCCCATTGCCCGCTCCTGGTACTGAGGTTCCTCCTGACTCCTTTGATACATCCGACCTCTCCACATGTCTTTGACCATTCTTCTGGCTTCTCCCTCTACGGTACGACGATTTTCAGATTGCCCGCCCATTTCAGGATGGACCACCTCTGGTCCCCCACGTTCATGACCACTTCCATTAACTGATGACACTGCTTCAATTACCCCTCACTAGTCTCAGAAAAGATCACCACGACAATCATTTCCCCTACACACTACGTTTCAGAGTACACAATGGACTAAGTTTTTTCACTTTGCAACCGACATCTCCCACTGACAATCTTTCTGATCATAGTATCAGCAAGGCGCTCGTATGCCATGCTGGTCAGAATATTTCATTTCATGCTCTTAAGAGTGGTGCACGCAGATGTATTAGTGAAATGAAAATGATGTAATCAGTCCATCAACCTTGGAGAAAAAGTATTTGAGGTGGTCAGTCCCTCAGCCTGGAGAAAAGTTCAGCTCCATCTAGCTGAACTATTCTCCAGGCTGAGGGACTGACCACCTCAAATACTTTTTCTCTAAGGTTGATGGGCTGATTACATCATTTTCATTTCATTACTACACCTGCTGTCTTGATATTTAACTGAAGCCTACTGTGTAGGCGAAACGTTCCAACAATAACGATACCCAACTGTTGCACGTCTTAATCGTCATCTCGTCGGCACTTTTTACCATTTTCAACATTTTGGGTGTAATGTAATTATGTTGAGTGTTGCAAATTAATATTCATTAGCTTACAGTACTCAGTATTAAGGCTATTTTGTGTTTTTATTTTCAGTTTTATATGTTATAAGGCTGGTTATTTGTTGACAGTGATCTGGCCATCCTGCAGCCAGATGGATACGGTAAGATTATTGGCCGTATCAAGGACATGATTATCCGCGGCGGTGAGAATATCTACCCAGCAGAAGTGGAGAACTTCCTCTTAGGACACCCAAGCATTATTGAAGCTCAGGTTTGTATAGTTCTCCTCTAATAAGATTTTTTTTTTTTTTTGTATCTGATTTTCTTATCAAATCATGCTTACCGGTTTTCGTGCTGGCAGTAGACTAAAGAGTGAAGGGCAGTGAAAAAGCCTTCTGCTTTCCTATCCCTAATTTGTACACCTAAAATAATACTCTACAGTTCTTAATCTAGATATAATTAGTTCTTAATTAACAGAAAGCCTCGATGTAAACTTCCAAGTCCTTTGTCATCTGTTTTTCTTTGTGCTCTGGTGTACCTGTTCATCAGTTAGTTTACCTCTTGAGAATAAATTAAAACAGTAATGTATTGATGATCCAGGTGTTTGGTGTTCCGGATGACAGAATGGGTGAAGAAGTGGCTGTTTGGATCCGAAAAGCTGATGATGATGAACTTAACGCCACTACTCTCAAGCAGTGGTGTAAAGGAAAGGTGGGTGTATTATTTTATTAATGGGGAAGCTATAAACTCGTTCGGGTCACACAGCACCTGGGAGAAGGGTGGCATGGTAATAGGGATGGGGAGGGTAACTTCGTATCTTGGAATCAAGAGTATTTCACAGTTAACAAGGCACCTGTTACGTCGGTTTACGGTCCCTCTCGATATATTTTCTGGTCTAGGATAGTTCACTAATACCCAAAAAGGTCTAGAGAAATATTTCATTTATTTATAAAAACTTATAATGCTTGCATTTCAAACTATAGGTTCACGTTACATCACTTATATACAAAAATAGCTATATATTTAGTGACTAAGTATTTACAGAATATACATACGACAGTTTGGCTCAGCCTTCACATTACCAGCAAGGGACACAACCTTCTAGCATAGTGTTCTGAACCACTCCACGAGCCTGGGTCCCTGTAACAATTTCTCCATATTTCCTTCCTGACCTGCCTTAACCAAGAGTTTTGATACACTATCAACCCTGAGACACACTTTCCTGTACATTAAATCCCTGACATAGGTCTTACCTACTGGACAACTC
The DNA here is from genome assembly GCF_026875155.1 of Cherax quadricarinatus. NCBI lineage: Eukaryota > Metazoa > Arthropoda > Malacostraca > Decapoda > Parastacidae > Cherax > Cherax quadricarinatus. The sequence goes on from NC_069457.1 coordinate 14,634,228, forward strand.
ACATCTTGCTCCGAGAGCAGTCTGCTTCTCCCAGCATTGGCTTCCAGGATAACGACGGAGACTCGGCCAGTGGCGCCATCACACCAACACCAAGTAAACTAAATAACATCCACAACCACATTTATTCTAGACTTTTGCATTACTGTTCTTTTGCTCTCTTCCCCAAACTTTACAACTCTCTTAAATATTGTAGTAATAATAATAATAAGGTATTGCTGATACATTATAATTATTATAGATTATTTGTGTATTGTTTACCAGTGAACCTATTTTATTGAAATGTCGAGCTAAAAGACCATGTCTCTCAGACAAGAGCGATCAGTTCTTATGTCAGAATCAAGGCAGTAGTGGCCCCAGCGGTTCAATATAACTTGATAGTACAAATATATGGTCATTTCCTGCAACATAAGTATTTACCCCAGTACAGCTGTAGTTAGTGGGTCTTATAACCCTCCTGTAACAGCAACTTCCATGACAGGGAATGAGTCGTAGGTATTATTGACTGGTAAATCAGGTTCAATTACGGGATATGTGGTGGCAAGTATAGATGGTAGACAAGTAGGTTGGCAAGTAGTAGGTTGGTAGACAGCAACCACCCAGGGAAGTACTACCGTCCTGCCAAATGACTGTGAAACAGAAACCTGTAACTGTTTTGCATGATGGTAGGATTGCTGGTTTCTTTTTCTGTCTCATAAACACGCTAGATAACAGGGATATCTTGCTACTCCTACTTACACTTTGGTCACACTTCACAGACACGCACATGCATATATATATATATACATACATCTAGGTTTTTCTCCTTTTTCTAAATAGCTCTTGTTCTTCTTTATTTCTTCTATTGTCCATGGGGAAGTGGAAAAGAATCTTTCCTCCGTAAGCCATGCGTGTCGTATGAGGCGACTAAAATGCCGGGAGCAATGGGCTAGTAACCCCTTCTCCTGTAGACATTTACTAAAAAAGAGAAGAAGAAAAACTTTATAAAACTGGGATGTTTAAATGTGCGTGGATGTAGTGCGGATGACAAGAAACAGATGATTGCTGATGTTATGAATGAAAAGAAGTTGGATGTCTGGCCCTAAGCGAAACAAAGCTGAAGGGGGTAGGGGAGTTTCAGTGGGGGGAAATAAATGGGATTAAATCTGGAGTATCTGAGAGAGAGCAAAGGAAGGGGTAGCAGTAATGTTAAATGATCACTTATGGAAGGAGAAAAGAGAATATGAATGTGTAAATTCAAGAATTATGTGGATTAAAGTAAAGGTTGGATGCGAAAAGTGGGTCATAATAAGCGTGTATGCACCTGGAGAAGAGAGGAATGTAGAGGAGAGAGAGAGATTTTGGGAGATGTTAAGTGAATGTATAGGAGCCTTTGAACAAGTGAGAGAGTATTGTGGTAGGGGACCTGAATGCTAAAGTAGGAGAAACTTTTAGGATGGGTGTGGTAGGTAAGTTTGGGGTGCCAGGTGTAAATGATAATGGGAGCCCTTTGATTGAACTTTGTATAGAAAGGGGTTTAGTTATAGGTAATACGTATTTTAAGAAAAAGAGGATAAATAAGTATACAAGATATGATGTAGGGCGAAATGACAGTAGTTTGTTGGATTATGTATTGGTAGATACAAGACTTGAGTAGACTTCAGGATGTACATGTTTATAGAGGGGCCACAGATATATCAGATCACTTTCTAGTTGTAGCTACACTGAGAGTAAAAGGTAGATGGGATACAAGGAGAATAGAAGCATCAGGGAAGAGAGAGGTGAAGGTTTATAAACTAAAAGAGGAGGCAGTTAGGGTAAGATATAAACAGCTATTGGAGGATAGATGGGCAAATGAGAGCATAGGCAATGGGGTCGAAGAGGTATGGGGTAGGTTTAAAAATGTAGTGTTAGAGTGTTCAGCAGAAGTTTGTGGTTACAGGAAAGTGGGTGCGGGAGGGAAGAGGAGCGATTGGTGGAATGATGATGTAAAGAGAGTAGTAAGGGAGAAAAGTTAGCATATGAGAAGTTTTTACAAAGTAGAAGTGATGAAAGGAGGGAAGAGTATATGGAGAAAAAGAGAGAGGTTAAGAGAGTGGTGAAGCAATGTAAAAAGAGAGCAAATGAGAGAGTGGGTGAGATGTTATCAACAAATTTTGTTGAAATAAGAAAAGTTTGAAGTGAGATTAACAAGTTAAGGAAGCCTAGAGAACAAATGGATTTGTCAGTTAAAAATAGGAGAGGAGAGTTATTAAATGGAGAGTTAGAGGTATTGGGAAGATGGAGGGAATATTTTGAGGAATTGTTAAATGTGATGAAGATAGGGAAGCTGTGATTTCGTGTATAGGGCAAGGAGGAATAACATCTTGCAGGAGTGAGGAAGAGCCAGTTGTGAGTGTGGGGGAAGTTCGTGAGGCAGTAGGTAAAATGAAAGGGGGTAAGGCAGCGGGATTGATGGGATAAAGATAGAAATGTTAAAAGCAGGTGGGGATAGTTTTGGAGTGGTTGGTGCAATTATTTAATAAATGTATGGAAGAGGGTAAGGTACTAGGGATTGGGAGAGAGCATGCATAGTTCTTTTGTATAAAGGCAAAGGGGATAAAAGAGAGTGCAAAATTATAGGGGGATAAGTCTGTTGAGTATACCTGGTAAAGTGTATGGTTTGAGTTATTATTGAAAGAATTAAGAGTAAGACGGAGAATAGGATAGCAGATGAACAAGGAGGCTTTAGGAAAGGTAGGGGGTGTGGTGGACCCGGTGTTTTACAGTGAAACATATAAGTGAACAGTATTTAGATAAGACTAAAGAGGTCTTTGTGGCATTTATGGATTTGGAAAAGGCGTATGACAGGGTGGATAGGGGGGCAATGTGGCAGATGTTGCAGGTGTATGGTGTAGGAGGTAGGTTACTGAAAGCAGTGAAGATTTTTTACGAGGATAGTGAGGGTCAAGTTAGTAGTATGTAGGAAGAGGGAAATTATTTCCCAGTAAAAGTAGGCCTTAGACAAGGATGTGTGATGTCACCGTGGTTCTTTAATATATTTATAGATGGGGTTGTAAGAGAAGTGAATGCGAGGGTCTTGGCAAGAGGCGTGGAGTTAAAAGATAAAGAATCACACACAAAGTGGGAGTTGTCACAGTTGCTCTTTGCTGATGACACTGTGCTCTTGGGAGATTCTGAAGAGAAGTTGCAGAGATTGGTGGATGAATTTGGTAGGGTGTGCAAAAGAAGAAAATTAAAGGTGAATACAGGAAAGAGTAAGGTTATGAGGATAACAAAAAGATTAGGTGATGAAAGATTGGATATCAGATAGGAGAGAGAGAGTATGGAGGAGGTGAATGTATTCAGATATTTGGGAGTGGACGTGTCAGCGGATGGGTCTATGAAAGATGAAGTGAATCATAGAATTGATGAGGGGAAAAGGGTGAGTGGTGCACTTAGGAGTCTGTGGAGACAAAGAACTTTGTCCTTGGAGGCAAAGAGGGGAATGTATGAGAGTATAGTTTTACCAACACTCTTATATGGGTGTGAAGCATGGGTGATGAATGTTGCAGCGAGGAGAGGCTGGAGGCAGTGGAGATGTCATGTCTGAGGGCAATGTGTGGTGTGAATATAATGCAGAGAATTCGTAGTTTGGAAGTAAGGAGGAGGTGCGGGATTACCAAAACTGTTGTCCAGAGGGCTGAGGAAGGGTTGTTGAGGTGGTTCGGACATGTAGAGAGAATGGAGCGAAACAGTGTGACTTCAAGAGTGTATCAGTCTGTAGTGGAAGGAAGGCGGGGTAGGGTCGGCCTAGGAAAGGTTGGAGGGAGGGGGTAAAGGAGGTTTGTGTGCGAGGGGCTTGGACTTCCAGCAGGCATGCGTGAGTGTGTTTGATAGGAGTGAATGGAGACAAATGGTTTTCAATACTTGACGTGCTGTTGGAGTGTGAGCAAAGTAACATTTATGAAGGGGTTCAGGGAAACCGGCAGGCCGGACTTGAGTCCTGGAGATGGGAAGTACAGTGCCTGCACTCTGAAGGAGGGGTGTTTCCTGGAGTTTACCTGGAGAGAGTTCCGGGGGTCAACGCCCCCGCGGCCCGGTCTGTGACCAGGCCTCCTGGTGGATCAGACCCTGATCAACCAGGCTGTTGCTGCTGGCTGCACGCAAACCAACGTACGAGCCACAGCCCGGCTGATCAGGAACTGACTTTAGGTGCTTGTCCAGTGCCAGCTTGAAGACTGCCGGGGTCTGTTGGTAATCCCCCTTATGTGTGCTGGAAGGCAGTTGAACAGTCTCGGACCCTGACACTTATTGTATGGTCTCTTAACGTGCTAGTGACACCCCTGCTTTTCATTGGGGGGATGGTGCATCGTCTGCCAAGTCTTTTGCTTTCGTAGTGACTGATTTTCGTGTGCAAGTTCGGTACTAGTCCCTCTAGGATTTTCCAGGTGTATATAATCATGTATCTCTCTCTCCTGCGTTCAGGGAATACAGGTTTAGGAACCTCAAGCGCTCCCAATAATTGAGGTGTTTTATCTCCGTTATGTGCGCCGTGAAAATTCTCTGTACATTTTTTAGGTCGGAATTTCCTGCCCCGAAAGGTGCTGTTGTGGCAGCAATTTTCCAGCTAGAAGAAAAAGTGCCTGAAGAGTGTACATTGGGTTGGCTCCTAGTTTTTAAAGGGTTTCATTATCCATCCTGTCATTTTTCTAGCAGATGCAATTGATACAATGTTATGGTCCTTGAAGGTGGGGATCCTCCGACATGATCACTCCCAGGTCTTTGACGTTGGTGTTTCGCTCTATTTGTGGCCAGAATTTGTTTTGTACTCTGATGAAGATTTAATTTCCTCATGTTTACCATATCTGAGTAATTGAAATTTCTCATCGTTGAACTTCATATTGTTTTCTGCAGCCCACTGAAAGATTCGGTTGATGTCCGCCTGGAGCCTTGCAGTGTCTGCAATGGGAGACACTGTCATGCAGATTCGGGTGTCATCTGCAAAGGAAGACACGGTGCTGTGGCTGACATCCTTGTCTATGTCGGATAT
>NC_069457.1:14644235-14648724 GCF_026875155.1 Cherax quadricarinatus
TTTAATTAGATTTAAAATTTTATATATTTAAAATATTTTATATTTTATATTTATATATTATTTTTTTATTTTTATTTATTATAATATTAAATTAAAAAAAAATTTTAAGTATTTATTATAATTTTAAATTTTAATAAGTTTTTTTTAAAATTTAAATTTTTTATTCACACGGCCCATTTCCAAACCCAAAGGGGGGGGCCGGGAAAAAAATTAAAAATTTCCCATCAACACCCTCAAGTTTAAAAAAAAAGGGGGGCCCTTTCCTAATTTTTAAATCGCTTCACCTTCCGTAAGTCCAAAGGAAAAAAACCCCTTTTCCCCCTTTTCCAAAATTTTTAGGGACCCAACCCCCCCCCCCGTTTCCCTAAACCCCCTTCAAAAGTTACTTTGTCACCTCAAACAGCACGTCAAGTATTAAAAACCATTTGTCTCCGTTCACTCCTATCAAACTCGCTCACGCATGCTGCTGGAAGTCCAAGCCCTCGCACACAAAACCTCCTTTACCCCCTCTCTCCAACTTTCTAGGCCGACCCTACCCCGCCTTCCTTCCACTACAAAACTTGGAAGTAATTCTGTTTCGCTCCATTCTCTCTACATGTCCGAACCACCTCAACAACCCTTCTCAGCCTCTGGACAACAGTTTTGGCAATCCCGCACCTCCCCCTAACTTCCAAACTACGAATTCTCTGCATTATATTCACCCCACACATTGCCCTCAGACATGACATCCCCACTGCCTCCAGCCTTCTCCTCGCTGCAGCATTCATCACCCATGCTTCACACCCATATAAGAGCGTTGGTAAAACTATACTCTCATACATTCCCTCTTTGCCTCAAGGACAAAGTCTTTTGTCTCCACAGACTCTAAGTGCACCACTCACTCTTTTCCCCTCATCAATTTATGATTCATCCTCATCTTTCATTGACCATCCGCTGACACGTCCACTCCCAAATATCTGAATACATTCACCCCCTCCATACTCTCTCCCTCCAATCTGATATTCAATCTTTCATCACCTAATCTTTTGTTATCCTCATAACCTTACTCTTTCCTGTATTCACCTTTAATTTTCTTCTTTTGCACACCCTACCAAATTCATCCACCGTCTCTGCAACTTCTCTTCAGAATCTCCAAGAGCACAGTGTCATCAGCAAAGAGCAGCTGTGACAATCCCACTTTGTGTGTGATTCTTTATCTTTTAACTCCATGCCTTTTGCCAAGACCCTCGCATTTACTTCCCTTACAACCCCATCTATAAATATATTAAACAACCACGGTGACATCACACATCCTTGTCTAAGGCCTACTTTTACTGGGAAAAAATTTCCCTCTTTCCTACATACTCTAACTTGAGCTTCACTATCCTCGTAAAAACTCTTCACTGCTTTCAGTAACCTACTCCTACACCATACACTTGCAACATCTGCCATATTGCCCCCTATCCCCCCTGTCATACGCCTTTTCCAAACCCATAAATGCCACAAAGACCTCTTTAGCCTTATCTAAATACTGTTCACTTATATGTTTCTCTGTAAACACCTGGTCCACACACCCCCTACCTTTCCTAAAGCCTCCTTGTTCATCTGCTATCCTATTCTCCGTCTTACTCTTAATTCTTTCAATAATAACTCTACCATACACTTTACCAGGTATACTCAGCAGACTTATCTCCCTATAATTTTTGCACTCTCTTTTATCCCCTTTGCCTTTATACAAAGGAACTATGCATGCTCTCTGCCAATCCCTAGGTACCTTACCCTCTTCCATACATTTATTAAATAATTGCACCAACCACTCCAAAACTACATTCCCACCTGCTTTTAACATTTCTATCTTTATCCCATCAATTCCAGCTTCCTTACCTCCTTTCATTTTACCTACTGCCTCACGAACTTCCCCCACACTCACAACTGGCTCTTCCTCACTCCTACAAGATGTTATTCCTCCTTGTCCTATACACGAAATCACAGCTTCCCTATATTCATCAGCATTTAACAATTCCTCAAAATATTCCCTCCATCTTCCCAATACCTCTAACTCTCCATTTAATAACTCTCCTCTCCTATTTTGAACTGACAAATCCATTTGTTCTCTAGGCTTTCTTAACTTGTTAATCTCACTCCAAAACTTTTTCTTATTTTCAACAAAATTTGTTGATAACATCTCACCCCCTCTCTCATTTGCTCTCTTTTTACATTGCTTCACCACTCTCTTAACCTCTCTCTTTTTTCCATATACTCTTCCCTCCTTGCATCACTTCTACTTTGTAAAAACTTCTCATTTTGCTAACTTTTCTCCCTTACTACTCTCTTCACATCATCATTCCACCAATCGCTCCTCTTCCCTCCCGCACCCACTTTCCTGTAACCCCAAACTTCTGCTGAACACTCTAACACTACATTTTTAAACCTACCCATACCTCTTCGACCCCATTGCCTATGCTCTCATTAGCCATCTATCCTCCAATAGCTGTTTATATCTTACCCTAACTGCCTCCTCTTTTTCCTGTAACCACAGCAATATATATATATATATATTATATATATATATTATATATATATATATATATATAATATATATATATTATATATTATGTAAATTTATATATAATGTTCAATGTTTCATTTATTTCAGATGGCACATTACAAGGTGCCTCGCTATATCGTGTTCAAGAAAGAATTCCCCAAAACTGTGACTGGCAAGATCCAGAAGTTCGTCATGAGAGACATCACTGTAAAGGAACTAAACTTGAACTAAATATCTTAATTGAAATAAAATGAACCTTATGCCGTAATTAATACATCATTTGTTGTGTATTACTCACTAGTATCTCCTTAAGGGGAGGGGCTCTATTTCCAAGGAACTGGAGTTATCATTTCATTACTTAGAGCAAAGCTGATTCTCTCTCTTTTACCAGTCGCCATAGCCATGTGGGTTTAACGCTTCTCTTGACTAAACTATAGAAATACGCACTAAAGTCTAGTGAAGTTACTAACAGCAAGCTGACAGGCTCAGTATATTTGTTACTCTGTGATATACCTGATATACCACTGGTATATATACCACTGTTCTACTACTGGTATATATACCATTCTTATGCCACTGGTATGTTTAGCTTTTTTTATTATAATGATACACCACTGGTATATATATATACCACTGATATACCACTGGTATATACCACTGATATACCACTGGTATATATATACCACTGGTATACCACTGGTATATATAAAATATATACCACTGGTATATATATACCACTGATACACCACTGGTATATATATATACCACTGATACACCACTGGTATATACCACTGATACACCACTGGTATATACCACTGATACACCACTGGTTTTATATATACCACTGATATACCACTGGTATATATATACCACTGGTATACCACTGGTATATATATATATATATACCACTGGTATATATATACCACTGATACACCACTGGTATATATATATACCACTGATACACCACTGGTATATACCACTGATACACCACTGGTATATACCACTGATACACCACTGGTATATACCACTGATACACCACTGGTATATATATACCACTGATATACCACTGGTATATATATTTCCACTGATACACCACTGGTATATGTATACCACTGGTATATATATATACCACTGGTATATTTATATAATATATATATAAATATATATATATATATATATATATTATATATATATATATATATATATTATTATATATAAAATATATATATATATATATATATTATATATATATAATATATATTATATATATATATTATATATATATATATACCATATTTTAAACTTGTGGGACTTGATCAGTGAAGAAGAACTCTGGGAAACAAAAGAAATATGATTTAGTTTCCCAGTTTCCTTCTTCACTGATCATATCCCACAAGTTAAAATTCGATTAATTTTTTTTAAATATATACCATATATATAGTATATATACCGCTGGTCTACCACCGGTATGTATACCACTGATATACCGTAAGTTTATACCATTGGTATATTTATTACTGATATACCACTAGTATATATACCACTGATATGTCACTAGTATATATATACTACTGATATACCAAATTATATATACCACTGACATAGTGTATAGACCACTGATTGTCACTAGTATATATTCCAATGAGATATTAGTATGTATACCACTGTATGTATTCCACTGATATATTAGTATATATACCACTGATATACTATTATATATACCACTTATATACTAGTATATATACCACTGATATACTATTATATATACCACTTATATACTAGTATATATACCACTGATATACTAGTATATATACCACTGATACACCAATCTATATACCAGATATACTAGTATATTTACTACTGGGATACCACTAGTATACCTGAAGAGGGCTTCGGGGGTCGACGCCCAAGCGGCCCGGTCGTAACCATGCCTCCTGTGGTAGGATGATCAGCCAGGACTGT
>NC_069457.1:14649224-14736724 GCF_026875155.1 Cherax quadricarinatus
CATGGTCGTTTCAGGGAGTAATATCGAAGGGGTTACTTTTGGGGGGTTTTCCACCTCCCTTTCTTTTGTCTGCCGAGGGGGCTCAGTAGATGTGGGGTTTGCTATCCCAGAGCACGGGTTTTACACATAAGGGTAGCATAGGACGGGTTCCATGTGAAATCTGCACTGCTTGTGGGTCGCTACTCTAATAAGGAAAACTTACAGCCCTCCTTGCCTTCTAGTGACTGTCCCTCCATTTTTCGCTTTTTTTTTTTTCCTTTTCTTTTTTTAAAAAATAACAAAAAAGAAGCCCCATTATCATGGAGCTTTTTTTCTGTGATAACCCCCTCCTCTAGGCCACTTTCTTTTCCCCACATCCTTTTGCCCTTTTCCCAGCTCTTTCATCCCCCTTCCTTCTCTGGTATGTTTTGTCACCTGCTCCGGTCTGAGTGCCACCCATTTCTGTTAATCCCTCTGTTCTTGCACCCCTTTGAAAAATGCATCCGGTTTCCCCCAAAAGGGTGCGATGGTTTTGGATTGCCACCTCCCTCGGGTTGGGCCCCCCCATACACAAACAAACCGCCACATACTGACGAGGTTCTTTATGTCCCCCAAAAACGACCTAGCCCATTTTTACAAGTTCATAGGTAAATTTTTTTCCCTAAACTGACATCTCCAACTGATTATTTTTCTGACCATAGGTATCGATAAACCCCTTTTTCACGACATGTTACCTTTCAAGGGGGGGCCCCTTGGCAGGGAAAGGCTTTGGGTCTGGGAATTAGACCTGTTGGTCCCTTCCTCAACCGAACCAATTTACCCCCCAAACCCCCCCCTTCCCAATCCCATCCCCCCCCATCCCCCCTTTTTTTCCTTTTCCCTCCCCCCCCATCCCTTATTCCCTTCCCCCTTTCTGGCCTTTGGGGTTCATCCCCAGGCCTATGGTTTTCCTAGGTGGGAAAAGGGACCGGGGTCAATCCCATTCTGTTGGGGTTTTTTTGGGGGTGGGTAGTTTTTGCCCTGGAATCTGGATCGTGGGGGTATCCCCTTCCTCTCGGTTTCTGGAGGGTCGTTTGGGTGTCTTTCAGGGAACGGGTGTATCTCTGGAGGCTCCTTTCGATTCGGGGGTTTGGGGCCAAAGGGTATGCTTTGTGGGGATATCCCGCCACCCTTCTTTTTCCACCGAGGAGCTCACAGATGTGGGGGTTCTATACTAAATTGCTGGTTTACTGGCATGAAAGGGAGGGTTGGGTGGGGTTTCCCTCTGCATCTGCACTACTTGTGGTGTTGAGGGCCTCTTGTGCTGGAGGGTGATTTCCAGCCCTTCATTCCCCCTAGGAATATTCCTCCCCGTTCCCCCTTTTTCCTTTTTTTATTTTCTTCTTTCTTTTTGTTCTTAAAACAAAAAAAAAGAAGTAACCTAACCATGGGAAGCCCTAAACCAGAACCGCTACCCCCCGGGGCCCCCTTTCTGAACCGCACCCCATTTTGACCCTCCTCGTTTTTTGACCACTCTTTGGACACCTGATGCCCCTTACCTCTTGCAGGTGCTGTTTCAGTCACACCAGCATTAGGTATCGGGGTTTCGACTGACTCTCTCCGATGTCTGACCTCTGCCCTCCTTTACTATGCTTCCGGCCTCTCCCTCTAACGGTCCACAGGCAATTTTTCGAATGCCAGCGCCGTCCCATCCCAACGTGGACCAACTCTGGTCCCACTTCTAAACACCAACGACAATCGCCTGATGATGTTACTTTGTACTTTCCCATATTCTAATCATAAAAGACCGACACGTCACGCAAACTCCCTCTCCACACTCAGTATCGGAAACCACACAAAGGACTAAATTCCTTACTTTAAAGGCCCCCTTCTTTCTATTGTCTATCTTTCCACCATAGATTGGCAAAGCTCTCCTACTCCATGTTGTAAGATATTTCATTTCATGCTCTCAAGAGCTGTATGGTGCATAGTCACTGTCCAGAATGCTAACCCAAGCTCATTAATCTTTCCTTTCGCATATCGATACTCAACTCCTATCACTATTGAAAAACAACTTTCTCTCAACAAAACTCTTTCAGTGGTATTGTCATTCTCCCCCATACCATAGTCCAACAGAATTTCCCAGACATGTGGCAATGACATTCTGTAACAACTGGAACCCCAGGATTTCCCAATTCCTCAAGTAGACATTTAATTCCTACCTCTGCCCGCGTGCAGAGATGATACCCTTGCAATGGTGGCTTGATTCACTTTCGACAGCCGTGAACTCCCATATCCTCTGTTTCTGACGCAGGACATTGGTTTACAAGTTCAAAAGGTATCCCTACCACCACAACAGTGTATGAAATTGCTGGCGTTTTGGTCACCCAACGAAATATTGCAGATCTATAGCGAATGCCCAGTCTGTGGTGCCAACGACTATTCTATATAACATCTTGCAGTCGACTCTCCTCTTGCCTTAAGTTGCATTGAGGCTCATCACCCTTCAACTCTCGCCGTTGCCAGAAGTCTTGTTTAAAATGAGATGAAATCCATTGCCTCAAAGAGCAGAAGGTTCTTCCCTTATGCTATGGCAGTTTCTCATCTCCACCTCCAACGAGACACCCCATGTTTCTTATTCTCAATGTGTTCAAAAACGACCCCCGACTTCTGGGGGTCCCATCTTCTGTCTGCGCCTCCTCTGTGGTTACCCTTCCTTAGCACCTGGTATGTAATTTTTTTTTGCTGCCTGGGCTCTGATTATTATTTATTTTATGGGTTTCCCCCCCCTACTACAACAAACACCCTTCAGTTCTGTCTCACATCTTTGCACCCATCCTCACAAACCCCCCCCGTATCCAGACCAAGACCTCGTAAGACACATTATAACCATCACCCCTCTACTTCTCAGAAGTCCAAAAAACCCCATTTGCTCAAACCTTCATTGCCCCCTCCTTCCCTCTTCCACCGCTGCATTTTACCTTCTCAGTCTCCTCCTAGTTCTTCCCCTCTCTCTGGCTCTATATAAGTGTGGAGGTTTCACCCTTCTCCTCTACTATCCTTCCACCCCCCATCCCCTACTAGTTTCTCCCTCTTCTGTCACTCCCAGTTTTCTGTCCCTCTTCCTTCCCCTCCCACCTTATTCTCCCATTCCCCTACACTCTTTTGTCCCCCCCAACTTGGAACAGTCCCATTACTGTCCCAATCATCACTCACCCTCCTCCTTCTACCTCCAATATTGTCTCCCATAGGACATCTCGAATTCAAGAAACAACTTGAAGCATTTCAGTAATAACATTGCAAGACTAAACCTTCAATGGACACTGATCCTCCACCTTTCCTTTCTCTTCCCTCTCCTCCATATCCACAACTCCATTCTTTGCAACGCTCAGTTCCTTCCGCTGCTAAGTCTTCCCGATCACACACACATTGACTTTTTCTAACCCCTAACCATAGGTGCCCTTCCCTATAGAATTCCTGGTATTTTCCTCAATGCCAATCATGGCCTATTTACAGTGGAATATCCGTGGTTCAGGGGTAATCGGGTGAGCTTCAGATGTTGACTTTCCAGGTTTTTTCCCTGTTGGTGTTTGCTATACAATGAACCAAATTACCTCAGCTGTTTTTCCAACCTATCCTCAGGCAATAATTTATGTTCTTCCGTTCGATCCTTCTCAAATGCAACCTTAAATGAAAGTGCCTTCTTCTATGCAATGATATTCTGTACTTTCAACTATTTGTCCATACCTTCCCTGCATTACACAGCGCCCTGTATCTCACTGAATAAGCGGGAATTACAAATAGTTTCTTATATCCTCTCCTCGAGCAATTTTCTATCCCAGATTTGCCTTTCTGTTTCATCCTTACCACCACCACTTCTGTTACTTAGTGTGATTTTAATGCCCATTCCTCTGGGTCTCATTGTGACTCGCGTGGCAATCCAGTTGGAGGCTTTTCTCGCCTCTCACCCCATCCAATGTTTTAAATACAGGTAACTCCCACCCATTTTGATCTTGTAACTCATAACTCTCTTGCATTGAACTATCATCTGCTCCTCCTCTCCACTGCACAGACTTCGCCTGTCTGTTCTAACCAGACTTTACTGACCGCAATCATTTTCCAATCATTTTTACTTCTCCTTCGATATTCACCACCTTTCCGTAGCCCTCACTTGGCAATTTGATCGGCAATTGGACTTTTACCTCGCAACTCACTGCTTGTAGTGAGGTGTCCATTCTTCCTTCCTTCATTGATGAGCTCCTACACCTCTCTCGACGTCATTTTAAACCCCAGCTTTCTCAGCGGTTACCCCAAACCTCTCAGCAGGCATTCTCAAGAAGTGCATTGCATGGAGTCTCCCTGCTTGTGCATTACGTATTTGGAAACAACGCTGCATGGGCATGTACTGGTACAATCGAACCATGAGAGACTTCTTTGATTTTAAGCAGAAACGTGTGAACGCACACCAATGACATCCGTGGCGCTAAACGCATCTTCTGGCGAGATTTGTTTTCCACCATCACCTCTGAATTTCTCCGTGAGTGCAGTCTGAAAAAAGTGAGGAAATTGAGTGGTAAATACTCTCCTGAACCCAGCACCATGTTCATACGGTGTCGCCGTTTGTTGATATATCAAAAACCCTTTGACGTTGCCATTGAAATTGGTCACTGGTCCTATTTCCCGTGGGCTCCATCTATTCCCCTCGTTTCTTTCTCAAAGTTCTGCCAGAAGAGTTAGTACCCTTGGACTTTTCTTCTTCTCAGAGAAGAGCTGTATAAAGTGCCTTTTGCACTCAGGAACGTGGAGGCAAACTCTCAGCTTGCAGATCAACGGCATGCTGGGCCTGACGACAATCATATTCGGATGTTACAACATTTACATCAGTCAGCCCTTGTAGCCTATTACACCTCTACAATCTTATTTGGTCACAAGGATTCATCCCCGCTGTGAAAAATCTGCCATTGTTCTCTCCTTTCTGCAAGCCTGGTAACTAACGGGACATGATGCCTCCCCTATCGTCTCATTGCTCTTACTAGTGCAGTTTGCAAAGTGATGAACGTCGGTAAATCCGACGTTTAATGTGGTATTTAGAGAGACACACAACAGTCTTCTCCACTAGTCAGTATGGCTTTTGTAAGGCCGATCTACAATAGATCCCATACAAACGCTTGGATAAAATACTATGTTCATGAGGGCCTTAGCGCATAACCACTCAGTTATTGCCACATTTTTTGACCTTGAGAAGGCATATGACACAACTTGGAGGTATAATATTTTGGCCCAAGCCCACTCCTTAGGCCTTCGAGGCAATCTACCATCCTTCCTTAAGAACTTTTTAACTGACAGACATTTAAGTGTTCGAGTCAATAATGTGCTCTCCCCTGACTTTGTCCAAGCTGAAGGTGTCCCTCAGGGATGTGTTCTGAGCACAACACTTTTTCTCCTTGCTATAAATGATTTGGCCTCTGTTCTTCCATCCAATATTTGGTCATCACTCTTTGTTGATGACTTCACTATTGCTTGTGCAGGCGCTGACTGTCACCTATTTACAGTTTCTCTCTAGCATGTGGTCGACCGTGTTTCCAATTGGGCCACCACACATGGGTTTAAATTTTCCAGCACCAAAACTCACCAAATTACTTTCATTAGATGCTCTGTCATCTCCCATCATCCTATGTACCTCTATGGCTCCCGTATCCCTGAACATAATAGTCAGGTTTCTAGGCCTTCTCTTTGACCGTAGGTTATCCTGGAAACCTCACATTACCTCTCTGAAGGCAACTTGTCACAGACGGCTGAACCTTCTTAAAACCTTTGCCCATCTTTCATGGGGAGCTGATCGTCGAACTCTCCTTTGCCTACATTCGGCCCTCATCTTATTGAAACTCGATTATGGTGACCAGATCTATTCAGCGGCTTCTCCTGCTACTCTAGCCTTAACCCCATCCATCACCAAGGATTACGTTCATTCCTTGGTGCTTTTCGCTCTTCCCCTGTTGAGAGCCTCCATTCAGAAGCGAATGTTCCATCCTTGTCTGATCGCCGTGATGCCCATTGCCTTTGCTACTATGTATGCTCTCACGATCTCCGCAATCCTTCCATTTATAGAATGGTCACCGATATTAGTAGACATTCTTTATTTGTTCGCCGCCCCTGTTTGCTCTATCCCTTCTCTCTTCGCCTACATTCGCTCTTGTCTTCCCTTCAGTTACCACCTTTATATGTTCATGTAGCATCTCACTTTTCCCTACCCCCCCTGGGAAGTTCCAACTGTTTGGGTCTCTTCTTTCTCACTCCCTTGCTCGAAAGCCCAACTGCCTATGGTGGCTTCCCACTCTCTTTTTCTTGACCACTTCCACTCTCATTCTCATGCCATCGCAGTGTACACAGATGGCTTCAAGTCTTCTGATGGCGTCGGATTCACAGCAGTGTTTCCAGACAGCATCATGCAAGGGCGTTTACTATCTTCGGCCAGCATTTTCACTGCTGAATTGCATGCCATTCTTGCCACACTTTTTCGTATCACCTCTATGCCTGTGTCATCATTTGCGGTTGTCTCAGACTCCCCTAGTGCTCTACAGGCTATATGGAAATTTGATACACCTCATCCCCTAGTTCTCGGTATCCAACTTTGGCTACACTGTATCTCTTCCAAGCATAAAGATATTGTTTTTTTGTTGGGTCCCTGGTCATGTTGACGTACAGGGCAATGAACAGGCAGACACTGCTGCGTGGTCAGCAGTACATGACCTACCAATTTCATATAGGGGTGTTCCATTTCCAGACTATTTTGCTGTAATAGCTACCCACCTTCACACCCATTGGCAACAACGTTGGTCAACTCAACTCGGTGCCGAGGATGGGAGACTACTCTCTCCCGCCTTTCCATTGGCCACACTCGTCTTACTCATGGGTATCTCATGGAGAGGCACCCTGTTCCTCTCTGTGAGCAGTGTCAAGTTCCAGTATTGATTAGCCACATTGTTAGACTGCCCTCTCTATCAACGAGCATGCAGAATTTACCTCCAACGTCATTTCCACTCTACTACTTTCTCTTTACCTTCCGTTCTTGCTGAGGGACCCTCCTTTAATCCTGACTCTCTCATTGACTTCTTGACAACGACTGATTTACTCCACTCAGCCCTTTCTACCCCAGTTTCTTGCTGTCCTCTTTCCTTTCACCATCCACTGCCCTGCTGTTCTCCATAACCTATTACTCATCCATCTCCCTTTTGCCACCTGATACCCTCGCTTCCTTCCTCCCCTGCAGCGCTGTATAGCCCTTGTGGTTTAGTGCTTCTTTTTGATCAAAATTTGTTCAGAATTCAGAACAAGCTTATGATCTTTCCCATATTACTTCCACAGATAACATTCCAGTCACAGTTCATAAGCACACTACTCTCAATTCTCATAGTGTTATGGTGGTTTTACTGTGTACCATTATAGAAAGTGATTTTCTGTCTTGCAGAGATGATATTTTAGAGCAATTAGCCCTTCAAGACCTTCCTATTCTCAAAGTGGATACATATGTCCTGCCCACTTGTGAGCAGAGGCACTTTCCCAGTAACATTGCCTGCTTAGCCTTCGACTGCCGTGAACTCCCATCCTCCGTTTATATTGCACGCCATCGCCTAGAGGTCCATAAAGTAGTCCCTACTCCCCAACAGTGTTGAAATTGCCGGTGCTTCAGACACCCCTCTAAATACTGCATATCTGTGGTGGAGTTCCTGGTCTGCATTGCTGTAGATCATGCCAATACATCTTGCAGTCTTCCCCCTCTTGTCTCAATTACAATGAGTCTCATCCTTCTTTTTCCCATCATTGTCAAGTCTGTCGTAATGAACAAGAAATTCGTTGTCTTAAGGAAAGTGAAGGCTATACTTACGTTATGGCTGTCTCTTCGCTCCGCCTTCAGGGGAATCTTCCTCATATCCCTTATTCGCGAGTAACTAGAAGGCCTCCAACCTTGGTGGAGGCCTACCAGCTCCTACAGTGTAGTGTCTTCTGGGGCCATTTCCCCATCTCTAATTCATTTGGGGTTTTTTCCCTTTCCAAAAAACCCCCACCCCCCAAAACCTTTTTCCCACCTCTACTTTTTCCCTGCTAGTTTTTTTTCCAGTCTACAAGGCCCCCCCACGCCTGTATTTTTGCAATCCCTGGTGCTTAAAAATTTCCCCCCAACATTTTTTTCCTTTTTCCCGGCCCCAAAGTGCCTGGTTCTCCCCCTTTTTTCTAACTCTCACACAAAGGTGAAGGAAACGTCCCCCCTCTTGTATTTCCTCTTCCCTGTTCCCCCCCAGCCCTTTTCCTCTCCTTTTTCACCCCAGGACTCTTTTTACCTCCCAAGCAATCTCTCCAGGTTTTCATACTCCCCTACCCCTCTCGACCTCCTTGGTTCCCTCTATGGGTCCCCCCGATCTCTACTTGCCTCTACCTCCCCAAAGCCTCTAAAAACAGGGTTTCAGCATCCCCCCTTTAAACCCCCTGAAACACTGACACTGTCTCCAACTGTATTCAGAGACAAAACCCTTGATGGAAAATGATGCACCCCTCCTCCTACCCCTTCTTACTCAGGGCCCTTTTCGCAACAATCTCTTCCGTTAAACAACATTCTGTTTTCCCTCCTTGTTTAACCCCCCGTACTGTTGCCCCCCACCATTAAACTTCACTAAACCCTAATAGCCCATAGTTTTTTACACTTTTTTGGGTTGGCATCCCTGTCTTTGTAACTAATATCTTATCTACAAAGGAAATTTTCGTGGCCCTGGAAAATGGGGAGAGTTTCCAAGTTTGCTCTCCCATTTTTCCCCCCAAAATACGTGGGGTTTACAAGCCCCCAAAAATTTGGGTTTTCACCCTGTTTTTCCCGGCCCATTTCGGTTTTTCTGCTTTTTTCCCTTGGGATCCCTTACTTGAAAATTTCTTTTTAAGGAGAGTGCGCTCTTGTGCACGTTGGTTTTCCCAGTATCAACAAGTTTTTATTCATTTGTGTGGCAGAAATTACCGCCCAAATATATAAAGTAAAAGGACACAATGCAACTAAGTGCCCATTTTATTGTGGAAAATGTTTCGCTTCCAGGAGCTTTGTCAAGCCGCTACAAACAGTACATAGACACAAAGGGTTACATAGCTTGGGATTTGAGGTGTAATACTAGTGGCGGGAGTAGTTTTAGTAATGAAATTTATGGCAGAACAATTTAATTACTTGCACATGAGAAAAAAAGGAAATAAAATTTTTTACTGGGTAGCATAAAAATAGGTTAGACAAATATTTGTATTGGGGGTTTGGGGAATTGAGAAGGCTGCTTCAGTGTTCATCCTCTGTAATGTGCTAGTGTATTATTAGCAGGAGAGATATGTGGGGCCGGGGTTTAACTTTTTTTCCCCAGGGGGGTTCTTGCAAAGACTTCAGAGATGGGAAGCTACCTTTTTTTGCTTAATTCCCATTAAAAACACCCTTTTTGTGCTGATTCAAGACTTCCCGTCGGGCGGGAAATTTGGTTTTTTAATCAAAATCGGGCGTTCCTAAAATTTAAATGAGATTTTGGTGGAATTTAGGTTTTTTATACACATGCGTCGTTTAGTTATGGGGTTCCTACCATGCATAAATGTTTTCATTGAGGGGGTTTCCGAGGGTTTTTTTGCTGTTTAAAACCCCCTAAAATCTTCCCGCAGCCTCCCCCAGGGTATAGTGTAAACCCCTCCCATTAAAGGTTCAGGGTGTTTGGGGATTTTGTCCTGGTTAGATCCTTTATTGAAGAGCGGGGAAGCGTTTGCGACTCGGGTGTTAGCTTGTGCAAGAAACTTTAGAAATTTTCAATGAAACCCGGGCTTTTGGGGAAAAGGAATTAAAAACGTTAGGAGTGGTGTTTGGCAGGGAGAATTAATAAACTGAAGGACCTTTTTTCCCTTCCATCTTTGATGAAAAAGGAAGGGAAAAGGGAAAAACATTTAAAGGGTTTTTTGGTGAATGTTTAAAATTCCTCGTCAAGAAACCCCGGGATTTAAAAATTCGGAAAATGCTCTTGGGGAAAAAATCCAATGTTAATGCCCTTTTGGGTTTTAAATTTCTTAAAGGAAATGAAGTGGGGAGTACACATTTTCCCGCTTGCCAGTCACCCGGCAGCTGGGCCTGATGATATTTTTTTATCAGTATGCTAAACATCTGCTTTCTAAGCCCTTACAATTTTTTTTGCATCTTTTCAATCTGTTTTTGGATGCGGGGTTGTTTCCCCTAAACCAAGGAAAAATTTTGCCATTTTACTCAGTTTCAAAAACCAGCCCCTGGGGGTTGATCCCTCTCACCACACCCCTTTGCTCGGCCCCAGTGTATCTGAAAGGTAAAGGAACGTTTAGTGAATAGACGTCTGAAAATTGGTTTTTTGGGAGACTTAATATTTTAAATCTACTCACCAAAAATTATTTCGCAAGGGTGCTCTACTTTAAACCCCCTTCCCTCCACTTAGTTTACGTATTTTTGAAAAAATGCCCTTTGCTAAACACTCTGCCCCTATTGTCTTTTTTATCTTAAAGAAGGCATAGGGAACCATTTTGGGGGGGTAACATTTTCCCCCAACCCCACTTTTTAGGCCCCTGCAGAAACCCTGCCAACTTTCCTACTGTTTTCTTACCCTGACGAAAATTTTCGGTCCGGGTTTTGGCGCCCCCCACTTTCCCCCAGACTGTTTAGGCCGGGGGGTGTCCCAAAAGGGTTTTTGGGGCCCTTTTACACTACCCTTTTTTCTTGGCTAAAAAATCCCTATTTTTTCCGTTTTCTACCCCAAATTTGGGTCACACTTTGTGGTGATTTTCGCTATAGCTTACAGGGGTTGCTGACTAATTTTGCCTGGTAGGGGCCCCCCTTTCGGGATGCGATTGACCAGGTTTCCTTTTGGGCCCAAATTATCATGGATTTAAATTTGTCCCCCAAAAAACCCCCCACCCATTTATCTTAAAAAGGACGCCCCTTTTTTGGTCCCAAATATTCCTTGTTTTTAAAGGGCCGGTATTCCAAAATTGTGATGTGATATGGTAAAGTTTCTTGGCCTTCTCTTCAAATCCCCGGGTTTTTGGGACAGGGAAAAACCCTCTCTTTTTCCTTTTTGGAAGGTTCCCTTTGTTTGGTTGGCGGAATATCCGAAAATTTTTGCGCATCGTTCTTGGGGGGCAGATCCCCGGGGACTCTCCCCTTTTGAAACCCCCACTTAGTCTTGCCAAGCGGTTTTGGAGCCCAAGCCTCTTCTGCAGTTTCTCCAAACCACTTTTCTCTAAGTTAGAACCCCCTTCAACATCAAGTTCTACATTTATGCCTTGGTGCCTTTTGTTCAAAACCCTGGTTGAAAACCTCTAAGCTGAGACGAAATGTCCCTTTCCCAGCTGGGTAAATTTCGGTGCTCATTGCCTTGGTTTCTTTGGGCCCCTTTTCATGACCGTTTTTCCATCTACATATAGGATGGGCTCCAAAAAATTTGTAAAAACCAAATTTTTTGTTTTAACCCCCCGCCTACTAATGTTTTTTTTCCCTTCCCTTTTCACTCCCCCTCTTCTTCAACTTACCTCCTTTGTATATTCATTTAGCATTTTGCCTTTACCTTGAAGGGTTTTGGGGTTCCCTTCTGTTTTTCCATTTCTGCCCGGGGGCCCCCGTCTCCCACCCACAAATTTCTTTTCCCCTCTCTTTTTTTTGATTACCTTCCATCGCATGTTCATTTTGGGTTTCTGTTTATACAGATGGTTCTAAAAATTTTTTTTTGGGGTTTGGGGGGGCGGCAGTGTTCGCTGCGTTTTGCCGAGGACCCTTTGGGTTTGACCGGGTTTGTATTTTTACTGCCATCCCCAATTTTGCTTCTCCTATTACATAAATGCTCCTTCGCGTTTGTGAACAATTTTAGATTCCCTCAGTGCCCCAAACCATTAAAAAATTTGTTTTCCCGTCATCCATTTTCCCTCCTATTTAACAAAGGTTGCACCATGTGTGGGATAGCAAAAAACAATGACGTAATTTTCTGTTGTGGCCCTGGGGCATGTTGATGTGCCCCGGGGCCCCTGGGCAGCAGCGATGCTGCTGCCCCAAATCCGCAGACAAAGGGGCTTTCCCGGTTTTTTTATGGAGGGATTCCCTTGGGATTTTTTTTCAGTCGTCTCCTTTCCGTCTTCGCGGCTGTTGCAACAAAAGGCGGTTTTGGGGTTGAGCCCTAAAAAATTACACGCTATTAAAACCCCTTTTTGGTTTTTTAGGCCCTCTTTTTACCACTATTGCCTTTTCTTGGGAGGGCTTTCTCTCCCCCCGGCCCCGCATTGACGTACTTTACCTTTCTCATTGATACCTCGTGGGGAAAGACACCCTAAATTTGTCTCTGAGGGTTTTTCATTTCACTATTTCGTTCTTCACTTTCTGTTTAATTGCCTGGTTTTCCAGCTAGCTCGCACAATTTACTTCCAATCCCCCATCGCTCTACCACCTTCCTTATCTTTTCCCTTTTTTGCAATGCTCTGCCTTTCACTTCAATCACTTTTTTACTTTGGCCTCTTCAAGGGGGGGGGTCCTTGGCATTTTGAAGGAAAGGTTTTTTTTTGGGGGCTGAAATTAGGCCCCGTCCGGGCCCCCTTCCTCAGACCCAACCCAATTACCCCCCCTCCTCCCCTTTTGTTTCCCCTCCCTCCCCCTTTTTCCTTTCCCCCCTCCCCTCCCCCCCTTTTCCTTTTTTTTTCCCCCCCCCTTTTTTGCCCTTTGGGTTTTTCCCACAGGCGCACTAGTTCCAAAATAGGGGAAAAGGGAACCCGGGGTTTCCCTCCCCTTCTGTTGAAGGGTTTTTGGCGGTTTGGGATAGTTTGCCTGGAATCTGGATTGCCTGGGGGGTGGGGCCTTCCCTCTCCCAGTATCCCCGGGGGGGGTCTTTCGGGCGATGGGGGGTTAAACCTTGGGGAAGCCACCTTTCGGATTCCCCGGGGTGGTGGTGGCCGAAGGAGGTTGCTTTGTAGTGGATACTGGCCCCCCTCTCTTTTGTCCCCAGGTACCCCGGGAGATTGAGGTTTCTATCCCCCCGGGTTTCTGGTTTTTTGGGAAAGATGGGTGGGTTTTTGGCATGTGTTTTTATTTTGCATCTGCAACCCCTTGTGGGGGCCTTTAGGTCCCCCTTGGGGGACGAGGGGAATTTTCTGGACCTTTCATTCCTCCTTTGGAACCCATCCCCCCTGGTCCCCCCCCTTTTTTTTTTTTCTTTTTTTTTTTTTTATTTTTTCTTTTTTTTTTCTTAAAAAAAAAAAAGAAAGAATAACCTAACCATGGAGTAACCCGATCCCTGACCCGGGTAAACCCGGGCCCCCTTTTTGTTTCTGCACCCCGTTTGAAACCCCTTTCCCCATCTTTGGCCCCCTCTTTTGGGAATTTTCCCAAGGCCCCCGTACCTCTTTTGGTGCTGTTTTCCCCCTCGCTTTAGGGACCCCGGGCTTCCCCTGACTCCTTCAATTTGTCTGACCTCTGCTTCCTTTGAACCCATGCTTCCAGCTTCTCCCCCTAAAAGGTGCGGCGATCTTTTGAATCGCCAGCCCCCCTCCCCAAATTTGGGCTGCATGGTCCCCCTTCAAACGTCAACGACAATCTTGAGGGTGTTTCTTCAAATTTCCTTTCTCATTCTAAACCCGGAAAAAAACCGACAAGGGCAAGCACTCCCTCCCCCACCCCAGTTTGGACCCCACAAAAGGACTAAATTCTTTACTTAAGACCGACTTCTTCCCAATTTCCCTTAATTTAAACCATGTATTGGAAAGCGCCTCTTACATCCATTTAGAATATTTTCCCATCATGTTTAAAAGTGGATGCACAACTTTACAGTCAATGAATTCTACCCCAAACCATGAACTTTTTTCTTTTTTCCCCCATATCGATAAATATTCCCAAACACAAACAAAAAACATCATTCCCCCCAATTTTGTAGTGGACTGTTATTCTCCCCCTATTCCCTTTGTCCAACAAAAATTTCCAGACAAGGTGGGGAATGACATTCTGAAAAAAGTTTTAAACTCCAAAATCTCCCCAATTCCCAAGGTTTGGCACTTATGTTCTTTTCCCGGCCCTGGGGGAAAGATGAAAACCCTTTTCAAATTTGGGTAATTTTTAAATTTTTGGGAGCCCCTGAACTCCCCTCCTTTTTTTTATGTAGAGGAACCCTCAGTTCAAGTTTGGGAGGTGATCCCCACAGGCCCCAGTTTTAGGAATGCTGGCAATTTGGGCCCCCAAAACAAAATATTTTCAGAAACAAAGCTTTAAGGCCCCCGTCCCGGGGTGCCCATGTCATTCAATAAATTTGGGAGTCGGGCCCTCTTGCCCTTTAATTTTCATGAGGCGCACCCTTCGTACTCCCAACCCTTGCCCGGGCTACTTAAAAAAAGATGGGGAAAATTTTTTGCTTCAAAGAGGGAGAAGGTCTCCCTTATGCCCATGGCGTTTCTCATCCCCCCTCCCAAAGGGGGACTGCCCCCTGTTTCCCTTTTTCTCGTGTTTCAAAGCGTCCCCCCACTTCCTGGGGCCAAAATCTTCTTGCAAACTTCCCTGCGGTTTCCCCGTCCCCATAATCACTCCTGTACCTAATTCTTTTCCTGTTTGGGCTCAGACGTCCCCCCACTTCAATCCTCAGTCTGTCCTCAAATTCTTCGTGTTTTTTTCCCCGACAAACCCTGGTTTTCGACAAAGAAACCCCGTACAACACCTCCCCCCAATAGTCCCTCTATTCTCCAAAGGGCAAAAAAATTCCCTTTTTAACCCCCTCCTTCCCTTTATCCCCTTCCCCATTTTTCCTTTTCCCGGGCTCTGTACCTGGGTTTTTTTCCCCTTTTCAAATGGCTCTGTTACAAGTGTGGAGGGGCATCCCTCCTCCTCGTACTGTGCCTTCCTCCCCCGTTTCCCCTCCCAAGTTTCTTCCCCCTTTTGCCCCCCCTCCCCGGTTTCTGCCTCCTTTTTTCCCCCCCACACTTCTCCCCGTTCCCCCCACCCTTTTGCCCCCCTTTCCTTGGTACAGTCCCTTTTCCCAAAAACCCCTCTTTTCTCAAACTCCCCCCTCCTTCCCTTCCAATTTGTCTCCCCAAAAACTTCTCTGAACTCCCAAAACTTGAAGCAATCTCTGAAAATATTGCAGAGGGCCCCAAACCCCTCAATGGACAATGAAAAACCCCACCTTTTTTTTTTTTCCTTTTTTCCCCCTTTTTCCTTTCCTCTTCTCCATCTGCCCCAACTCCCTTTTTTCACAAACACCAATTCCCCGCTACTTGAACGTTTTTCCCTTTTTCCACCATATTTGGGGCTTTTCTAACCCCTTAGTCCCCTAGGTACCCGTACCGCAGATTTCAGGTATCTTTTTTGTTCCAATATGGCCTATTTACAGTGGAAATTCGTGGCTCAGTGGTAATTGGGGTGAGCTTCAGATGTTGCTCCCCCAGTTTTCCCCTGTTGGTGTTTGCTTACAGGAGCCAAAATTACACTCTGCCTTATCTATCCCATCTCAGGCTATAATTTTTATTGTATTCTTCAGATCCTTTTCCTGATGGTGAAAGTGCCCTTCTTCTAACGCACTGATATTCCGTACCATCAGCTATTTGTTCATACTTCACTGCTTACACAGCAGCCTGTATCCACTTGCATGGGTGGTATACACTCTGTTTTTTGTATCTCTCTCCTTCTGGGGCATTATCTATCCCAATATTGCCTTGTTTCGTCATTACCACCACCACTTCTGTTACTTGGCGATTTTAATGCCATCATTTCCTTTGGGGGGTACTCACCCCCATTTTTGATCCTTGGACTCGTACTCTCTCTTGCATCGATCTCTAATCTGCTCTTCCTCCACCGCATTAGACTTCACCTGGTCTGTTCTCCCGGATTTACATGACAGCAATCTTTTTCCAATCATTGGGTACTTCCCCTTCGTATTCACCACTTCTTCGTAACCCACGCTGGCAATTTGATCAGGAAAATTTGGGAAACCCTTTACTCACAACTAAACTTTTTTTTAGTGAGGTTCCTTTTTCGCCTCCATTGATAGCTTTTACACCTCTTCTCATCCTCTTTTTTTAATCGCAGCTTCTCATTCTATACCCCAAACTTTGGGGGGGAGGTTCTCAGAAAAGGGTTTTGTCTTGGGGGTTTCCCCTTCCTCTTGTGCTCGTGCCGTACGTTTGAAAGCGCTGCATGGGGCAGGAATGGTAAAATAAAACCCCAAAAAGAGCTTCTTGTTTTTAAAGGGCAGAAGCATGGGGATCGCTGCCGTGTCATCCTTTGATGCAAAAAACGCACTTGCTGGGGGAGTTTATGTCTCTCCCATCCCCCTCTGCTTCCTCTATGGTGCAGTCTGGAGAAAAGTACAAAAAACTGAGGGGGAAAAATTTTTCTTCGGGACCCGGTCCGTTCTGCGGGTTCCCCGGTGTTGTTATAGAAAACCCCCTTTGTTGTTTGCCAATGAAATTGGAAATATCGGGTTTCCTGTATTTCTCAGGGGCCCCAAATTTTATGCCCCTCATTTCTTCCTAAAAGTCTGCCAAAGAGTTAGCCCCTTGGCCTTTCTCAGAAAGAACAGTATAATGTCCTTTTCCCCTTTTCAGGAATTTGGAGGAACACACTCACTTGCCGATCTGGGCAGGGGCCCCCGACGACATTCATATTCGTAGCTACAGCATTTACTTTCATCAGCCCTTCCCAGTCCAAATTACCCCTTTTTTCAATCTTTTTTTGGGTCCCAAGGAGTTCTTCCACAGCTGGGGAAATCTCCCCTTTGTTCCCCTTTTTCTGAAAAACCGGGTACTACGGACATAAAAGCCTCCCACTACGTCCCTTTTGCTCTTACCAGGGGCAGTTTGCAAAGTAAATTGGAAGCCGGGTAAATAAAACTTTTTGTGTGGTATTTAAAACACACAACATTTCACCATCATAAATAGGGGTTTCCCGTAAGGACTTTCAACCATAGCCCCCTTTAAATAGCTTGGATAAAAATTATTTTTAAAATTCCCTTTTGGGCGAAAAACCCCCACCGGGTTTTTTGGGCAAAATTTTTTTTTGACCTTGAGAAGGCATATGACACAATTTTGGAGGTAAAAAATTTTGGGCCCCAAGCCACCCCCTTAGGCCTTTAAAGGCCATCTACCACCTTCCTTAAGAACTTTTAACTGACAGACTTTTCCCATTTTGGGGGTTAATAATGTTCTGCCCCCGGGACTTTATCCAAACTGAAGGTGTCCCCCAGGGATGTTTTCTGAGCAAAAGCATTTTTTCTCCTTGCTATAAATGTTTTGGCCTCTGTTTTTCCCCAATCCAATTTTTGGGTCACCCACCCCCTATTTTTATGACTTCGCTTTTCCCCTGGGGCAGGCGCGGGACTGTCACCTTATTGCAGTTTCTCTCCAGCATGGGGGTTCGATAAATTTTTCCCAAATTTGGCCACCACAAAATTGGGTTTTAAATTTTCCAGCCCCCTTAAAACTCACCAAATTATTTTTCCTAGACCTTGTCATCCCCGATCACCTTTGTCCCCTCAAAGGGCTCCCGTATCCCTGAACGTGATACTTTCGGGTTTCTAGGCCTCCCTTTGACCGGTAGGTTATCCGGGAAAACCCACATTACCTTTTCTTAAGAAATTATTCACAGCCGGCTGAACCTTTTTAAAAACCCTTTTGCTCATCTTTCATGGGGAGCGGGATTGTCAAACCCCTCCTTAAACCCTCCCCCCCAATTCCCCCCCCCTCATTTTATCAAAACTTGATTATGGTGCCCCCAGATCTTTTAAATGGGCCTCTCCTGACTCTCTCTGGGCCTTTAACCCCCTTTCTTCCCCAAATGATTCCTTTTTAATTTTTTTGGTGTTTTTCGCTCTTTCCCGTTAGACCTCTATCCCAAAGCAAACATTCCATCCTTACCCGATCGCCGGGGATCCCCTTTTCCCTTTGCTAGTTTGTATGCCCCAGTTTCCTCCCCCCTTTCCCATTTATAGAAGGGTTAAACCGATATTAGAAGACATTCTTTTTTTTTCGCCCCCCCCTTTTGCTCCGTCCCTTCCCCCCTTTCGCCTACATTCGCTTTTTGTTTCTCTTAAATTTCCCCCCTTTCTTTTGTTCATGTAGCTTTCCACTTTTCCCTCCCCCCCCGGGGAATTTCCCAGCTGTTCGAGTCTGTTTTTTCCCTCATTTCCCTTGCTAAAAAGGGCCCAACTGTCAGGGTTTTAGCTTCCCGCTCCCCTTTTTTCTTGCCCAAAATTTAAACTCTCATTCTCATCCCATTCCCAGTGTACACAGATCGTCTAAGTCTTCTGAGGCGGGGATTCGCAGCAGTGTTTCCAGACCGTGTACGAGGGCATTTAATTTATCTTCAGCTAGTTTTTTTAAACTGTAAAATTGAAATGCCATTTTTTGCAGCACTTATCCGTTTTGGGGCTTTCGGGGGCCGGGGCATCATTTTTTGGTTTGTCCCCAAAACCCCTTGGGTGCTTTACAGGTTTAACAGAAATTTGTTTCTTTTTCACCCCTTAGTTCTCTGTATCCAATTTGGTTTGCCCCCATCTTTTCCCAAAAAACTTTAAAGATATTGTTTTTGTTGGGCCCCTGGCCCATATTGACGTACGGGGCAATAAACCCGGGGAAGACACTCCCCGCAGGGTAAAGCAATACAGGGACCAAAACCATTTTTTCATTTAGACTGTTTTTGCTGCAATAGCTACCCCCCCTTTCCCACACCCGTTGGGGCAACAACGTTGGTCGGGCCTTCTACTGGGTAACAAACTTCAATCTATTAAACCGAGTATAGGTTACGGGCCGTCTTTTGTCACCAGTGTCGGGGTTTGGGGGGGACAAACTCTCTCCCGTCTTTGAAATTGGCCAAACTTCTTATCATGGTTATTCATGGAGAGGGCCCTGCTCCTCTCTGTGAAAAGGTGTCAATTTACTATGGGTTTTAGCCACATTTTTTTTAAGTTTGCCCCACTTCATAAACGACCCACTCAGAATGTCCCCTCCAACGTGTCTTCGCTCCACTGCTCTTTTCTTTCCCTTTCCCTTTCCGCTGATGGACCCCCCTTTTTTATCCGGTTCTCTCATTGACTTTTTGACAACAACTGATTTAACTTAACAAACTCTGATGTTTTAACCTTAGCCATTTCTACCTCAATCTCTTGCTTCCCTCTACCCCCCCAAAACTACCCCCTGCCCCCTTTTTTCTGAAAACCTATAAACTTCCCTCCCCCCTTCTGCCCCCCCAATTACCCCCCCTTTTTTTCCCAAACCCTGCAGCGCGTACACCCTTTTTGGCTTAGCGTTCTTTTTTTATTAAAATAATAAAAAATTTGATTTTGGGCCACATAGCCCCTTAGCTTTCCTTTCCCCCCCCTTTTTTTTTTTTTTTACAAAAGGGTTTTGACGGGTTTTAAGGGTTTCCCCTTTGGCTTTATTGACAAGCTATTTACGGGTTAAGGATTCCTAATTTATTGGCAGGCTAAGAGCTTTTTTCCCTACATCAGTCATTTGAAAGCTTTTTTTATTTTTTGAGACAAAACAAGTGGGGAAACAGGATAAAATTTGGGGGGCCATCTGTGGGCCGGGCATTTTCCTTTGATCAGCTGATTTTTAAACTCGTTGAAAATCATTATGCTGTATAAATGTGTTCCATACTCGAGTCATCCGGGGTATATTGATCTCAGATGGAGTGATTTTTCTGGAAAAGGGGTACAGCCAGAGTGAAGTTGCTGTTTTCCCTCCCCCATTTGGGGGGGCTTAAAAGTTTGGGGTTTCCCCCGGCTGTCCCGAATTGGATCCAAGTTTTGGTATTTTAAACAATTTTGGCCTTGTACCAAACGAAAAGGCCACTAACATCCCCCTGTGTTGAAGGTCTGCTAAAATGACAATCTATCTAGGATGGCCGGGCAGAGATGAACGTTTTGCTTTTGTTCTTTACTTTATAAAGCAGCTGCAGATGAGGGGGGGGGCAGGCAAACCAAAGAAAGTGGGCATACTAAGGGTGTGAGCATACTTTTCCCTCGTACAAATCTTGCACCCCCTACTGTCAAGGGATGCGAGATACGGCGAAGGGGTTTGAAAGGGGTTCCGGCTCCCTTGTTTGAAAAGTTTTGCAACAGGGGTTCTTCAGGGTTTATTTTGGAGTCAAATTTCACCCCAAAGGATACCCAACTTCTTCCCCGGGTGCCAACCCCCTCCCATTCCCCTTACTCTGCACCACATTACCATCTTGGTGCCTAGAGATCATCATTTTTGTTTTTCCCCCAATGCAATTTTATTTTCCATCATTTCCCCAACTAATATAGTTTCTTAGGGGGTGATTAATGTAGCTTAGAAGCACTGGCTTTTCCCCTTCTTTTGGAAAAATTAATGTCAGTGAAACATTTTCGTCTGCATTTTCTTTGATTCGGGGATGAATGAAGAAGGTCGTTGAAGTAGACATTCATAACAAGGCTCCAGCACGTTTTCCTTGGGGAAACACTCGCCCCAATGGGAGTCTTGCTGATTCCTTTCCCATTGAAACAAACTTAGAGATCTACCATAAAGGGAATCACTGGGGAGACTTAGCGTGGGCCGGGAAATTTTCCCAGTGTTTTGAATTTTTTGTAAGGGGACTCGGGGCCACCCCCCCCCCCCCCCCCCCCCGGCCCGAAAGCCCCACCCAATGTCCGGGCAACCACACAGCGGGATTTTGGGGTTTATCACATTGACTGGTGCCATTTTGGGTGGGGGGTTTTTAAAAACAGATCACAGGAGTTAACCTTTTCCTGAAGCCGTATTGAGATCACAAAGTAGTGAGTGGTATCTAAAAAACTGTCATTTGTCTTGAGGTTATTGTTTTAAAGGGAAATCTTACCAGGGGTTTTGAAAGGAGCGACACTGGTCTGTAGTTGTGATTTTTTTTTTTTTTGGGAAGGGTTTTTCTTTCCCCAAAAAAAATTTTTAAAAAGGGGGAAAAAAAATTTTGGGGGGGGGCCCCCGGTCTGCACATTTTCCCCCCCTTTTGGGCCCTTTTTTCCCCCCCCTTTTTGGGCGGGTTTTTAAAAAAAAGCACCCCCCCTTTTCCCCAAATTTTTTTTCTTTCCCCAAAAAACCCCCCCCCAAAAAAAAAGGGGGGGGGGGGGGGGGGAAAAAGGGGGGGGGGGGGGGGGGCCCAAGGGGGGGGGGGGGGAAAAGGGGGGGGGTTTGGGGGGGGAAGGGGGGGGGGGGGGCCAAAAGGGGGGGGGGGGGGGTTTTTTTTGGGGGGCCCCCGGGGGGGGGCCCCGGGGGGGCCCCCCCAAAAAAAGGGGGGGGGGGCCCCGGGGGGGGGGATGGGGGGGCCCCCGGGGGGAAGGGGGGGGGGGGCCCCCCCCGGGGGGGGGCGGGGTTTTGGGGGGGGGGGGGGGGAAGGGGGGGGGGGGGGGGGCCGGGGGGGGGGGGGGGGGGGGGGGAGGGGGGGGGGGGGGGTGGGGGGGCCCGGGGGGGGGGGGGGGGCCCCCGGGGGGGGGGGGGGGGGGGCCCCCGGGGGGGGGGGGGGGGGGGGGGGGGGGGGGGGGGAAAAAAAGGGGGGGGGGGGGGGAAAGGGGGGGGGGGGGGAAAAATTTTTGGGGGGGGGGGGGGGGGGGGGGGGGGGGAAAAAAGGGGGGGGGGGGGGGGGGGGGGGCCCCCCGGGGGGGGGGGGCCCCGGGGGGGGAAGGGGGGGGGGGGGGGCCCGGGGGGGGCCCGGGGGGGGGCCCCCAAAGGGGGGGGGGGGGGGGGGCCCCGGGGGGGGGGGGAAAAAAAAAGGGGGGGTTTTCCCGGGGGAAAAAAAAAAAGGGGGGGGGGGGGGGGGGGGGGGGGGGGGGGGGGAAAAAGGGGGGTTTTTTTGGGGGGGGGGGGGGGGGGGCCCCCGGGGGGGGCCCCCCGGCCCCCGGGGGGGGGGGGGGGGGGGGGGGGGGGGGGGGGGGGGGGGGGGGGGGGGGGAAAAACCCCGGGGGGGGGGGGGGGGGGGGGGGCCCCAAAAGGGGGGGCCAAAAAGGGGAGGGGAAAGGGGGGGGGGGGTTTTTCCCCCCCAAAAAAAAGGGGGGTTTTTTTAAAAAAAAGGGGGTTTTGGGGGAAAAAGGGGGGGGGGGGGGGGGCCAGGGGGAAAAAAGGGGGGGAGGGGGGGGGGGGGGGGGGGGGGGGGGGGAACCCCCGGGGGGGGGGGGGGGGGGGGGGGGGGGGGGGGGGGGGGGGGGGGGGGGGGGGGGGAAAAAAAAAGGGGGGGGGGGGGGGGGGGCCCCCCCCAAAAAAAAGGGGGGGGGGGGGGGGGGGGGGGTTTTTTGGGGGGGGGGGGGGGGAAAAGGGGGGGGGGGGTTTGGGGGGGGTTTTTTTTGGGGGGGGGGGGGGGGGGGGGGGGGTTTTTAAATTTGGGGGGGGAAAAAGGGGGGGGGGGGGGGGAAGGGGGGGGGGGGGGAAAGGGGGGGGGGCCCCGGGGGGGGGGTAGGGGGGGGTTTTGGGGTTTGGGGGGGGGGGGGAAAAAAGGGGGGGGGGGGGGTTTTTGGGGGGGCCGGGGGAAAAGGGGGGGGTTTTTTAAAAATTTTTTTTTTTTTTTGGGGGGGGGGGCCCGGGGGGGGGGGGGGGGGGGGGGGGCGGGGGGGCCCCCCCAAAAAATAATTTTTTCCCAAAAAAAATTTTTTTTTTAAAAAAAATTTTTGGGGGGGGGGAAAAATTTTTTTGGGGGTTTTTTGGGGGGGGGGGGGGGGGGGGGTTTTTTGGGGGAAAAAAAGGGGGGGGGGGGGGGGGGGGTTTGGGGGCCGGGGGGGGGGGGGGGTGGCGGGGGGGGGGGAAAAAAGGGGGGGAGGGGAAAAAAAGGGGGGGGGGGGGGGGGGGGGGGGGGGGGGGAAAAAAAGGGGGGGGGGGGGGGAAAATGGGGGGGGGGGTTGGGGGGGGGGGGAAAAGGGGGGGGGGAAAAAAGGGGAAAAAGGGGGGGGGGGGAAAGGGGGGGGGGGAAAAATTGGGGGGGGGTTTAAAAAGGGGGGGGAAAAAAAAAAGGGGGGGGGGGGTTTCCAAAAAGGGGGGGGGGGGGGGGGGCTACCTTTGGGGGGGGGGAAAAAAAAGGGGGAAATTTTGGGGGGGGGAAAAAGGGGGGGGGCCCCCGGGGGGGGGGGGGGGGGGCCGGGGGACAAACCCCCCCCCGGGGGGGGGGGGGGGGGGGGGGGGGGGCCCCCCCGGGGGGGGGGCCCCGGGGGGGGGGGGGAAAAAAAAAAGGGGGGGGGGGGGGGGGGGGGGGGGGGGGGTTTTTTAAAAAAAAAAAAAAGGGGGGGGGGGGGGGGGGGGGGGGGAAAAACCCCCCCCGGGGGGGGGGGGGGGGGGAAAAAGGGGGGAGGGGCCCCAAAAAAAAAAAAGGGGGGGGGGGGGGGGGGGGGGGAAAAAAAGGGGGGGGGGGGGGGGGGGGGGGGGGGGAAAAAAAAGGGGGAAAGGGGAAAGGGGAAAAAAAAAAAGGGGGGGGGGGGGGGGGGGGGGAAAAAAAGGGGGGGGGGGGGGGGGGCCCCCCAAAAAAAAGGGGGGGGGGGGGGGGGGGGGGGGGGAGGGGGAAAAAAAAAAAAACCCCCAAAAGGGGTAAGGAAAAAAAGGGGGGGGGGGGGGGGGCCCCCCCGGGGGGGGGAAAAAAAGGGGGGGGGGGGGGGGGGGGGGGGGGGAAAAAGGGGGAAAAAACCGGGGGGAAAAAAAGTTTGGGGGGGAAAAAAAAGGGGGGGGGGGGGGGGAACCCCCCAAAAAAAAAGGGGGGGGGAAAAAAAAAAAGGGGGGGGGGGGGGGGGGAAAGGGGGGGGGGGAAAAGGGGGGGGGGGGAAAAAAAAAAAAACCCCCCCCCCCCAAAAAGGGGGGCCCGGGGGGGGGAAAAAAATTTTTTTTTCCAAAAAGGGGGGGGGGGGGGGGGGGGGAAAACCCCCGGGGGGGGGGGAAAAAAAAAAAGGGTTTAAAAAAAATTTTTTTCCCCCCCCGGGGGGAAAAAAGGAAAAAGGGGGGGGGGGGGGGGGGGGGGGGGGGAAAAAAAAAAAAAAAAAAAAAAACCCCCTTTGGGGGGGGAAAAAAGGGGGGGGGGGGGGTTTTGGGGGGGGGGGGGGGGGGGGGGGGGGGGGGGGAAAAAACCCCCCCCAAAAAAAAGGGGGGGGGGGGGGAAAAGGGGGGGGGTTTGGGGGGGGAAAACCCCCCCGGGGGGGGGCCCCCCCGGGGGGGGGGGGGGGGGGGGAAAGGGGGGGGGGGGGGGGGCCCGGGGGTGGGGGGGGGGGAAAAAGGGGGGGGGAAAAAAAAAAAACCGGGGGGGGGGGGGGGCCCCCCCCCCCCCCCCAAAAAAAAAAAAAAAAAGGGGGGGAAAAAAAGGGGGGGGGGGAAGGGGGGCCCCGGGAAAAGGGGGGGGGGGTTTGGGGGGCCCAAAAAGGGGGGGGGGGGAAAGGGGGGGGGGGGAAAGGGGGGGGGGGGGGGGGGGGAAAGGGGGGAAGGGGGGAAAAAAGGGGGGGGGGGGGGAAAAAAAAAGGGGGGGGGGGGAAAATTTCCCCCAAAAAAATTAAAACCCCCCCGGGGGGGGGGGGGGGGGGGGGGGGGGGAAAGGGGGGGAAAAAAAAACCCCGGGAAAGGGGGGGGGGGGGGGGAAAAGGGGGGGGGGGGGGGGGGGCCCCGGGGGGGGGGGGGGCCCCCCCCGGGGGGGGGGAAAAAAAAAGGGGGGGGGGGGGGGGGGGGGGGGGGGTGGGGGGGTTGATTCAATATGAAACTATGTACTGTGCCAAAAAAAAAAGCATTCACATTGCTAAACTCACAAACTAGTATTTAGTCACTTAGCCATAATACCAACTTACCTCATAATTTGTAATATTTTACAATTAAGAATAAAACTAAGTCTGCCCGAAATGCCTAGCCATGTAATCACTATTTTACTAAATGTAAACCACACAATAACCAAATTTCTGTAAACTCAGCATTGTAATCCTTATAGAGAATAAACTTTGAATTTGAATTTCAATTTGAATTCTAGCATAGTGTTCTGAACCACTCCACGAGCCTGGGTCCCTGTAACAATTTCTCCATATTTCCTTCCTGACCTGCCTTAACCAAGAGTTTTGATACACTATCAACCCTGAGACACACTTCCCTGTACATTAAATCCCTGACATAGGTCTTACCTCCTGGACAACTCACATCTTGCTCCGAGAGGAGTCTGCTTCTCCCAGCATTGGCTTCCAGGATAATGACGGAGACTCGGCCAGTAGCGCCATCACACCAACACCAAGTAAACTAAATAACATCCACAACCACATTTATTCTAGACTTTTGCATTACTATTCTTTTGCTCTCTTCCCCAAACTTTACAACTCTCTTAAATATTGTAGTAATAATAATAAGGTATTGCTGATACATTATAATTATTATAGATTATTTGTGTATTGTTTACCAGTGAACCTATTTTATTGAAATGTCGAGCTAAAAGACCATGTCTCTCAGACAAGAGCGATCAGTTCTTATGTCAGAATCAAGCCAGTAGTGGCCCCAGGGGTTCAATATAACTTGATAGTACAAATATATGGTCATTTCCTGCAACATAAATATTTACCCCAGTACAGCTGTAGTTGTGTTAGTGGGTCTTATAAACCTCCTGTAACAGCAACTTCCATGACAGGGAATGAGTCGTAGGTATTATTGACTGGTAAATCAGGTTCAATCACGGGATATGTGGTGGCAAGTATAGTTGGTAGACAAGTAGGTTGGCAAGTAGTAGGTTGGTAGACAGCAACCACCCAGGGAAGTACTACCGTCCTGCCAGATGACTGTGAAACAGAAACCTGTAACTGTTTTGCATGATGGTAGGATTGCTGGTTTCCTTTTCTGTCTCATAAACACGCTAAATAACAGGGATATCTTGCTACTCCTACTTACACTTTGGTCACACTTCACAGACACGCACATGCATATTATATATATATATATATTATATATTATATATATATATATATATATATACATCTAGGTTTTTCTCCTTTTTCTAAATATCTCTTGTTGTTCTTTATTTCTTCTATTGTCCATGGGGAAGTGGAAAAGAATCTTTCCTCCGTAAGCCATGCGTGTCGTATGAGGCGACTAAAATGGCGGGAGCAATGGGCTAGTAACCCCTTCTCCTGTAGACATTTACTAAAAAAGAGAAGAAGAAAAACTTTATAAAACTGGGATGCTTAAATGTGCGTGGATGTAGTGCGGATGACAAGAAACAGATGATTGCTGATGTTATAATGAAAAGAAGTTGGATGTCCTGCCCTAAGCCGAACAAGCTGAAGGGGGTAGGGGAGTTTCAGTGGGGGGAAATAAATGGGATTAATTAAAATCTGGAGTATCTGAGGAGAGAGCAAAGGAAGGGGTAGCAGTAATGTTAAATGATCAGTTATGGGAAGGAGGAAAAAGAGATATGATGTTTAAACTTCAAGAATTATGTGGATTAAAGTAGAGGGTTGGATGCGAAAAGTGGGTCATAATAAGAGTGTATGCACCTGGAGAAGTGAGGTATGTAGAGGAGAGAGAGAGATTTTGGGAGATGTTAAGTGAATGTATAGGAGCTTTGAACCAATGTGAGGAGTGTAATTGTGGTAGGGGACCTGAATGCTAAAGTAGCGAGGCAAACTTATTAGAGAGGGTGTGGGTAGGTAAGTTTGGCGGTGCGGTGCCAGGTGTATGTAATGGGCAGCCTCTTGATAGAAACTTTGTATAGAAAAAGGGGTTTAGTTATAGGTAATACGTATTTTAAGAAATAAAGAGGATAAATAATATACAAGATATGATGTAGGGCGAAATGACAGTAGTTTTGTTGGTTATAGTGGTAGATAAAAGACTTGAGTAGACTTCAGGAGTACATGTTTTATAGAGGGGCCACAGGATATTCAGATCACTTTCTAGTTGTAGCTACACTGAGAGTAAAAGGTAGATGGGATTGCAAGGAGAATAGAAGCCATCAGGGAAGAGAGAGGTGAAGGTATATAAACTAAAGAGGAGGTACTGTTAGGGTAAGATATATTAACAGCTATTGGAGGATAGATGGGCAAATGAGAGGCATAGGCAATGGGGTCGGAGAGGTATGGGGTAGGTTTAAAAATGTAGATTGTTAGAGGTTCAGCAGAAGTTTGTGGTTACAGGAAAGTGGGTGGAGGAGGGCAAGAGGGCGATTGGTGGAATGATGATGTAAGAGAGTAGTAAGGGTGAGAAAAAGTTAGCATATGAGAAGTTTTATAAGTAGAAGTGATGCAGGAGGGAAGCTATATGGAGAAAAATGATGAGAGAGGTTAAGAGAGTGGTGAAGCAATGTAAAAAGAGAGCAAAATGAAGTGAGTGGGTGAGATGTTACAACAAATTTTTGTTGAAAATAAGAAAAAGTTTTGGAGTGTGATTAACAAGTTAAGGAAGCCTAGAGAACAAATGGATTTGTCAGTTTAAAAATAGGGAGGAGAGTTATTAAATGGGAGAGTTAGAGGTATTGGGAAGATGGAGGGAATATTTTGAGGAATTGTAATGTTGATGAAGATAGGGAGGAAGCTGTGATTTCGTGTAAGGGCAAGGAGGATACATCTTGCAGGAGTGCAGGAAGAGCCAGTTGTGACGTGTGGAGGAAGTTCATGAGGCATTAGGAAAAATGAAAGGGGGTATAAGGGCAGCGGGATTGATGGGAAAAGATAGAAAAGGTTAAAAGCAGGTCGGGGATATTGGTTTGGATGTGGTTGGTTTTGCAATTTTTTAATAAAATGTATGGAAGAGGGTAAGGTCCTAGGGAGGATTGGCAGAGAGCATGCATAGTTATTTGTATAAAGGCAAAGGGGATAAAAGAGATGCAAAATTATAGGGGGATAAGTCTGTTGAGTAACCTGGTAAAGTGTATGGGTAGAGTTATTATTGAAGGATAGGTAAGACGGAGAATTGGTGCAGATGAACAAGGAGGCTTTAGGAAAGGTAGGGGGTGTGTGGACATGTGTTACAGTGAATGTTGAAACTATAAGTGAACAGTATTTAGATAGGCATAAGAGGTCTTTGTGGCATTTATGATTTGGAAAAGGGTATGACAGGTGTGGATAGGGGGGCAATGTGGCAGAGTTGCATGTGTATGGTGTAGGAGGTAGGTTCACGAAAGCAGTGAAGAGTTTTTCGAGGATAGTGAGGGTTTCAATTAGTGTATGTAGGATAGAGGGAAATTATTTCCAGTAAAAGTAGGGCCTTAGACAACAGGTATGTGTGAATGTCACGTGGTTGTTTAATATATTTATAGATGGGGTTGTTAAGAGTAGTGAATGCGAGGGTATTGGCAAGAGCGTGGAGTTAAAAGCTAAGAATCACAATCAAAGTGGGAGTTGTCACAGTTGCTCTTTGCTGATGAACACTGTGCTCTTGGGAGATTCTGAAGAGAAGTTGCCAGAGATTGGTTGGAATGAATTTGGTTTAGGGTGTGCAAAAGGAAGAAATTAAAGGTGGAATACGGAAAGAGTAGGGTATGAGGGATAACAAAAAGTTAGTGATGAAAGTTCTGGATACAGATAGGAGAGAGCAGAGTATGGGAGGGGTGATTGTATTCAGATATTTGGGAGTGGACCGTGTCAGCGGATGGGTCTATGAAAGATGAAGTGAATCATAGAATTGATGAGGGGAAAAGGGATGTAGTTGGTTGGCACTTAGGAGTATGTGTGAGACAAAGTACTTTGTCCTTGAGGCAAAGAGGGGAATGTATGAGAGTTAGTTTTACCAACACTCTTATATGGGTGTGAATCATGGGTGATATGAATGTTGCAGCGAGGAGAAGGCTGGAGGCAGTGGAGATGTCATGTCTGAGGGCAATGTGTGGTGTGAATATAATGCAGTGAATTCGCCATGTTTGGAAGTAAGGGAGGGGCTGCGGGATTACCAAAAACTGTTTGTCACGAGGGCGGTGGAAGGGTTTGTTGAGGTGGTTCGGGACATTGTAGACGGGATTTGGAGCGGAAACAGTGTGACTTCATAGAGTGTATCAGTCTGTATGGAAGGAAGGCGGGGGGTAGGGGTCGGCCTAGGAAAGGTTGAGAGGGATGGGGTATAAAGGTGGTTTTGTTGTGCGAGGGGCTTGGGACTTCAGCAGGCATGCGTGAGCGTGTTTGATAGGAGTGAAGGAGGACAAATGGTTTAATACTTGACGTGGCTTTTGGAGTGTGAGCAAAGTAACATTTATGAGGGGTTCAGGGAAACGGCAGGCGGAGACTGGAGTCCTGAGTGATGGGAAGTACAGTGCCTGCACTCTGAAGGAGGGGTGTTCCTGGAGTTTCCATGGAGAGAGTTCCGGGGGTCAACGCCCCCGCGGCCCGGTCTGTGACCAGCTCCTGGTGGATTCAGAGCCTGATCAACCAGGCTGTTGCTGCTGGGACTGCACGCAAACAACGTTCGAGCCACAGCCCGGATGATCAGGGAAACTGACTTTAGGGTGTTGTCCGTGCCAACTTGAAGACTGCCAGGGGTCTGTTGGTAAATCACACTTTTTGTGTGCTGGAAGGCAGTTGACAGTCTCGGGCCCCTAGACACTTATTGTATGGTTCTACTTAACGTGCTTAGTGAACCCCTGCTTTTCAATTGGGAGGGATGGGATCGTCTGCCAAGTCTTTTGCTTTCGTTGTGACTGATTTTCGTGTGCAAAGTTCGGTATAGTCCCTCTAGGATTTTTTCAGGAGTATATAATCAATGTATCTCTCTCTACTGCGTTCCAGCGGAATACGGTTTAGGAACCTAAGGCGCATCCCAAAAGTGAGGTGGTTTATCTCCGTTATGCGCGGCAATTTCACCTGCATTGAAAGGTGCGTTAGTGTGCAGCAATATTCCAGCCTAGATAGAACAAGTGACCTGAAGTGTGTCATCATGGGCTGGCCTCCCTTGTTTTGAAGGTCTCATTATCCATCCTGTATTTTTCAGCAGATGCGATGATAAATGTTAGGGTCCGTGAGGTGAGTTCCTCCGACATTGATCACTCCAGGTCTTTGACTTTGGTGTTTGTTTCGGCTCTATTTTGTGGCCAGAATTTGTTTTGTATTTGATAAGATTAATTTCTCTTGTTTACCAATATATGAGTAATTGAAAATTTCTCATCGTTGAACTTCATATTGTTTTCTGCAGCCCACTGAAAGATTCGGTTGATGTCCGCCTGGAGCCTTGCAAGTGTCGCAATGGGAGACATGTCATGCAGATTTCGGGTATGTCTTCTGCCAAAGGAAGCACGGTGATGTGGCTGAAATCTCCTTGTCTATGTCGGATATGAGGATGGGGAACAGATGGGGAGCAGAGTATGTTGCTTGTGGAACAGAGCTTTTCACAGTAGCTGCCTCGTACTTTACTCTGTTCAATTCAAATTCAAAATTCAAAGTTTTTTCTCTATAAGGGATTACAATGCTGAGTTTACAGAAAAATGTGGTTATTGTTTGGTTTACATGTAGTTAAATTGTGATTTCGAGTGTACCACTGAACGGCTTGCATGAGCTAGGCATTCCGGGCATACTTAGTTTATTCTTAATTGTAAACTGTTACAAATTATGAGGGTAAGTTGGTCTTATGGCTAAGTGATAAATACTAGTTTATGAGTTAGCAATGTGAATGCTTTTGTTTTGGCACCGGATATAGTTTCAGTATTGGAGTATCACTGGATTCATTTATTTTAGACTGAGATTAATTTTCTGTTTATGGTCAAATTGACTGTGAGCGAGAAAGAGTGTAAGTGTGAACCACCAGGTTGGTATTCCGTGTTGTTAGTTGACGGGGTTTGTATCAGGGAGATAAGATGTTTTTAATGGTAGTAGTTTGAAGGTGAATGAATGTGTCGCAGTTCTAGAGTTCTCAGGTAGGGTACATTCCAGATTTTAGGGCCTTTGACATACATTGAATTTTTGTAAAGGTTTAGTCGGAACATGGGGAATGTCGCTAGAGATGTTTGTGTCCCCTTGGTCGTTATGCCTGTGGGTTTCTGTCACAACTATCAAGAAAGCGTTTTAGGTCAAGGTTTGATATTAGAGTTTAAGCCCTGTAGATTTAGAATTGCACAGTTAGTAGAGTGGATGTACTGAACCTGGGAGTAAGTTTAGATCTTTGAAGAGTGGGGGGGTGCGGTGTGATGCCAGGGATGGGATTTAGTGATTATCTTACTGCAGCGTTTTTGTTGGGTTATTATTGGCTTTAGGTGTGTTGCTGCAGTGGATCCCAAGCACAAATAGCATAGGTGAGGTATGGATAAATAAGTGAGGGTTTATAGTGGAGAAGGCATTTTGCGGACGTAGTATCGTATCTGTTGACGACTACTCTCTGTGTTCTGTTAGTGAGGAATTTATAGATCATCGACCACCGACTTTTCATGTTATCCCTTTAGCACGCATTTTGTGGCGCTATTACGCCCATGGTCACACTTGTCGAGGCTTTTGCAAAGTTTGTATATATACATCTGCATTCTTTTTATCTTCTGTGATTTAGGACCATTGTCGTAGTGAATCCAATAGTTGAGACCGACAGGAGTGACCCGTTCTTACACCATGTTGCCTGGGTTTGTTGTAACTGATGGGTTTCTAGATGGTGGTGTTCATGCTCATAGGCCTTTCAAAGGATTTTTATGATATGGGATGTTAGTTGCTTATTGGGTCTGTAGTTCTTTGCTGTTGCTCTTTAATGCCCCTTTGTGGAGTGGCTTGTCTCTTGTTTTTGTAACTGTGGAAAATGACCCTGTGTCCTATGCTCCCTTTCCATGGATGGTAAAGGCTCGTAAATGGGCGGCTTCTTGCAGTTCTTGATGAACACGGAGATTCATGAGTCTGGCCCTGGGGCTGATTTGTGGCTCTCATATAAAAGTCTGGCTTAGCGGCTTGCTAAAACTGAGTATATTGGGACTTGAGTAGCTACTCATTTCCTTGCTGTCAAAATTCCCTGTGTAATGTAGGACCCATCCTGTTTAAGGAGGGGCCCCAATAACTGGATTTTGTTCTTCGACTTTGATTTGGCATAGGAGATGAAATACTATGGGTTTCTTTCGATTTCATTTTGGCTTTTAGTATCTCTCCCGCCGATTCCTGACTCCTATAAAGATTCCTTTAGCTTGAGTTCGATGCTTGCTATTTCTCTGACCAGTGTCTCCCTACGCATTTCAGATATATTGACCTACTTTTAGCGCTCTGTTATTTTTCCGTCGCCTGTAAAGGGCAGCGCCTGTCTCTTTCTATTTTACATATACTCCTCCTTTTTCTTACAGGAATAAGCCTTGTGCATAACATCGAGTAAATGCCCACAGGTTCATTACTTTTAGGCATACGTTGGGGTCTGTGTTGCTTAGTATATCTTCCCAGCTTATATCGGTTAGGATTGGTTTACTTGGTCCCACTTTATGTTTTTGTTATTGAAGTGAAATTTGGGTGAACTGCTCCTCGTGGAATAATCTCTTTTTGTCGGTCTGGGGCTCCTACCGATAAAATGTCTCTGAACCTCAATTTTGTTGTGATCTGCAGTATATTGTTTTTTGATTATGGTGACCATTTCTTACCAGTCATCATTGTTAGTGAAGATGAGGTCTAGTGTGTTTTCTCCAGTCTAGTAGGCTCTATTATTTGCGGGTTTGAAATTGAATTTTTGTGCAGAGATTTTAAAAGCTCGCGATTAAGTGTGAGTTTCATCAGAGCTGCTCCTGGTGTTATTACTGCAACAATATTATTTGCTATTTTTATATATATATAATATATATATATATTTATATATATATATATATATATTTATTAATATATATATATATTTATATGATATAATATAATATATATATATATATATATAAATATATATATGATACTATATATAATCTATATTTAATATTATATATGATATATATAATATATATGTACTATATATAATATATATATATATATATATATATATTTATATATATTTATATATATAGATAATATATTTATATATATTTAATGTACTTATATAATATTTATTATATATATATATATATTTATAAATAAATTTATATATATTTATATATCATATATATAAATTTATATTTAATAAATATATATATCATATAATATATATATATACTATATATATATATATATAAATTTATATATATTTATTATATATTATATATATTTATATATATATATTATATATATATATATATATATATATATATAATATTGTACTATATATATAATATAATATAATATATAAATATATATATGTATATAACATAATATATATATATATATATATATATTATATATATATATATATATATATATATATATATAAATTATATATTATATAATTATATAAATATATTATATATATACATATTATATACTATATATATATACATATATTTTACATATATAATATATAATTATATATATATATATATATATATATATATTTACTATATATATATATATATATTTATATACCTATAAGTAATAATAATATATAATGTATATCCTAGGTGTAGGTTGGTAGACAGCAACAGCCCAGGAGGTACTTACACGTCCTGCCAAGTGAGTGTTAAAACGTAGCCTGTAATTGTTTTACATGATGGATAGGATTGCTGGTTGTTTTTTCTGTCTATAAACATGAAGGTTTCAAGGTTACGTAGGGCTAACTTCTGCTTACACTTAGGTCACACTACACATACAGTAACAAGCTTATGTATACACACCCCTCTGGTTTTCTTTATTTTCTTACTAGCTGTTGTTCTTGTTTATTTCCTCTTATCCCCATGGGGAAGTGGAACAGAATTCTTCTCCGTAAGCTATGCGTGTTGTAAGAGGCGAACTAAAATGCCAGGAGCAGGGGCTAGTAACCCCTTCTCCTGTTTTATTAATAAATATGAAAGCGAGAAACTTTTGTTTTCCTTTTGGGCCACCCACTCGGTGGGGATACGGCTGGTGTGTTGAAAGAGAAAGAATAATGTATATGTTATATATATATAAATATATAATATATATAATATATATAAATTACACATATATATTAATATATATTTATAATATATAATATATTATATATATATAATATATAATATATATAATACACATATAATATTATATATATATATATATATACTATTATATATTATAATATATATATATATAAAATTTATATATATTTATATATATATATATATATATAGTATATATATATATATATATATTATTATAATTTTAAATATTTATATATATATATATATTATATATATATATATATAATTTATTATATTATATATATATAAGATTATATATCATAAATTACTATATATTTATTATACATATATATATACTATTTTAATATATATATATATATATATATTATATTTTATATATATATATATAATATATGTATATATATATATATATATTATATCAATAGATATATGTATATAACATATATATATTTATATATATATATTTAAATATATATATATATACATATAATTATATAATATATATATATATACATATTATATAATATATAATATATATATATACATATATAATATTTATACATATATATATATATATTATATAATTTAATATATATATAATGTATATCCTAGATAGTAGGTTGGTAGGACAGCCAACCACCCCAGGGAGGGTTACTACCGTTCCTGTGGTAGTAGATTGGTAGAACAGCAACCACCCGGGAGGTACTACCGTCTGTGTAGTAGGTTGGTAGACTTCAACCACCCAGGTAGGTACTACCGTCCTTGTGGGTAGTAGATTGGTAGGACAGGCAACAACCCAGGGAGGTACTACCGTCCTGTGGTAGTAGGTTGGGTAGACATCAAACCACCCAGGGAGGTACTACGTCTGTGGTAGTAGATTGGTAGACAGCAACACCAAGGGAGTACTACCGTCCTGTGGTAGTAGGTTGGTAGACAGCAACCCACCAGGGAGGAGTACTACCGTCCTGTGGTTGTAGATTGGTAGACAGCAACCACCCAGGGGGGGGTACTCCGATCCTGTGGTAGGTAGGTTGGTAGACATCAACCACCCAGGGAGGTACTACCGTACATGTGTGTTTGTCGATTGGTAGACAGCAACCACCCAGGGAGGTACTACCGTCCTGTGTAGTAGATTGGTAGACATCAACCACCCAGGGAGTACTACGCATGTGGTAGTAGGTTGGTAGACATCAACCACCCAGGGAGGTATACGTCCTGTGGGCCCCCCCCCCCCCCCCCCCCCCCCCCCCTTTAGTGCCCCCCCCCCCGTAGTAGATTGGTAGACGCAACCACCCAGGGAGGTACTACCGTCCTGTT
The DNA here is from genome assembly GCF_026875155.1 of Cherax quadricarinatus. Lineage (NCBI taxonomy): Eukaryota > Metazoa > Arthropoda > Malacostraca > Decapoda > Parastacidae > Cherax > Cherax quadricarinatus. The sequence continues at coordinate 14,684,434 of NC_069457.1, forward strand.
GGTATTAGGTTGGTAGACAACAACCCAACAAGGGAGGTATACCGTCCTGTGGTAGTAGATTGGTAGACAGCAACCACCCAGGGAGGTACTTACAGTCCTGTGGTAGTAGGTTGGAGACAGCAACCACCCAGGGAGGGTACTACCGTTTCCTGTGGTAGTAGATTGGTAGACAGCAACCACACAGGGAGGTATACCGTCTGTGGTAGTAGGTTGGTTAGAACTTAAACACCCAGGGAGGTACTTACCGTCCTGTGGTTAGTAGATTGGTTGGACAGCAACCACCCAGGGAGGTATCCGGTCCTGTGGTAGTAAGTTGGTAGGACAACAACCACAGGGAGGTACTTAAGTCTGTGTTAGTAGATTGTAGACATCAACTGTCACACAGGGAGGGTACTACCGGTCCTGATTGGTAGTAGGTTGGTAGACATACAACCTCCCAGGGAGGTACTACCGGTCCTGTGGTAGTAGGTTGGTAGACAACAATACCCCACCCAGGGAGGTACTACCGTCCTGTGGTAGTAGGTTGGTTGACAGCAACCAACCAGGGAGGTACTACCGTCCTGTGGTAGTAGGTTGGTTGACATCAACCACCCAGGGGAGGGTACTACCTTCTTGGTTGTAGGTTGGTAGGACAGCAAACCACCACAGGGAGGTAACTCCGTCCTGTGGTAGTAGGTGGTAGACAACAACCACCCATGGAGGTACTACCGCCTGTGGTAGTAGGTTGGTAGACAAACCAAAACCACCCTGGGAGGTTTAATACCGTCTGTAGGTCGTAGGGTTGGTAGACACGCAACCACCCGGGTGGTAGTACCGTCCTGTGGTGTAGGTTGGTAGACAAAACCACCCAGGGAGGTACTTACCGTCCTGTGGTAGTAGGGGATTGGTAGACAGCACCACCCTCAGGGTGGTACTTACCGTCTGTGGTAGTAGGTGGTAGAACAAACAACACACCAGGGAAGGTAACTACAGTCTGTGGAGCTAGTAGATTGGTAGACAGCAACCACCCAGGGTTAGGTTTTTGCTACCGTCCTGTGGTAGTAGGTTGGTAGACAACAACCACCCAGGGAGGTTACTACCGTCTGTGGTAGTAGATTGGTAGACAGGCAACCACCCAGGGAGGTAATACCCGTCCTGTGGAGTAGGTTGGTAGACAGCAACCACCCAGGGAGGTACTATCCGTCCTGCAAGTTGAGTGTTAAACGGCAAGCCTGTAATTGTTTTACATGATGGTAGGATTGCTGGTGTCTTTTTATTCTGTCTCATACACTGCAAGATTCCAGGTACGTTTGGATACTTCCTACTTACACTTAGGTCACATACACATACATGTACAAGCATATATATACACAACCCCCCTGTTGGGTTTTCTTCTTTATTTTCTTTCCTAGTTCATTGTTTGTTTTCCTCTTATCTTCATGGGGAAGTGGAACCAGAATTCTTCCTCCGTAAGGCTATGCGTGTTGTAAAGTGGCCGACTAAAATGCCGGGAGCATCGGGGGCTAGTAACCTATTCCTGTATATATTACTAAATGTAAAAAGGAGAAACTTTCGTTTTTCCTTTTTGTTGCCGCCCCACCTCGGTGGGGGATACGGCCGGGTTGTGTTGAAAGAAAAAAAGATATATATTATCTATATACATATAATATATATATATAATATATATGTAATATATATATATAATATTATATAATATATATATATAAATATGGTTTAGAAAGACACGTAAGCAAACACTATAAACATATTTATTAGAAAACGTTTCGGTCCTGGGACCTTTGATCACTTCTAACATACAGAGGTTTGAAAGACATTAATATATAGGCGGGAGTGTGAGATGTGACGCACGTGACCTGAGGAATGTCATAGACATAACGAATGGAGGAACTGTAGAAGGCCTACTGGCCCATGCGAGGCAGGTCCTTATCAAAACAACCTCTGCCTATTGATGAGGGACGGGTTAGACGATGAAATCATTGTGACTCTGTTGTTGTTGGGTTGGTGTGCTTTAAGTTCATGTATGCCAATGTTTTTGAAATTTTGTAGTTTTCAGTGTTGCGTTCTATAGAATGTCGGAGACGGTGTTTAGTGAGTCTTTAGCCACCCGTCGGCGTCGTCTGAGGTCTGGGTTTCGGTCGAGAACGAGTTTGTGCCTCGTTCCAGTTCATCAAATGCCCCGTGGAGTCTCTGTGGGAGGACGCACAGGCGTAACTTACATCGTCTTGTTAGGCATTTCGTTGCTCATTCACGGCGGACTTGCAAGATCTCTGCCTGTCTCGCCTAAATTTTCTTGGGACAGAACCACACTGGGATAGTGTAGACGCCTGCTGTAGAAGTTAGAGGTGTGTGGCTGCGTTTGTAGTGAGGTTTTGGATAGAGGATGTGTTTATGGGGGATATCGTTGTGTTACTCCATAGCAGTGCCCGGCGAAGTATTGTGGCTACATTGCACATGGGAGTGCATGAATACGGTTTTGGGGGCTGTTCATTGGATTACCAAGGTTTTTTACCATATATAATTTATATATATTGTTATATATATTTGTTATATAATATATACATATATATATATATATATATATATATATATATATATATTAGTTTTATTTTATTTTATTTATTATCACACTGGCCGATTCCCACAAGGCACAGGGTGGCCAGAAAAAGAAAAATTTTCACCATCATTAACTCCATCAATGTTCTTGCCAGAAAGGGTTGTTTACCACTACAGTTTTTAAACTGCCAACATTAACACCCTCTTCAATGTGCAGGCACTGTTACTTCCCATCTAGGGTACCTTACACTCTTTCCATACATTTATTAAATAATTGCACCAACCACTCCAAAAAATACATTCCACTGCTTTTACATTTCTATCTTTATCCCATCAGTTTCCAGCTTCCTACCTCCTTTCATTTTACCTACTGCCTCAGAACTTCCCCCACTTCTAACTGGCTTCCTTCCTCATCTCCTACAAGATGTTATTCCTCCTTGTTCCTATACACGAAATCACAGCTTCCTATCTTAACAGCATTTAACAATTCACGCAAAAATATTCCCTCCATCTTCCCAATACCTCTAACTCTCCATTTAATAATCTTCCTCTCCTATTTTTAACTGACTAATCCATTTAGTTCTCTAGGCTTTCTTAACTTGTTATCTCACTCCAACTTTTTCTTATTTTTCAACACAATTGTTGATAACAATCTCACCCACTCTTCTCATTTGCTATCTTTTACTTTTGTTCACACTCTCTTAATCTCTCTCGTTTTCTCATATACTCTTCCCTCCTTGCATCACTTTACTTTGTAAAAACTTCTCATATGTTTAACCTTTTTTCTCCCCTTCACATATCATTCCACCAAATCGCTTCCTCTTCCCTCCTGCACCAACTTTCCTGTAACACCAAATTTGCCTGACACTCTATCACTAATTTTTTAAACTACCCCACATACTCTTCGACCCCATTGCCTATTGCTCTCATTAGCCCATCTATCCTCCAATAGTGTTTATATCTTACCCTAACTGGCCTCCTCGTTTCAGTAACCACAGGAATATATATATATCATATATATATTATATATATATATATATATATATATATATATATATATATATATATTATAGCTACACTGAGAGTAAAAGGTTAGATGTAGGATACAAAGGAGAATAGACAGCATCAGGGAAGAGAGAGGTGAAGGTTTTATAAACTAAAAGAGGAGGCAGTTTGGGTAAGATATAACAGCTATTGGAGGATAGATGGCTAATGAGAGCATATTCAATGGGGGTCGAAGAGGAATGGGGTAGGTTTAAAAATGTAGTGTTAGAGTGATTCAGCAGAAGTTTGTGGTTCAGGAAAGTATGGGTGCAGGAGGGAAGAGGAAGCGATTGGTGGAATGATGATGTAAAGAGAGTAGTAAGGGAGAAAAAGTTGCATTATGAAGAAGTTGTTACAAAGGTAGAAGTGATGCAAGGAGGGGAAGAGTATTGGAGAAAAAAGGAGAGTGGCTTAAGAGAGTTGGTGAAAAGAATGTAAAAGAGGCAAATGAGTAGAGTAGGGTGAGTAGTTATCAACAATTTTGTTGAAAATAGAAAAAGTTTTGGAGAGTGGGTTAACAAGTAAGGAAGCCTAGAGGAACTAATGGATTCGTCAGTTTAATAAATAGGAGAGGAGAGTATTAAATGGAGAGTTAGGGTATTGGAAGATGAGGGAACTATTTTGCAGGATATTGTTTAAATGTTGATGAAGATAGGGAAGCTGTGATTTAGTTGTATAGCGGCAAGGAGGAAATAACATCCTTGTAGGTGTGGGGAAGAGCCAGTTGTGAGTGTGGGGGAAAAAGTTCGTGAGGCGTAGGTAAAATGAAAGGGTGGTAAGGCTGCGGGATTGATGGGATAAAGATGAAAATGTTAAAAGCAGGTGGGGATATAGTTTTGGAGTGGTTTGGTGCAATTATTTAATAAACTGATTGGAAGAGGAGGTAAGGTACCTAGGATTGGCAGAGAGCATGTTTAGTTCCTTTGTATAAAGGCAAAGGGGGAGGATAAAAGAGAGTGACAAAAATTATAGGGGGGATAAAGGGTCTGTTGAGTGTACCTTGTAAAGTGTATGGTAGAGTTATAATTGAAAGAATTAAGAGGAAGACTGAGAATAGGATAGCAGGATGAATCAAGGAGGCTTTAGGAAAGGTAGGGGGTGTGTGGACCAGGTGTTTAACAGTGAAACATATAAGTGAAACGTTATTTAGATAAGGCTTAAAGAGGGTCTTTGTGGCATTTATGATTTGGAAAAGGCGTATACAGGGTGGAGGAGGAGGAGGGCTATGTGGCGATGTTGCAAGGTGTATGGGTGGAGGTAAGTTTATGAAGCAGTGAAGAGTTTTTACGAGGATAGTGAGGGCTCAAGTTAGAGTATGTAGGAAAGAGGGGAAATTTTTTCCCAGTAAAGTAGGTCCTTGAACAAGGAATGTGTGATGTCACGTGGTTGTTTTATATATTTATAGATGGGGTGGTAATAAGAAGTAAATGCGAGGGGCTTGCAAGAGGCGTGGAGTATAAGATAAGAATCACACACAAAGGTGGGAGTTGTCACAGCTGCTTCTTTGCTGATGACAACTGTGCATTGGGAGATTCTGAAGAGAAGCTGCAGAGTTGGTGGATGGAATTTGTAGGGTGTGCAAAAAGAAGAATAATTAAAGGTGTGGAATTCCAGGTAAAAGTGTAAGGTTATGAGGATAACAAAAAGATTTGGTGATGGAAAGAATCTGAATATCAGATTGGGAGGGGAGGAGTATGGAGGAGTAGTGGCAACGTTTTCAGATTATTTGGAGATGTGGACGTGTCTGCGATGGGGTCTTATGAAAAGATGAGGTGAATCTTTAGATTGATGAGGGAAAAAAGATTGTGGAGTGGTGCACTTAGGTCATGTTTAGACAAAGAACTTTGTCCCCTTGGAGGCAAAAGAGGGGAATGTATGAAAGTTTGTTTTACCAAAACGCTCCTTATAGGGTGGAAGGGCAGGGGTGCTGGTGATGAATGTTGCAGCGTAGGAGAAGGCTGGAGGCAGTGGAGATGTCATGTCTGAGGGCAAGTGTGGTGTGATTTATATGCTGGTGAATGCGTAGTTGGAAGTTAGGTGGAGGTGCGGGATAACCAAAACTGTTGTCCAGAGGGTGAGGAGGGTTGTTGAGGTGGTTCGGACATGTTAGAGAGAAATGGCGAGAGCGAAACGTATTACTTCAAGAGTTGTATCAGTCGGTAGTGGAAGGATGGCGGGGTAGGGGTGCCTAGGAAGGGTTGGAGGTGAGGGGGTAAAGGAGGGTTTGTGTGCGAGGGGCTTGGACTTCCAGCAGGCAATGCGTGAGCTTGTTTGATAGGAGTGAATGGAGACAAATGGTTTTTAATTCTTGACGTGCTGTTGGGTGTGAGCAAGTAACATTTATGAAGGGTTCAGGGAAACCGGAGGCGGACTTGAGTCCTGGAGATGGGAAGTACAGTGTCTTGCACCTGAAGGAGGGGGTTATGTTTGCAGTTTAAAAAAACTGTAGTCGTAAAGCACCCTTTCTGGCCAGACAGTGATGGAGTGAATGATGGTGAAAGTTTTTCTTTTCGGGCCACCTGCCTTTGTGGGAAATCGGCCAGTGTGATAAAAAAAAAAATAATATATATTAATATATATTACTATATTATATATATATAAATATATATATATATATATATATATATATTTTTATATATATATATTATATATATATATTTATATATCTTTATATATAATCAATGTTTCATTTATTTCAGATGGCCACACACAAGGTGCCTCGATATTCGTGTTCAAGAAAGAATTCCCCAAAACTGTGATGGCAAGATCCGAAGTTCGTCATGGTGAATCACTATGAAGGAACTAACTTGAACAAATATCTTAATTGAAATAAAATTAACCTTAATGCCGTAATTAATTTACATCAGTTATTGTTGTATTTTACTCACTAGTATCTCCTTAAGGGAGGGCTCTATTTCCAAGGAACTGGGTTTTCGTTTCATTATTAGAGCAAAAGTGATTCTCCTCTTTTTACCAGTCCACCATAGCCATTGGGTTTAACGCTTCTCTTGACTTAAACTATAGAAATACGCACTGAAGTCTAGTGAAGTTACTAACAGCAAACGACAGGTCAGTATATTTGTTACTCTGTGATATACCTGATATAACCATTGTATATATACCATGATTGGTCACTTGGTATTTATACCATTGAATTTACCAACTGGTATATATTACCATTCTTATCCACTGGTTATGTTAGCTTTTTTTATTATATGTACACCACTGGTATTATTTCATACCAATGATTTATATATATACCAATGATATACACTGGTATATATTATATTGTGTGAAACAGAAACCTGTAACTGTTTTGCTTGATGGTAGGATGGCTGGTTCCTTTTCTGTCTCATAACACGCTTAATAAACAGGGATATATTGCTTACTCCTACTTACACTTTGGTCACCACTTCACGACACGCACATGCATTATATATATATATTATATTATATATTATATATATATATATATATATATACATCTAGTTTTCTCCCTTTTTCTAAAATATTCTTGTTGTTCTTTATTTCTTCATTGTCCATGGGAAGTGGAAAAGAATCTTTCCTCCGTAAGCCATGCGTGTCGTATGAGGCCGACTAAAAGGCGGGAGAATGGCTAGTACCCCTTCTCCTGTAGACATTTACTAAAAAAGAGAATGATAGAAAAACTTTATAAAACTGGGATGCTTAAATGTGCGTGGATGTTGTTCGGATGACAAGATACAGATGATTGCTGATGTTATAATGAAAAGAAGTTGGATGTCCTGCCCTAAGCCGAACAAGCTGAAGGGGGTAGGGGAGTTTCAGTGGGGGGAAATAAATGGGATTAATTAAAATCTGGAGTATCTGAGGAGAGAGCAAAGGAAGGGGTAGCAGTAATGTTAAATGATCAGTTATGGGAAGGAGGAAAAAGAGATATGATGTTTAAACTTCAAGAATTATGTGGATTAAAGTAGAGGGTTGGATGCGAAAAGTGGGTCATAATAAGAGTGTATGCACCTGGAGAAGTGAGGTATGTAGAGGAGAGAGAGAGATTTTGGGAGATGTTAAGTGAATGTATAGGAGCTTTGAACCAATGTGAGGAGTGTAATTGTGGTAGGGGACCTGAATGCTAAAGTAGCGAGGCAAACTTATTAGAGAGGGTGTGGGTAGGTAAGTTTGGCGGTGCGGTGCCAGGTGTATGTAATGGGCAGCCTCTTGATAGAAACTTTGTATAGAAAAAGGGGTTTAGTTATAGGTAATACGTATTTTAAGAAATAAAGAGGATAAATAATATACAAGATATGATGTAGGGCGAAATGACAGTAGTTTTGTTGGTTATAGTGGTAGATAAAAGACTTGAGTAGACTTCAGGAGTACATGTTTTATAGAGGGGCCACAGGATATTCAGATCACTTTCTAGTTGTAGCTACACTGAGAGTAAAAGGTAGATGGGATTGCAAGGAGAATAGAAGCCATCAGGGAAGAGAGAGGTGAAGGTATATAAACTAAAGAGGAGGTACTGTTAGGGTAAGATATATTAACAGCTATTGGAGGATAGATGGGCAAATGAGAGGCATAGGCAATGGGGTCGGAGAGGTATGGGGTAGGTTTAAAAATGTAGATTGTTAGAGGTTCAGCAGAAGTTTGTGGTTACAGGAAAGTGGGTGGAGGAGGGCAAGAGGGCGATTGGTGGAATGATGATGTAAGAGAGTAGTAAGGGTGAGAAAAAGTTAGCATATGAGAAGTTTTATAAGTAGAAGTGATGCAGGAGGGAAGCTATATGGAGAAAAATGATGAGAGAGGTTAAGAGAGTGGTGAAGCAATGTAAAAAGAGAGCAAAATGAACCGGCCTTGTGTGAAGCGGGAGCTTTAGCCACCAGAACCACCGGGCCACTGAATATATATATACCACTTATATACCAGGTATATATATCACTGATACACCACTGGTATATATACACCATATTTTAAACTTGTGGGACTTGATCAGTGTAGAAGAACTCTGGGAAACAAAAGAAATATGATTTAGATTCCCAGTTTCCTTCTTCACTGGTCAAGTCCCACAAGTTAAAAATTCGACTTAATTTTTTTTAAATATATACCATATATATAGTATATATACCGCTGGTCTACCACCGGTATGTATACCACTGATATACCGTAAGTTTATACCATTGGTATATTTATTACTGATATACCACTAGTATATATACCACTGATATGTCACTAGTATATATATACTACTGATATACCAAATTATATATACCACTGACATAGTGTATAGACCACTGATTGTCACTAGTATATATTCCAATGAGATATTAGTATATATACCACTGTATGTATTCCACTGATATATTAGTATATATACCACTGATATACTATTATATATACCACTTATATACTAGTATATATACCACTGATATACTAGTATATATACCACTGATACACCAATCTATATACCAGATATACTAGTATATATACCACTGATACACCAATCTATATACCAGATATACTAGTATATATACCACTGATACACCAATCTATATACCAGATATACTAGTATATTTACTACTGGGATACCACTAGTATACCTGAAGAGGGTTTCGGGGGTCGACGCCCAAGCGGCCCGGTCTGTAACCATGCCTCCTGGTGGGTCAAGGACTGATCAGCCAGACTGTTACTGCTGGCCGCACATAAACCGACGTACGAACCACAACCCGAATGATCAGGTATTGACTTTAGGTGCCTTTCCAGTGCCTTCTTGAAGACAGTCAGGGGTCTATTGGTAATCCCCGTTATGTATGCTGGGAGGCAGTTGAACAGTCTTGGGCCCTTGACACTTATTGTGTTGTCCCTTTGCTTTCGTTGGGGACCCTTGTCGGTTTAGCGCTTCCTTTGATTATAATAATGCTTTCATAGGTTTACCTGGAGAGAGTTCCTGGGGTCAACGCCCCCGCGGCCCGGTCTGTGACCAGTCCTCCTGGTGGATCAGAGCCTGATCAACCAGGCTGTTACTGCTGGTTGCACGCAATCCAGCGTACGAGCCACAGCCCGGCTGGTCAGGTACCGAATTTAGGTGCTTGTCCAGTGCCTGCTTGAAGACAACCAGGGGTCTATTGGTAATCCACCTTATGTATGCTGGGAAGCAGTTGAACAGTCTCGGGCGACTGACACTTACTGTATTGTCTCTTAACGTGCTAGTGACACCCCTGCTTTTCATTGGGGGGATGTTGCATCGTCTGCCAAGCCTTTTACTTTCGTTGTGAGTGATTTTCGTGTGCAAGTTCGGTACTAGTCCCTCTAGGATTTTCCAGGTGTATATAATCATGCATCTCTCCCGCCTGCGTTCCAGGGAATACAGGTTCAGGAACTTCAAGCGCTCCCAGTAATTGAGGTGTTTTATCTCCGTTATGCGCGCCGTGAAGGTTCTCTGTACATTTTCTAGGTCAGCAATTTCACCTTCCTTGAAAGGTGCTGTTAGTGTGCAGCAATATTCCAGCCTAGATAGAACAAGCGACTTGAAGAGTGTCATGTCCTTGGCATCCCTAGTTTTGAAGGTTCTCATTATCCATCCTGTCATTTTTCTAGCAGATGCGATTGATAGTGTTATGGTCCTTGAAGGTGAGATCCTCCGACATGATCACTCCCAGGTCTTTGACGTTGGTTTTTCGCTCTATTTTGTGGAAGGAATTTGTTTTGTACTCTGATGAAGTTTTAATTTCCTCATGTTTACCATATCTGAGTAATTGCAATTTCTCATCGTTGAACTTCATATTGTTTTCTGCAGCCCATTGAAAGATTTGGTTGATGTCCGCCTGGAGCCTTGCAGTGTCTGCAGTGGAAGACACTGTCATGCAGATTCGGGTGTCATCTGCAAAGGAAGACACAGTGCTGTGACTGACATCCTTGTCTATGTCGGATATAAGGATGATAAACAAGATGGGAGCGAGTACTGTGCCACCGAGTTAATCTGTTCTAGGCATAAGTTGGGGTCTGTGTTGCTTAGTGTATCTTCCCAGCTTATATCGTTTAGGACTTGGTTTACTTGGTCCCACTTTATGTTGTTATTAAAGTTGAATTTGGTGAAGGCTCCCTCATGACTAATCTCATTTTGTCGGTCTGGGGCTCCGCGCATACATGTCTGAACCTCGATTATGTTGTGATCTGAGTATATTGTTTTTGATATGGTGACATTTCGTATCAGATCATCATTGTTAGTGAAGATGAGGTATAGTGTATTCTCCAGTCTAGTAGGCTCTATTATTTGCTGGTTTAAGTTGAATTTTGTGCAGATTTAAAATCTCGTGCGTGTTTGAGTTCTCGTCAGAGCTGCCTCCTGGTGTTATTATTTGCTATATTCCTCCATTTTAGGTGCCTTAAGTTGAAATCCCCCAAGAGCAAGATGTTGGGGGCAGGAGCTGGCAGATTTTCCAGACAGTGGTCAATTTTTGACAGCTGTTCCTGGAATGTTGCATCTGAAGGCTTGTAGTTGAATGGTTCAAAGAACCGACACGTTGTTAGGTAAGACACTTATGCAACAGTTAGGTATCTTTATTTCGAAACGTTTCGCCTACACAGTAGGCTTCTTCAGTCGATTACAGAAAAGTTGATAGAAGCAGAAGAGACTTGAAGACGATGTAATCAGTTCATCACCCTTGAAGTTTTGAGGTGGTCAGTCCCTCAGTCTGGAGAAGAGCATTGTTCCATAGTCTGAAACAATATGAAGTTGAAGTGATAGGATGGAGCCTTATATAGCGCCAGGCTATATAAGTCCCCTTGTTTGCTATCTCCTGTGGTGTTACTAGTTTGTAATATTGGTTTTATCTTGTCCTTGACTACACTTGTTTCCCCACTACAGCTCCTGTCTCCCTCGAGGTCATTTACATACATTCCCTCATGCGTACATTCACTGACTACCTGGACAGCACCTCCATCCTCACCATTACTGTCTCCCAGGACAGCACCTCTATCCTCACCATTACTGTCTCCCAGGACAGCACCTCTATCCTCACCATTACTGTCTCCCAGGATATCACCTCCAGCCCCACCATTACTGTCTACCAGGGCAGCACCTCCAGCCTTACAGTTTCTAACTACATGGCCAGCATCAAGGGCGATACCATCCAGCCCAGACTTTTTATTTTCCCATCTGTTATAGAATGCTTCCAGGTTTTCTATGAAGGCTGCTTTGATGTTATCCTCTTTTAATACCAATGTGATTTTAGTCCACAGATTGATCTCATTTGGTCATACCCAAAAACACTTCCCTGATTTAATACTGCTTGTAGATAGTTCTTGGATATCTGCACAAGAGGCGTGACACCAGTTATCACAAAAATGCCAAGTAATCCATGCGGAAGCTCGCTTGTTTGATGTACTGCAGACTACACAGATCTTCATAATGTGATTTGAATGGTTGATTTACTATAGTTCTACTAGTAACCCTTTGAATATTCTACGAATGACCTCCTTAAAGTGAAGATCTGGCTATTTGTATTTCTATTTCTAACTGTACTTGTATATTAGGACAGCTTACCAGTGTACATTCCTGTTTTATATTGTTTGTGTTTGATAAGGGCACCTAAAACCCCGTCTGTTTGCAGTCTGCTTTATAGTCCAACGAATCCGTTTGAAACCGGTCAAGGGTTCGGACCAGCCAAGGGTTCGGAACCAGTCGGATCTGATCAGTGGGTCACTTATTTAAAACATATCTGTTCGGTGATTTGGGCTAACACATGAAGGAACTACTGGAAATTATTTAACCAAGTAATATGTGATTAGATTGATACAAAAGCATAACTTGCGTGTTGAAGAACCGGTGACTGCTGGCAGCACCTACAATGACGAACGGTCGAGACCTTTATTTATAGCCTGAAGGAATATCGATCACTGTATCTAGCTTTTCTAGGTTTTTTCCGTCTCCACCACAACAAATGTTATATTATCACTATAGTTGACTGCTGAAATTATTGGAGGAAAGACGCTTTTTCTGGAGTAATAATTGCTTCTCGTTGTGTATATTGCGACCGCTGGTAACTACAGGTTATATAAATTCACTGTATATGTCTGGTATTTCAAGAAAGAGAAAAAAATAATGAAAGTCACTCCACTAAGTACCATTATATTATTGGTTAATTGCTACTACAACACTGTATTCTGCTATTCACTGGTATCACTAGATTATATCGAGGTACACTAGCAGGCCAGGAAGATTATTAAAACAGTTGACCTGTGTGGTAAGTTTCTGGCGACTTCTGGCACCTGCCTCTTTAGGCCTATCACTTCAATTTCAATTACACCTGTTATAAATGACACTTCAGCATTTATTATCTATGGTTCCACTGTAGTATACACTATAGCACTATGTATGCACAATATTATCAGGGAGACTTTCTTTCCTCTGACTAAAGTTCTATTATTATTTTGCACACGGCACACTAGGCCTATGATTCCCCTCTAGCAGTAAACTCTGCTACCGTTACCCCTATATGTTGAATTACAGATGCTAATAGCCCATCTGTTTTATCATTTCTTATTGTTGCCAGTTTTATTTCTGTACATAATGTCTTTTTTACAATGGAATATTCGTGGCCTTAGGGGCAATCGGGGAGAACTCAAAGTTTTACTCTCCCAGTTGTCCCCGTATGAATTGGGTTGCAAGAGCCCAAAATTCGTTCTGCTATCATTCACCCTGTTTCGGGCTACATGCTATTATGTTCTTCAGATCCTTTACCTGACGAATCTTTTAATGAAAGCTTGCTTTGTTCCCCGCTGCTTTATACTGCAGCTCGGATTTATTTACACAGATGGTTTACAGTTTGCTCTTTCTCCCTCCCATGCATTATGTATCTGTGATATTGCGTTTTTAATTTCTTCTCTACCGCCGCCCCCCCTCAAGGAAGGTTCCTTGATGTTGGTGAGGGGCTCTTGATTTAGGGAATTGGATCTGTGCTCCAGTTCCCCGAATTAAGCCTGAATGCCTTCCACATCCCCCCCCCCAGGCGCTGTATAATCCTCCGGGTTTAGCGCTTCCCCCTTGATTATAATAATAATAATCTACCGCCGCCCATCTTGCTGTTGGGTGACTTTAACACTCGCCATCACCTGTGGGGAGGGTTCCATTGTGACTCTCGTGGTGATCAGTTGAATTTGACTCTCGCACTCAATCTCTTTCTGCATTGATCTTTCCATCTGTTCCTCGCCCATTGTACTTGATTTCATGTGGTCTATTCTTCCAGATTTACATGATAGTGATCACTTTCCTATCCCTCTTCTGCTGCATATACCTGACCGTTTCGTAACCTTCGTTGGCAATTTGCTCGAGCAAATTGAGAATTATACTCCTGTCTTACCACTTGTTGCAAGGATCCCCTTTCGTCATCTATTGATGAACTGGCAAACCAATTTTCGACCTTAGTCTTGACTCCGGCGACTCGTTCTATCCCCCAAACCTCAGTTAGGCATTCTCAGATATGCATACCTTGGTGGTCTCCTACGTGCACCCACGCAGTGTGTTTAAAACATGCTGTATGTGGCCATTATCGTTATCGATATAATCATACCACAGAGCGTCTGTCGGATTTTAAGCAAGCAAGGGCAGCTGCTTGCCGTGTCATACGCGATGCTAAATGCGCTTGTTGGCGAGACTACGTGTCTTCCATAACCTCGATTTGGAAAAGGGTGCGGAAATTGTGTGGTAAGTACACTCTGGACCCAGCTCCCATTTTGCTGGTTGCTGGAGTTGATGCCGCAGAACCTTTAGAAGTTGCCACAGAAATTGGGAACTGTCTGGTCCATATCTCCCGAGGGCTTCACCTCTGTCCCTCATTTCTTGTGTCTAAACCTACCATAGAGAAATTGCCCTTAGATTTCTCCTCCAATGGATTGGAGCCCTATAACATACCTTTTACTCTTCTAGAGTTAGAGTCCACGCTTTCCATGTGCCCGCCTTCGGCACCGGGATCTGAAGATATCCACATCAGTATGCTACACCATCTCCATTCTACAGCCTTTTCTGTTCTTTTACATCCTTTAAATCTAATTTGGGAGCGAGGGGCTCTCCCACAACACTGAAAATCAGTTATTGTACTACCGTTTGGCAAACCTGGTGCCTCAGGGCTTGACATCTCTCACTATCGTCCCATTGCCCTGAGGAGTGTGGTCTGCAGGGCGATGGAACGATTGGTGAATAGACGTCTGATGTGGTTCTTAGAGACACACAATAGCCTTTCCCCTCGCCAATATGGCTTTCGCAAAGGCCACTCTACTTTAGACCCACTTCGATACGTATTTTCAAAATGCCTTTAACAACCCCTCTGTCCTAGCGGTCTTTTTCGATCTAGAGAAGGCATATGACACCATTTGGAGGTATAACATTCTAGCCCAAGCCCACTCAGGCCTCCGTGGTAATCTACCAAACTTCATCGCTGCTTTCTTGTCCGATAAACATTTTCGGGTCTGTATTGGCGCCTCACTTTCCTCAGACTTTGTACAAGCCGAAGAAATTCCACAAGGTTGTGTCCTCAGTACTACTCTTTTCTCCCTTTTCTTCCTTCACATATTTGGTCATCACTTTGTTGATGACTTCGCTATAGCTTACTTGGGCGCTGACTGTCAACTGGTAGTGGCCTCCCTTCAGGTAGTGATAGACTGAGTCTCCAATTGGACCACTTTTCGTGGCTTTAAATTTTCCAGTACGAAAACCCGATTCATTACCTTCACTAGACGCCCGCTTATACCGGATACTCCCTTGTATTTACACGGTTCACGTATTCTGACATGTGATACGGTCAGGCTTCTGGGCCTGCTCATTGACCGCCGGCTGACGTGGAAACCTCACATAACTTCGTTAAAGATAACTTGCCATGGTAGGCTAAACCTCCTTAAGGTTCTTGGACATCGTTCATGGGGAGCAGATCGTCGCACTCTTCGCTAACATCTACGTCTTGGCCTTAACAAGACTGTGTAAACTCAAACTACAAAATGTACAAGATTCAACAAGACCTTTGAAACCGGCCGTAAAGGAGGCCGAAAGCAAGAGTTTGTCTGAGAAGACGTATCTCTATGAATTGCTGAACTGACTAAGAATATAAATATCAAAACAATCTTCAGAGCAATGAGGAACAAATTATGAGTCAGCTCTAGAGCCTAATTCTCAAACCCATTCAAACTGTATACACCTAAAAGGCTAGAACATGGAGCGGACTGACTCCCTGCTAGTCTGTTGACCCGTCATCAGATTGGATCACCTGACTCAAACGTCAGTCAGCCGGACATAAACAACTGAACAATTTACCTAATGGTTACGAGACTTTTATATGTTCTATATACATAAGAAATCCTACCTAACAATAATAATAATAATAGCTAAAAATCATCGATATCGATATTAATAATAGTGATAATTTTTTATTTTTTTATTAACACACTGGCCGATTCCCACCAAGGCAGGGTGGCCCGAAAAAAGAAAAACTTTCACCACCATTCACTCCATCACTGTCTTGCCAGAAGGGTGCTTTACACTAGTTTTTAAACTGCAACATTAACACCCCTCCTTCAGAGTGCAGGCACTGTACTTCCCATCTCCAGGACTCAAGTCCGGCCTGCAGGTTTCCCTGAACCCCTTCATAAATGTTACTTTGCTCACACTCCAACAGCACGTCAAGTATTAAAAACCATTTGTCTCCATTCACTCCTATCAAACACACTCACGCATGCCCTGGAAGTCCAAGCCCCTCACACACAAAACCTCCTTTACCCCCTCTCTCCAACCTTTCCTAGGCCGACCCCTACCCCGCCTTCCTTCCACTACAGACTGATACACTCTTGAAGTCATTCTGTTTCGCTCAATTCTCTCTACATGTCCGAACCACCTCAACAACCCTTCCTCAGCCCTCTGGACAACAGTTTTGGTAATCCCGCATCTCCTCTTAACTTCCAAACTACGAATTCTCTGCATTATATTCACACCACACACTGCCCTCAGACATGACATCTCCACTGCCTCCAGCCTTCTCCTCGCTGCAACATTCATCACCCATGCTTCACACCCATATAAGAGCATTGGTAAAACTATACTCTCATACATTCCCCTCTTTGCTTCCAAGGACAAAGTTCTTTGTCTCCACAGACTCCTAAGTGCACCACTCACCCTTTTCCCCTCATCAATTCTATGATTCAATTCAATTCAATTCAAAGTTTATTCTCTATAAGGATTACAATGCTGAGTTTACAGAAATTTGGTTATTGTTTGGTTTAACATGTAGTAAAATTGAGATTACAGAGTGTACCACTAGAACGCTTAGCATGGCTAGGCATTTCGGGCATACTTAGTTTTATTCTTAAATGTAAAATATTACAAATTATGAGGTAAGTTGGTATTATGGCTAAGTGACTAAATACTATTTTGTGAGTTTAGCAGTGTGAATGCTTTTGTTTTGGCACAGTATATAGTTTCAGTATTGGAGTATCACAGGATTCATTATATTAAGACTGAGATTAATATTTCTGTTTATGGTCAAATGAGTGAGCGAGTGTAAGTGTGAACCACCAGGTGGTATTCGTGAAGTTAGTTGACGGGGTGTATCAGGGAGATAAGATGTCTTTCATAGACCCATCCGCTGACACGTCCACTCCCAAATATCTGAATACATTCACCTCCTCCATACTCCCTCCAATATGATGTCCAATCTTTCATCACCTAATCTTTTTGTTATCCTCATAACCTTACTCTTTCCTGTATTCAGTTTTAATTTTCTTCTTTTGCATACCCTACCAAATTCATCCACCAACATCTGCAACTTCTCTTCAGTTGCCGAAAGTCTCTATTTTAGCTATAAACGGGGACTTTCGCGCTACAATATTAAGTGATAATCATATTCTCTTACAATAGTTAAATATTACAGGATGACCAATTTCCAAGATACAACATTAGTAAACGTTCTTTATTTGTTCAGCGCCCCTATTTACTTCATCCCTATTCTCTCCGCTTCAGTTACCACCTCATGTAGCCTCTCACGTTTCCCTGCCCACTTGGGATGTTCCGGCTGTTCATGTCTGTTCTTTCCCACTGCCATGCGTGAAAGCCCAACTACCTATGGTGGCTTCCCGCTCTCTTTTTCTTGAACACTTCTGCTCTCATTCTCATGCTATGGCAGTGTACACCAATGGTTCTAAGTCTTCTGATGGCGTCGGATTCACAACAGTGTTTCCGGACAGTGTCGTGCGAGGGCATTTATTACCCTCGGCTAGAATTTTTATGGCTGAATTGTATGCCATTCTTGTAGCACTTATCCATATTGCATCTATGTCTGTGACACCATTTGTGGTCGTTTCAGACTCCCTTAGTGTTTTACAGGCTATACAGAAATTTGATACACCTCACCCCCTAGTTCTTCGTATCCAGCTTAGGTTATGCCATGTCTCTAGCAAACACAGAGATATTGTTTTTCGCTGGGTCCCTTCTCATGTTGACTTACAGGGCAATGAACAGGCAGACACTGCTGTGCGGTCAGCAGTACACGACCTCCCAGTTTCAGATAGCGGTGTTCCATTCACGGAATATTTTGCTGTATTGCAACCCATCTTTGCTCCCGTTGGCATCAACGTTGGTCTGATCTGCCCCATAACTTCATTCTTTTAACCCGATTATAGGTTTCTGGCTGTCTTATCAATGGTGTCGAGGTTGGGAGACTACTCTCTCCAATCTTCGCATCGGCCACACTCTTCTTACTCACGGGTATCTCATGGAGAGGCGTCCTGTTCCTCTCTGTGAGAATTGTAAAGTTCCAGTATCTGTTAGTCACATTCTGTTGGACTGCCCACTCTATCAACGAGCATGCAGAATTTATCTTCAACGTCGTCTCTGCTCTGCTGCCCTTTCCTTACCTTCCCTTCTTGGTGACAGATCCATCTTTAATCCAGACACTCTCACTGCCTTTTTGACAGCAACTGATTTACTACACAAACTCTGATGATGATGTCTCTGGCACTCTTCTCAGTCCTTTCCACCTTAATCTCTAGCTACCCTCTACCCCTGCACTATCCACTGCCCCGCAACACTTCATAACCTAATAATCATCCTTCCCTGCCCTGCTGTGCTATATAACCCTTGGGGTTTAGCATTTCTTTCTGATTATAATAATGAGAGCAGAGCGATTGTGTCTGTCAGGCCTGTGGCGAGGTCAGCAGTACAATGACTGATATTATTTCTTTGTTAAAAGTATTGTAGGATCGACACCATGCCCAGCCCTTCTAGGGTAGGGTAGGTGCCTGAGCCAGAGCTTGCAGCTCACAAGACTATCATTTCCATTAGCCCCCTTGGGGCGGGCATGGCAGACCAGAGAGGCCTAGCTTCTCCCTACGAGCCCCATGAGGGCGGGGAATGTGGCTAGGCCTAGGGACAGTTGGTCCCAAAGATGAGGGAGTATTGTGCCTTCTCCTATGGGAGACTTGGGTCTCAAATACACTCTAGACAGGGAGCCAAGGCCGGGCCACCACTCGGAAAAGGCCCGGGCCAGGAGTATACCGGCGAATCTTAAAGAAAAAAAAAGTATGATAGTACAAAAATATAATTGAGGAAACATTAAAATTATGTAAAAAAACAAAAACAGATGTTATTGACCTGTGTATATCCCAAATGATGCGGAATGTTCGGAGAATTTAGATTATGTTTAAGAATCAAATTTTGTCAGAAAATGGCTGATGATCGGAAGAAAATATACATCTCCATTCAGGTTCTTGAGTAGCAACTGTGTTGGAAGCGACCTGAAGGAGGGTGACCATGTTGTTATTATTATTATTATTATTATTATTATTATTATTATTATTATTCCCCTCAAGGGAGGTTCTTTGACGCTGGTGAAGGGTCTTGATCTAGGGAATCGGATCTGTGCTCCGGTTCCCTGAATTGAGCCTGAATACCTTCCATCCCCTCATATGCGCTGTATAATCCTACGGGTTTAGCGCTTCCCTGTTATATTAATATTATTATTATTATCGTCCAATTTTATTTATTTGTGGGGGGGGGGTAGAATCAGCTTACATGAAATAAGTGTTAGAAAAATGTTTGATTAAGATTGGCCATCAAACAAATGGAAATAAGTCACTTTGACTTTTTTACAGGTTATTATTTTAGGTAATTTACAGAGGTCACAATGGGTCTATCAGGCCCCACGGAGTTTTCTGACATTAGTTATTTCATATTTTACAATTATTTCACATATTTAATGTACACACTACAGTATGGATCATCATCGCAAAATAATTCAATACTACTAAGAACAGCTCATTATTTTAGTCAAAGTAAAATGTGGGCACAACCTGAAAATTTCAGGTGTCATTAACTATGCAGTGTTTTGCTACCGGTGTGGAACTGTGAATTGCTCATTACTCTAAATTTTTTTCATGATTGTAGCCATGTATAAACGTAAGTAACCATTCTTACAGTATTCATTACCTTTGTAACTTGTGAGTTCATTACCTTTGTAACTTGTGAGTTCATTACCTTGTACCTAGTTCTGCCATCAAAACTTTGGAGCCCGGTCCCTGGACCCATTGTGTACCTCTGTAATCTGTAAATACCTTTGTAACTTGTCATGATTGTGACTAGACCTACCTGGAGTTCATTACCTTTGTAAATTGTGAGTTCATTACCTTTGTAAATTGTGAATTCATTACCTCTGTAACTTGCTCAGCTATCAAAACTTTGAGGCCCAGTCCCTGGACCCATTATGTACCTCTGTAATCTTTTGACTACCGCCCACAGGATGGGTATGGGGTGCATAATAAACATATTAAACTAACTAAACCCTGCAAGGTGTGCATGGAGGCGTGTCTGAAAGGTTGGGTGTTTGGACACAGATTGCATGCTCCGGTGCATGGCCCTGTCTCTGACCACACACTTTGCCTTTTGTGTCATTGGATCTCCATACAAACAGTACTGCCAGAGATACTTGTAGCATAGCCTTGGTTTAGCAGTAATAACAGTACTGCCAGAGATACTTGTAGCATAGCCTTGGTTTAGCAGTAATAACAGTACTGCCAGAGATACTTGTAGCATAGCCTTGGTCTAGCAGTAATAATAGTACTTGCCAGAGATACTTGTAGCATAGCCTTGGTTTAGCAGTAATAACAGTACTGCCAGAGATACTTGTAGCATAGCCTTGGTCTAGCAGTAATAATAGTACTGCCAGAGATACTTGTAGCATAGCCTTGGTTTAGCAGTAATAACAGTATTGCCAGAGATACTTGTAGCATAGCCTTGCTTTAGCAGTAATAACAGTACTGCCAGAGATACTTGTAGCATAGCCTTGGTTTAGCAGTAATAACAGTACCGCCAGAGATACTTGTAGCATAGCCTAAGTCTAGCAGTAATAACAGTACTGCCAGAGATACTTGTAGCATAGCCTTGGTTTAGCAGCAATAACAGTACTGTCAGAGATACTTGTAGCATAGCCTTGGTTTAGCAGCAATAACAGTACTGCCAGAGATACTTGTAGCATAGCCTTGGTTTAGCAGTAATAACAGTACTGCCAGAGATACTTGTAGCATAGCCTTCGTTTAGCAGTAATAACAGTACTGCCAGAGATACTTGTAGCATAGCCTTGGTTTAGCAGTAATAACAGTACTGCCAGAGATACTTGTAGCATAGCCTTGGTTTAGCAGTAATAACAGTACTGCCAGAGATACTTGTAGCATAGCCTTGGTTTAGCAGTAATAACAGCACTGCCAGAGATACTTGTAGCATAGCCTTGGTTTAGCAGTAATAACAGTACTGCCAGAGAGAATTGTAGCATAGCCTTGGTTTAGCAGTAATAGCAGTACTGCCAGAGATACTTGTAGCATAGCCTTGGTTTAGCAGTAATAACAGTACTGCCAGAGATACTTGTAGCACAGCCTTGGTTTAGCAGTAATAACAGTACTGCCAGAGATACTTGTAGCATAGCCTTGGTTTAGCAGTAATAATAGTACTGCCAGAGATACTTGTAGCATAGCCTTGGTTTAGCAGTAATAACAGTATTGCCAGAGATACTTGTAGCATAGCCTTGGTCTAGCAGTAATAACAGTATTGCCAGAGATACTTGTAGCATAGCCTTGGTTTAGCAGTAATAACAGCACTGCCAGAGATACTTGTAGCATAGCCTTGGTTTAGCAGTAATAACAGTACTGCCAGAGATACTTGTAGCATAGCCTTGGTTTAGCAGTAATAACAGTACTGCCAGAGATACTTGTAGCATAGCCTTGGTTTAGCAGTAATAACAGTACTGCCAGAGATACTTGTAGCATAGCCTTGGTCTAGCAGTAATAACAGTTGTGATGAATGGTCTCAATTCTTCAGTAATAACAGTACTGCCAGAGATACTTGTAGCATAGCCTTGGTTTAGCAGTAATAACAGCACTGCCAGAGATACTTGTAGCATAGCCTTGGTTTAGCAGTAATAACAGTACTGCCAGAGATACTTGTAGCATAGCCTTGGGTTTTTAGCAGTAATAACAGTACTGCCAGAGATACTTGTAGCATAGCCTTGGTTTAGCAGTAATAACAGTACTGCCAGAGATACTTGTAGCATAGCCTTGGTCTAGCAGTAATAACAGTTGTGATGAATGGTCTCAATTCTTCAGTAATAACAGTACTGCCAGAGATACTTGTAGCATAGCCTTGGTTTAGCAGTAATAACAGTACTGCCAGAGATACTTGTAGCATAGCCTTGGTTTAGCAGTAATAACAGCACTGCCAGAGATTCAAATTCAATTCAAATTCAAAGTTTATTCTCTATAAGGATTACAATGCTGAGTTTACAGAAATTTGTAGCATAGCCTTGGTTTAGCAGTAATAACAGCACTGCCAGAGATACTTGTAGCATAGCCTTGGTTTAGCAGTAATAACAGTACTGCCAGAGATACTTGTAGCATAGCCTTGGTTTAGCAGAAAATAACAGTACTGCCAGAGATACTTGTAGCATAGCCTTGTTTAGCAGTAATAAAAGCACTGCCAGAGATACTTGTAGCATACCCTTTGGGTTTAGCAGTAATAACAGTATTGCCAGAGATACTTGTAGCATAGCCTTGGTTTAGCAGTAATAACAGTATTGCCAGAGATACTTGTAGCATAGCCTTGGTTTAGCAGTAATAACAGTATTGCCAGAGATACTTGTAGCATAGCCTTGGTTTAGCAGTAATAACAGTACTGCCAGAGATACTTGTAGCATAGCCTTAGTCTAGCAGTAACATCTTATAATCCATTGACTTTGTTACTTTCTTCAAATGTTGACATATTTCAGTATGTTGGATAATGGATCTACTAGTTCCTATCCCTTGAGCGTATAGAGCTTAGTTATGATTATAATACCAGTTTGTATCTCTACTGTTCTACTTCAAGTTCGATGTGTCGTAAACTTGGGTTTGAAAAAAAAAACGCTCAACATTCTCTTTATTTAATGCTTGTTGAGCCAGTTCATCAACTTTGTCATGCTTCTGGAGGCTTATGCGAGAGGGAATCCACAAAAGCTTAACTGAAATTCAATAATTTGTATTCCTCTGCCTAGCTTCATACACAAGTATTCTACACTCGGGTCTCAGAGTCGGTTACAATAACATTGCTTGAGAGTAACAAGTATGACAAACGGTTCAGTTTGTAAGGTGGAAGCTCAGTTATTTATTGTAATAGTGTCATTAGGGTGGTTTACAATGTGATGTAAATGGTTAGAAAATTAACATTTCGGAATCTTGACTGACGGAACGTTTCGCCAGCCAGTGGCTTCTTCAGTCCTAATATAGAGATTAGATTTTGCCACCGAAGTGGCTAGTTTATTGTGCACCCCATATCCATCCTGATACAGAGAAGAATGGTGGAAAAAGAGGTTTATAACGACAAGTATATTGTGTGTCTAGTGAGCGGTAAATGATACTTCATTATAGGCGTGTCAGGAAAATAAGCCTATGGTTCTGATACATGCAGCGTGTCTAGGCTGCCCTACCAGGCCTAGCGTGGCAGAGGAGAGTGAGAAAAGGGATTTCTTGATCGTATGCTGTCTGCTAGAATAGTGAGAGCTAGCTAGCAATAATCTCACAGATCGAAAGCAGACCCAACCCACGAGATGGCAGCACTAGCATAGTGGAATTGCGTGAAATATAAGACCCAACAGGGCTTACCGAAGAGTTTTAGGTAATCAGTTCCTCAGCCTGGAGTCGATGTATTCAATCCATCAATCTCGAGAAAAGCGGAGGATACGCTCCGAAGTGGTTTATCTACTGCAGCCAGGCGAGTATAAGCAGGAAGGGGCGGAACCACCATTGGACAAATCCACTAGTGTAAGTAGGTCATGCCTATAGGTTAGGCAAGCATCGAGAAAATCCTTGTATCAAGATCCCACGATGTTGCGGAGTCTGACAGGTGTTGATGAAAATGATTTTGAAAACCGACAAGTTGAAGAATAAGATCTTGTAGTAATTAGAGATAATATTGTTATCATCACCAGGCAGCAGCTTTAGTACTGTGGTAAATTATGGGGATGAGGTTCACAGGCACATACCTGAAATAATTAATATACGTAATTTAACTTCCGGAAGTACAACTAAGAACCAATTTACTGAGCTCTTACCAATGCTAGTTGAACCGCAGATCTAAGTGGGATTTCAGAGATACTAGGCTGAACCATGTCTCTCCTTCGAGACCCCCCCCACAAGTAGTCAGGCCTATGAATGTTTTAAAATATAAAAAAAATTAATACCAATAATGTTGGTAAATTACAAGATAGTGGACTGTATAGTTTGGGTTTGACTGAAATTATTCAGGAATAATTTGGTCCACAATATTTGTATTAAAGTTATATAAAGTGTGGGAATTTATCGAGTTCGAGAAATCCCACAGGGCCATTGTAACAGCAGTAGAAGCCTTTAGCATCCACGCCAACAAAATATTCAGGGGAAGTCATGAGTCAGTACACTATTATTGATGTGTTTACACTAATTTGATAGATTACAGGTTTTAGGTAGAATTAAGAACTAATAATAGAATTAAAATATGTAGTTTTAGGTTTCCCAACGTTACTTGGCAGTTAACAACGTACTTCAGAGGCCTTACAAAGAATTTGTGGATACAAGTCTCTGCGCCAGATTCGTTGGTGATACTATTCCTGTATTTAACCCCTAGTCACGTGGCCACTAAATACTGGTTGGGGAAATCAGGGATAGTTAATTACGATTAATAAGCGTGCCCATAATCAGTGATCACGTAATTTGTAAGTTATATTTGCTGCAGTTTTTACTCCTGAAAGTGTTGTACAAGCCACTTGTAAGTCTGAAACAATAGGAGTCTTGGGGAATGGTGTCAACAGTCCTTGCTAGAAAGCTTCTCACAAGGAGGCAGATATTAGTTTTAGTTTAATATGTTTATTATGCACCCCATACCCATCCTGTGGGCGGTAGTCAAAAGATTACAGAGGTAGGGAGACACTGGTCAGAGAAATAGCAAGCATCGAACTTAAGCTAAAGGAATCTTATAGGAGTCCGGAATCGCGGGAAGAACTAAAAGTCATAAATGAAATTAAAAGAAACCCAAAGTATTTCTTCTCCAGCCAAATAAAATCGAGAACAAGTCCATATTGGGGCCCCTACTTAAACAAGAGGGGTCCTAGACAGATGACGAAGGGAAATGAATGGCTATCAAGTCCCAATAGACTCATTTTTTAGCAACCCCGCAAACCCAGACTGAGAGTCGAAGATAAAAATTAAAATTTTTTTATGAGAGAGCCACAGAATTGGTTAACACAAGCCTACCATTTTTATCCTACGCCAAAGCTTCGAACAGGCGAAAATGAAAATCCCCATGCCCTCCCCCCGGGGGGCCAGGCTCAGGGAAACCCCGGGGTTTTCATCAAGAACTGCAAAAGCCCCTATCACGACCCCCTTTTCCACCCTTGGGAGAGGGGCATGGACACGGGGGTCGTCCACAGTTAAAAAAAACAACAACATAGCCCCACTCCACAAAGGGGGCAGTAAAGCAACAACAAAGAAACAACCGTAGCACTAAAAACCCATATATAAAATTTGAAAGGGCCCAAAAGAACAAGATCACCACCCATCTAGAAACCCATCAGTTACACAACCCAAAATCTGCACAATCCAGGGCAACATGGGTTCAGGGCAGGTCGCTCCTCCCTCTCACAACTCTGGATCACTATGACGGGCCCTTGGGATGCACGGAAAAAAAATCAAAGCAGATGTAATATACACGACTTTGCAAAAGCATTTAAAATGCATCATGGAGAATTTAGCCCATAAATACGTGCTAAAGGGAAAACGGGGAAAGTGGGGAGAGGGATCTTCAACTTCCTAAAAAATCGAACCAAAGAGTAGGGGTCAACAGAGTTAAAGGGAGGCTGCCATAGTGAAGAGCTCTTTTCCACAAGGACAGTACTCGCCCCATCTTATTCTTACCCTCTATCAGACAAACGGGAATATAACCACAGCCCCAATCATCCTTTGCGGATGATACTAGGACTGCATGGGCTGTCATTGCTGGGACGCGGTTAAACCCCCAAAAGATATAAAAAAGTTTTCCAGGGGGGCAACGGTAAACAAAATATTTTCAATGGGGAAAAAAATTCCAACTACTCCGTTAGGGAAAAACGGGGGGAATAATAACTAGAACAGAGATCACGATCCGGCCATAAAATAAGGGAAAAAATAATGAAAGGGGACCTGGGAGTAGTAATGTCGAGGATTCACTTTCAAGGTACAACAGTGCCACGACCAGTGCAAAGAAAATGATAGGATGGATAATGAGAACTTTCAAAACGAGAGATCCCAAGCCCATGATGATCCTTTTCAAATCACTTGTTCTTCTGGGCGGGAATACTGCTGTACTTAATTTTCCCATTAAAAAAGCAGGTGAAATCGCAGACTAAGAGTGTACAAGATCCTTTACTGCACGTAAAATTCTGTCAAGCACCTTAATACTGGAACGCTTGGGAAGCATTTTGACTTGTCTCGTTGGAACGCAGGGGGGAAAGGATAATATAATCTACATTTGGGAAAAAATTTGGGAAAGGGAATGGTCCCAAATCTGCACACAGAAATCACTCCCTACAAAAGTAAAAGACGGCAGGGATGAAAAAGCCCCCAAAAAAAAAAAGTGGGGCCCCTTTGGGTAACAAGGGGAAAACACCAAAAAGTGCCCCGGGCCCAAAACTGTTCAAACAGCCTCCCATCAAGCATTGGGGGGAAATTTTGCCAAAAACCCCGAGTTCAAGAGGGGAGCTGGACAGATACCTAAGTCAGTGCCGGGATCAGCCGGGTGGGGCCATACGTTGGACTCCCGGGGGCCAGCAGTAACAGTAGTTATCGGGCCCTGATCCTCGGGAGGCCGGGGCATGGGGGGCCCGCGGGGGGCTTGACCCCCGGAAAAACCTCCAGGTAACCTCCAGGGCAATATGGGTTTAACGGTCGCTCCTGTCTGTCTAAACTATTGGACCCCTAGGACAAGGGCCTAAATGCATAGAAAAAAAAAAATGCAGATGTAATAATACAGATTTTGCAAAAGCCTTCGACAAGTGTGACCATGCGTATACGACAAAATGCGGCAAAGGAATAACAGGAAAAGTCGGTCGGGGATCTAAATTTCCTCACAAACAGAACCAAAAGGTATCGTCAACAGAGAAAGCCCAGGCAGCTAGGGTGAAAACTTTTTTTCCACAAGGCAAGTACCCTCCCATCTTCCTCACCCTCATACCACATAGACAAGGATTCAGCCACGCCCTGTTTTCCCTTTTGCAGATGACCCCCGAACTGCATGACAGTGTCCCCCCTTTTGCAGACACGCAAGGCTCCAGGCGGATAAGAAAAGGAATAAGAAAGTAAGATTTCGTTGGATTTTTAACCCCCGGAGGTTTGCCCCCCGGATCCCCAAGAAAGTCATCGTCATCGAGGACTGTTAACTTTTTTCCCATTGGGGCCAAAAACTTGCCCACAGGATGCGACCCACACCAGTCGACTAACACCCAGGTCCTATTGCTGCAGGTGAACCGGACAACAGGTGAAAGGAAACGTGCGAAGTTTCCCCCCCCGGGGGAATCGAACCCGGCCCCGTGTGTAAAGCGGGAGCTTTAGCCCCGGGCCCCCCGGGCCACACCAAATCTTTCTGGGCTGCAAAAAACAATTTAATTCAACGTGAGAAATTTCAATACTCAGATATGGTAAACACGGGGAAATTAAATCTTCATCAGAGTCCCAACGTATACGTGAATTTCATAAAACCCTGTAGTTCCCGGGGCGGTCGCAAATACACAACGAAAAAATTATTCTACAAAAAAAGCATCCTTCCTCCAAAATTTCCACCAGTCAACTATAGGGGATAATATGCTTTTAAATTGTGGTGGAGACGAAAAAAAACTAAAAAAGCTAGATACAGCGATTGATAAACAAGGGTTGAGGCTCAAACCGTTTCGTCATTGTAGGGCTCCCAGAAACACCGGCTCTTAAAAACACCAATTAATTTTTGTATAAATCAAATCCCCTATACCGGGTAGATAATTTCAAGTAGATCCTTCAGGGTTTCCCCAAAAACCGACTAGTTGTTTTAAATAATGACCCACTGATCAGATCAACGCTGTCCTAACCCTCGACTGGTCCGAACCCTTGATGGCCAAAAAAACCCTTGACTGGTTTCAAACGGATTTTTTGGCAACCTGGAGTTTACCGGGAGAGATTCCGGGGGTCAACCCCCCCCGCGGCCCGGGTCGTGACCGGCCTCCTGGGATCAAGCCTGATCAACCAGGGTTGCTGGGCTGCCCCAAAACCCCAAGTACAGAAACAGCCCGGGCAAAATGACTTTAGGGGCTTTTCCAGTGCCAGTTTGAAGATGCCAGGGGTCTGTGGAAATTTCCCCCTTACGTATCTGGGAGGCAGTTGAACAGTCCGGGCCCCCTGACACTTTTTTTATGGCTTTTAAACGTGAAGTGACACCCCTGCTTTTTATTGGGGGGATGTTGCATCGCTGCCAAGTCTTTTGCTTTCGTATGAGTGATTTTCGTGTGCAAGTTGGGTATATCCCTCTAGGTTTTTCCAGGTTATATAATCATGTATCTCTCCCGCCGCATTGGGGGAAATACAGTTTTAGGAACCTCAAGTGCTCCCAGTAATTGGGGTGTTTTTCTCCGTTTATGGTGCCGTGAAGGTTCTCTGACTTTTTTTAGGTCAGAATTTTCACCGCCTTAAAAGGTGCTGTTAGGTACAGAAATATTCCAGCCTAGATAGAACAAGTGACCTGAAGAGTGTCTCATGGGCTTGGCCTCCCTATTTTTAAGGTTCCTTTATCCACCCGTCATTTTTCTAGCAGATGGATTGATAAAATGTTATGGCCCTTTGAAGGTGAATCCCCCGACAAATCACTCCCAGGCTTTGAGTGGGTTTTTCGCCTTTTTGTGACCAGAATTTTTTTTTGTACTCTGATAAAGATTTAATTTCCTCGGTTTACCATATCTGATAATTGAAAATTTCTCTCGTTGAATTCATTTGTTTTCTGCAGCCCCTGAAG
The DNA here is from genome assembly GCF_026875155.1 of Cherax quadricarinatus. Lineage (NCBI taxonomy): Eukaryota > Metazoa > Arthropoda > Malacostraca > Decapoda > Parastacidae > Cherax > Cherax quadricarinatus. The sequence continues at coordinate 14,713,550 of NC_069457.1, forward strand.
TTTTGGGTTTGATGCCCCCGCCTGGACGTTGCAGTGTCTGCAAGGAAGACATGTATGCAGTTTGGGGTTGTCATCTGAAAAGGAAAGACACGGTGCTTGGCTGACACCCCTTGCTATGTCGGATAGGGGATGGGGAACAATATGGGAGCAGTACTGTCCTTGTGGAACGGCTTTTCACCGACTGCCTCGGACTTTATCTTTGACGACTACTCCTGTTTTCGTTAGTGGGAAAATTTATAGATCCATCGACCGACTTTTCCTTTTATTCCTTTTAGCGCGCATTTTGGCGCTATTACGCCAGGGTCACACTTTCGAAGGTTTTTTGCAAAGCTGTAATATTACATCTGCATTTTTTTTATCTTTAGTGCATTTAGGACCTTGTCGAGTGATCCAAAGTTGAGAAAGACAGGAGCACCCTGTTCTAAACCCAGTTCCCTGGGTTGTGAAACTGATGGGTTTTCTAATTGGTGGTGTTTTGCTTTTTGGACCCTTTCAAAATTTTTAGATATGGGGTGTTAGTGCACGGTCTGTATTCTTTGCTGTTGCTTTTCGCCCCTTTGTGGAGTGGGGCTATGTCTGTTGTTTTTATAACTGTGGGACACCCCCGGGCCATGTCCCTCTCCATAGGAGGAAAAAAGGGTCGTGTAGGGGGTTTTTGCAGTCTTGATGAACACGGAGTTCCCTGAGTTTGACCCTGGGGCAAGTGCATGGGGGAGTCTTTTATCCCTTTCGAAGTCATTTTGGGGTCAGGGGTAACATCGGACAGGCTTGTTTAACCAAATTTTGTGGGTCATAAATTCTTTTGATCTCGACTCTCAGCTGGTTAGCGGGTTGTAAAAACTGATCATATTGTGACTTGATGCTCACTCATTTCCCTTTCGTCCTCTGTGTAGGACCCATCTTTTTTAAGTAGGGGCCCAATACGGACTTTTCTCGCTTTGATTTGGCAAGGAGAAAAATACTTTTGGGGTTTCTTTTTTTTCATTTTTGGGTTTTTGTTCTTCCCGCGTTCCGACTCCTATAAGATTCCTTTAGCTTAAGTTCGATGCTTGCTATTTCCGACCAGTTCTCCCTACGCATTTCAGATATATTTTACCTCTTTTTAGCCCTCTGTTATTTTTTTCCGCGCCTGTAAAGGGGGCGCCTGTCTTTTCTATTTTACCTCTATCCCCTTTTTCTTTGAGGAATAAGCTTGTGATACATCGATGCCCCCCAAGTTAATTTTCTAGCATAGTTGGGGGCTGTGTTCTTTGTAAATCTTCCCCGCTTTTTATCGTTAGGGGCTTTTTTTTACTTGGCCCACTTTGTTTTTGTTATTGAAGTTGAATTTGGGGAAAGCTCCCCCGTGACTAATCTCAATGTCGGTCGGGGCTCCGGCATACAATGTCGAACCCAATTATTTGTGATCTGATAATTGTTTTTGATAGGTATATTTCTTACAGTCATCATTGTTATTTAAGATGAGGGCTGTGATTCCCAGTTAGTATTTTTTATTATTTGCTGGTTTTTAAAATTTAATTTTGTGCAAGATTTAAGGCTCGTGTGAGGTGAGTTTTTCATCAACTGCCTCCTGGTGCTATTACGAACAATATTATTGCTTATCCCCGGACAAGATGTTGGGTGCAGGGGCTGGAAGATTTTTCAACAGTGGTCAAATTTTTTTAAAAGTGTTCCCGAATTGCTGAGATGTTGCATCCGAGGCTTTTAGACTCCCCAATGACAGGTTTTGGGTTTTCGACCTTTACTGCTAAACTTCCACACATCATTGAGGGTTAAAGCAGTTCTTTTTCAAACAAGTGACCCTTGCAATGTACAGGGCCCAACCCCCCCCCTTTTTTGCCCGTTCACTCTGTCACATCGTGTAGGTTGTAACCGGGATCCATTTTCGTTGCCAAATGATCCTTTATGTGGGGCTCAGTGAAAACCGCGAACATTGCCTTTGCCTCTGCAGCAGCCACGGGTGAAAAGGGATTTTGTTGTTTGTTGCGGCTTTAGACCCTGATTTGCAAAGAATGTCATCGGACTGGTGGTATTTTTGGTACTGGGGGGGGGGTTTTTTTTTTCCGGGGATTTGTACTATCCCGGTTTGGAGTGGAGGGCCCCGACTGTGGTTTTCCCCTCCAGGAATGACGGATTTGGTGTACGATTTTTGCCATTTCCCGCCAGTTTTTTTTTTCCCTTTCCCGGCACTAAAAAAACCCCTCCCCCTTGGGGGTTTTGGCTACCCAGGTTTTCCCCTGGCCCGGTGTTTTGTATATTTTGCCCCTTTTGATGGTTTGCCTGGCAATTTAAGTTTAAACACAGTCTTTCCGTATGAAGAGGTACACATTTCAGGGGGAAAAAGCTTTTCAGGGAAGGAATTTGCATTTTCCTGTTTTCATTGGGGACTGCATTTCTAGGGGTCTAGTTGCACTCCGTCTGTTTTTCCAGATTTCCCCATGTCGCAGATACCAAGTCATAGTATGTGCACATATACAACAGGAAAATGCAAACCCCTTCTGAAAACTTTTTCAACCCCAAAGTGACCTCTTCATACGGGAAAAACTGTGCTAAACTTTTAAAATTTCCAGGTACCCAAACTAAAGGGGGCAAAAAGATACAAAACATCAGGCCCTGGGAAAAACCGGGGAGCCACAGCCATAAGAGGGAGAGGGTTTTTTTTTTGGGCCCAGGGAAAGGGAAAAAAAAATGCAGGGAAATGCAGAAATCGTAACCAAATCCAGTCCATTCCCGGAGTGGAACCCCAGTCGATGGCCTCCACACCCAAACCCCAAAAGATCAGAACTAATGCCGAAAAAAAAAACCCCCCATACCAACAAAAACCACCATCCGATAACATTCTTCTTTGCAAATATAAGGGCTAAAGCCAGCAAAAAACAACAAAATACCTTTCATCCGGGGCTGCTTGCAGAGGCAAAGGCAATTTCGCGGGGTTTCACTGAACCCACATAAAGGATCACTTGGGCAACGAAAAATGGATCCCAGGTTTCAACCTATACAGATGTACAGATGAACAGGCAAAAGGGGGGGTTGGCCCGTACATTGAAGTCACTTTTTGCACAGAACTGCTTTAAAGCCTCAAATGATAGTGGAAGTTTTTTAGCAGTAAAGGGCGAGAAACCCAAAAACCCAGTCCCTTTTGGTAGTCTACGCCTCCGGATGCAAAATCCCAGCAATTTCCGAACACTGTTAAAAATTTTGACCACTGTCTGGGAAAAAATTCCCTCCTGCCCCCAACACTTGCTCCCGGGGGATTTCAACTTAAAGGGACCTAAAATGGGGGAATATAGCAAATAATATGTTGCAGTAATAACACCAGGAGGGGTCGATGAAACCACACCCCACGAGTTTAAATCCTGCACAAAATTAATTTTAAAACCCGCAAATAATAGAGCCTACTAGACTGGAGAATAACTAGACCTCATCTTTACTAACAATGATGATCGATAAAAAAGTCACCATATCAAAAAAAAATATACTCAGATCACAAATTTGAGGTTCAACATTATGCGTGGAGCCCAGACCGACAAAATGAGACTATACGAGGGAGCATTCACCAAATTCAACTTTAATAACAAAAAAATAAAATGGGACCAAAATAAACCAAGTCCCAACCGATATAACTGGGAAGAATATAAGCAAAACAGACCCAAAATTATGCCCAGAACAGATTAACTCGGGGGCACTCGATGATGCACAAGGCTTATTCCTCTAAAAAAAAGGAGGAGTAGATGAAAATAGAAAGAGACGGCGCCCCCTTTACAGGCGACGGAAAAAAAAACAAGCGGCTAAAAGAGGTCAAATACTGAAATGCGCAGGGAGACACTGGTCAAAAAATGCAAATCGAATTAAAACTAAAAGAATCCTTTAGGAACGGAATCGGGGAAAAAAACTAAAAGCTTAAATGAAATCGAAAGAAAACCCAAAGATTTCTCCATGCCAAACAAAATCGAAACAACGTCCAGTATTGGGGCCCCCCACTTAAACAAAATGGGTTCCACAAGATGACAGCAAGGAAATGAGTGAGCAATCAAATCCCAATAGCTCAGTTTTTTTGCAAACCGCTAAACCGACGAAGCGAAGTCAAAATGAATTTTTTTTATGAGAAGCCACAAAATTTTATTAACACAAAGCCTATCCCATGTTTTCCTGACCCAAATGAATTTGAAAAGGCGATAAAGGGAAAAGCCCCCTGCACTCTGCCCCCCAAAGGCCCGACCATGGAACCTGTGTTTATCAGAACTGAAAAAAGCCCCCATCACGAGCCCCTTTTTCCCTCCTTGGAAGGGAGCATGGGGCCGGGGGGCGTCCCTCATTACTAAAAACACAGACTAGCCTCACTCCAAAAGGGGCAGTAAAGCCACAAAGAACTACAGACCAAAAAGCACTAACATCCCATATCATAAAAATCTTTGAAAGGGTCCTAAGAAACAAGATCACCACCATCTAGAAACCCCCAGTTACACAACCCAGGGCAACATGGGTTAGAACAGGTCGCTCCTGTCTTCCAAATACTGGATCACTACGACAAGGTCCTAAATGCACTAGAAGACAAAAAAATGCAGAGTAATAAATACAGACTTTGCAAAAAACCTTCACAAGTGTGACCATGGCGTAATAGCGCACAAAATGCGGCTAAAGAATAACAGGAAAAGTCGGCGATGGATCTAAATTTCCCACTAACAAACACAGAGAGTAGTCGTAAAAATAAAGTCCGAGGGAGCTACGGTGAAAAGCTTGTTCCACAAGGCACAGTACTACTCCCCTCTTGTTCCTCACCTCATATCCGACATAGACAAGGTTTTTCACCACAGCACCGTGTCTTCCTTTGCGGATGCACCCGAATCTGCTACAGGGCTTCCATTGCGACACTGCAAGGCTCCCGGGGGACACAACAAAACTTTCAGTGGGCTGCAGAAAACAAAATGAATTCAACGAGAGAAATTTCAATTTCTCAAATGGAAACAGAGGAAATTAAATCTTCATCAGAGACAAAACAAAACTGGCCACAAAATAGAGGAAAACACCAACGTCAAAGACCCGGGAGTGATAAGTCGGAGATCTCACCTTCAAGGACCAAAATTGTACAAACGCATCTTTTAGAAAAAAGACAGGATGGATAAGAGAACCTTAAAACTAGGGGGGCCAAGCCCCTGATGACACTCTTCAGGTCATGTTCTATCTAGGCTGGAATATTGCTGCACTCTAACAGCACCTTTCAAGACAGTGAAATTTGCCGACCTAGAAATGTACAGAGACTTTCACGGCGCGAAACGGAGGATAAAACACCTAAATTACTGGGAGCGTTTGAGGTTCTAAATCTGTTTTCCCCTGGAACGCAGGAGAGAGAGTTTACATGATTAAAATACACCTGGAAAATCCAAAGAGGGACTAGTACCGAATTTGCACACGAAAATCACTCACTACGAAAGCAAAGACTTGGCAGACGATGCACCATCCCCCCAATGAAAAGCAGGGTGTCACTACACGTTAAGAGACCATACAATAAGTGTCAGGGGCCCGAGACTTATTCAACTGCCTCCCACACACATAAGGGGGTTACCAACAGACCCTGGCAGTCTTCAAGCTGCACTGGACAAGCACCTAAAGTCAGTTCCGGATCAGCCGGGCTGTGGCTCGTACGTTGGTTTGCGTGCAGCCAGCAGCAACAGCCTGGTTTGAAACAGGCGCTGATCCACCAGGAGGCTGGTCACAGACCGGGCCGCGGGGGGGTTGACCCCGAAACTCCCCTCCAGGGAAACTCCAGGTAAACGGTCTTAGTTTCGTTTGCCGGTTTCGTGACGATTCCCTTTGGGCATGTTTCCCTGTCTTATTCCACCCCCACCCAACAAAGAGCTCCCACCATTTTTTTTTGGGAATAATCCTCACATTGCTAGTGGGGTCCCTTGTTTGCTGTTTCCTGGGTATTTCTAGTTTTTCAATGTTGGGTTTTTTCTTATCTTTGACTACACTTGTTTCCCACTACGGGTCCTGTTCCCCTATGAGGGCCTTTATATGTATTCCTTACGCTATAATTCCCGACTACCTGGGCAAAATCCCAGCTTCAAACCATTCTGTCTCCCAGGACAGCACCTCCCGCTTCACCTTCTATCTCCCAGGACACCCCCACCACCTTACGGTCTCCCAGGGCAGCACCCCCCACTTCATCATTTCTGTCTCCCAGGACAGCACCTCCACTTCACCATTCTGTCTCCCCGGGCAGCACCACCTTCCACTGTAGTGCCGCCCTTCACTCTGCAGACTCTTTTCTGGGGCCTTGCGCCATTCAACTGGCCTCTCCTCCATGGAGAGGAGTTTTACTCTCCAGCCCCCGTCAAAAAGATCTTAAACCTTTTACCGCGCATTCTTGGGGGCTTCAGGGGGGCTTTAGGGACATGTAAAAGCCCGGTGGGGGTTGCTAAAGCCCCCTCGCTTCACACACGGAGGGCTCGTTTTTCGTTTTCCCGGGCGGGGGGAAACATTTCGACACTTTTTCCTTACACCGTTTGTCATGTTCACCTAGCAGGGAGCGCTTGAGGTTCCAAAACCCTTTAAATTCCCTTGGAACGAAAGGAGGGAGAGATACAGATTATATACACCTGGAAAATCCTAGAGGGACAGTACCGAACTTGCACACAAAAATCACTCACTACAAAACAAAAAAACTTGGAAAGACGATGCACCATCCCCCCAATGAAAACATGGGTGTCACTAGCACTTTTAAGAGACCATACAATAATTTGCCCCAGGGCCCGAGACTGTTCACTGCCTCCCACACACAAAGGGGATTCCCCACCAAACCCCGGGCATTCTTCAAGCGGCCGGACAAGCACCAAAATCTTTCCTGATCACCCGGGGCTGGGGCTCGTACGGGGGGTTTGCGTGCACCACCCGCAACACCCCCGGTTTGATCAGGCGCTGATCCACCAGGGGGCCTGGTCACAGCCCGGGGCCGCGGGGGCGTTGCCCCCCGGAACTCTCTCCGGGTAAACACGGGCCCGAAAATGGGTACCTGGGTATTGGGAGTTTTCCCTGGAGAGAGTTTGGGGGGTCAACGCCCCCGGGGCCCCGGTTTTGTGCCCAGGCCTCCTGGGGGAAACAGCGCCTAAACAACCAGGCTGTTTTCTGCCCGGGTGCACGCAAACCAACGTACGAGCCACAGCCCGGCTGTCAGGGAAATGACTTTTGGTGCTTGTCCATTCCAGGGTTGAAGACGCCAGGGGTCTGTTGGTAATCCCCCTTTTGGTGCTGGGAAAGGGAGTTTAAAAAAGTCCCCGGGCCCCTACCTTTTTTGTATGGGGCTCTTAACGTGCTAGTGAAAAAAAAACCCCCTGCTTTTCATTGGGGGGGTGGGGCATCGTCTGCCAAATCTTTTGCTTTCGTAATGAGTGATTTTTGTGTCAAGTTTGTACTAGTCCCTCTAGGGGTTTTTTCCGGGGTATATACATGTATCTCTTTCCCCCCTGCTTCCAGGGGAAAACAGGTTTTTGGGAAAACCCCAAGCGCTCCCAGTAATTGAGGTGTTTTTTCCCGTTTTCGGGGCCCCGTGAAAGTTTCTCTGTACATTTTCTAGGTCGGGGGAATTTCACCGCCCCTTTAAAGGTGCTGTTAGAGTGCAGCAATATTCCAGCCAAAATAGAACAAGTGACCTGAAGAGTGTCATCATGGGCTTGGCCTCCCTAGTTTTGAAGGTTCTCATTATCCATCCTGTCATTTTTCTAGCAGATGCGATTGATACAATGTTATGGTCCTTGAAGGTGAGATCCTCCGACATAATCACTCCCAGGTCTTTGACGTTGGTGTTTCGCTCTATTTCGTGGCCAGAATTTGTTTTGTACTCTGATGAAGATTTAATTTCCTCATGTTTACCATATCTGAGTAATTGAAATTTCTCATCGTTGAACTTCATATTGTTTTCTGCAGCCCACTGAAAGATTTGGTTGATGTCCGCCTGGAGCCTTGCAGTGTCCTGCAATGGAAGACACTGTCATGCAGATTCGGGTGTCATCTGCAAAGGAAGACACGGTGCTGTGGCTGACATCCATGTCTATGTCGGATATGAGGATGAGGAACAAGATGGGAGCTAGTACTGTGCCTTGTGGAACAGAGCTTTTCACCGTAGCTGCCTCGGACTTTACTCTGTTGACGACTACTCTCTGTGTTCTGTTAGTGAGGAAATTATAGATCCATCGACCGACTTTTCCTGTTATTCCTTTAGCGCGCATTTTGTGCGCTATTACGCCATGGTCACACTTGTCGAAGGCTTTTGCAAAGTCTGTATATATTACATCTGCATTCTTTTTGTCTTCTAGTGCATTTAGGACCTTGTCGTAGTGATCCAGTAGCTGAGACAGACAGGAGCGACCTGTTCTAAACCCATGTTGCCCTGGGTTGTGTAACTGATGGGTTTCTAGATGGGTGGTGATCTTGCTTCTTAGGACCCTTTCAAAGATTTTTATGATATGGGATGTTAGGTACTAGTCGACTGGTGTGGGTGGCATCCTGGGGGACAAGATTGAGGACCAAAATGGAAATAAGACAGACAGTCCTCGATGACGCACTGACTTTCTTGGGTTGTCCTGGGTGGCTAACCCTCAGGGGTTAAAAATCCGAACGAAATCTTCACTTCCTTCCACTTTGGTGGCCTGGTGGCTAAAGCTCCCGCTTCACACACGGAGGGCCCGGGTTCGATTCCCGGCGGGTGGAAACATTTCGACACGTTTCCTTACACCTGTTGTCCTGTTCACCTAGCAGCAAATAGGTACCCGGGTGTTAGTCGACTGGTGTGGGTCGCATCCTGGGGGACAAGATTAAGGACCCCAATGGAAATAAGTTAGACAGTCCTCGATGACGCACTGACTTTCTTGGGTTATCCTGGGTGGCTAACCCTCCGGGGTTAAAAATCCGAACGAAATCTTATCTTATCTTATCTTGAGGTTCCTTTTCTGAGCGCTGGAAGACCGGGTTCAATACGGCGTATGCTGTCAGTGACCCTATAAACCCTAACAACAACAACAACAACAACTTGAGGAATTAAGGTGTAGTGTTAGTGTAATGACGACTTCTTCTTCAGCCTTCGTCGGGTGTGGACGTCTCTCTCTTGCCTGAGTATCAGTGACAAATTTCCACCGTTCTCTCTGGGACGCTTGTCCTCGTGTATTTAGCCCACCTGGGACTACAGGAGGGACACCTGGTCATCAGCTTACTTGAGCCAGCTCCATTTTTTCCGCTCTTCGGAAAATTCTTTAACGGTCTTTGGTGGGAAGCTGGTTACTGGTGGGAGTGTGGGCGTCCCTCTGTGCTGGGGCTTGGCAAGGGCGTCCCTCTGTGCTGGGGCTTGGCAAGGGCGTCCCTCTGTGCTGGGGCTTGGCAAGGGCGTCCCTCTGTGCTGGGGCTTGGCAAGGGCGTCCCTCTGCTGAGGCTTGGCAAGGGCGTCCCTCTGTGCTGGGGCTTGGCAAGGGCGTCCCTCTGCTGGGGCTTGGCAAGGGCGTCCCTCTGTGCTGGGGCTTGGCAAGGGCATCCCTCTGCTGAGGCTTGGCAAGGGCGTCCCTCTGTGCTGGGGCTTGGCAAGGGCGTCCCTCTCTGCTGGGGCCTGGCAAGGGCGTCCCTCTCTGCTGGGGCCTGGCAAGGGCATCCACAGGATCTAATTGGAAACTTCAAGTTACTATCTCTGTTTACAAGAGAACTTTTGTTCCCTTTCATCGCTCAGCCTCGGGCAACAAATCTTCCTCATACCATCCAGAAGTCTGCTTATGTTGTCAGTGGCGCTGATAAACCCAACAAAGAAAGAAAGAAAAGAATTAAGGTGAAGTGTTAGTGTAAGTTTATTCAGGTATACACAAATATAGTTACATAGATTATCATACATAGCAGCATATATGTAGAGAACCTGGGATGACCCAAAAAAGTAAGACAAAGTGACTTTATTTCCATTGGGGTCCTTTTATTGCCTATTATTATACTATAAATACAAGGTGTACACACCATAGATGACATCAGTGACGTACTACTATATAGAAAGACGCTTGTTATGCTGAGCATTTCCCACAAATTAGGTCAGTTTTGTCCCAGGATGCCCCTCAAAGGGAGGTTCCTTGATGCTGGTGAGGGGCTCTTGATCTAAGGAATTGGATCTGTGCTCCAGTTCCCTGAATTGAGCCTGAATACCTTCCATCTCCCACACAGGTGCTATATAATCCTACAGGCTTAGCGCTTCCCCATGCGACCCACACCAGGCACCCATTATTACTGATAGGTGAACAGGGACAGGGATAACACGTATTTTATGGAAACACGTCCCTAATGTTATCCAGCCGTACTGGGGGTGTGATCTCCAGACCTCAGTGTGTGAGCTGAGTCTGCTAGAGATCGACCTACTATGATATCTTATTATTATATTATAAAGGAGATAATATCTTATTATTATACTATAAAGGAGATCACATATTATTATACTATAAAGGAGATAATATCTTATTATACTATAAAGGAGATAATATTTTATTATTATACTAAAAGGAGATAATATCTAATTATTATACTATAAAGGAGATAATAACTTATTATTACACTACGAAGGAGATAATATCTTATTATTAAAATATAAAGGAGATAATATCTAATTATTATACTATAAAGGAGATATTATTATACAGTGGACCCCCGCATAACGATCACCTCCGAATGCGACCAATTATGTAAGTGTATTTATGTAAGTGCGTTTGTACGTGTATGTTTGGGGGTCTGAAATGGACTAATCTACTTCACAATATTCCTTATGGGAACAAATTCGGTCAGTACTGGCACCTGAACATACTTCTGGAGTGAAAAAATATCGTTAACCAGGGGTCCACTGTACTATAAAGGAGATAATATCTTATTATTGTACTATAAAGGAGATATACATGTAGTAGGAATAAGGTAAACTGACATATTTATATTTACACGTGTGTTAGCTAAAAAAAATAAAAAGTCATTCTCCTCCCTTTCTGTCGCTTAGGTTACCTGGACTCGGCTATTACTCGAGGAATTAATGTGAAGTGTTAGTATTACCTGGACTCAGCTATTACTTGAGGAATTAATGTAAAGTGTTAGTATTACCTGGACTCAGCTATTACTTGAGGAATTAATGTGAAGTGTTAGTATTACCTGGACTCAGCTATTACTTGAGGAATTAATGTTAAGTGTTAGTATTACCTGGACTCAGCTATTACTTGAGGAATTAATGTGAAGTGTTAGTATTACCTGGACTCAGCTATTACTTGAGGAATTAATGTGAAGTGTTAGTATTACCTGGACTCAGCTATTACTTGAGGAATTAATGTGAAGTGTTAGTATTACCTGGACTCAGCTGTTACTTGAGGAATTAATGTGGAAGTGTTAGTGTTACCTGGACTTGCTTTCTCTAGTGTTTTATTCTTTAGTAATTATTCTCTTTATATACCAACTGATTACAGACCATAGCTGACATCAGTGAAATATATATAGTGAGCCTTTGGTAATGCAGAAATTTAACACAAGTTAATTTTGTCCCAGTAGTATCCAACTCACTCCAGTCGACTAACACTCAGGTACCTACTTACTGCTAGGTGAACAGGGACAGCAGGTGTAAGGAAACACCCTCAAATGTTTCCACCCAACCCGGGATCGAATCATGGACAGTCAGTGTGTGAAGCGAAAGTGTTGCTTACTAGGCCAAGGTCTTAAAAGAGAAAGTTGTACTCAAGCAGTAATATAAAATTTGAAATTCACTTGGGATAAGTGTAACGATGAGTGTGAGGTGGTTGGAGGTAGTGAAAGTTAATGGATTACCAGCAACAAGCAGACTTGAAGGCACAAAAATCATATTTCTGCTCTCCCAAACAGAAGTGTTCTCTAAATAAAGGTAAGAATATCTTTGTAGTCAGCAACTTAAGTTAGATATATGGACCGTGCCTTCTGTAACTTGCTGTTTCATCACCATCCCTATTCAGCCACTCCACAAAACTGGAGATCGTTGACTCAGTTTATTATAGTAGGTCATAATTTAGTAACTGACCATTTATTCATTAGCTACCTTTATTATTGTACATATTGTGTTAGTTAACTGCATAAGAAATCCTACTTAATAATGTGTCTAAATCTCAAGTAACATTTAAACCTTAAACTGTCCAAAATGCAGATCTTACATTTCAATGCGTAGCATGGAAGTAGATCTACGTTTATTTTTACATGCTTTCAAATGTAAAAAAAAAATGTAGATTACGTCGGAGCGCTTCACATGGAACGTAAGATCTTACGTTTGGGCAGTGAGATGTTTTAAGAGCCTAATAAAAAAATTTTGGCCATCAGTATTAAGAGATATTAGCGCCGCCATAGTTTGCAGAAAGTGAAGTTTGCGTACGGCAACAGCGGCGACTGTCGCCCACCCGGTATTCTTTTATTTACTCTAATTCAAAGAGTTTCTTGCTTTTTCAATATTTTTCTGTTCCGGTATCTTATGTGGCCAGTTGAGACCAATGTAAGTGCATTCTTCAAATATTACACTCATTGTTTACAAACACAATAACAGAAACAAAACTTTAACACTATTAGTTTGGGTATACATTTGTTTAAACAAACAAAACAATACTAAAACAATGTTTATTACTATTGTTCCTAATATATATACATATGTCCAGTTCACTAAAACACGTTCCTCTAGAACTGCTGCAGCTTGTGGGAACTCTTTTTGAAAAATGGGTATATGCAGAGGGGCACTTGACACTCCTCACACATTAAAACGAGTGGTCTATGCGTGTTGTGGGCGTTTGTGGTTGCATACTAACACCTCTTCTGATAAGCATTTTCTTGGCCAGTAGTAGCGGCAGTTGTATGGTGGTAAGTGATCCCAGGCCTGAAACGAGATGATTGTGTGGGCACTTGTCTATTGCAGGAGTTTGCTCCTTGGTACTTTGCAATTATTTGTTGATTTATGAAGAAAGCAAAATTCACCATTTTTGGTTGTTTTGTTGGTCTTCAACTTGTATATGTTATAAGCATTTAGCTTGAGATAGCAACAGGATGGGGAAAAAAACGTTTTATATACCACTTTAACTCTTGCGTAACAGTCTGCAACCCAATCTGCATGTCCACATTTGTCCACTTAAGCGCATATGGAGGTTTGTAGTCAATGGACAGCCTGCAGGCTTTTGGAATGGGTTCTGGTCTCTCTGTTGTCCCTGCCACTGGGTTCCATTTCGTTTCTGTAACTGATGTCTACATGTGATTCACGTTTGTCATGCCACAATATGCCATGTTGTCATGGCGCAAGGCTTGCATCTCACCTCGGCGAGTGCAGGTCGAACCTTGGCATATCTGATTACGTTACGGACACACTGTGCCACACCGTCTGTCAGTTCGCTCGCAAGAAATTCTGAGTAAGGGGCTGTGTACCAGTTATCAGTAAAATAAAACATTGGCCCCTTACCAAGATATGGTTCCATCATTGTTCGACCACATCACCTGAGATACCAATAAACTTCATGGTAACTCTCAAAGTATTACTGCCAATGTACCAATGATATCCAAAACTAGACCACTTCTGCAATCACACAGTACAATTAGCTTGATACCAAAGTGATTTCCTCTTGTTGGTATATATTGCTTGAATGAGAGTCTTCTTTGAATAAAAATCAAGGAACTCATTCAATAACAAGCTTCCTGAAGGGATAAAATACATGCAGCACTTTTGTTTCAGTACATAAACACATTTTGATCTTATATAACCTGACGCTTCTGTCAGGCTGGTTTTGTCTGAAAAGTGTAAAAACGTAACAGTATCAGGAATCGATTGACACTATATGTCACTAAAACCTGGAGTTGAAATCAGGGTTCTGTTGCCCAGAGTATGTGGTGACAGTGTGCTAATACACATGTGGATAAGCATTATTGTGGCAAAATCACAGGTAACATCTCTGCCACAGTTGGTCTCCTTCCATTGTGTTGCCGTGATTTGGTGAGAGAATTGTATTTTGCCATGGTGTAATCAAAGGTATGTGGTTTGTTTCCATGACAATGATGTCCATCCATCAGGGTTCATCGAAGAATAACTCAAAGCAGTTAGATTCATGGCATGTTACCAAGTGGACAAGATGGCTTTATTCCACTTTGTGTTTCATCAAAGTTCATGGGACTGGGGAACAAACTCGTCACCGTCTGCCAATCAGATGCGGTATGCTGGTGGGGTCTGGGATATTGTATAGGGTTGTGGTGTGCAGGTAGTGGTGGTGCAAGTTGTGGTGGTGCAGGTTGAGGGAGGTGTGGTAGGGTGAGGCTGGGTTGTTGTGCAGAGTAAGCAGCGGGGGTAGTAGCGTGGCACCGCTGATGGTTTGATGCCTCATGGGCCCGTGCCACCCTCACTATCACCACCACTGTCTGTCCATCACTCACATCATTCATACCCATCGTTACAATATCGTCATTTTCACTATCAGGTAGTGTGTAGGGCCAAGGGATGTGCTCACTGTGTTTCTCCTTTCCCTGGAAAAAACATATGAAACACTACCAGACCGCATGCACGTCGTACTACTGCGCTTCACTGGGGGAATATTTACTCTCAACTGTCACTAGAACTGGCTTTCAAATGGACTTGGACCAATCACTTCACTATCACTGCTAAATTGGGTGTTGTAAACGACCAATTAGTTTCCTCTTTCATTCCTGGTTACAGGCGAATGTGAACATGATACAGCCGGACCAGCACCTGAGGTGGAAAGGTTGTGGGTCATCTGGGTTATCATCACTAATTTACGTTATCCGGGGCACTTTTTCGGTAACACTCACTTCAAATACCCGGGGAATTCACTGTCACTGACATTTTCATCGCTGTTAGAGCTATCACTTGGGGAACAAAAGACCTCCAATCGACCGAGGAGAGGAGTGAGGGAACTTCTTACGAAGAGGCATGGTGAAAATTGGACTAACAACATTGGTGTTCCCACATGTTTTTTTTTTTACACGCTGGGTCCAGATTTTTTTCACAGGGTGCACACCGACCACTGAGACCCATTCTCTCTCATGTAGACCTACCAGGCCTTTTCCGCTTGATTTGAAGCCGCTAGAATTTGTGCGTATAAATACGTCAGAGACATTGGCTCGTAAGACGTATTTAATCATCGGAGAACAGTCAAAGGGGTTTAAGGTTTAAGCATTAGGATTAGGTTGCCTGAAATGCATTGCATACAAATGGCTTTCTTTTTTGACTACCAGTGTTTTATTGCATGTAACTTACATTACTTGTTCCAGATGAAGAGATAAAAATTGTATTGAATTGTAACAGGGACAGAAGGTGTGTTTCCCAAAAACTGGTGTTGATGACATAGTCAGCAGGTTGGATAATATTATGTCAAGTAATGTAAACAACCCCATTGTCTGCCATAGTGCCAAGGGAAATGATATTGGGAACAGCAGGAGATAGGAGCTACTAGATAAGTAGAGGACTGCTGTAGATTTAATTAGGTCCAAGGGAAGGGATCCTATCATGTATAGCATTTTGCTTAGAAGAGGAGTTAACAGTGAATGGATATCTAGTGCAATTGGTGTGAACTGGCAGGTAGACATGTACTGTTCATTGTTTTTTGGATTCTTAGCAAGTATAGCAGAAATAATTTCATCATCTGCACAAGAAGTCGCAGGGCCACCACAGTTACCTTTAGACTCTTGATTGGTTCAGAGACCCACAAAATCAGCATCAGCAGGAAAACAGAAATCTATGGAAGTCTTGGCCTCTCACTTAACCTCAGTAGTTGGGAAACTAAGCACCAAAGCATGATTTTTAGACTCCCTAGCATGCATCTCCTTCCCCCATTTTGTTTGTTCACTGCCATTCCTAACGACAGTAAAAGACTGAGGAGAAGCAACAAGGTCTTGCATTTGCCAATAAGGTTAGATAGCTTCTCTTCCACCTGTTTCTGCTTTTTAGCAAAATCATTCACAATATTACCAACAGTATCACTGAGTGCATTGATTACAGCCACATGAACATTGTCCAGCAAAACGCCCATTCGCTGCACACCCAGCAAAACCCCAAATTATAATGCCTGCACATACAATTATAATCTACTCAGGCAATGTGGAACCATTTACTGTACTATATAGGACACTTAAGTTCCATAGCGTTTTTTGCAACCTTATCGTATATACAGGACACCCATCCTTTCCTATCTTTAACAAATCCTTAACTAAAACAAATTCAAGAAAGTAAATAAACTGTGTGGAGAAAACCCCAGACAGCACTGCCTATGTTTGTGCCACGTAGATATCTGTGCGAGGTCACTACCAGCATGTGGGGTACAACTTGATTGCATTCTGTATAGAGTGTAACCCAGCACCAACATGTGTCAGCAATGAAAACTTTTCAATTACTAATATTACAGATAATGTTGAGCATAGTTACAGTACAGGTCAACTTCATTGGTTTTCTATAAGACATGGGGGGTGGAACCACAACCTCTGGATTTTAATAGGGAGTGTGTCTATAGAAAAATTGATTCCAATTCCAGAAATGATTATTACAAAGATTTTTTTTTTTTTTCAGGTGGGAAGGGTGTATCCCATTTGTTAGTTGGGATCTCCCAGTACAGTATTGTAAATGCATTATTTATTTTAATTGTATTTTACTAATTGTTTGTAATAATTCACAGGTTACAGGTGAAATATGGAGCCAGGCAAAACCTGCAGTTTTTATGTTAAGCGAAAAAAGAGATACTGCAAAATGTTGGTTAGAGCAGGACAGAGCTACTGCGGACAGCACCTGGTCGAGGAACATGTTAATGGGGTATAAATATTAATATATTACTGGACATTAATCCAAACACTGTATATCTTAAATGAATTTCTGCACCTACCCATCGACGTCGACGAGTGGTTCCGAGAAACCGGTGGTAAGTCGAACTTTACTACTGAATATCAACAAAACATTTTTGTAATGACTTTATTTTATTGTTTTATTTTGGTATTTCATGTTTTACTTTACTTTTTATGCTGTTAGTACTGTATTTTATACTGTAAGGTTTAGGATAAACACTGTGTACAACACAAATAGTTGTTTATTTCCCAGAAATTTGGCATAAAAAACACGGTTGTAAGACGAGTGGTCGTAAGTCGAGCAGATCGTAAGTCGGATGGTAAGGTGTATTTCAAATTATGTAATGCAAGTTGATGAAAAATTTTTTTTATTTAACTGGTTTTTTTTTTTGCAGGCAACTTTTTCCATAGATATTAGACAGAATTTGTTTTTAAAATTTGTTATAATTGAGAAAAAAATTTGTATTTCCTCTTTACTATAGTGGAAATAAAACACATTAATTTTAATGTAAAAATCATTGTTTTTTGCAGGAAACTAACCAACTCAAGAGAATTCCTTGCCCATTAGATCCCAAACAGTAAGCACCATTACATTATTTATAATCTGATCTATAGTAAGCTCTGTAAAAACGATATTGAGGCGCTTGTAGGAACCTTAGATAGCTTTTAATAATCTAATGAAGTTTTTATTAAATGTGGTTATTTTTACTTTTTTTTGGGAATGTGTAGTATGTATTTGTGTTGCGTGTGTTTGTTGCTTTTATTGTGTGTAATTTTATCTTTTTTTTTTTCATTGTGTAAATATATTTTTTTCGTATGAGCAGTAAGTGAGCTACTGGACAGGATTCTCTGGAAATATCACAACTAATGTGTGCAACAACCAGAACACTTTCAAAAAATCAAATCAAATCAAATCAAAAATCAGAAACATTATTTCTTTTGCTAGGTTCAATGTGTGTATACATTTCATTTGATTTGGTTGCAAAGAAAGCGTATCAATGCGGAGGTATTTCGGGCAGACTTAACTGGTAGTGGCAGAATAAAATATTCTGTATTTTTACTCTATTTAATATTATTAGGTCATACACTTTATGATTGCAAAAATACATCTTTAACCTTTAAACGTCCAAACCGTGGTATATATATATATATATATATACTGTGCTTATGGGAGGTCTAAAGAAAAAATTGCAAAGGTTAGTGGATGGTTTGGGAATGTGTGTAAAGCTAGTAAGTTGAAAAGTGAACATAGAAAAGAGTAAGGTGATTGAGGGTATCAAAGATTTAGATAAAGAAAAATTGGATATCAATTTGGGGAGGAGGAGTATGGAAGAAGTGAATGTTTTCAGATACTTGGGAGTGACGTGTCGGCAGGATGGATTTATGAAGGATGAGGTTAATCATAGGAATTTGATGAGGGAAAAAAGGTGAGTGTTGCGTTGAGGTTTATGTGGAGTCAAAACAACGTTATCTCTGGAGGCAAAGAGGGATGTATGAAGTATAGTAGTACAACACTCTTAGTTATGGGTGTGAAGCTTGGGTTTGGTAAAATGCAGCAGGAGGGGAGACGGTTGGAGGCAGTGGAGATGTCCTGTTTAGGGCAATGTGTGGTGTTAAATATTTTGCAGAAAATTCGGAAGTGTGGAATTAGGAGAAGGTGTGGAGGGTTAATAAAAACTAGAGTAGAGGGCAGAGAGGGGTTGTGAGGTGGTTTGGTCATTTAGAGAGAATGGATCAAAGTAGAATGACTTGGAAAGCATATAAATCTATAGGGTAAGGGATAGGCGGGGTAGGGTGTCGTCCTCGAAAAAGGGTTGGAAGAGAGGGGGGTAAAGGAGGTTGTGTGGGTAAAGGGGCTTGGGACCTTCCAGCAAGCGTGCGTGAGAATAGCGTGTTAGATAGGAGTGAAGGAGAGAAATGGTACTTGGGACCTGACACTCTGTTTGGAGTGTGAGCAGAGGTAATATTTTTGTGAAGGGATCCAGGGAAACCGGTTATTTTCATATAGTCGGACTTGAGTCCTGGAAATGGGAAGTACAATGCTGCACTTAAAGGAGGGTTTGGGATATTGGCAGTTTGGGAGGGGTATGTTGTGTATCTTATATGTGTATGCTTTTAGGATGTTGTATTCGTGCACCTTGCAAAAACAGTGATCATGTGCGAGTGTGGTGAAAGTGTTGAATGATGATGAAGTATTTTCTTTTTGGGGATTTTCTTTCTTTTTTGGGTCACTGCCTCGGGGGGGTGAGGCGACTTGTTGAAAATTATATATATATATATATATATATATATATATATTTATATATATATTTAATATATATATATATATATATATAATATATATATATAATATATATATTATATAAATTTATATATTTATATATTTATATTATTAAATATATATATTATTTATATAATATTTATTTATATTTTTATATATATATATTGTATATATATATATAATATTTATGATTTATATAGATATAAATATTATTATATATTTAATATTTATATATATATATATTATATATATTTATATATATATGTAAAAAGTAAAATATATATAGTTCACTCGCGCATAGCCGACTATTTTGAAAAAAAAAAAAATTTATATAGGGACACAAAAGAGAATATTTTTTAAAGTTTTTAGAATAAAAAAAAAAATTAGGGGCAGTTACTTAAGAGATATGGCAGAGAAGTGGCACTGGATGCTCACATGACGGCAACATGGAGTCCTGCTGCTTGCAGAAGTGTTGTCAATATACCCTTTTTTTCGATTTTTCATACAGTGGTCCCTCAATAATATTTTTCATACAGTGGTCCCTCAATAATTGTCCAGCCTGAAAGTCGTCCATTTCGGAAATAGTCCTGTTTTTTCGTTCATTATATTGGCTGCAAATGGTCTGGAATCGCTAATAGTCCTTGTCCCGGACCGTACTCACGCTCTGAGCTGCCTGGCCTTTCCTTCCCAAGCCAAGTGTGCCATTGTTTACCAGTGTACGCGAATGGTCCCCTCCACGTGGCTCAGCAAAATATTTCATAATATTCCATTTCTTTTAGTGCTTGCAAGTTATTTTAAGTGCTAAATAAGCTACCATGGCTCCAAAGAAAGCTCCTAGTGCCAAGCCTTTGGTAAAGAAGGTGAGAATTACGACTAAATTTTAAGAAAAACATCTTTGAACAATATGATAGTGGCGTACTTTGTGGGCGAATTGGCCAAGGATGTATAACAAATCCTTTAAAACCATATCTTCCATCACAGCCAAGAAAAAGGAAATCAAGGATGCTGTTGTTGCAAAGGGGGTAAATATGCTGACAAAATGAGATCACCAGTACTCGATGTGTTGAGAAGTTATTATTGGTGTGAAAAAATGAGAAAACAATTAACAGGAGATAGTTTAGGGACGTCGCGTATTTGTGAAAAGGTAGGCAGTTGCATGACGATTTGGTAAAGAAATTGCCTGCAACTAGTGATGACGTGAGTAAAATTTAAGCCAGCAAAGGCTGGTTTGAGAGATTTTAAGAAGCGTACTGGCATACACAGTGTGGTGAGGCATGGTGAGGCTGCCAGTTCGGACCACAAGGCGGCTGAAAATTATGTGCCTGAATTCAGGGTACATAACAGTGAAGGACTGAAACCTGAACAAGTGTTCAATTGTGATGAAAACAGGCCTTTTTTGGGAAAGAAATGCCGAAGAAGACCTACATTTACTCAGGAAGAAAAGGCACTGCCAGGAATAAGCCTATGAAAGACAGGCTGACGTTTAATGTTCGGGGGCTAATGCTGTGGAGATTTCAAAGTGAAGTCGTTACTAGTGTACCATTCTGAAAATCCCAGAGTGTTCAAGAAAAACAATGTTATGAAGAGTAAATTGTGTTTTGGAAATCTAATAGTAAGGCATGGGTCACGAGGGAAATTTTTGTCGAGTGGTTCAATGAAGTGTTTGGCCCTAGTGTGAAGAATTCCCTCCTGGAAAAAAAAAATTGGATCTCAAGTCCCTCCTGTAATGGACAATGCACACTGCTCATCCCCCAAAACTTGGATGACCTAATTTTCGAGGAGTTTGGGTTCATCACAGTGAAGTTCTTGCCCCCGAATACCACTCCTCTCCTCCACCCCATGGATCAGCGGGTTTCATTGCAAAATTTTTAAAAAAACTCTACACCAAAGCAATGTTTGAAAGGTGCTTGAATGTGACCTCAGACACTCACTTGACCCTACGAGATTTTTGGAAAGAACACTTTAGTATTCTCCATTGCGTAAGCCTTATAGGTAAGGCTTGGGAGGGAGTGACTACCAGGACTTGGAACTCTGCTTGGAGAAAACTGTGGCCAGATTGTGTCCACAAGAGGGATTTTGAAGGGTTTGGGGCTGACCCTGATGAGCCTATGTCAGCTGTTAAATCCATTGTGGCACTGGGGAGTTCCATGGTGTTGGATGTGAGTTTGGAGGATGTGGAAGAGTTGGTGGGGACCAAACGAAGAGTAACCACTGAAGGGAGCTGCAAGGCTTCAGCAGGAAGAGCAATAGATCGCAGCTCAAAATTTCTTGCTGCAGGGAGGAGGAAGGGAGATGGAGGAAGGTGCCTTCTTCAGAAATTAAGGAGATTTTTGAAATGTGGGTAGGTTGGAAAGATTTATGGAAAAAACATCACCCAGGGGAAGGATGTTGCAAGCCATATCGGCAAACTTGTACAGTGACAGGTTTTGGGCCCCCATTTTAGAGAAGTTTTTAAGAGACGCCAGAAACAGAGCTCTTGGACAGTTTTTTTGCGAGACAGGACTCCATTTGACTCTCAAGGTGGTCCTAGTGGCATTAAGAAACAGAGAAGAGAAGTAACCCCAGAAAAGCAATTGGTACCCGAAGTGTTGATGGAAAGGGATTCCCCTTCCAAACAATAAATCATCCAATCAGTTTCCTTCTCCAGTCTTCCATACACAAAGAAGAATGGCCAATGAAGGTAAGTGCTATTCTGTTAATGTTTAATTCATCATGTGCCACTGTATTGTTTATGTACTACATCAATATTTCATGTAAAAAAAAATTTTGTTTTAATACTTCTGGGTGTCAGGAACAGATTAATTGAATTTACATTATTTCTTATGGGGAAAATTGATTCGTAAATCGTCCATTTCGATAATAGTCCCACTTCCAGGAACAGATTGTGGACGATCATTGAGGGACCACTGTATTTATATAATTTTTATGTTCTGATAATTTCAATTTATAGTATTTCTTGTCATTTCATAACCAATCTTTGTTCTGACACTAGTATTAGGTACT
The DNA here is from genome assembly GCF_026875155.1 of Cherax quadricarinatus. NCBI lineage: Eukaryota > Metazoa > Arthropoda > Malacostraca > Decapoda > Parastacidae > Cherax > Cherax quadricarinatus. The sequence continues at coordinate 14,735,658 of NC_069457.1, forward strand.
GAAATTGTACTAAAATTGTCACAAACACACTGACAGGTGAACATTTACACCTGCCTTGGTCATTTACTATTGTCTTGGAATATATACAAAGTATTTATTGGTCCCAGGAATGTTTTGGATATGTGGAAGTATATAATAATAATGAGGAGGAGGAGGAGCAGGAGAAGGAGGAGGAGGGGAGAAAGAGGAGGGGAGGAGGAGGAGAAGGAGAAGGAGAAGGAGGAGGAGGGAGGAGGAGGAGGAGGAAAAAGAAAAAGAGAAGGAGGAAAAGAAGGAGGAAAAGAAGGAGGAGGAGAAGAAAATATACATTAATAATAATAGTAATAAAAAGTTCCCTTGAACATGAAAAACGGAAGTCACCCTGACAGTGACGTTTATGATGAGGATACATCTGTAGAGGGGACGTTGATGAGCATAAGGGGGGTGGGGAGGTTTCAGCTGATAAGAAAAGATTAGAGGTGTTATTTGATGGGGCATTGCCCTGTTTGTTTTCGCTGGTTTCACAAACATGTTGTCTGTTACTTGTCTGGTCTGTCAAGCTCCCTGTGTGGAAAATTTTTCTGACTGCCCCTGTGAGTTTTTACCCCAGCAAAACTCTTTTGGGCATGAGCCCCCAGGCTGGTACTCAGCCTCAAATGGCTTATAGGAAAGATTTCCATAATGACTGATGTTGCAAGAAATCTCGCCTTTCATGCCGAATAAAAGGCTAACTTACTTGGTGTTGGGAATATATCCCGGTCTTCAACCTCCCTAAGCTTTGACCTTGGCTTTCCCTCAGAACCACTTTTCAACCGGGAACCTTAATTCCTGCATTCGTCGGTATTAGTGTCCTGCCTGCAAACCCCAGAAATTCCTGTTTCCAAGGGGGAGAGTAACCTCTAGTATAACTATGCAGGAAGTGACACTAGCTTCTAGGGTTAACAATGAGGAGACGCCGGTACAGTAGTACTGGGATTGGCCGTCGGGCTGCACAAAGACCACAGTTCAACTCCTCACCCAAATTTCCCCCCGAATGGCCAGAATATGAGAAAGAAGGGGGTCTTGTCTTACTGTATGGGCTGACGGAG
>NC_069457.1:14741724-14749610 GCF_026875155.1 Cherax quadricarinatus
ATTGGAATAATGTAATGGCCTAAAATGGGAGTCAAAGTCGGCAAAATCGCCGATTCGTAAATATCGCTGACACATCAAAATTCGCGAGAGCATAATTTCGTCAATTTTCCACCAAATTTCGTACTTTTTGTTTTATTACCTTCACAAAAAGATTCTCTAACGATTTCATAAGAAAAAATAACAAATTTTTTTTTTGAAAATTCTTGGACACTGGTGCGTGACTCCAGATTTGGGCCTTGGACCCTGAAAGGGTTAATACCATTTTTACAATAATGCAGTAGTCTGCATAACAGTAAATTTTGTATTTTTTGTATGAATAAAAAATAAAAATAAAAAGCAATAGTAATATAAGATGGGCCTAGAGACGTGACTAATGAACAGAGGATATGTTTATTCTGGACCCTATTTTGAAATTGGCATCTTTTTTAATTTGCGTGAAATTGGCCAAATTGCCAATTTTTGCTGTTTTGTCTGCAAAGTCTTTTAGAATTTTGTCGAAGTTTAAACTCCTGCTAATTTCAGGTTCAGTGGACATAATCGCCAAACTGTTCAAGCGTTCTTGATGAATTAATGATCTCAAGTAAGTTTTGATCAATTTAAGCTTGGAAAAACTCCTTTTTCCAGATGCCCCTTTTTTTTTTACTTCGTGTTGTTGTGTGTACTTGACAAGCTGAGAGTAGACGACACTCTAGCGTGGGGCTCCCTTAGGCGTGGGGCCCAATTGGGAGCAATCGGTCCAGTCGGCTTAAGGCCAGCCCTGGGTTTGGTATTGTATTTGCTACTCAGGGTGACATCTAAACTGTTGTATCTGCGTACCTCTGGCATGACAGTGATAGTGTGAATAATGATGAAATTGTTTCTCTTTTGGGTCACCCTGCCTCACTGGGAGATGGCCAGTATGTTGAAAAAAAAATTATCTGCAACACAGTTTAATTGTCTGTCCAGATTATATTTGTTATGGTAAAAGCATATAGACCAGTGTCTGGTATGTCTGCTAGTAATTTCTCTTCCCTGAATTTGCTCATCAAAAGTAGTTGTATACATGACACACAATATAGACTAATTGCTGCTACTGAGGACATGATGCAGCAGTGTTTATTTATTATTACTGTTAATACTACCTTACACCCAATTGTAACATTCTCATACTTGTAAACTACTTTCAACAACTCATAATGTTATATTTCCATAATATAATTGCAATATTTATTATTGAAACTATTTTAATTTGAGTACAATTAATTTTTTTTTTTCAACAAACCGGCCGTATCCCACCAAGGCAGGGTGGCCCAAAAAGAAAAACGAAAGTTTCTCTTTTTAAATTTAGTAATTTATACGGGAGAAGGGGTTACTAGTCCCTTGCTCCCGGCATCTTACAACACGCATGGCTTACTGAGGAAGAATTCTGTTCCACTTCCCCATGGAGATAAGAGGAAATAAACAAGAACTAAAAAAAAAATAGAAGAAAACCCAGAGGGGTGTGTATGTATATGCTTGTACATGTATGTGTAGTGTGACCTAAGTGTAAGTAGAAGTAGCAAGACGTAGCTGAAATCTTGCATGTTTATGATACAGAAAAAAAGGACACCAGCAATCCTACCATCATGTAAAACAATTACAGGCTTTCGTTTTACACTCACTTGGCAGGACGGTAGTATCTCCCTGGGTGGTTGCTGTCCACCAACCTACTACCTAGAAGTATAATTAATGTCTGCTATAAATAAAAACAGATGTACAACTTAAACTACGATCAGTTTATTTAGTATTAAGTAGTCTGTAAGCCATTAAATTAAGTCTGCTCATAATGCCTAGGCATGATAGTGGCTCTCTTTGCACTGCAACTCATTATTGTAATTTCATTATTGTAATTTCATATTCTCAGTGTAATCTTGCAAAGAAATAAAATTTGTTTTGTTTTGTTTTGTTTTTTTTTTTGTTTTGAAGTCAGGTGCCTGTTAACCCCTTCAGGGTCCAAGGCCAAAATCTGAAGCTCCAGTGTCCAAGAAATTTTGAAAAAAAAAAATTATTTTTTTCTTACAGAATTAAAGAGTATATAATTGTGAAGGTAATAAGACAAAAAAAAAAATTCTGATCAGTACTTACTGAGATACAGTGCTGAGAAGTTGACCCTAAATGACGTGGTGGCGGCAACATCAACGATTTCCACATACGCACATTACTTTATTTACCATTTTTCGTAGTTTTTTCTTTTCTAATTTTTTTCTTTTCCTACTAACATTTGGGGCCTGAGAGACCAATACTGTATATAATGTATATACATGTATATAAATTCACTGTATTGAACACAATAACTGCACTAAAGTTATCATAATATTATTGTTTACCACTGTTGTTTATTACAATAAACATGCACAAATCTTGTATAATACTAATGTTCTATCACATATTCACATATTTACAATCACTGGACATGATTTTAGAACTGCTGGAGCTTGTGGAAGTCCTTGAAACAAGGCACCATGCACAGAGGTACCTTACATTCCTCACACATAAAACGAGTGTGTTTGCGTCTTTGTTGCCATCGTTTTGTTTGTACACAGACGATGCATCTCTTCTGAGCAAATTTCTTCTGAGTTGAAGGAAGCTGTATTATGAAATGATCACCTTCCCTCCTCAAATGCTTGGGTATATCCTGAGGAGTTCGAGGACCTTGTATAGCAGGTGTTGTTTCCTGGTACTTCATTATGAGTTGTCTGACAACAGACAAACAAAATTCATCATATGGTGGTCTGTTGCCAGTCTTCATTTGGTACATATTATATGCATTGAGCATTGAAATGTCCATGAGATGGAAGAAAAGTTTCATGTACCACTTGTAACTTTTATGAACACAATCAACAAAGCCAATCTGCATGTCACACTTGTCAACCAAGCGCATGTTTTGTGTATAATCAATCACTGTCACTGGTTTTCGAATACGTTTATTAGTCACTCTATCAACTTTGCCACTGTCTTGCATTTCATTACGGTGAATGGTTGTCAACAATGTGACATCTCGTTTGTCATGCCACTGTAATGCCATGATGTCATTGGCAGTAAACACCTGCACGTCATCACCACGAGCACCTGCGTTGAGCCTGAGCATATGTTTATGATTAGAACGCACTGTGCCACACACATCTGTCTTGTTCATTCTCAAGAAATCACTGAGCAATGGGCTTGTGTACCAGTTATCAGTATATAATGTATGCCCCTTACCAAGTACAGGTCCATCATGCTTCTCACTACATCACCTGAGATACCCAATAACATCTTGGTATCTTTCAATGTTTTACTTCCCTTGTACACAACAATATCCAATACCAGGCCACTGTCACAGTCACAGAGTACAAACAGTTTTATACCAAAGCGTTTTCTCTTGCTCGGTATGCACTGCTTGAATGACAGCCTACCTTTGAACAAAATCAAAGACTCATCAATTACAAGATTCTTGAATGGATAAAAGTACATGCTGAACTTTTGTTTGAGATACATAAAAACATTTCTAATCTTGTATAACCTGTCACTTCTGTCAGGCCTGGTTTTGTCAGAGAAGTGCAACATATGTAACAGTAAGATAAACCTGTTCACTGGGATGATTTCACTGAAGAGCGGGGTAGAAATTAGCCGATCTGTGGACCAGTATGCTTTTATATTATGCTTATAGACATGAGGCATAAGCATTATTGTTGCAAAAAGCAAATAAATTTCTGCAACAGTCGTCTCTTTCCACCGGTGTAGTCTTGACTGTGGTGATATGATCGTATTTTGCCATGGTGTACTCAAAATACTTGTTATTTTCCCCTGACAATAGTTTCCATCAATGGCTGGTCAAAGAATAGTTCAAAGAATTCCAGTTCATTTTCAGTGTTTCCAAGCGGACAAGTTGGTAGAATTCCACTTTCAGTCATCAAAGTGGTGGGGCTTGGGAACAAAATTGGGATTTTGCTACCAATCCCAGATACGGTTTGCTGGTGGATACTGGACATCATAGGCTGGTTGTGTGTGTAGTTGTGGTTGTGGTGGGCTGGTGGCTGACGCTCCACTTTGTCCTTGAACTGCGGAGTCAGCAGCGTGGGTCCCAGCCTGGCCGTGGCACTACCATCACCACTACCACCATCTAGTGATGCCTGTGGTCTATCCATGCCAAGTGTAGCCACATCATCCTCACTATCACTATCTATACCTGGTGTAGGGCCACGGGATGTACTCTGGGATGTACTCCGTCCCCTGGTCATGGCATAGGGTACACTACCTGAGCGCATGCGGTGGCGTACATACCGACACTTCACTCGTGAATATGTGTCCTTACTATCACTACTCAAATGATCGTCAAAAGCAATAAAATCACAATACACGTCACTATCATCATCATTACTGAAGTCAGAGGCCTGGCCACGCGAAAATAATAGTTTTCTCTTGCGTTGAGGTACAACCGACCGTGACTTGACAAGTGCCCACACCAGAGGTAGAAGGTTGAGGATCGTCAGGGTTTCCTGCACTATTATCATTATCCTGGTCATTCCTTTCGGTCACTAACTGATCAAAGCAAAGAATTCGTCTTCATTTCCACTTCCATCACTGTCAGAACTATCAGATAGGAACAGGAAAGTCCCAATTTTTCTTAGAGTGAGAGCTGCCTTGCGACGAGGCATGGCGTTCCCACAATGCTATGCGGGCGCCTAGATTTTTTGTTTATGGCGCACACCCACCATGCAGACCCGTTCTCTCACATGTAGGCCTATGATTTTTTTATGAGCATTTTTGCGCTAAATTTGATGGCGCTAGAATTTTGGCGTAGATCTACAGTTTGGACACTCAACTTGAAGCCGTAGATCTGCGGGATGGACCCTGAAAGGGTTAAACCAGTTGACTGTCAGTGACCTTGACTCCAACATAATGTGACACAGTAATATTAATCTCTGTCACACAAAGAGTTTAACATCTTTTTTTAGGAATATAATAATAATAATCTCCATGGGGAAGTGGAAAAGAATTCTTCCTCTGTAAGCCATTCATGTCATGTCATAAAAGGCAGCCAAAATGCTGAGAGCAGGGGGCTAGTAACCCTTTCTCCTGTATAAATTACTAAATTTAAAGAGAGACACTTTCGTTTTTCTTTTTGGGCCACCCTGCTTCAGTGGGAGATGGCCAGTTTGTTGAAAGAAAAAGAATAGTAAGCATTTTATCATACATATTAGTTCTGTTCAACTTGTATTTGTCATGATTGATCAAGTGCTTTAGCAAGGGAGGAACGATGTGAACCAGCACACACCACCACTGCTGCCGCCGCCATCGCCGCCACCCCCCCTCACTCCTCCCCACACATCTACCACCCACTACATTTATTATTTTTCTCAGTTTTCTGCTGATGACACTATGCTGTTGGAAGATTCTGAAGAGAAGTTGCAAAGGTTGGTGGATGAATTTGGGAGAGTATGTAAAAGAAGGAAATAGAAATTGAAAATTGGAAAGAACAAGGTAGTGAGGATAAGAAAAGATTTAAGTAATGAAAGATGAGATATCAGATTGGAGGAGGGAGTATGGACGAAGTGAATGTGTCCATATATTTGGGAGTGAACTTGTTGGTGGACTGATTTATGAAAGAAGAGGTGAACCATAGAATTGATGAGAGGAAAAAGGTGGGTTGTGCATTGAAGCATCTGCAGCAACAGAGAACATTATCTGTGGAGGCAAAAAGGGAGTATATGAGAGCATAGTGGTACCAACACTTTTATATGGGTGTGAAGCAAGGGTTGAGAATGTTGCAGCAAGGAGGAGGCTGGAGGTAGTGGAGATGTCGTGTCTGAGGGCAATGTGTGGTGTGAATATTATGCAGAGAATTTGTAGCTTGGAGATTAGGAAAAGGAGGTGTAGAGTTATTAAAAGTATTATCCAGAGGGCTGAAGAGGGGTTATTGAGGTGGTTTGGACATTTAGAGAGGATGGAGAAGGAAGGAAGGAGTGGTAGAGGACTTCACAGGAATGGTAGGAGGGAGGTTTTCAGTGTTAGGATCCAGCAGGCTTTTGTGAGTGTGTTAGATATGAGTGAAGACAAGTAGTTTTAATGGCTTGCATGTTGTTGGAACATGAACAAGGTAAGTTTCATAAAGAAATTCAGGAAACCAGTTAGCTGGACTTGAGTCCTGGTGATGGGGAAGCCTCAGTTTGTGACTCGACTGGAGTTTTGAGACGCTATGACCGCGGGTTCAATCCCGGCCGGGGTATGGTTTCCTCAGTTTGTACTCGCTTGAATTGTGATATCTACGCACTTCTGGCAAGACAGCAGTTAAGTGAATGATGGTGAATGCATTTCCTATTTTTGGAAGTTACCGTACCTTGGTAAGGGACAGCCAGTGTGTTAAAAAAATAATAATCCATCTAATGTACTTATGTTAGCCTTCACAACTAACAATGAATGTGATCTAGTGCCACTTAACAGCTCATGACTGTTCTTAGACGATATATATTATGGAAAATGACACCTATATTTATTTATTTGCACTCGGTGCATCAAAATGTTCCATACCTGTAAAGAAGTAACTATTTCAGTTTTGTACATTTTCATATTTCTCTTCTACTGTTTTGCAGCAGGAAGTGTTTCTTTTTTTGTCTTGAAGGGATTTTTGACCATGTACCAGATATCAATGATATTTTCTAAATCTTAAAAGAAAACTCAAGCTTTCTAGTGAGGTATAACTTTAAAAAAAAACATTATTTGTACTGCATAAAGAAATAAAAATTGTATTGTGTAGTTTTTTTTTTTTTTTACTTTAGTACTGTATTATTTCCCACTCGAAAGGTTAAAGTTTTTTCTTTTATAAATACAATATTCTACAATTATTTTTGTCATCTGTTTTTATCATTGATCTTTATCCATCGCATTTTATCATTCACTTGTAATTTGCTTTGTGCAGTTTAGGTAAAAGGTTTGGTTCTGACATTCTAATACACATACATGTATTTGCCTTTTAATATTGTTTTTCAGGTTTTTTTTTTTCATTTTATCTTGGTTTTTTATACATTATTCATTTCTGGTGTATTTGAATGGAATTAGTTTGTGGGTTATGGCATTTTATGTATTAGTTCCAAATTTTCTTTCCCATGGTTTTCCAGCACTTGCTATTAATGCAGTATAAATACATACATTAGGGCTCCACTTTATGGCATTTTGCTTTATGGCATTCCACTAATACAGTCAGTTCAAATTATGACCTAAACTCTCTATACGGCTCCCCCTACCTGACTTTCTAATACGGTCACCGCACCCCACCCTGTTTTAGATTCTCCATGAGCTCCGTAAGCACCAAGTCTCTCCATTGTGTCTGGAAAATTTCAAGTGTTTTTAAAAATTATTTCATATTTTTTTTTTTTTCAACAAACCAGCCATATCCCACCAAGGCTGGGTGGCCCAAAAAGAAAAACAAAAGTTTCTCTTTTTAAATTTAGTAATATATACAGGAGAAGGGTTACTAGCCCTTTGCTCCTGGCATTTCACTTGCCTCTTACAACACGCATGGCTTACGGAGGAAGAATTCTGTTCCACTTCCCCATGGAGATAACAGGAAATAAACAAGAACAAGAACTAGAAAGAAAATAGAAGAAAACCCAGAGGGGTATGTATGTATATACGTATATGCTTGTACATGTATGTGTAGTATGACCTAAGTAGAAGTAGCAAGATGTACCTGAAATCTTGCATGCTTATGAGACAGAAAAAAGACACCAGCAATCCTCCCATCATGTAAAACAATTACAGGTTTCCATTTTACACTCACTTGGCAGGACAGTAGTACCTCCCTGGGCAGTTGCTGTCTACCAACCTACTACCTAGAATTTTATATATACACTGTACTCTGATAATTATACTTATGTATACCTTTCCTA
>NC_069457.1:14750110-14771888 GCF_026875155.1 Cherax quadricarinatus
AAAAAAAGGTTAAAAAATCATCCTGGCCTTGGAGTTAGGTTTTCCCCCAGCATCGTGGGGGGGAGGAGAGTCTGGAGAAAAGGCAAGAAGACGGGGTTTTTTTTTATAGGCGTAGTGAAGGGGACGGGCAGCAGACGAGGGCAGTCACTGGTAGGCGGGTTTCCCCCAGTGGAATAGGTCCTTCCCAAAGAGTTTGGGTTATTTGCAGCAGCCGTAAAGAATGTCTTGTAGATGTCTCAAACCCAAAGATTCCATGATGTTGCAGTGTCTGACAGTTGTGCAAGAAAGGTATAAAATACCGACAATATGAAAGTTAAGACACATGTGCAACATCTGGATATCTTTATTGTAGTAGACGTTTCGCCATCCATGCTTTATCAATACAGATTCTAGGACATAATAGGAAGACAGTAGAACTATATACAAAAGATGAGGTAATCAGTCCCTCGGCCTTGGAGTTAGTGTTCACAGCATCGTGGTGAGGAGAGTCTGGAGCAAAGGCAAGAAGACTGGCGCTTTTTATAGGCGTCAGTGAATGGGACGGGCAGCAGACGAGGGCAGTCACTGGTAGGCGGGATTCCCCAGTGGAAGTAGGTCCTTCCCAAGGAGATGGGTTAGTTGCAGCAGCCGTGAAGAATGTCTTGTAGATGTCCTCTGAACCAAGATTCCATGATGTTGCAGTGTCTGACAAGTTGTGCAAGAAAGGTATAAAATACCGACAATATGAAAGTTAAGACACATGTGCAACATCTGGATATCTTTATTGTAGTAGACGTTTCGCCATCCAGTGGCTTTATCAATACAGATTCTAGGACATAATAGGAAGACGTCTACTACAATAAAGATATCCAGATGTTGCACATGTGTCTTAACTTTCATATTGTCGGTATTTTATACCTTTCTTGCACAACTTGTCAGACACTGCAACATCATGGAATCTTGGTTCAGAGGACATCTACAAGACATTCTTCACGGCTGCTGCAACTAACCCATCTCTTTGGGAAGGACCTACTTCCACTGGGGAATCCCGCCTACCAGTGACTGCCCTCGTCTGCTGCCCGTCCCATTCACTGACGCCTATAAAAAGCGCCAGTCTTCTTGCCTTTGCTCCAGACTCTCCTCCACCACGATGCTGTGAACACTAACTCCAAGGCCGAGGGACTGATTACCTCATCTTTTGTATATAGTTCTACTGTCTTCCTATTATGTCCTAGAATCTGTATTGATAAAGCCACTGGATGGCGAAACGTCTACTACAATAAAGATATCCAGATGTTGCACATGTGTCTTAACTTTCTTTTCATTCATAACATCAGCAATCATCTGTTTCTTGTCATCCACACTACATCCACGCACATTTAAGCAACCCAGTTTTATAAAGTTTTTCTTCTTCTCTTTTTTAGTAATTGTATACAGGAGAAGGGGTTACTAGCCCATTGCTCCCGGCATTTTAGTCGCCTCATACGACACGCATGGCTTACGGAGGAAAGATTCTTTTCCACTTCCCCATGGACAATAGAAGAAATAAAAAAGAACAAGAGCTATTTAGAAAAAGGAGAAAAACCTAGATTTCTTTCAACACACCGGCCATATCCCACCGAGGCGGGGTGGCCCACCGAGGCGGGGTGGCCCAAAAGGAAAAACGAAAGTTTCTCCTTTTACATTTAGTAATATATACAGGAGAAGAGGTTACTAGCCCCTTGCTCCCGGCATTTTAGTCGCCTCTTACAACACGCATAGCTTACGGAGGAAGAATTCTGTTCCACTTCCCCATGGAGATAAGAGGAAATAAACAAGAACAAGAGCTAGTAAGAAAATAGAAGAAAACCCAGAGGGGTGTGTATACATATGCTTGTACATGTATGTGTAGTGTGACCTAAGTGTAAGTAGGAGTAGCAAGATATCCCTGTTATCTTAGCGTGTTTATGAGACAGAAAAAGAAACCAGCAATCCTACCATCATGCAAAACAGTTACAGGTTTTTGTTTCACAGTCATCTGGCAGGACGGTAGTACTTCCCTGGGTGGTTGCTGTCTACCAACCTACTCATAATGTTATATTTCCATAATATAATTGCAATATTTATTATTGAAACTATTTTAATTTGAGTACAATTTTTTTTTTCAACAAACCGGCCGTATCCCACCAAGGCAGGGTGGCCCAAAAAGAAAAACGAAAGTTTCTCTTTTTAAATTTAGTAATTTATACGGGAGAAGGGGTTACTAGTCCCTTGCTCCCGGCATCTTACAACACGCATGGCTTACTGAGGAAGAATTCTGTTCCACTTCCCCATGAAGATAAGTGGAAATAAACAAGAACTAAAAAAAAAATAGAAGAAAACCCAGAGGGGAGTGTATATATATGCTTGTACATGTATGTGTAGTGTGACCTAAGTGTAAGTAGAAGTAGCAAGACGTACCTGAAATCTTGCATGTTTATGATACAGAAAAAAAGGACACCAGCAATCCTACCATCATGTAAAACAATTACAGGCTTTCGTTTTACACTCACTTGGCAGGACGGTAGTACCTCCCTGGGCGGTTGCTGTCTACCAACCTACTACCTAGAAGTATAATTAATGTCTGCTATAAATAAAAACAGATGTACAACTTAAACTACGATCAATTTATTTAGTATTAAGTAGTCTGTAAGCCATTAAATTAAGTCTGCTCATAATGCCTAGGCATGATAGTGGCTCTCTTTGCACTGCATCTCATTATTGTAATTTCATTATTGTAATTTCATATTCTCACTGTAATCTTGCAAAGAAATAAAATTTGTTTTGTTTTGTTTTTTTTTTTGTTTTGAAGTCAGGTGCCTGTTAACCCCTTCAGGGTCCAAGGCCAAAATCTGAAGCTCCAGTGTCCAAGAAATTTTGAAAAAAAAAAAAATTATTTTTTTCTTACAGAATTAAAGAGTATATTATTGTGAAGGTAATAAGACAAAAAAAAATTCTGATCAGTACTTACTGAGATACAGTGCCGAGAAGTTGACCCTAAATGACGTGGTGGCGGCAACATCAACGATTTCCACATACGCACATTACTTTATTTACCGTTTTTCGTAGTTTTTTCTTTTCTAATTTTTTTCTTTTCCTACTAACATTTGGGGCCTGAGAGACCAATACTGTATATAATGTATATACATGTATATAAATTCACTGTATTGAACACAATAACTGCACTAAAGTTGCTATCATATTATTGTTTACCACTGTTGTTTATTACAATAAACATGCACAAATCTTGTATAATACTAATGTTCTATCACATATTCACATATTTACAATCACTGGACATGGTTTTAGAACTGCTGGAGCTTGTGGAACTCCTTGAAACAAGGCACCATGCACAGAGGTACCTTACATTCCTCACACATAAAACGAGTGTGTGTGCGTCTTTGTTGCCGTCGTTTTGTTTGTACACAGACGATGCATCTCTTCTGAGCAAATTTCTTCTGAGTTGAAGGAAGCTGTATTATGAAATGATCACCTTCCCTCCTCAAATGCTTGGGTATATCCTGAGGAGTTCGAGGACCTTGTATAGCAGGTGTTGTTTCCTGGTACTTCATTATGAGTTGTCTGACAACAGACAAACAAAATTCACCATACGGTGGTCTGTTGCCAGTCTTCATTTGGTACATATTATATGCATTGAGCATTGAAATGTCCATGAGATGGAAGAAAAGTTTCATGTACCACTTGTAACTTTTATGAACACAATCAACAAAGCCAATCTGCATGTCACATTTGTCACCAAGCGCATGTTTTGTGGTAATAATCAATCACTGTCACTGGTTTTCGAATACGTTCATTAGTCACTCTATCAACTTTGCCACTGTCTTGCATTTCATTACGGTGAATGGTTGTCAACAATGTGACATCTCGTTTGTCATGCCACTGTAATGCCATGATGTCATTGGCAGTAAACACCTGCACGTCATCACCACGAGCACCTGCGTTGAGCCTGAGCATATGTTTATGATTAGAACGCACTGTGCACACACATCTGTCTTGTTCACTCTCAAGAAATCACTGAGCAATGGGCTTGTGTACCAGTTATCAGTATATAATGTATGCCCCTTACCAAGATAAGGTGCCATCATGCTTCTCACTACGTCACCTGAGATACCCAATAACATCTTGGTATCTTTCAATGTTTTACTTCCCGTGTACACAACAATATCCAATACCAGGCCACTGTCACAGTCACAGCCTACCTTTGAACAAAATCTAAGACTCATCAATTACAAGATTCTTGAATAGATAAAAGTACATGCTGAACTTTCGTTTGAGATACATAAAAACATTTCTAATCTTGTATAACCTGTCACTTCTGTCAGGCCTGGTTTTGTCAGAGAAGTGCAACATTTGTAACAGTAAGATAAACCTGTTCACTGGGATGATTTCACTGAAGACCAGGGTAGAAATTAGCTGATCTGTGGACCAGTATGTTTTTTTATTATGCTTATAGACATGAGGCATAAGCATTATTGTTGCAAAAAGCAAATAAATTTCTGCAACAGTCGTCTCTTTCCACCGGTGTAGTCTTGACTGTGGTGATATGATCGTATTTGCCATGGTGTACTCAAAATACTTGTTATTTTCCCTGACAATAGTTTCCATCAATGGCTGGTCAAAGAATAGTTCAAAGAATTCCAGTTCATTTGCAGTGTTTCCAAGCGGACAAGTTGGTAGAATTCCACTTTCAGAGTCATCAAAGTGGTGGGGCTTGGGAACAAAATTTGGATTTTGCTGCCAATCCCAGATACGGTTTGCTGGTGGATACTGGACATCATAGGCTGGTTGTGTGGGTAGTTGTGGTTGTGGTGGGCTGGTGGCTGACACTCCACTTTGTCCTTGAACTGCGGAGTCAGCAGCGTGGGTCCCAGCCTGGCCGTGGCACTACCATCACCACTACCACCATCTAGTGATGCCTGTGGTCTATCCATGCCAAGTGTAGCCACATCATCCTCACTATCACTATCTATACCTGGTGTAGGGCCACGGGATGTACTCTGGGATGTACTCCGTACCCTGGTCATGGCATAGGGTACACTACCTGAGCGCATGCGGTGGCGTACATACCGACACTTCACTCGTGAATATGTGTCCTTACTATCACTACTCAAATGATCGTCAAAAGCAATAAAATCACAATACACGTCACTGTCATCATCATTACAGAAGTCAGAGGCCTGGCCACGCGAAAATAATAGTTTTCTCTTGCGTTGAGGTACAACCGACCGTGACTTGACAAGTGCCCACACCAGAGGTAGAAGGTTGAGGATCGTCAGGGTTTCCTGCACTATTATCGTTATCCTGGTCATTCCTTTCGGTCACTAACTGATCAAAGCAAAGAATTCGTCTTCATTTCCATTCCATCACTGTCAGAAAATAATCAGATAGGACAGGAAAGTCCCAATTTTTCTTAGAGTGAGAGCTGCCTTGCGACGAGGCATGGTGAACAAGGGTAACTGAGCTGGCGTTCCCACAATGCTATGCGGGCGCCTAGATTTTTTGTTTATGGTGCACACCCACCACGCAGACCTGTTCTCTCACATGTAGGCCTATGAGGCATTTTTGCGCTAAATTGACGGCTCTCCTAGATTTTTGGCGTAGATCTACGGTTTGGGGACACTCAAACATTGAAGCCGTTAGATCTGCAGGATGGACCCTGGAAAGGGTTTAACCTGTTGACTGTCAGTCGTCCTTGACTCCAACATTAATGTGGACACCAGGTAATATAATCTCTGTCACACAAAGAGTTTAAAACATCTTTTATTTAGGAATATAATTTTAATAATTCTCCATGGGAAGTGGAATGGGGGAAAAAAAGAATTCTTCCTCTGTAAGCCATTCATGTTCATGTCATAAAAGGCAGCTGAAATGCTGAGAGCAGGGGGTAGTAACCCTTTCTCTGTATAAATTACTAATTTAAAGAGGGGAGAGACTTTGTTTTTCTTTTTGGGCCACCCTGCTTCAGTGTGGAGATGGCAGTTTGTTGAAAGAAAAAGAAAATAGTAAGCATTTTATCATACATATTAGTTTGTTCAACTTGTATTTTGTCATGGTTTGATCAAGTGCTTTAGCAAGGGAGGATCGATGTTGAACCAGCACACACCACCACTGCTGCCGCCGCCATCGCCGCCACCCCCCCTCACTCCTCCCACACTCTTCCACCCAATACAATTTATTATTTTCTAGTTTTCTGCTGATGACACTATGCTGTTTGGTGATTCTGAAGAGAAGTTGCAAAGGTTTTGGTGGAATTTGATTTTGGGAGTGTATGTAAAGAAGGGGAAATAGAAATTGAAAATTTGGAAAAGATACAGGTAGTGGGATAAAGGAAAAGATTTAAGTAATGAAAGATGAGAATATCAGATTGGGAGGAGGGAGTATGTGGAAGCGAATGTGTCCATGTATTTGGGTGTGAACTTGTTGGTGGGACCTGAATTATGAAAGAAGTGGTGAACCATAGAATTGCATGAGGAGAAAAAAGGAAAAGGTGGGTTGGTGCTTTGAAGCATCTGCAGCAACAGAGGAACATTATCTGTTGGAGGCAAAAAAAGGGAGTAATGAAGAGCTAGAGTGGTACCATCACTTTTATATGGGTTGTTGTGAAGGCAAGGGTTGAGAATGTTGCAGCAAGGAGGAGGCTGGAGGTAGTGGAGATGTCGTGTCTGAGGGACAATGTGTGGTTGTGTAATATTATGCAGAGAATTTGTAGCTGCTTGGAGGATTAGGAAAAGGAGGTGTTAGAGTTAGTAAAGTATTATCCAGAGGGCTGAAGAGGGGTTAATATTGAGGTGGTGTGGACCATTTATTTAAGAGTGGGATGGAGGGTAGGAAGGAAGGAGTGGTTAGAGGACTTCACAGGGAATGGTCTGGAGGGAGGTTTTCCAGTGTTAGGATCAGCAGGCTTTTGTGAGTGTGTAGATATGAGTGAAGACAAGTAGTTGAAAAGGCTAGCATGTTGTTGGTACATGAACTAGGTAAGTTTCATAAAGAAATTCAGGAAACCAGTTAGCTGGACTTGAGTTCCTGGTGATGGGGAAGCCTCAGTTTGTGAACTCGACTGGGAGTATTGAGACTCTTTGACTGCGGGTTCAATCCGGCCGGGGTATGGTTTCCTCAGTTTGTACTCGCTTGAATTGTGATAATATACGCACTTCTGGCAAGACAGCAGTTTTATTAAGTGAATGATGGTGTATGCATTTCGCTATTTTTGGAAGTTACCGTACCTTGGTAAGGGGGACAGCCAGTGTGTTAAAAAAATAATTAATCCATCTATTGTACTTATGTTAGCCTTCAAATTAACAATGAATGTGATCTAGTGCCACTTAACAGCTCATGGATCTGTTCTTAGACGATTTATATTATGGAAAATTGACAACCTATTTTTATTTATTTGCACTCGGTGCAGCAAAAATGTGCCATAACCTGTCGTAAAGAAGAACTATTTCAGTTTTGTACATTTTATATTTCTCTTCTACTGTTTGCAGCAGGAAGATGTTTTTTTTTTTTGTTCTTGAAGGATTTTTGCACCATGTACCAGATATCATTGATATTTTTTAATCTTAACCCTTTCAGGGACCTAGGCCCAATTCTGGAGTCACGCACCTAGGGTCCAAGAATTTTTCAAAAAAAATATGTTATTTTTTCTTATGAAATCGTTTTAGTAGTTTAGGAGAATCTTTTTGTGAAGGTAATAAAACAAAAAAGTACGAAAATTGGTTGGGAAAAAATTGAACGCTTTATGTCTCGCGAAGTTTGTATGTGTCAACGATATTTACGAATTGGCGATTTTAGCCGGACTTTGACTCCATTTTTAGGGCCAATTACATGATTCCAACTCAACAATTCTGAGCTTTTTCACTAGTCTTCTTCTATTCTATCGATTTTGAGCACAAGAAATCGCTAGTCAACTGTTTCAACTACAAAATTAAAAGTGATCGGGGAAATTGTTTAATTTGGCCATTTTAACACAAAGTTCAAAAATTATTTCCAATTTCCAAAATAGGGTCCAGAATGAACATGTAGGCATTCCGGCACTAAACTAACATTTCCTCTGTTCATTAGTTATGTTTTTGAGGCTTTATACAAATAAATTTATTTGATTTTTATTTCACATTAATGGAATTTTGATTCTCACCAAAAAAAAAAAGATTTACTGTTTTATGCAATACTGTATAATTGTATTATTATCATCACCATATTTGTTGATGTATATTTGACCCACCAGCTGATGTGTATTAGACGTGTGAGGGTTTGTTTACTCTTGAATATCGGCAAAAATTTAACATTTTCTGATACTTTGAGCTCTGTTTCAAGCCATCTTTCCAGTGCTAAAAAAAAACTCAATCAGCAAAATCAATCTCTATTTCTGTAATATGTCTTCCATTCTATCATTGTGACAAAGGAATCGCAATACAACTATAAAAAACATACGAAAAAAACACTGCAAAGAGTTGCTGTTTTTTTAATCGAAAAAATCATGATTTTATTTTTTTTCTCTCATTATAACAGTGTGCTGCGGATTGTTTTATGTGTGGTGCAACACATACCACATAGATGTATTCTCTAGTCTAGGCCCAAATTGTACACCACTCACAGTTATATCAGAGTGAGCTGAAGCTCATGGCGTCGTTCTACGGTTTTGGACCCTGAACGTAATTTTAAAGCCGGTAGATCTACAGGGACGGACCTGAAAGGGTTTTTTAAAAGGAAACTCAAGCGTTTCTAGGAGGTATTATAACTTTAAAAAAAAACATTATTTGTTACTGCCATAAGAAATAAAATTGTATTGTGTAGTTTTTTTTTTAACTTTAGTACTGTTTTATGTCCACTCGAAGGTTAAAGTTTTTTCTTTTATAAATACAATATTCTACAATATTTTTGTCATCTGTTTTTATTTCATTGATCTTTATCCATCGCATTTTATCATTCAATTGTTAATTTGCTTTGTGCAGTTTTGGTAAAAGGTTTGGTTCTGACATTCTAATACACATACATATATTTGCCTTTTTAATACATTGGTTTTTCTGGTTTTTTTTTTCTTTTTATCTTGGTTCTTTATACATATTCATTTTCTGGTGTATATTTGAATGGACAATTAGTTTGTGGGTTATGGCATTTTATGTTTTAGTTCCAAATTTTCTTTCCATGGTTTTCCTGCTTTGCTTTTTATGCTGTATAAAATACATTCATTAGGGCCCCACTTTTGGCATTTTGCTTTATGGCCCATTTCCACTAATATGTAAGTTCTATTGATGACCTAAATCTCTATACGGCTCCACTACCTGACTTTCTAATACGTTCCAGCACCCCACCCTGTTTTTTAGATTCTCCATGAGGCTCCGTAAGCTCCAAGTCTCTCCCATTGTGTCTGGGATAATTTCAAGTGTTTTTAAAAATTATTTCTGTTTTTTTTTTTTTTTCAACAAACCAGCCTTATCCCACCCAAGGGTGCGGTGGCCCCAAAAAGAAAAACAAAAGTTTCTCTTTTTAATTTAGTTATATTATACAGGAGAAGGTTTATAGCCTTTGCTCCTGGACATTTCACTTGCATTTACAACACGATGGCTTAGGAAGAAGAATTCTGTTCCACTTCCCCATGGAGGATAACAGGAATTTTTTTAAAAACAAGGAACAGGAACTAGAAAGAAAATAGAAGTAAACCCAGAGGGGTATGTTTGTATATACGTATATGCTTGTTCACATGTATGTGTAGTATGACCTAAGTATAAGTTGAAGTAGCAGCAAGATGTAACTGAAATCTGCATGTTATGAGACAGAAAAAAGACACCAGCCAATCCTACCATCATGTAAAACAATTACAGGTTTCCATTTACACTCACTTGGCAGAGACACAGTAGTACCTCCCTGGGCAGTTGCTGTCTACAACCTACTCCTAGAATTTTATATATTACACTGTTGTACTCTGTTAATTATACTTATGTATACCTGTACCTAAAATAGAACATACACCACTGTGCTAGCATGCAGGGTATGCATTTAAATTAAAATCATAAGTGTGGTCTTGTATCCTCGAGATGCCATATTATTAGTAATGATAATAATACTCCAATAATAATATTGACTGTCTCTTTAAAATGTTGTATTTTACGTTCTACAGTGGACCTCCGCCTTAACGAATATTTAATCGTTCCTGAGAGCTCATCGTAAGGCCGAAAATTATCGTATAAGGCGAATTAATTTTCCCCTAAGAAATTAATGGAAATCAAATTTATCCTTGCCAAGACACCCCCAAAGTATGAAAAAAAAAATTACCACATGAATATATTTAAAATACACACAAAATGAAGGAAGTCAGCACCAATTACTACTCTACTAAGAAAAGAATAATGAAACTTACCTTTATTGAAGATCTGATGATGATTGATGGGATGAGAGGAGGGGAGAGAAAGTGTGGATGTTATTGTTTAGAAGGGGAATCCCCTTCCATTAGGATTTGGAGGGGTAAGCAGGCAATGTCCCCTTTTCTGGGGTTACTTCCTTTCTTTTAATGCCACTAGGACAGCTTGAGAGTCAACTGGACTCTGTCGCACAACAAATCTATCCATAGTGGTCAGTATACCTCCTGTTCCTTAAGGATTTGCTAAAATGGGCCATAAACATTGTCATTGTACAGGTTGCAAACACGTTGCAGGTTCCTCGGTCAGGGTCTTTTTCCATCCATATAAAGGTTTGCAGTTCAACCCACTTTGCACACATTTCCCTCCATCTTGGAAGTAGGCACAAGGATTCCACAAATGGCATTAGGCTTCTCAGGGGGTTAGCCCCAAACCCTTCAAAATCTTTCTTAATTTCCATACTAAATTCTCACCCTTTTTACACAGGGTTGGCACTAGAAGCTTTCTTGGGGCCCATGGTGACTTATTTTGCAGTTACAAGCCAAAAAACACTGGGATAAGGTGAAATGTATGAATGTTATGCGTTTGGAGTGGATTGTGACAGCTACTGGCTGGCTTGTAAACACTGGCGCTGAGGCCACACATGAGGACGCGTCCCGGACGCAATCGGCGGTGGCGGAGGCAAAATTTTTGCATTCAACTGTAGCGTAAGGGCAGCTTTAACGTAACACCGATGCCATTGTAAGGCGGGGGTCCCTGTATACCATTTTCGTTAATCTAGACTTTTTCAAAATTATATAATTTACATGATATATAACATATAGGATTGATAAATACCTCACAGTTAGAATAAATAAACAAAAATATGGGATGTGGGAGCCAGGACAACTTTAATACGAGTGACGCCATATTAGTAATGATAATAATATTCACCGAGTCTTATTTATTAAATGTAGTTATTACTTTATTCATAAACATTTTTATTATCCAGCTATGTATTTTTTTTAAAAGTTATCTATCAAACACGTTACATAACATATAAAGAGATAATATACACCCACAGTAGATAAATAAAAATAAATATGATATGTGCGGAGCCAGACAACTTGATACAAGCGTTGGCAAGAATACGTTTTTATAGGTCCAACATAAGAGGAAAATATGGTAATGGGGGTACTGTAGAAAATTAATCTTTTTCGTATTGCCTGCACTCAAGAGCGGTCATTTCCTTCTAAAATATGGTGTTACATGAGGGAAAGGGGGTGTTCCTCTTTATTTATTCTACCGTATCAATGTAGAGACAACTTGTACACAATGTAACTTGTACACAAACCAAACGTGTACACTTTGTTTACATAACTCACGTTCGCCTAGTTTGTTTACGTAACTCCACAAGTGTCTCTCTCGTTGTTACTCATTCTCTCTCTCTCCATTTATTTGTTTTATCTCGTTTACTCACCTCTGACCCTACATCAAGACTACAAATATTTTAAGGTAACTAATGAGTGTACTGTATGTGTATTTTGCTTTTTTATTGTTTTTTAATGCCTAAGTCTACTGTAACCCAATGTAAATAAAATAAGTCACTTCTCTTGACTTTTTTGGGTCATCCAGGTACTTTAACATATGCTGCTATGTATGATAATCATTTAACTGCATTTGTGTATATTTTTTTCTGATAAACTATCTTATACTTAATATTTGTTAGTGTAAACTTGTTATATTGTAATGTATTTGTATTGCATTTTATAAGGTTGGAAAAAAAATAATAAAGTCTCTAAGAGGTATTCAACTTTACTGCGATTTCCACTTTACGAGGTAGCCTGGAAACCTGCCATTATAAATGGGCGTTACTTTTACTGTCACTACGATATAAACATACTACATTACCCGAATTCTTGTTGGTTTTACTGCATTTGTACGTAGTGTACTTAATCAGTGTTTATGTTTTAGCTCTTGTGTGACACCGGTTTTGGTTAGAGCAACACCTGGCCATTTGTAATGCTCGGGAGAAGACCGGTTTGTCGTATATGAGTCGCAACATCAACCTCAGACCTGGTGACCAGGAGGAACCTCCAAAAACTTCATTATCTTCATTATCGGACCCAGCAGCTCTTGTCTCCTTCATAACACGAGTTGAAGCAGCGCACAGAGGTACATTCTTTTTTACTGCCTATTATGAAAATAATCTTAAAATAAAGCTTAGAAGGAAAGAATTAAAAAAGTTTGTGTAACAAAAAGAGACCTTTAGTATAGAGTTTTTTCCTCATGATACTTTATTCAAGGACACAAAATTAGCATACATGCACTTAGACAACACTTAAACTCTGATATATCCTCCCCTCAAACATTCCTTGCAACCTCAACAGAAACACATGACCATAACTCAAGGCACAGATCACTCTTTGATGTTCCTCTTGTCATATCATGGTTGCTAAAACTTGATGACATAAAAAGGCCCTAAAAATCTGGAATTCAGTACCTGTAAATATAAAGAAAAAACTACCTGTTTATAAATTCAAGTCTCTTCTCAAAGTCACTTACTCACCAAAACCAAATAAATACTGAAATAACTGAACCGTATAAATTGTATATCTTAATTGTTTATCATAATTATATCACATAAATGTTAAACCTAAGACCCAGTCTAACTTTGTTATTTTTAAATACACTAACCTAAAACAGAATACAGGTCCCCATCACAAATCGGCAATCAGTTATTCGGTTTCCTTTCAGTTATTCAGCACTAATTTTGGCTATGCCATAATTTCAAATTTCCAGGGTTCGCCACACCAACTGCTGGTACTGTTTGGTGGCCGCCTACTTGCTGCAATAAGCCATTCCAATTTCTTTTTTCTACATTTATTGTTTTAACCTGCTTACTTTTAGTCCTAGCATGGTTCAATGGAATAAAAAGAAAAATTGCTTCTCTTATGTAAAGGACCTACACAGTACATTATCCATTAAAGATAAGGTGGATTTGAAGCACTGCCGGTTTGCCATGAGCTCAGTCTCATGAGCTGGAGGAATATGCTCTTTATTATTATTTTTTTTATTTATCACATGGCCGATTCCCACCAAGGCAGGGTGGCCACCAGCCAGGGTGGCCCACAAGGAAAGGGGTGGCCCACAAAGGGCAGGGTGGCCCACAAAGGCAGGGTGGCCCACCATGGCAGGGTGGCCCACAATGCAGGGTTGCCCGAAAAAGAAAGTATTTCCACATCATTCACATCCATCACTGTCTTGCAGATGGGTGCTTTTACACTTACAGTTTTTTAAACTTGCAACATTAAATCACCCTCCTTCAGAGTGCAGGCACTGTACTCCCATCTCAGGACTCATGTCTGCCTGCCGGTTTCCTGTATCCCTTCATAATTGTTACTTTGCTCACATCCCAACAGCACGTCAAGTACTTAAAAACCTTTTGTCTCCAGTCACTCCTATCAAACACGTCACGCATGCCTGTGGAAGCAAGCCCCTCGCACACAAAACCTCCTTTACCCCCTCACTCCAACCTTTCCTAGGCCGACCCCTACCCGCCTGCCTTCATACAGACGGATTACACTCTTGAAGTCATTCTGTTTCGCTCCATGTCTCTTAAATGTCCGAACCACTCAGCAACCCGTCCTCAGCCCTCTGGACAATCAGTTTTGGTAATCCCGCACCTCCTCCTAATTCCAACCTACGAATTTCTCTGCATTATATTACCCCACACATTGCCTCAGACATGACATCGTCCACTGCCTCCAGACTTTCCTCGCGGCAACATTCATCACCCTCGCTTCACACCATATAAGAGCGTTGGTTTTAAAAACTATATCTCTTACATCTCTCATTGCCTCATTGGACAAAGTTCTTTGTCTCACAGACTCCTATGTGTACCACTCACTCTTTTTCCGCATAATTATATGATTCAACCTCTTTCTTTCATAGACCCATCCGCTGACCACGTCCACTCCCAAATATCTGACTACGTCACCTCCTCATACTTCTCTCCCTCCAATCTGATATCCAAATCTTTTCATCACCTAATCTTTTTGTTATCATCATACCTTACTCTTTCTTATTCACTTTTAATATTTCTTCTTTTGCACACCCTACCAAATTCATCCACCAATCTCTGCAACTGCTCTTCAGAATCTCCAAGAGCACAGTGTCATAAGCAAGAGCAGCTGTGACAACTCCCACTTTGTGTGTGATTCTTTAACCTTTTAACTCACGGCCCTCTTGCCAAGACCCTCGCATTTACTTCTCTTACAACCCCAATCTATAAATATATTAAACAACCACGGTGACATCACACATCCTTGTTCTAAGGCCTACTTTTACTGGGAAAAATTTTCCCTTTTTGCTTACCATCTCTGCCTTGAGCCTCAAGATCCCTCGTTTATTAAACTCTTCACTCTGCTTTCTGTAACCTACTCCTTTCCTTCACTTGCAACTTCTGCCTCATTTGCCCCCCTATCCAACCTGTCATACGCCTTTTCCTACATCCCTTAAATTGCCACAAAGACCTCTTTAGCCTTTATCTAAAAACTGTTCACTTTATATGTTTTCACTGTAAAACACCTGTCCACACACCCCCTTCCCTTTCCTGTAAGCCTCCTTGTTCATCTGCTTTCTATTCTCCGTCTTATACTCTTAATTCTTTCAATTATACAATTCCATTTACACTTTACCAGGTTTTATCACAGATTATCCCCTATAATTTTTGCACTCTGTCTTTTATACCCTTTGCCTTTTATACAAAGGAACTATGCATGCTCTCTGCCTATACCCTAGGTACCTTACGCTCTTCCATACATTATTAAATAATTTGCACCAACCACTCCAAAACTATATCCCCACCTGCTTTTACATTTCTATCTTTATCCTATCAATCCCGGCATCTGCCTTACCCCTATCATTTTACTCTGCCTCACGAACTTCCTCCCACACTCACAACTGGCTCTTCCTCACTCCTTTACAAGATGTTATTCCTCCTAGCCTATACACGAATCACAGCTTCCCTATTCTCATCAACATTTTAACATACCTCAATATTTTCCCTCCTCTTCCCAATTACCTCTAACTCTTATTTAATACTCTCCTCTCATATTTTTAAACTGACAATCCATTTTGGGGTGAATGGAGACGAATGATACTTGGAACCTGACGTCTGTTGGAGTGTGAGCAGGGTAATTATATAGTGAGAAGGGATTTCAGGGGAGGTAACCGAATTATTTTCTTATTTCGGACTTGAGTCTGGAAATGGGAGTACAATGCCTGCACTCTTTAAAGGAGGGGGTTTGGTGATTTATGGCGGTTTGGAGGGAGTATGTTGTGTATCTTTTATCGTATATTGTTCTAAACTGTTGTATTTGAGCACCTCTGCAAAAGCATGTGTTAATGTGTGTGTGTGTGAAAGTGGCTTGTAATTGATGATGAATAGTATTTTCCTTTTTGGGGAATTTCTTTCTTTTTTGGGTCACCCTGCCTCGGTGGGAGACGACCAAACTGTGTTGAATAAAAAAAAAAAAAAATCCATTTGATTCTCTAGGCTTTCTTAACTTGTTAATTCATAGTCTCCAAAACTTTTTCTTATTTTCAACAAAAATTTGTTGATAAACATCTCACCACTCTTCATGTGCTCTCTTTTTTACATTTGCTTCACACTCTCTTAACCTCTTCTTTTTTCTCCTATACTCTTCCCTCTTGCATCACTTCTCTTGTTAAAAAACTTTCATATGCTAACTTTTCTCCCTTACTACTCTCTTTACATCATCATTCACAATCGTCCTCTCTCTCCTGCACCCACTTTTCCTGTAAACCACAAACTCTGCTGAACATCTAACAACTACATTTTTTTAATCTTCCCCATTTCCTCTTCGACCCATTGCCATGCTCTCATTAGCCCATCTATCCTCCAATAGCTGTTTATATCTTTACCCTAACTGCCTCCTTTTTAGTTTATATATAAACCTTCACCGTCTCTCTTCCTGATGTTTCTATTCTCCTTGATATCCCATCTACCTTTACTACTCAGTGTAGCTACATCTAGAAAGTGATCTGATATATTGTGGCCCCTCTATTAACATGTACATCCTGAAGTTACTCAACAGTCTTTTCCTCTACCATACATTAATCCAACAAATACTGTCATTTCGCCCTAAATCATATTTGTTTTAACTTATTGATACTCTTTTCTAATAGATGTACTACTTATAATACTAAAACCCTTTCTATACAAAGTTAATTCAAGGGTCTCCATTATCATTACACCTGGCACCCCAAATTACTACCACACCCTCTCTAAAAGTTTTCTCCTTACTTTAGCTTTTCAGGTCCCCTATTACAAATACTCTCTCACTTGGTTCAAAGGCTCCTATACATTCACTTAACATCTCCCAAAATCTCTCTTTCCTCTGCATTCCTCTTCTTCTCCAGGTGCATACACGCTTATTTTGACCCACTTCTCGCATCCCAACCTTTACTTTAATCCACATAATTACTTGGAATTTACTCATTTATTTCTCTTTTCACCTTCCATAAATCGATCATATAAACATTACTGCTACCTTCCTGTTGCTCTATCCTCTCTCAGATACGCCAGATTTAATCCCATTTATTTCCCCCACTGAAAACTCTCCTGCCCCCTTCAGCTTTGTTTCGCTTAGGGCCAGGACATCAACTTCTTTTCATCTTAAACATCAGCAATCATCTGTTTCTTGTTTCATGCCGCACTACATCACGCGCATTTAAGGCATCCAGTTTTATAAAGTTTTTCTTTCTTCTCTTTTTTTAGTAATTGTCTACTGGAGAGGGTTTACCAAGCCATTGCTCCGGGATTTTAGTCGCATCATACGACACGCATGGCTTAGGAAGGAAAGATTCTTTATCCACTTCCCCATGGACCAATAGAAGAAATAAAGAAGAACAAGAGCTATTTAGAAAAAGGAGGAAAAACTAGATGTATGTAATATATATATATGCATGTGCATTGTCTGTGAAGTGTGACCAAAGTGTAAGTAGGAGTAGCAAGATATCCCTGTTATCTAGCGTGTTTATGAGACAGAATAATAATAATGATTATTAATATTATTATTAATTTAGGGCACTGGAGCACAGATCCGCTGTATAGCACTTTGTCTGGATATTTTGGGTTATCCTAGGTAATTTTACAATATAACCGACTTACGTGTACCAGTGAGAGGAGAGATGAGAGAGATAGAGATAGAAGATAGATAGATACAGAGAGAGATACAGGGAGAGAGAGAGAGAGATACAAAGAGGGGACCGCCACATTCGGTCAGCCCAGTTCAGCCTATTACCAACCCATCAATCCACCCCATCCTACCACCACCCACCCATCCAGCAACCCACACCCACCCACCACCACCCACCCACCCACACCACCACCACCCACCCACCCACCCCACCCACCCTACAATCAGACACATACGGGCCAACCACAGACCGGCCACCCACCCAGCCAGCCGGATAGGATTACACATGTTCCAGAGTTGTTTCTCTTTACTTAGGTATAGCGTTATACAACTTTCTGGCAGGAAGACACTTTACAGTGGTATTTCTCCCATTTCAACTGTGTCGACAATACATAAAGATAAATAGTAACTATGTTACGTATGCGATGTAAAATTTTACTATACATATCACTATCCATGTATACATTTATATAAGTACAGAAATAATTAAAATAAATTAGAAGTAAATTATGGTAAAAAGAATGAAAATAATGATTGTACATTACATTAAGTATTATGTAGGTAGTTTAAATGGAAAAGTTTTTGAATTATACCCTACCAATATGTCGGCAATTTTCATATTGATTCAACTTACGTCCATTTCGTCTTACGACCGGTTGGTCAGACAAGCTTTGTCGTTAAGTCGGATGTGGTAAGGTAAGTTCGGTGTATATGAAAAAACAGTACAGACAGAAAGGTTCACATAACCAGAGACCAAACAAAAACGTACTATGTCAATCCTATACCAGCCTGTTAAGTAGGGCAAAAAAATTGCTGATTATGAGAAAACAGATTATCCCAACTTACGAGGTGGTTATAAAAAAGACTGGAAAAACCCCATCAGAAATTTAGGAAAACAAAAAAAGATATCATGAAATAGCAAAATAAAATTAGCAAATTCAGAATGAACCCAATCCCACCTACAGAAACAGCAAACAGACTCAATTGATTTCTTCTCCACTATAGGACAAAACCTTGCCATTAAATCCCAAGCTCAGATACCCAACCAAAAGACTACTCAATGGCAACTACCCGACCACACTGGGTCCTTAGCTCCGACTAACCCATAACGACAGTCCTCCCTTATTATCAAACAACACCAAAAAAAACAAGGCAGGAAATTTAAATACCTTACCATCCTTTATATGCCAAAAAAGTGTCACAAGTGCTATCACCAATCATTGCACACTCTTTAACAATCCATTGATCCTCTACCTTCCCTACAGTTCTCAAAAAATAGCACGGTCACCCCGATCTTAAAGAGGAGACAAACAGCGTTGAATAAACCTATAGGCAATATCCAACTTACACACTCTCTCAAAATCTTCGAAAAAATTAATTCATAAAGAATCTTTACTCTACCATCTCCCAAAAATACTCAACCTCTGCCAATTGGGATCAGGCCTAATTTAAAAATACTAATGGATGCTATTATACACGTGCTCTAGAACATATATAATTGCAATAGAGAAAAAGAAAGGTCCCATGGGGATCTTCATTGACTTACGTTAAAGCTTTTGATACAGTTGACCATGACTTGCTCCACATAAAATTGTCACACTATGGTATAAGAGGGCACTCCCTCAACTACCTCAA
Organism: Cherax quadricarinatus; assembly: GCF_026875155.1. Lineage (NCBI taxonomy): Eukaryota > Metazoa > Arthropoda > Malacostraca > Decapoda > Parastacidae > Cherax > Cherax quadricarinatus. The sequence continues at coordinate 14,769,324 of NC_069457.1, forward strand.
GTCTACCTCAGCAACAGAAGCCAATATGTGTACACAAATGGGGCAAACTTTTCCGCACAACCAATTACAGTTGGTGTCCCACAGGGAAGTGTCCTTTGGCCTCTTCTCTTTCTCCTATACATAAATGACCTACCAAATGCTTCACAATTACTCAAACCCACACTATTTGCAGAGGGACACTATTACGTCTTCTCTCACCCGGGCCCAGTCATACTAGCCAATACTGTAATACCGAATTACGGGAAAATATCTAACTGGATGAGGACTAACAAACTTACACTAAACATTGACAAAACCTACTTCATTTAGTTGGTAACAGAGCTACAGATGTCCCTCTTAACATAATGATTAACGGATCACCTATCACAAAGCTAACAGAGGGAAAATTCTTAGGAATCCACCTTGATAATAGACTAAAATTCATACACATATAAAACAAATTTCTAAGAAAATTTCCAAGACTGTAGGCATACTATCAAAGTACGGTACTACGTTCCACAGTCAGCCCTCCTGGCCCTATATCACTCTCTTATTTACCCCTATCTCACTTATGGAATTTGTGCATGGGGCTCAACAACAATTAACCATCTCAGACCACTAATTACCCAACAAAAGGCTGCAGTCAGAATGTAACAAATTCCCACTACATGCAGCACACTCCCCCAAATATTCAAAGCACTAAACCTACTCACCATAACAAAACATCCTCCTCCCCCACGATGCTGTGAACACTAACTCCAAGGCCGAGGGACTGATTACCTCATCTTTTGTATATAGTTCTACTGTCTTCCTTTTTGTCCTAGAATCTGTTTTGATAAGCCACTGGATGGCGAAACGTCTACAATAAAGATATCCAGATTTTGGGACATGTGTCTTAACTTTCAAAACATCCATACTTATTACTGCACCTATTACATACATAGAACACTTAACTCTGATATTAACCCTCCCCTCAAACATCTCCTTGCCAACCTCAACAGAACACATGACCATAACACAAGGCACAGATCACTCTTTGATGTTCCTCGTGTCCATCTCACGCTATGCAAAAACTCATTTTCACATAAAAGGCCCTAAAATCTGGAATTCATTACCTGTAATTTTAAAGAAAACTACTGTTTATAAATTCAAATCTCTTCTCAAAGATCACTTACTACCCAAAACCAAATAAATACTGAATAACTGAACCTTATAAATTTTATATCTTTTAAAAGTTTCTCACAATTATATCACATAAATGTTAAACCCAAGACCCAATCTAACTTCGTTTTTTTTTTAAATACACTAACCTAAAAGAATACGCCATTCTACTGAATGTACAGCAATGCATGCAACCATTGACTGTCTTTGTAATACTCATTTGTGCTTTATTGTTATCTGTTTACAATAATGTTTTATCACTGATTACATCATTGCTTAGTTAATCTTAAGTTAATTTTAAGCCTGCCCATAATGCTATGCATACAATGGCTTTGGCATGCTGTCTTTTCCTGTATTTTTTTGTACCTCTGTATGTATGTTCAAATTATTAAATAAATAAAATAAACATGTTGCAGACATGGCTTGCAACAGTTTTGTTTGCGTGATAATTCTTGCAAAACTTTGCAACTTTGCACATATTGGGCCTTAATCACTGAAGAAGGCACATTCTCCCTCTCTCTTCCTCCTCCTCCTCCTCTCCCCCTCCTCCTTGAAGCAATTTCCTCAGCTGTGATTTGTTGCTGTTCCAGTTGAAGGTCTTGCAGCTCTTCAGTGGTTAGCTCTTCCCTGTGGTCCTCCCCCAACTCTTCCAAACCTGGCCACTCACATCCAACCCCCTGGACTTCCCCCAAAAACACCTGTTTTTCATCTTCTTACCCAAGGGTTGAACTTTCTTTGGCCCCATGGTGGCTTATTTGGCAGTCACACTTGCTTGTCTAAAGCACCAAAAACAATGGATGAACGCACAGAGTATTGTTCACTCGACAAGTGACAGAAGAAGATTGAGCCAGGCGGGGGGCAGAATGGGCGGTGGACGCATCTGATTACGGACAATTTCTGAGTCAGTGTATGAAACCCAGTAAAAATTTGCCGAAAAAAAGTGGTCAAAATCTGAATTGTACGATATTCGGACCGGACGAAAATTGGGGAAATTTTACTGTATTATGGTAGCTAACAACTTTAGCAACAGATAGTGAAGGGGGATCGTATTCCCCCCTCCCAATACTGAGTGTTAGATACACAGTGGATTCAGAAATTTAGATTCTAGGGATTGCAGAATGTTTAGTTCCTTTATATAAAAGGGGAAGGGGGACAAAAGAGATTATAAAAAATTACCAGGAAAAGTGTACAGTAGGGTTATTATTGAAAGAATAAGAGGATAAGACAGAGAGTAGAATGCAGATGAGCAAGGAGACTTTAGAGTGGGTAGGGGATGTGTAGATCAAGTGTTTACATGAAGCATATATGTGAACAGTATTTAAAAGAAGGTAGGGAAGTTTTCATTTCATTTATGGATTTAAAAAGGCATATGATAGGGTGGATAAGGGAAGCAATGTGGCAGATGTTGCAAGTACATGTTTTATG
>NC_069457.1:14772388-14880587 GCF_026875155.1 Cherax quadricarinatus
CCTTCGTCGGGTGTGGACGTCTCTCTCTTGCCTGAGTATCAGTGACAAATTTCCACGTTCCTCTGGGACGCTTGTCCTCGTGTATTTAGCCCACCTGGCACTACAGGAGGGACACCTGGTCATCAGCTTACTTGAGCCAGCTCCATTTTTTTCCGCTCTTCGGAAAATTCTTTAACGGTCTTTGGTCGGAAGCCGGTTACTGTACTCAGGTGGGAGTGTGGGCGTCCCTCTCTGCTGGGGCTTGGCAAGGGCGTCCCTCTCTGCTGGGGCTTGGCAAGGGCGTCCCTCTGTGCTGGGGCTTGGCAAGGGCGTCCCTCTGTGCTGGGGCTTGGCAAGGGCGTCCCTCTGTGCTGGGGCTTGGCAAGGGTGTCCCTCTGTGCTGGGGCTTGGCAAGGGCGTCCCTCTGTGCTGGGGCTTGGCAAGGGCGTCCCTCTGTGCTGGGGCTTGGCAAGGGCGTCCCTCTGTGCTGGGGCTTGGCAAGGGCATCCCTCTCTGCTGAGGCTTGGCAAGGGCGTCCCTCTGGGAGCGCTTGAGGTTCCTAAACCTGTATTCCCTGGAACGCAGGCGGGAGAGATACATGATTATATACACCTGGAAAATCCTAGAGGGACTAGTACCGAACTTGCACACGAAAATCACTCACTACGAAAGCAAAAGACTTGGCAGACGATGCAACATCCCCCCAATGAAAAGCAGGGGTGTCACTAGCACGTTAAGAGACCATACAATAAGTGTCAGGGGCCCGAGACTGTTCAACTGCCTCCCAGCATACATAAGGGGGATTACCAACAGACCCCTGGCAGTCTTCAAGCTGGCACTGGACAAGCACCTAAAGTCAGTTCCGGATCAGCCGGGCTGTAGCTCGTATGTTGGTTTGCGTGCAGCCAGCAGCAACAGCCTGGTTGACCAGGCTCTGATCCACCAGGAGGCCTGGTCTCAGACCGGGCCGCGGGGGCGTTGACCCCCGGAACTCTCTCCAGGTAACTCCAGGGGCGTCCCTCTGTGCTGGGGCTTGGCAAGGGCGTCCCTCTGTGCTGGGGCTTGGCAAGGGCGTCCCTCTCTGCTGGGGCTTGGCAAGGGCGTCCCTCTCTGCTGGGGCTTGGCAAGGGCATCCCTCTCTGCTGGGGCTTGGCAAGGGCGTCCCTCTCTGCTGGGGCTTGGCAAGGTCATCCCTCTCTGCTGGGGCTTGGCAAGGGCGTCCCTCTCTGCTGAGGCTTGGCAAGGGCGTCCCTCTCTGCTGAGGCTTGGCAAGGGCGTCCCTCTCTGCTGAGGCTTGGCAAGGGCGTCCCTCTCTGCTGGGGCTTGGCAAGGGCGTCCCTCTCTGCTGTGGCCTGGCAAGGGCGTCCCTCTCTGCTGTGGCTTGGCAAGGGCGTCCCTCTCTGCTGGGGCCTGGCAAGGGCGTCCTTCTCTGCTGGGGCTTGGCAAGGGCGTCCCTCTCTGCTGAGGCTTGGCAAGGGCGTCCCTCTCTGCTGAGGCTTGGCAAGGGCGTCCCTCTCTGCTGGGGCCTGGCAAGGGCGTCCCTCTGTGCTGGGGCTTGGCAAGGGCGTCCCTCTCTGCTGGGGCTTGGCAAGGGCATCCCTCTCTGCTGGGGCTTGACAAGGGCGTCCCTCTCTGCTGGGGCTTGGCAAGGGCGTCCCTCTCTGCTGGGGCTTGGCAAGGGCGTCCCTCTCTGCTGAGGCTTGGCAAGGGCGTCCCTCTCTGCTGGGGCCTGGCAAGGGCATCCACAGGATCTAATTGGAAACTTCAAGTTACTATCTCTGTTTACAAGAGAACTTTTGTTCCCTTTCATCGCTCAGCCTCGGGCAACAAATCTTCCTCATACCATCCAGAAGTCTGCTTATGTTGTCAGTGGCTTATGTTGTCAGTGGCTTATGTTGTCAGTGGCTTATGTTGTCAGTGGCTTATGTTGTCAGTGGCGCTGATAAACCCAACAAAGAAAGAAAGAAAAGAATTAAGGTGAAGTGTTAGTGTAAGTTTATTCAGGTATACACAAATATAGTTACATAGATTATCATACATAGCAGCATATGTGTAGAGAACCTGGGATGACCCAAAAAAGTAAGACAAAGTGACTTTATTTCCATTGGGGTCCTTTTATTGCCTATTATTATACTATAAATACAAGGTGTACACACCATAGATGACATCAGTGACGTACTACTATATAGAAAGTCGCTTGTTATGCTGAGCATTTCCCACAAATTAGGTCAGTTTTGTCCCAGGATGCCCCTCAAAGGGAGGTTCCTTGATGCTGGTGAGGGGCTCTTGATCTAAGGAATTGAATCTGTGCTCCAGTTCCCTGAATTGAGCCTGAATACCTTCCATCTCCCACACAGGTGCTGTATAATCCTACAGGCTTAGCGCTTCCCCATGCGACCCACACCAGGCACCCATTATTACTGATAGGTGAACAGGGACAGGGATAACACGTATTTTATGGAAACACGTCCCTAATGTTATCCAGCCGTACTGGGGGTGTGATCTCCAGACCTCAGTGTGTGAGCTGAGTCTGCTAGAGATCGACCTACTATGATATCTTATTATTATATTATAAAGGAGATAATATCTTATTATTATACTATAAAGGAGATCACATATTATTATACTATGAAGGAGATAATATCTTATTATACTATAAAGGAGATAATATTTTATTATTATACTAAAAGGAGATAATATCTAATTATTATACTATAAAGGAGATAATAACTTATTATTACACTACGAAGGAGATAATATCTTATTATTAAAATATAAAGGAGATAATATCTAATTATTATACTATAAAGGAGATATTATTATACAGTGGACCCCCGCATAACGATCACCTCCGAATGCGACCAATTATGTAAGTGTATTTATGTAACTGCGTTTGTATGTGTATGTTTGGGGGTCTGAAATGGACTAATCTACTTCACAATATTCCTTATGGGAACAAATTCGGTCAGTACTGGCACCTGAACATACTTCTGGAGTGAAAAAATATCGTTAACCAGGGGTCCACTGTACTATAAAGGAGATAATATCTTATTATTGTACTATAAAGGAGATATACATGTAGTAGGAATAAGGTAAACTGACATATTTATATTTACACGTGTGTTAGCTAAAAAAAATAAAAAGTCATTCTCCTCCCTTTCTGTCGCTTAGGTTACCTGGACTCGGCTATTACTCGAGGAATTAATGTGAAGTGTTAGTATTACCTGGACTCAGCTATTACTTGAGGAATTAATGTGAAGTGTTAGTATTACCTGGACTCAGCTATTACTCGAGGAATTAATGTGAAGTGTTAGTATTACCTGGACTCAGCTATTACTTGAGGAATTAATGTAAAGTGTTAGTATTACTGGACTCAGCTATTACTTGAGGAATTAATGTGAAGTGTTAGTATTACCTGGACTCAGCTATTACTTGAGGAATTAATGTGAAGTGTTAGTATTACCTGGACTCAGCTATTACTTGAGGAATTAATGTGAAGTGTTAGTATTATCTGGACTCGGCTATTACTTGAGGAATTAATGTGAAGTGTTAGTATTACCTGGACTAAGCTATTACTTGAGGAATTAAAGTGAAGTGTTAGTATTACCTGGACTCAGCTATTACTTGAGGAATTAATGTGAAGTGTTAGTATTACCTGGACTCAGCTATTACTTGAGGAATTAATGTGAAGTGTTAGTAATTACCTGGACTCAGCTATTACTTGAGGAATTAATGTGAAGTGTTAGTATTACCTGGGACTCAGCTATTACTTGAGGAATTAATGTGAAGTGTTAGTATTACCTGGACTCAGCTATTACTTGAGGAATTAATGTGAAGTGTTAGTATTACCTGGACTCAGCTATTACTTGAGGAATTAATGTGAAGTGTTAGTATTACCTGGACTCAGCTATTACTTGAGGAATTAATGTGAAGTGTTAGTATTACCTGGACTCAGCTATTACTTGAGGAATTAATGTGAAGTGTTAGTATTACCTGGACTCGGCTATTACTTGAGGAATTAATGTGAAGTGTTAGTATTACCTGGACTCAGCTGTTACTTGAGGAATTAATGTGAAGTGTTAGTGTTACCTGGACTTGCTTCTCTAGTGTTTTAGTCTTTAGTAATAATCTCTTTATAACACAATTTATACAGACCATAGCTGACATCAGTGACATACTATATAGAGAGCCTTTGGTTATGCAGAACATTTAACACAAGTTAATTTTGTCCCCAGTATCTCACTCACACCAGTCGACTAACACTCAGGTACCTACTTACTGCTAGGTGAACAGGGACAGCAGGTGTAAGGAAACACCCCCAAATGTTTCCACCCGACCCGGGATCGAATCATGGACAGTCAGTGTGTGAAGCGAAAGTGTTGCTTACTAGGCCAAGGTCTTAAAAGAGAAAGCTGTACTCAAGCAGTAAAATAAATTGAAAATTCACTTGGATAAGTGTAACAATGAGTGTGAGGTGGTTGGAGGTAGTGAAAGTTAATGGATTACCAGCAACAAGCAGACTTGAAGGCACAAAAATCATATTTCTGCTCTCCCCAACAGTAAGTGTTTCTCCTAAATAGAAGGTAAGAATATCTTTGTAGTCAGCAACTTAAGTTAGATATATGGACCGTGCCTTCTGTAACTTGCTGTATCATCACCATCCCTATTCAGCCACTCCACAAAACTGCAGATCGTTGACTCAGTTTATTATAGTAGGTCATAATTTAGTAACTGACCATTTATTCATTAGCTACCTTTATTATTGTACATATTGTGTTAGTTAACTGCATAAGGGAAATCCTAACTAATAATGTTGTCCTAAAATCTCAATATCATTTAAAAAACCTTAAACTGTCCAAATGCAGATCTACATTTCACATGCGTAGCACTCGAACGTAGATCTAACTTTTTATTTTACATGCTTTTCATCAAATGATAAAAAAAAAATGTAATCTACGTTCGGAACGCTTCAACATGTGAACCGTAGATCTACGTTGGGCAGTGAGTGTTTTAAGCCTAATAAAAAAATTTTGCCATCAGTACTTACCGAGATATAGATCCTCAAAGTTTTTGCAGAAAGGTGACGTGCGTACGGCAACAAGCGGCGACGTCGCCCACGGCCGGTATTCTTTTATTTACTCTAATACAAAGTTTCTCGCATTTTTCAATATTTTTTCTGTTCCAGGTAACTTATGGTGGCCTGTGAGACACCACTGTAAAGGGTGTAATCTTCAAATATACCTCATTGTTTACATCACAATAACAGAACAAGACTTAATCACTAATAGTTTGTGTAACACTTTGTTTACACAAACAAACAATACAAAAACAATGTTGTATTACTATTGTTCCATAATATATATACATATGTACAGTCACTAAACACGTTTCTAGAACCTGCTGCAGCTTTTGGAACTCTTTGAAACATGGGTATATGCAGAGGGGCACTTACACTCTCACACAAAAACGAGTGTCCTCTGCGAGTTTTGTGGCGTTTTGTGGAATGCAAACCATAACACCTCTTCTGAGCAATTATTTCTTGGCAGGTATAGGAGGCAGTTGTATGGGGAAGTGATACACCAGGCCTGAAAACGAGATGACTGTGTTGGCACAGGTCTATTTTCAGGAGTTGGCTCTCTTGGTACTTGCAATTATTTGTCTGATTACTGACAAGGCAAAATTCACCATATTTTGGTGTTTTGTTGTCTTCAACTTGTATAATGTTATAAGCATTTAGCATAGAGATATCAACAAGATGGAAAAAAAGTTTTATATACCACTTTATAACTCTTTCGTACACAGTCTGCATAAACCCAATCTGCATGTCACATTGTCCACTAAGCGCATATTGAGGTTGTAGTCCCATGACAGCTGCAGGCTTTAGAATGGGTTCATTGTCTCTCTGTTGTCCCCTGCCACTGGTTCCATTTCGTTTCTTGAACTGATGTCAACAATGTGACATCACGTTTGTCATCCACTCAAAATGCCATGATGTCCATTGGCAGCAAAAGGCTTGCATCTCACCTCTGCGAGTGCCATCGACGACCCTTGGCATATGTTTTACGATTACGACACACTGTGGCCACACAACGTCTGTCAAGTTCGCCTCGCAAGAAATCACTGAGTAAGGGGCTTGTGTACCATTATCAGTAAATAACATAAGCCCCTTACCAAGATATGGTTTCCATCATTGTTTCGAACCACACACCAGAGATACCCAATAACTTCATGGTATCCCGTCAAAGTATTACTGCCAATGTACACAATGATATCCAAAACAAGACACTTCTGCAATCACACAGACAAATAGCTTTATAACCAAAGTGTTTTCCTCTTGCTTTGTATATATTGTTGAATGAGAGTCTTCCTTGAATAAAATCGACGGACTTCTCATAACAAGCTTCCTGAAGGATAAAAATACATGCACACTTTTTTTCAGTACTTAAACACATTTCTGATCTATATAACCTGTCGCTTCTGTCAGGCCTGGTTTTGTCTGAAAAGTGGTAACATAGTAACAGTATCAGGACGCTTGACACCTATAAGTCACTAAAACAGGAGTATGAAATCAGCGTTCTGTTGCCGCAGTATGTGGTGACAGTGTTGCTTATACACATGTGCATAAGCATTATTGTGGCAAAAAACAGGTACATCTCTGCACAGTTGTCTCCTTCTCACTGTGTAGCCGGGATTTTGGTTAGAGAATTGTATTGCCATGGTGTATCACATATGTGTTTTAATGTTCCCTGACAATGGATGTCCATCAGGGTTCATCGAAGAATAACTCAAAGCAGCGCTAGTTCACTAGGCATTGTTCCCAAGGTGGACAATATGGCTTAATTTTCCACTTTGTGTTTTCATCAAAGTCATGGGGACTGGAACAAACTCGTCACCCGTCCTGGCAATCCCAGATGCGGTCTGCTGGTGGGTCTGGATATTGTACCGTGGTTGTGGTTGTGCAGGTTGTGGTTGTATGCAGTTGTGGGTGGCGGTTTGTGGGAGTGTGGGGTAGGTGAGGCTGGTTGTATGTGCCATAGTCAGCAGCGTGGGGTAGTGATCGTGGCCCGCAGATGGTGCCACAATGGGCCGTAGCCACCCTCACTATCACCCCACTGTCTGCTCCATCACTCACATCATTCATACCCATCGTTACAATATCGTCATCTTCACTACAGGGTCGAGGAGTAGGTCCAGGGGAATGTGCTCCCAGATATCTCCTTCCCTTGGAAACAACATATGGAAACACTTTACCAGACCGCAAGCACGTCGTACAACTGCCGGCTTCACTGGGGAATATTTACTCTCCCGTCACTAGAACTGCTTTCCAATGACCTTGAAATCACTATCACTAATCACATGCAAACATCTGGGTGTATGTAACACGACCAAATAGTTTCCTCTTTCATCCTGGAACAGGCAATGTGAACATGAAACAAGCCGGCCCAGCCACCAGAGGTGAAGGTTGTTGGTCATCTGGGTTTTCATTCACTAATTACGTTAACCTGGGCACTTATTTTCCGGTAACAACACTCACTTCAATACACTGGAAATCACTGTCACTGACATTTTCATCGCTGTTTAAGCTATCACTTGGGAACAAAAGACCTCCAATCCGCCGAGGAGTGAGGAACTTCTTATCGAGAGGCATGGTGAAAATGGACTAACAACATGGTGTTCCCACAATGCACCGCTGGGTCCCAGATTTTTTTCACAGGGTGCACACCGACCATTGAGACCCATTCCCCCTCGTGTAGGCCTACCGGGCCCCTTTGGCGCTTGATTTGAAGCCGCTAGAATTTGTGCGTATAAACACGTCAGAAACATTGGCTCGTAAGACGTATTTATACGTCGGAAACAGTCAAAGGGTTAATATGGTGCACAGTGAGTGCTCACACCCATTCTCACATGTCTAGGCGACTCAGGCTTATCGTGGCAATGTTAAATGTAGGACACATAAAACGTATATATACGTTTGGGGCACTAGCGATAAAAATGTATATATACGTTTGAACCGTTTATGGGTTAATACACCAACAAGAGTCTTCATTAAAGGTATGCAATGTTTATATTTATTTATATTTAGTTATCATTGTTTTCTGTATGGTAAACTATTGTTATTCTTTAAAAAATGATTTTTTTGTGAATATTTTTGGGTGTCTGGAACGGATTAATTGTATTTACATTATTTCTTGTGGGAAATATTACTTCAGTTTTTGCACTTTTCAGATTTAGAACGACCTTTTGGAATGGATTAAGTACGAAATCTGGGGTTCCACTGTACATTATTTAGGTATACATACTGGTCAGAGAGCCCATTGTAAGTCCGAGTCATCAGTAAAGGAGTATGTCACTAAGTGAGGAGAGGCTGTACAGTGAACCCTCGACCAACGATATTAATCCGTTCCTGAGAGCTCATTGTTAGTAGAAATTATCGTTAGTCGAGTTAATTTTCCCCATAAGGAATAATGGAAATCAAATTAATCCATTTCTGACACCCCAAAGTATTGAAAAAAAAAATTTTACCACATGAAATATTAATTTTAATATACACAAACTGAAGAAGACATGTACAATTACATGATACTTACCTTTATTGAAGATCTGGTGATGATTGATGGGATGGGAGGAGGGGAGAGTGTGGATGGTGTTAGTGTTTAGAAGGGGAATCCCCTTCCATTAAGACTTGAAGTGTCAAGTCCTTTTCCAGGGTTACTTCCCTTCTTCTTTTAATGCCACTAAGACCAGCTTGAGAGTCACTGGACCTCTGTTGCACAACATATCTGTCGTTCCTTTATGACATTCCTAAAGTGTTTGACAACATTGTCAGTGTACAGGTTGCCAACACGGCTTGCAGTAGCTGTGTCAGGGTGATTTTCATCAAAAAAGGTTATCACACTATGTATGCCACTACCCCTCTTAAATCTCTCAAACCAACCTTTGCTGGCCTTAAATTCACTCACATCACCACTAGTTGCAGGCATTTTTCTAATTAAATTGTCATGCAACTTCCTAGCCTTTTCACATATGATCACTTGAGAGATGCTATCTCCTGCTATCTGTTTTTTGTTTATCCACACCAATAACAGTCTCTCAACATCTTCTATCACTTGCGATATCAGTTTCGAAAACATAGTTGCACCTTCGGCAAGAACAGCTTCCTTGATTGCCTTTTTCTTGGCCACAATAGTAGCGATGGTTGATTGGGGTTTTGTGTACAGCCTGGCCAGCTCGGAGACACGCACTCCACTTTCATACTTAGCAATGATCTATTTCTTCATATCCATAGTAATTCTCACCCTTTTTGCTGTAGGATTGGCACTAGAAGCTTTCTTGGGGCCAATGGTGACTTATTTTGCAGGTGCAATCACTAAAAACGCTGTGATAATATGAAATGTTCCGATTGTATGTTTGGAGGGGACCGCGGTGGTTGGCTGGCTTGTAAACACTGGCGTGCTGAGGCCACATGTGGAACGAATCGCGTTGGTTGAGTATTTTAGCGCTAGTCGAGGCAAAATTTTTGCGTTAAAATGTATCGCTAGTCGGATTTAACGTTAGACAATGCCATCGTTGGTCGATGGTCCACTGTATTAGAAAACATCTCAGTCCTGGGACCTTGATCACTTCTAACTCATTTCTAACACACCTCTGTATGTTGAAAGTGATCAAAGTCCTATCACCATTTTGTTGTCTAATAAATACATTCAAGTGTTTGTTCATGTGCCTTTTTAAACCAAACTTTAAATAATGATTAGGTTGGTCCTAGACCATTATCGAGTGACACAATGAAAATGGTCCAACACAGGCTGAACATCATCTAAAGTTGACATTCAAAACTGTGAGTTGCTATTTGTTTCAGTTGCAGTATTGTGACAGTAGATAGTACATAAATTTTAATTTAACTCTTCATTATATTACTGATAAAAGAGTACCTGAAAATACAAATCTTATTCATAAAAATATTGCTAGTCATAGATATGGTACACAAACTACCCGCACATAAAAGAGAGAAGCTCACGACGACATTTCGGTCCGACTTGGACCATTTACAAAGTCACTTCGTAAATGGTCCAAGTCGGACCGAAACGTCGCCGTAAGCTTCTCTCTTTTATGTGCGGGTTATTTGTGTATCGTTCCAGTCACGGTATTGTGCCTTTTTTTTGTTATTTATAGATATGGTACACTGGCATGTATTGGTAATATTTTGTACATATTGCATATTGCATTCAGCTGCCAAATGTAGTGGTGTTCCATCTGCCTGTCCAATTTCTACTTTGTTGTACATCTGGAAAATATCTGTATAAATTGTTGAGAAATAGAAATAATTGAAGAGATTATATTAAGAGGAGACTTTAAAAATTATTCTAGAAGAGAAGTAAATTAGGCATGTACTTATGTGTGGGACAGCGGGCCTCCAACAGCAACAGCCTAATTGACCAGGCTAGCATCAGATGAGCCTGGCCTACGGCCGGGCTCCAAGTGTAGTAAGACTCTTGAAACTCATCAAAGGTCATAAGTCACCCTCAGCCAAGGCACACTAGGGTGACCTCTGTTCTTACTGCTAGCACTCCAAATGTAGATCGACATTTTATGTTTCCTACCTTCAAATTTGGCACAAGAGGCCTGATAGGCCTAGGCAGCACAGAATGGGTCTTAACCCTCAGTGTGTGCAGTATTAAAAAAATCTGGGACCACTTAGAGTTTCATGGAGCACCATTCAATTGACACCACAAAAGCAAACAGCAGGGAACCCGGGGCTCCACAAAAGCCTTCATTTTTACACCCCTTTTAAAGAAAATGATTTGACCCCAAATTTTTAGCAGTTTTGGAGGGGTGGCCACAAGTGGTTGAGGAAAATCAAAAACCAGATAATAACCCTTGGCAACATTTGTAAAACATCCTTTAAATTTTTGAGGCAACGGAAGTATATCTTCCAAAATGCCTATTACCTTTTCCAAATAGAGAGAGAGAAAGAGAGAACAGAAGAAGAATGAGAGAGAGAGAGAGAGACCGAGAACAAAGAACAAAAAAGGGAGGATCACTACAGCGGCCTTTGCCCTACTAGGCAGGCCCTTACAATCCATCCATCTGATAACTCTATCCACTCATTTGCAAGTCCCATCAACCCAACCCCTCCTCATATTTTATCCAAACCCAAATTTGAAACTACTTGAAGCCTACCTAAATAACCCAACGGTAGACTGTTCCACTCATCCTACCTTTTTCCAAACTACGACTTTCCTATGTCCTTTCTAAATTAAACTTGTCTAATTTAAAAACCTTTACTGTGGGTTTCTTTTTGGAAAGATATCCCAAGACCTTTTTAAATATCCCCTTTATTAATACCCATTTTCCACTTATAATTTTGATCCATCCCCCCATTCTTTTTCTAACAAGTGAATGAAATTTTAAGTCTTCACCTCTTTTTAAGGAAAATTTATTTTTTTTTTTTATTAACACACTTGCCGATTCCCACCAAGGCAGGGTGGCCCGAAAAAAAAAACTTTTCCCCCACCTCCTCACTGTCTTGCCAGAAGGGTGTTTAAAACTACAGTTTTTAAATGCAACATTAACACCCCCCTTCAAGTGCAGGGCCGTGCTTTTCCCTTCAGGACTCAATCCAGCCGCCGTTTCTCTAATCCCTTCATAAATTTACTTTCTCACACTCCCAAAAGCAGTCAAGTATTAAAAAACCTTTTGCTCCATTCACCCTTTAAACATCTCACGCATGCCTGCTGGAAGTCCAAGCCCCTCGCACACAAAACCTCCTTTACCCCCTCCCTCCAACCTTTCCTAGGCCGACCCCTACTCCACCTTCCTTCCACTACAGACTGATACACTCTTGAACTCATTCTGTTTCGCTCCATTCTCTCTACATGTCCGAACCACCTCAACAACCCTTCCTCAGCCCTCTGGACAACAGTTTTGGTAATCCTGCACCTCCTCCTAACTTCCAAACTACGAATTCTCTGCATTATATTCACACCACACATTGCCCTCAGACATTACATCTCCACTGCCTCCAGCCTTCTCGTCACTGCAACATTCTTCACCCATGCTTCACACCCATATAAGAGCGTTGGTAAAACTATACTCTCATACATTCCCCTCTTTGCCTCCAAGGACAAAGTTCTTTGAGGAAATAGTATGGTGATACTGACAAGATGTCGAAAAAGACACTTATGTACAGTTCAGGACATTTATTAAAGAAGCGTTTCGCCACGAGTGGCTTCTTCAGTCCTAATACAGAGAAAACTAAAAAAACGCATATATATAGTGGCAGGAGTTAGGCGAAGTGACGCATGGGTAGAGGTAGTAGTAGTAGTAGTAGTAGTAGTAGTAGTGGTGGAACTATTGTGGTAAGGTAAGAGAGGGACCTGCTGACATCATGTAACAGCAGTTCCCAGGATGGGTAATATCCTCTTGATTAGTAATTTTGAAATACTGTAACTACCGGATTTTTGCTTTATAGTGTTACTGACAGAAATTAGTGCAGCTTCAATGCATTTTCTCCGTCTTAAGTCGTCGTCTTTAATCACTAATTTAGCTTCATTGAATTTCATGAGGTGTCCAACATCGTCCCTATGAACATCAAAATGGTATACAATACCGACAGGTTGTTAGGTAAGACACATATGCAACAGTTAGACAACTTTATTCCGAAACGTTTCGCCTACACAGTAGGCTTCTTCAGTCGAATACAGAAAGTAGGCAGGAACAGTAGAGATGTGAAGACGATGTAATCAGTCCATCACCCTTAAAGTCGTAGAATTTGAGGTTGTCAGTCCCTCGGCCTGGAGAAGTTCAGTTCCATAGTCAGGAACTATCTGAAGATCAAGCGACAGTGCGGAGACTTAAATACTGTCGACAGTATTTAAGTCTCCGCACTGTCGCTTGATCTTCAGATAGTTCCTGACTATGGAACTGAACTTCTCCAGGCCGAGGGACTGACAACCTCAAATTCTACGACTTTAAGGGTGATGGACTGATTACATCGTCTTCACATCTCTACTGTTCCTGCCTACTTTCTGTATTCGACTGAAGAAGCCTACTGTGTAGGCGAAACGTTTCGGAATAAAGTTGTCTAACTGTTGCATATGTGTCTTACCTAACAACCTGTCGGTATTGTATACCATTTTGATGTTCATCTTGTCAGACACTGCAACACGTGGCATCTTGGTACAGAAAACACCTTGGACAAGCTTTTCAAGTGAGAAGGGTTTGATCTGAGAGGGACATGACCTCTCAGTTGCCTCTCACTACTACTACTACTACTACTACCCTGCACCTCTCCTTCCGACAGTATTTAAGTCTCTGCACTGTCGCTTGATCTTCAGATAGTTCCTGACTATGGAACTGAACTTCTCCAGGCCGAGGGACTGACAACCTCAAATTCTACGACTTTAAGGGTGATGGACTGATTACATCGTCTTCACATCTCTACTGTTCCTGCCTACTTTCTGTATTCGACTGAAGAAGCCTACTGTGTAGGCGAAACGTTTCGGAATAAAGTTGTCTAACTGTTGCATATGTGTCTTACCTAACATCGTCCCTATGTTGAACACATGCGTTTTTACGGTCATCATTTCTGCAAGCATTTTTGTGCTCTGTGATCCTAATGTCCAGAGATCTGGCTGTTTCCCCTACATATACTTTGTCACACCCCCCACATGGTATAGTGTAAATTCCTGCACTTGTGCCAGAATCTTGCTTGGGTTTTTGTATCAGGCTCCTAATAGTAGTTGAAGAGCTGGTAGATATTTTAGCCAGTTTTCTGTCAAACATTTTTGAAACATTAGTGGCAACATTGCTGACCAGTGAAAAATGTAACTTGGAGGCTTTTCTTCAACTTGACTGGTGTTGGTCTTGCTGAGGATACGTGTCACACGTTTCCTGCAGTCACGTATGAAGTGTACGGGAAAGTGTAGTGAAATAAAAGAGTTGGTGATGTATGTGCATTCTTCTTCGAGGAACTGTGGACTGGAAATTCTGTAGGCTCTCAGAAAGAAGCCAGTAACTACCCCTCTTTTAGTTCTTGTGTCATGGTGAGAGAAGAAATGTAGAAGATCGTTCTTGTAGGTAGGCTTCCGGTAGACTTTAAAAGAAAGTCTGTTTTCCCCTGTGCATAGGAGAACGTCAAGAAAAGGTAATTGGTTGTCCTTCTCCTCCTCTAGTGTAAATTTAATTTATTTATTTATTTATTTATTTATTTAATAATTTGAACATACACACAGAGGTACAAAAAATACAGGTAAGAGCAGCATTTCAAAGCCACTTGTATGCATAGCATTACAGGCAGGCTAAATATTAACTTAAGATTAACTAAGCAATGATGTAATCAGTGATAAAGCATTATTGTAAACAGATAACAATAAAGCACAAATGAGTATTACAAAGACAGGTCATATGGTTGCATGCATTGTTGTACATTCAGTAGAATGGAGTATTCTGATAGGTAGTGTATTTAAAAAATAACAAAGTTAGATTGGGTCTTAGGTTTAACGTTTATGTGATATAATTGTGAGAAACATTTAAGATATACAATTTATAAGGTTCAGTTATTCAGTATTTATTTGGTTTTGGGTGAATAAGTGATCTTTGAGAAGAGACTTGAATTTATAAGCAGGTAGTGTTTCTTTTATATTTACAGGTAATGAATTCCAGATTTTAGGGCCTTTTATGTGCATTGAGTTTTTGCAAAGCGTGAGATGGACACGAGGAACATCAAAGAGTGATCTGTGCCTTGTGTTATGGTCATGTGTTCTGTTGAGGTTGGCAAGGAGATGTTTGAGGGGAGGGTTAATATCAGAGTTAAGTGTTCTATGTATGTAATAGGTGCAGTAATAAGTATGGATGTTTTGTATGGTGAGTAGGTTTAGTGTTTTGAATATTGGTGGAGTGTGCTGCCTGTAGTGGGAATTTGTTATCATTCTGACTGCAGCCCTTTGTTGGGTAATTAGTGGTCTGAGATGGTTAATTGTTGTTGATCCCCCATGCACAAATTCCACAGGTGAGATTGGGATAAATAAGAGAGTGATATAGGACCAGGAGGGCTGACTGTGGAACATAGTACCGTATCTTCGATAGTATGCCTACGGTCTTGAAAATTTTCTTAGAAATTTGTTGTATATGTGTATGAAATTTGAGTTTATTATCAAGGTGGATTCCTAAGAATTTTCCCTCTGTTTGCTTTGTGATAGGTGATCCATTTATCATTATGTTAATAGGGACATCTGTAGCTCTGTTACCAAACTGAATGAAGTAGGTTTTGTCAATGTTTAGTGTAAGTTTGTTAGTCCTCATCCAGGTAGATATTTTCTGTAATTCGGTATTTACAGTATTGGCTAGCATGACTGGGCTCGGGTGAGAGAAGACGTATGTAGTGTCATCTGCAAATAGTGTGGGTTTGAGTAATTGCAAAGCATTTGGTAGGTCATTTATGTATAGGAGAAAGAGAAGAGGGCCAAGGACACTTCCCTGTGGTACACCAACTGTAATTGGTTGTGCGGAAGAGTTTGCCCCATTTGTGTACACATATTGGCTTCTGTTGCTGAGGTATGACTTGAGGTAGTTGAGGGAGTGCCCTCTTATACCAAAGTGTGAAAATTTTATGTGGAGCAAGTCATGGTCAACTGTATCAAAAGCTTTACCTAAGTCAATGAAGATCCCCAGTGGGACTTCTTTTTTCTCTATTGCAGTGTATATATGTTCCAGCATGTGTATAATAGCATCATTAGTATTTTTGTTAGGCCTGAATCCAAATTGGCAGGGGTTGAGTATGTTTTGGGAGATGGGGTAGGAGTAGATTCGTTTATGAATTAATTTTTCGAAGATTTTTGAGAGAGGGTGTAAGTTGGATATTGGCCTATAGTTATTCAACTCTGTTTGGCCTCCTCCTTTATGGATCGGGGTGACCCTTGCTATTTTGAGAACTGTAGGGAAGGTAGAGGATTCAATGGATTTGTTAAAGAGTGTTGCAATGATTGGTGATAGCACTTGTGACACTTTTTTGTATATAAAGGGTGGTAAGGTATTTAAATCTGCTGCCTTGTTTTTTAGTTTGTTGATAATAAGGGAGACTTTGTATGGGTTAGTCGGAGCTAGGAACAGTGTGTTCGGGTAGTTGCCAGTGAGGTAGTCATTTGGTAGGGTATCTAAGCTTGGGATTTTATTTGCAAGGTTTTGTCCTATAGTGGAGAAGAAATCATTGAGTCTGTTTGCTGTTTCTGTTGATGGGAGTTGGGGTTCATCTGATTTTGCTAATTTAATTTAGCTATTTCGTGATATCTTTTTTGTTCCTAGAATTTCTGATAGGGTTTTCCAGGTTTTTTTTATATCACCTCGTAAGTTGGATAATCTGTTCTCATAATACAATTTTTTTGCCCTTCTTATCAGGCTGGTTAGGATTGACGAGTAGGTTTCAAAGTGTTAATGGTGTTGAGGATGCCACTTACATACCACATCCATGTAACTGAACGAGGGATGTTACTGAGGATCCGTCTGGATTCCAGGTCCTCCATATATAAATTGGCAAGAACAGCACTAAGAGGGGATCCCATGGCTAGTCCGAAGAGTTGTTTGTCTTCTTGTCCTCAAACCTAAAACAGTTATAACGAACACTAATTCTCATCACCACAGCGGACAAAGGAGGAGGAGTGGTCATCCTCAACAGTACAGACTACGTTAGTAAGATGCAAGATTTATTGAACGACGCCAACACATACGTTTCCATCCCCGAACATGCATGGAAGAAACAGATTCTTTTCTCAGTAAGACCCGCAGCACACTCAGGAAATCAGAAGAAGGTAAAAAGCTCTTGCGCCTCATCCCTACCAACCCCAAGTCAGCAAGACTTTATGGTTTACCAAAGACCCACAAACCAAATGTGCCTATGAGACCCATTACATCTGGAATCGGCAGCGCCCCACACAGTCTGGCAGGAGTTTTGGCAAAATATTTGTTTAAGCTCCAGGGTACAATCAGTCGGGTGACCTCCTTAACCGTATCAGGGATCTCAACATGAGTGATAAGTAGCTTGCAAGTTTTGACGTGACTGCCTTATTCACCAATGCCCCAGTTGATCAAGCCATTGATCTTCTTCGCAGGGTGATTAATGATGATACAGAGTTACCTGTACCCCACCAAGATTTTGTGAGCCTTGTCGAACTTTGTGTTCATTATAACTGTTTTAGGTTTGAGGACAAGAAGTGCAAACAACTCTAAAGACTAGCCAGGGGATCCCCCCTTAGTGCTGTTCTTGCCAATTTATATATGGAAGACCTGAAATCCAGACAGATCCTCAGTAACATCCCTTGTTCAGTTACATGGATGCGGTACGTTGATGATATTTTGGTCATTGTACCCAAAAATCTAGACGTAAGTGGCATCCTCAACACCATTAACACTCTGGAACCTACTATTAAATTTACACTAGAGGAGGAGAAGGACAACCAATTACCTTTTCTCAACGTTCTCCTACGCACAGGGGAAAACAGACTTTCTTTTAAAGTCTACCGGAAGCCTACCTACAAAAACGATCTTCTACATTTCTTCTTTCACCATGACACAAGAACTAAAAGAGGGGTAGTTATTTGCTTCTTTCTGAGAGCCTACAGAATTTCCAGTCCACAGTTCCTCGAAGAAGAATGCACATACATCACCAACTCTTTTAGTTCACTACACTTTCCCCTACACTTCATACATGACTGCAGGAAACGTGCGACACGTAACCTCAGCAAGACCAACACCAGTCAAGTTGAAGAAAAGCCTCCAAGTTACATTGTTTTACCGGTCAGCAACGTTGCCACTAATGTTTATTTATTTATTTATTTATTTAGTAATTTTAGCATACATACAGAGGTACAAAAAAATACAGGTAAGAGCAGCATGCCAAAGCCACTTATATGCATAGAATTACGGGCTGGCTTAAAATTAACTTAAGATTAACTAAGCAATGATGAAATCAGTGATAAAACATTATTGTAAACAGATAACTATAAAGCACAAATGAGTATTACAAAGACAGGTCATATGGTTGCATGCATTGCTGTACATTCAGTCGAATGGAGTATTCTGTTAGGTAGTGTATTTAAAAAAATAATAAAGTTAGATTGGGTCCTAGGTTTAACATTTGTGTGATAAAATTGTGAGTATCATTTAGGATATACAATTTATAAGGTTCAGTTATTCAGTATTTATTTGGTTTTGAGTGAGTAAGTGATCTTTGAGAAGAGACTTGAATTTATAAACAGGTAGTGTTTCTTTTATATTTACAGGTAATGAATTCCAGATTATAGGGCCTTTTATATGCATTGAGTTTTTGCATAGCGTGAGATGGACACGAGGAACATCAAAGAGTGATCTGTGCCTTGTGTTATGGTCATGTGTTCTGTTGAGGTTGGCAAGGAGATGTTTGAGGGGAGGGTTAATATCAGAGTTAAGTGTTCTATGTATGTAATAGGTGCAGTAATAAATATGGATGTTTTGTATGGTGAGTAGGTTGAGTGTTTTGAATATTGGTGGAGTGTGCTGCCTGTAGTGAGAATTTGTTATCATTCTAACTGCAGCCTTTTGTTGGGTAATTAGTGGTCTGAGATGGTTAATTGTTGTTGAGCCCCATGCACAAATTCCATAGGTGAGATAGGGGTAAATAAGAGAGTGATAAAGGGCCAGGAGGGCTGACTGTGGAACATAGTACCGTATCTTCGATAGTATGCCTACAGTCTTGGAAATTTTCTTAGAAATTTGTTGTATATGTGTATGAAATTTGAGTTTATTATCAAGGTGGATTCCTAAGAATTTTCCCTCTGTTAGCTTTGTGATAGGTGATCTGTTTATCGTTATGTTAAGAGGTACATTTGTAGCTCTGTTGCCAAACTGAATGAAGTAGGTTTTGTCAATGTTTAGTGTAAGTTTGTTAGTCCTCATCCAGGTAGATATTTTCTGTAATTCGGTGTTTACAGTATTGGCTAGCGTGACTGGGCTCGGGTGAGAGAAGATGTATGTAGTGTCATCTACAAAAAGTGTGGGTTTGAGTAATTGCAAAGCATTTGGTAGGTCATTTATGTATAGGAGAAAGAGAAGAGGGCCAAGGACACTTCCCTGTGGGACACCAACTGTAATTGGTTGAGCGGAAGAGCTTGCCCCATTTGCGTACACATATTGGCTTCTGTTGCTGAGGTATGACTTGAGGGAGTGCCCTCTAATACCATAGTGTGACAATTTTACGTAGAGCAAGTCATGGTCAACTGTATCATAAGCTTTACGTAAGTCAATGAAGATCTCCAGTGGGACTTCTTTTTTCTCTATTGCAGTGTATATATGTTCTAGCATGTGTATAATAGCATCATTAGTATTTTTATTAGGCCTGAATCTAAATTGGCAGGGGTTGAGAATGTTTTGGGAGATGAGGTAGGAGTAGATTCGTTTATGAATTATTTTTTCGAAGATTTTTGAGAGAGGGTGTAAATTGGATATTGGCCTATAGTTATTCAACTCAGTTTGGTCTCCTCCTTTATGGATCGGGGTGACCCTTGCTATTTTGAGAGCTGTAGGGAAGGTGGAGGATTCAATGGATTTGTTAAAGAGTGTTGCAATGATTGGTGATAGTACTTGTGACACTTTTTTGCATATAAAGGGTGGTAAGGTATTTAAATCTCCTGCCTTGTTTTTTAGTGCGTTGATAATAAGGGAGACTTCGTATGGGTCAGTCGGAGCTAGGAACAGTGTGTTCGGGTAGTTGCCAGTGAGGTAGTCATTTGGTAGGGTATCTGAGCTTGGGATTTTATTGGCAAGGTTTTGTCCTATAGTGGAGAAGAAATCATTGAGACTGTTTGCTGTTTCTGTTGGTGGGAGTTGGGGTTCATCTGATTTTGCTAATTTTATTTCGCTATTTCATGATGTTTCAAAAATGTTTGACAGAAAACTGGCTAAAATATCTACCAGCTCTTCAACTACTATTAGGAACCTGATACAAAAACCCAAGCAAGATTCTGGCACAAGTGCAGGAATTTACACTATACCATGTGGGGGGTGTGACAACGTATATGTAGGGGAAACAGCCAGATCTCTGGACATTAGGATCGCAGAACACAAGAATGCTTGCAGAAATGATGACCGTAAAAATGCATGTGTTCAACATAGGGACGATGTTGGACACCTCATGAAATTCAATGAAGCTAAATTAGTGATTAAAGAAGATGACTTAAGATGGAGAAAATGCATTGAAGCTCTGCTAATCACTGTCAGTATCAAAAATCCGGTAGTTACAGTATTTCAAAATTGCTAATCAGGAGGATATTACCTATCCTGGGAACTGCTGCTACATGATGTCAGCAGGTCCCTCTCTAGCCTCACCTCCTTAGTTCCACCACTACTACTACTACTACTACTTCTACCACCTCTACCCACGCATCACTTCACCTGACTCCTGCCACTATATATATGTGTTTTCTTAGTTTTCTCTGTATTAGGACTGAAGAAGCCACTCGTGGCAAAACGTTTCCTTTAATAAATGTCCTGAACTGTACATAAGTGTCTTTTTCCACACAAAGTTCTTTGTCTCCACAGACTCCTAAGTGCACCACTCACCCTTTTCCCCTCATCAATTCTACGATTCACCTCATCTTTCATAGACCCATCCGCTGACACGTCCACTCCCAAATATCTGAATACATTCACCTCCTCTATACTCTCTCCCTCCAATCTGATATCCAATCTTTCATCACCTAATCTTTTTGTTATCCTCATAACCTTACTCTTTCCTATATTCACTTTTAATTTTCTTCTTTTGCATACCCTACCAAATTCATCCACCAACCTCTACAACTTCTCTTCAGAATCCCCCAAGACCACAGTGTCATCAGCAAAGAGCAACTGTGACAATTCCCACTTTATGTGTGATTCTTTATCTTTTAACTCCACGCCTCTTGCCAAGACCCTTGCATTTACTTCTCTTACAACCAGGGCCGGATTACCACATAGGCAAACTAGGCATTTGCCTAGGGCCCTGCTCATTTGGGGGCCCCGTGGTCCAAGGGGTTCAGGGGCTTATCCAAGACTGCACACATGGTGCGAGTGCAAAGGGGTCTCTACCTAAAAAGTTCAAGTGTTTGGAGAGTAAAATTGATTTTTAAAAATTAATCAAAACAAAAATAAATAATGAAATAAAATAAAATAAAACTGCAAAATACTTTGCAATAAGTGTAGATTCAACACCAGATATTTCACATACTGATCAGTTGACATTCATTGTTCGCTTTGTCGACTCCAGTGGTAAGCCTGTAGAGCGCTTTATAAAATTCATTCCTCTTTCAGGCCATGATGGAGAAACAATGATGAATGTAGTACTGGATACTCTGCTTGAACATGATCTCTCTATTATGGATTGCCGTGGCCAGAGCTACGACAATGCAAGTAACATGTCGGGTAACATAATGGATTGCAAGCCCGTATCAAGCAAATCAACCCACTTGCTGAATATGTGCCCTGCTCAGCACATTCTCTTAATCTTGTTGGGTCATGTGCTGCGGAGTGTTGTGTCGCTGCAGTTTCATTTTTTGGACTTTTACAAGCACTCTTTAATTTTTTCTCTGCTTCAATGCATCAGTGGAGTATACTCAAGTCAATCATTCATGGAGATGTCATCAAATCATTATCAACAACAAGGTGGTCAGTGCAGCATGATGCAACACATGCTTTGAAAGACAGCTTTGCTGAAATACGTTCTGCTTTGATCCAAATAGAAGAGGATGAAGACCAGACAGCAACTACAAGAAGCGAAGCAGCCAGCTTAGCATCAAAATTGGAAGATTTTGAATTGGCCTTACTCTGTGTGCTTTGGGACTGTATACTGGAACGGTTAAATGCCATGAACAAGACACTTCAGAAAATTGAAATTGAAATGGCTACTTGTGCTAACCTCTATGCAGGCTTAGTGGAATTTGTAAGCTCACTTCGCAATGATGAAGCTTTGAAATGTTTGAAGAGAAAGCTAAACTGCTGGTGAAAGACTACAGTTACTGGGCTGATCATCAGCGGTCAAGGAAGAGGAAACGCAATTTTGAAGAGCCAGACAATGAAATTGTGTTGCTACCAAGGCAGAAATGTAAGACAGCTACATACTTCGTCATTCTGGATTCACTGATTACAAAATTGGTGAAAAGAAAAGAAATCTACCAGAATCTCAATGACAAGTTTGTATTTCTGTTCAAAATTACTACCAT
Source organism: Cherax quadricarinatus (assembly GCF_026875155.1). Lineage (NCBI taxonomy): Eukaryota > Metazoa > Arthropoda > Malacostraca > Decapoda > Parastacidae > Cherax > Cherax quadricarinatus. The sequence goes on from NC_069457.1 coordinate 14,794,588, forward strand.
GCCAGATGCAGAATTGAGAGAAGCTGCATTAAAGTTGCAACAGCACCTTTCAGCAGATGTTCAGGACACATTTGTTGAAGAAATAGTTCATTTTTCTGGGTATATGAATCAGATTAAAGCTCCACCTGAAAAATGTGTGCCCTCAGCTGCTTTGAAACATTTAAGAAATGCAGGTATCTCAGAAACCTTCCCTAATGTTGACATAGTGTATCGCCTTTACCTAACACTTCCAGCTACTAACTGTGAAGGAGAATGTTCATTTTCTGTTTTGAAAAGAGTGAAAAACCAGCTCCGTTCAACAATGAGCCAAGACAAATTGTGTAACCTAGCCTTTGACCATTGAGTCTGATCTAACAAGAAATATTGATTTTCAGAATATAATTGATGATTTTTCCAATATGAAATCCAGAAAAAAGTTTATTTAAGAAGTGCCTGTGAATATAAACAATTCTTTACTTTCTTGAGTTTATATGATAGTCTTATGCATGATGCAATGATAACAATAATGGTCAGTGATTTATAGTGCTGTAGTGGTTATGCTGAATATAATAGGTACATGATGTCACTACTTTAACCCTTTGAGGGTCGACAGGCCCTCTCCGAAACTCGTTCTCAGGGTCGGCCAAATTTAAAAAAAAAAAAATATTATTTTCTCTTATGAAAAGATAGAGAATCTTTTCCCGATCATAAAGACACCAAAAGTTTGAAATTTGATAGAAAACTTACGGAATTATGCTCTCGCAAAGTTAGCGGTCTCAGCGATGTTTACGCATCGGCGATTTTGCCCACTTTGAGCCCCATTTTCGGCCAATTTCACTGTACTAGTCGACAAAAAACATGAATATTTCACTAGAACTCCATTTTTTCTATCGAATGGGTGCAAGAAACTACCCATTTATGAAATTCAACTATCCAGTACAGTGGTCAGAATTTAGCAATTTTGCCAATTTCACACAAATTTCAAAAGATGCCAATTTCCGAATAGGGTCCAGAATAAACAAGAAAGACATTCCTGGCACTAAAATGACATTTCCTCTAGTCATTAGTCACGTCTCAAGGCCCCTCTTATATTCTTTTGCTTTCCACTTTGAATTTTTATTCTCACAAAAAATATAAGATTTACTGTTATGCAGACTACTGCATTAGTGTAAAAAATGGTATAAATATTATTGGCGCACTTGTGAAAGAATATTAGACTCACCAGTTGACGTGTATTGCACGCTTGGCACGATTTGTTTACTTTTGAAGTTTGGTAAAAATCGAACATTTCTGCTACTTTGAGCTCAATTTCAAGGCACCTTTCATTGTAAAACCAGCAAAATCATCTCAGTTTCTGTAATATGTCTTCCATTCTATAAAATGAGACCAAGAAAACTAGAATACAACAATAAATACCATACGAAAATACACTGCAAAGTCGCTGATTTATTCCAAAAAAATGGTCAAAGTTTTTTTTTTTCTCATTATGCACTGTGTGCTGCAGGATTTTTTTTAGACTGTGCACACTGACCAAATAGACCCATTCTTTCATATGAAGGCCTACCAGCTTTCTCCCACTAGATTTGAGGCCGCTAGAATTTATGCGTACTAGTACGTCAAAAACCCCTATGCGTAAGACGTACTAGTACGACCAAAATCCTCAAAGGGTTAATAGCCTAATCTAGTAATACTATGCTGTCTTGAGTTTATTCTCTTTAAAATGCATGATTTAACAAGATAGTTATAATGGCTGTTGGTAAATGGTTTTGGTTGTCTTCCTCTTCAAGGGGGGCTCCTTGGCGTGGTGAAGAGGCTCTTGGTCTGAGGAATTAGACCTGTTGGTCTTCTTCCTCAGACCGAACCTAATTACCCCCCAATCTCCCCTCCCCTATCCCATCCTCCCCATCCTCCCCTTTTTCCTTTCCTCCTCCCCCTCCCCACCCCTCCGTTTTGCCCTTCCTCTTTTTGGCCTTTGGGATTTCTCCCACAGGCATGCTAGTTCCTAGGTAGAGGAAAGGATACTGGGGTCCATCCCATTCCATTGAGGTTCTTGGTGGTGGCGTAGTTTGCCATGGAATCTGGATCGCCTGGGGATGTCCCGATCCCTCTCCGGTATCCCGGAGTAGCTTTGGGTGTCTTTCGGGCGACGGGTGTATCTCTGGAAGCCACCTTTCGGATTCCGGGGGTGGTGGCCGAAGGAGGTATGCTTTGTGGCGGATATCCGGCCGCCCTCTCTTTTGTCCACCGAGGTAGCTCGGCAGATGTGAGGTTGCTATCCCGGATTGCTGGTTTACTGGCATGAAGGGTAGGGTATGGCACGGGTTCCATGCTGCATCTGCGCTACTAGTGGTGTTGAGGTCCTCTTGGGCGCGGAGGGAGATTTCCGGCCCTTTCATTCCTCCTGGGAACTATTCCTCCCGCTCCCCCCTTTTTTTATTCTTTTTTTTTTATTTTGATTTTCTTTTCTTCTTTCTTTTTTTTTCTTAAAAACAAAAAGCAAAGGAGTAACCTAACCATGGAGAACCCAATCCATGAACCCACTACCCCCGGGCCCCTTCTTGATACCGCACCCCATTCTGACCCTGCCTTGTGTTTAGACCACTCTTCGGACACTCCTGATGCCCCTGTACCTCTTGCTGGTGCTGTTTCCTCACCCGCTTCAGGTACCGGGGCTTCGACTGACTCCTTCGATTTGTCTGAACTCCGCTCTCCTTTGACTATGCTTCCAGCTTCTCCCTCTATGGTACGGCAATTTTCGAATCGCCCGCCCATTTCACGCCGGACCAACTCCGGTCCCACTCCTAAACGCCAACGTCAATCTCCTGATGATGCTCCTTCGTTACCTTCCCATTCTACTCGGAAAAGACTGATACGTCAAGCACTCCCTCTCCACGCTCAGTTTCGGACCACACAATGGACTAAATTCTTTACTTTAAGACCGACTTCTTCTGCCTACCTTTCTGACCATAGTATTGGCAAAGCGCTCCTGCGTCATGTTGGTAGAAATATTTCATTTCATGCTCTCAAGAGCGGTACGCGCATCGTCACTGTCCAGAATGCTACCCAAGCTCATGATCTTTCTCTCCTTTCGAATATCGATACTACTCCTATCACTATTGAAAAACATCTTTCTCTCAATTCTTGTAGTGGTACTGTCATTCTGCCCCATACCATAGTCCAACAGAATTTCCAGTCATGTGGCAATGACATTCTTGAACAGCTGGAACTCCAGGATCTCCCAATCCTCAAAGTAGACACTTATGTCCTTCCTGCCCGTGGGCGGAGACGTTACCCTTGCAATGTGGCTTGTTTAACTTTTGACAGCCGAGAACTCCCGTCCTCTGTATATGTCACGGGACATCGGTTACAAGTTCGAAAGGTGATACCTACACCGCAACAGTGTAGAAATTGCTGGCGTTTTGGTCACCCAGCAAAATATTGCAGATCTATGGCCAAATGCCCAGTCTGTGGTGCTGACGACCTTTCTAATACATCTTGCAGTCAACCTCCATCTTGCCTTAATTGTAATGAAGCTCACCCTTTGTACTCCCGCCGTTGCCAGGTCTACTTAAATGAATGTGAAATCTGTTGCCTCAAAGAGGCAGAAGGTCTTCCTTATGCTATGGCAGTTACTCATCTCCGCCTCCAAGGGAGACTACCCCGTGTTTCTTATTCTCGTGTTTCAAAACATCCCCCCACTTCTGGGGTCCCATCTTCTGCAGCCTCCTCTGTTGTTACCCCTCCCATAGCCACTCCGGCATCTAATCCTTTTGCTGTCCTTGGCTCTGATGTCCCAACTACAACTCAGTCTGTTCTCACATCTTTGCGTCCTTCCTCACAAGCCCCAGTATCGACAGGACCTCGTACGACACCTAATACCAATCGCCCCTCTACTTCTCAGAAGTCCAAAAAATCCACATTGCTCAAATCTTCTTTGCCCCTTCCTTCCCTTCTTCCACCTCTACACTTTACCTTTCCAGTCTCTGTACCTAGTTCTTCCCCTCTCTCTGCCTCTATTACAAGTGTGGAGATTCACCCTCCTCCTCGTACTATGCCTTCCACCCCCGTCCCCTCCCAAGTTTCTCCCTCTTCTGCCACCTCCCAGGTTTCTGCCTCTTCTGTCCCCCCCCACACTTCATCTCCAGTCCCTTACACTCTTCCCTCCCCCTCTACTTTGGTACAGTCCATGACTGTCCCAATCTTTACTCACCCTCCTCCTTCTATCTCCAATATGGTCTCCCATCCATCTTTGAATTCAGAAACACTTGAAGCCATTTCAGAATATATTGCAGAGACTAAACCTTCAATGGACACTGATTCACTTCCTGTTCCTTCTCTTCCCTCTCCTCCATCTTCACAACCCCATTCTTCGCAACGCTCCGTTCCTTCGCTGCTTGAACGTCTTCCAATGCCACCACACGTTGACTTTTCTAACCCCTCTAGTCCGTAGGTGCCTTTCCCTACGGATTCCTGGTATTTTCTTCATCACCAATCATGGCCTATTTACAGTGGAATATCCGCAGCCTCAGGGGTAATCGGGGTGAGCTTCAGATGTTGCTTTCCAGGTTTTCCCCTGTTGGTGCTTGCTTACAAGAACCAAAATTACACTCGGCTGTTTTCCTACCTATCTCAGGCTATAATTTATTGTATTCTTCGGATCCTTTCTCAGTTGGGACCTTTAATGAAAGTGCCCTTCTTCTACGCAATGATATTCCGTACTCTCAATTATCTGTCCATACCTCGCTGCATTACACTGCAGCCCGTATCCACTTGAATAAGTGGTTTACAATATGTTCTTTATATCTCTCTCCTTCTCGAGCATTTTCTATCCCAGACTTTGCCTTTCTTGTTTCATCCTTACCACCACCACTTCTGTTACTTGGTGATTTTAATGCCCACCATTTCCTCTGGGGGGGGGGTCTCATTGTGACTCATGTGACATCCAGTTGGAGGCTTTTCTCGCCTCTCACCCCCTCCATTTTTTAAATACGGGTACTCCCACCCATTTTGATCCTCATACTCATACTCTCTCTTGCATCAATTTATCAGTCTGCTCTTCCTCCACTGCACTAGACTTCACCTGGTCTGTTCTACCGGACTTACGTGACAGCGATCATTTTCCAATCATTCTTACTTCTCCTTCCTATTCACCACCTTTCTGTGGTGTTCAAGTCAATAATGTTCTTTCCCCGGACTTCGTCCAAGCTGAAGGTGTCCCTCAGGGATGTGTTCTAAGCACAACACTTTTTCTCCTTGCTATAAATGATTTGGCCTCTGTTCTTCCACCCAATATTTGGTCATCACTCTATGTTGATGACTTCGCTATTGTTTGTGCAGGCGCTGACTGTCATCTCATTGCAGTTTCTCTCCAGCATGCGGTCGACCGTGTTTCCACTTGGGCCACCACGCATGGGTTTAAATTTTCTAGTACTAAAACTCACCAAATTACTTTCACTAGACGCTCTGTCATCTCCGATCATCCTTTGTATCTCTTTGGCTCCCATATCCCCGAACATGATACAGTCAGGTTTCTAGGCCTTCTCTTTGACCGTAGGTTATCCTGGAAACCTCACATTACCTCTCTGAAGGCAACTTGTCACAGCCGGCTAAACTTTCTTAAAACCCTTGCTCATCTTTCCTGGGGAGCTGATCGTCGAACTCTGCTTCGCCTACATTCAACCCTCATTTTATCGAAACTCGATTATGGTGACCAGATTCATTCCGCGGCCTCTCCTGCTACTCTCTCTAGCCTTAACTCTATCCATCACCAAGGATTACGTTTGTGCCTTGGTGCTTTTCGCTCTTCCCCTGTTGAGAGCCTCTATGCAGAAGCGAATGTTCCATCCTTGTCTGATCGCCGTGATGCCCATTGCCTTCGCTACTATGTACGCTCTCACGATCTCCAAAATCCTTCCATTTATAGAATGGTCACTGATATTAGTAGACATTCTTTATTCGTTCGCCGCCCCTGTTTGCTCCGTCCCTTTTCTCTTCGCCTACTTTCACTCTTGTCTTCCCTTCAGTTACCACCTTTATATGTTCATGTAGCATCTCACTTTTCTCTACCCCCCTGGGAAGTTCCAGCTGTTCGGGTCTGTTCTTTCTCACTCCCTTGCTCGAAAGCTCAACTGCCTGCGGTGGTTTCCCGCTCTCTTTTTCTTGATCACTTCCACTCCCATTCTCATGCCACCGCTGTGTACACAGATGGCTCTAAGTCTTCAGACAGCGTCGGATTCGCAGCAGTGTTTCCGGACAGCGTCGTGCGGGGGCATTTACTATCTTCGGCTAGCATTTTTACTGCTGAATTGTATGCCATTCTTGCAGCACTTATTCGTATCGCATCTATGCCTGTGTCATCATTTGTAGTAGTCTCAGACTCCCTTAGTGCTCTACAGGCTATACGAAAATTTGATGCATCTCACCCCCTAGTTCTCCGTATCCAACTTTGGCTATGCCGTATCTCTACCAAACATTAAGATATTGTTTTTTGTTGGGTCCCTGGTCATGTCAACGTACAATGCAATGAACAGGCAGACACTGCTGCGCGGTCAGCAGTACATGACCTACCAATTTCCTATAGAGGTGTTCCATTTCTGGACTATTTTGCTGCAATAGCTACCCACCTTCGCACCCGTTGGCAACAACGTTGGTCAACTCTGCTCGGTAACAAACTTCATTCTATTAAACCGAGCATAGGTTACTGGCCGTTTTCTTGTCATCAGTGCCGAGGTTGGGAGACCACTCTCTCCCGCCTTCGCATTGGCCACACTCGTCTTACTCATGGGTATCTCATGGAGAGGCACCCTGTTCCTCTCTGTGAGCAGTGTCAAGTTCCAGTATCGATTAGCCACATTCTGTTAGACTGCCCTCTCTATCAACGAGCACGCAGAATTTACCTCCAACGTCGTCTTCGTTCTACTACTCTCTCTTTACCTTCCCTTCTTGCTGATGGACCCTCCTTTAATCCTGACTCTCTCATTGACTTCTTGACAACGGCTGATTTACTCCACAAACTCTGATGATACTTTTCGCACTCCCCTCAGCCCTTTCTAGTTCAGTCTCTTGCTGCCCTTTACCCTTTCACCATCCACTACCCCGCTGTTATCCGTAACCTATTACTCATCCAACTCCCTTTTGCCACCTGATGCCCTCACTTCCTTCCTGCCCTGCAGTGCTGTATAGTCCTTGTGGCTTAGCGCTTCTTTTTGATTATAATAATAATAATAATTTGGTTGTCTTGATGTACTTTCCCTATTAAATTTAATCTAAATAGCCAGAATGTATTTAATTAGACCTTAAACAGGCTCACACCGACCCCCCCCCACCCCCAAGCTGGAAGGGGTCGCTTCGCTTACCCGTAACTCAAAGGGGCCCCGCCAATCTGAATAGCCTAGGGCCCGGAGACTTTTTAATCTGGCCCTGCTTACAACCCCATCTATAAATATATTAAACAACCACGGTGACATCACACATCCTTGTCTAAGGCCTACTTTTACTGGGAAATAATCTCCCTCTTTCCTACATACTCTAAGAACATAAAGAACATAAGAAAGGAGGAACACTGCAGCAAGCCTGTTGGCCCATACTATGCAGATCCTTTTCAATTCATCCCACTAACAAAACATTTGCCCAACCCAATTTTCAATGCTACCCAAGAAATAAGCTCTGATGTGCAATTCCCACTCAAATCCAACCCCTCTCACTCATGTATTTATCCAACCTAAATTTGAAACTACCCAAAGTCCTAGCCTCAATAACCCAACTAGGTAGACTGTTCCACTCATCAACTACCCTATTTCCAAACCAATACTTTCCTATGTCCTTTCTAAATCTAAACTTATCTAATTTAAATCCATTACTGCAGGTTCTCTCTGGGAGAGATATCCTCAAGACCTTATTAATATCCCCTTTATTAATACCTATCTTCCACTTATACACTTCGATCATGTCTCCCCTCATTCTTCGTCTAACAAGTGAATGTAATTTAAGAGTCTTCAATCTTTCTTCATAAGGAAGATTTCTAATGCTATGTATTAATTTAGTCATCCTACGCTGAATGTTTTCTAACGAATTTTTGTCCATTCTGTAATATGGAGACCAGAACTGAGCTGCATAATCTAGGTGAGGCCTTACTAATGATGTATAAAGCTGCAGTATGACCTCTGGACTTCTGTTGCTTACACTTCTTGATATAAATCCCAGTAATCTATTTGCCTTATTACATATGCTTAGGCATTGCTGTCTTGGTTTAAGGTTGCTGCTTACCATAACCCCCAAGTCCTTTTTGTAATTTGTATGGCTAAGTTCTACATTATTTAACTTATAAGTGCTAGGGTTATGGACTCTCCCGAGCTTCAGAACCTTGCATTTATCTACATTGAACTGCATCTGCCACTTTTCTGACCAAGAGTAGAGTTTGTCTAAATCCTCCTGAAGTTCCCTAACATCTACGTTTGAATCAATTATCCTACCTATCTTCGTGTCATCGGCGAATTTGCTCATATCACTAGTAATGCCCTCATCAAGGTCATTGATGTATATTATAAACAACAACGGGCCTAAGACTGATCCCTGTGGTACGCCACTTGTTACAGATCCCCACTCGGATTTAACCCCATTTATGGACACACTCTGCTTCCTGTCTGTGAGCCATGACTCAATCCATGAGAGCACTTTTCCCTGAATGCCATGAGCTGCCACTTTCTTTAACAATCTTTGGTGCGGAACAATAAGTAAATAATATCAAAGTAAATAATATCAAATTCTTTATCGTGATCAACAGCCTCAAAAGCTTTACTGAAGAAAGTTAATAAATTAGACAAGAACGGCCTCTCATGAATCCATGCTGAGTATCATTAATCAAGCTATGCTTATCGAGATGGCTTCTTATAATCTCAGCTATAATTGACTCTAGCAATTTACCTACAATTGAGGTCAGGCTTATTGGGCGGTAATTTGACGGTAAAGACTTATCCCCTGATTTAAAAATAGGAATTACATTAGCCGTCTTTCACATATCAGACACTATACCTGTTTGAAGAGATAAATTAAAAATATTAGTTAATGGTTCACAGAGTTCCATTTTGCATTCCTTAAGAACCCTTGAAAAAAGCTCATCAGGTCCTGGCGACTTATTTTGCTTCAGTCGATCTATTTGTTTCATAACCATTTCACTAGTGACTGTGATGTTACATAATTTATCTTCTTCAGGCCCACTATAAAAATTAATTACTGGGAAATTGTTAGTGTCTTCCTGTGTAAAAACCAAGAGAAAATAATTACAGTGGACCCCCAGCTTACGATATTATTTCATTCCAGAAGTATGTTCAGGTGCCATTACTGAATGAATTTGTTCCCATAAGGAATATAATTAGATTAGTCCTTTTCAGACCCCCAAACATACACGTACAAATGCACTTACATAAATACACTTACATAATTTGTCGCATTGGGAGCTGATCGTGAAGCGGGGCTCCACTGTATTTAAAATTGCGCAAATTTCATTCTCTTTGTCAGTAAGATGCCCATAATTATTTTTAAGGGGACTTATCTTATCTCTAACTTTTGTTCTATACACCTGGAAAAAACTTTTTGGGTTAGTTTTTGAATCCCTGGCAACTTTAATTTCATTGTCCTGTTTAGCTTTTCTTATCACCTTTTTAATGTGCCTCTTAATGTCAATACATGTATACTGATTCATAAGATGACTCTCACCTCTTTTGATACGCCTATAAATTCCTTTCTTATGCCCTAAAAGATATTTTAGCCTATTATTCATCAATTTTGGATCATTTCTGCTTGATCTAATTTCTTTATACAGGATAAATGTTCTTTGGGCAGCATGTATTGTGTTCAGAAAACTGTCATATTGATAGCTCTCTTTGTTACCCCAGTCAACAGATGATAAGTGTTCTCTAAGACCATCGTAATCTGCTAACCGAAAATCTGAAACTGTAACTGAGTTATCCCTACTATCATACTTCCATTCAATGCTAAATGTAATTGATTTGTGGTCGCTAGCACCAAGCTCCTCTGAAATTTCTAAATTATTAACAAGGGGTTCATTGTTTGCCAGAACTAAGTCAAAGAGGTTATTTCCCCTTGTAGGCTCTGTTACAAACTGCTTCAAAAAACAATCCTTAACTACTTCTAAGAAGTCGTTTGATTCTAAATTCCCAGTCAAGAAATTCCAATCAATATGACTAAAGTTAAAGTCTCCTAGAATTACTACATTATCGTGCCTTGTGGCCTTAACAATTTCCTCCCATAGTAGTCTCCCTTGGTCCCTATCTAAGTTTGGTGGATGGTATATTACACCTAAAATCAATTTTTCATGTCCCTCTGAAAATTCTATTCAAACAGACTCAGTATGGGTTTCAGACTTTATACCTGTTTTTATGCAACAGTTCAAGCGATCTCAGACATACAGTGCCACCCCACCCCCCTTCCCGATACTTCTGTCTACTTGGAACAATTTAAAACCCTGTTTGTGACATTCAGCAGGCATATCCCGGTTTTTCGTAGTGAACCACGTCTCAGTTAAGGCAAATACATCAATGTTACCTGCACTAGCAACTAGTCTCAACTCATCCATCTTATTCCTAGCACTACGACTATTTGTGTAATATATATTTAAGGTCCCTCCCTTCTCTTTTTTCTTCATGCTGATTTCAGTTCCTCCACTATGCCTGTTATTCTCCTTATCACCTAATGCCATTGGCTCTCCTATGTTCATCAATAACTCTTCCTCATTCTGCCTATAACTGGTTTCCTTAAAACTTACTCTATCGCTACACTCAGAATTCATTGATTTTCCATGAATACCCATACCACTATCTATTTCTAGTTTAAAGACCTAACTGCTCCCTCAACTGCGTTGGCCAGTGCTCCCACCCCAAACCTAGATAAGTGAACCCCATCCCTGGCATACATGTCATTTCTGCCATAGAAGAGGTCCCAGTTGTCAATGAATGTTACTGCATTTTCCTTACAGTATTTGTCCAAAGAGATGATTCTGCAACATGTGTAATACATGTTTGGCTGACTGACTTTGGCTGGCTGTCTCTGTCTCTGTCCCAGAAAGAGCCACTCATGAACTAGAATCAAGGACTAAGCAAATTTGTTTAGGCACAGGTACATAAGGCATAAGTATAGTTATCATGCAGTGTAAATTACCTAGGATAACCCATAAAAACCAGACAAAGTGCTGTACTGTGCTTGTATATATGAGGCATAAGCATGACTGTGGCAAGTAATATACATTTGCACTTGTTCAGTTGTCATGATTCTACAACATGTGTAATACATGTTGGTTCATGAGCAGCTCTCTCTGAGACAGAGAAAGGAACAGACAGGGACAGAGATAGACAGACAGACACAGACAGAGAAAGCCATGTTTTATGTGTAACAGTGAGAACAAATATAAAAAACATATGCCAGGGTTCACTGGGAGCCGTGCACCATCAGCAGTATTGAGTGACTGCACCATCAGCAGTATTGAGTGACTGCACCATCAGCAGTATTGAGTGACTGCACCATCAGCAGTATTGAGTGACTGCACCATCAGCAGTATTGAGTGACTGCACCATCAGCAGTATTGAGTGACTGCACCATCAGCAGTATTGAGTGACTGCACCATCAGCAGTATTGAGTGACTGCACCATCAGCAGTATTGAGTGACTGCACCATCAGCAGTATTGAGTGACTGCACCATCAGCAGTATTGAGTGACTGCACCATCAGCAGTATTGAGTGACTGCACCATCAGCAGTATTGAGTGACTGCACCATCAGCAGTGTAGAGTAACACACTTGTCTGACACTGTGCTTATGAGTCTCACACTCCACCACTCTTAAAAACATTGCTGGGACCTATAAATAATTTGTATATATGTATTTCTAGACAATAGTATGTGACTGAGGCAGGTGAACATGTTTTCCTATCAGTGTGTGACTATTTGATTCCTATTTCTGTACCTAATATATTAGTGTCAGAACAAATACAGTGGACCCCCGGTTAACGAACTTTTTTCATTCCAGTAGTATGTTCAGGTGCCAGTACTGACCGAATTTTTTCCCATAAGGAATATTGTGAAGTAGATTAGTCCATTTCAGACCCCCAAACATACACGTACAAACGCACTTACATAAATACACTTACATAACTGGTCGCATTGGGAGGTGATCGTTAAGCGGGGGTCCACTGTATTGGCTATAAAATCACAAGAACTACAATGAATTGTAATTTTTTTGATCACGTCGGCCACTTCCCACCGAGGCAGGGTGGCCCAAAAAGAAAGAAAAACCCCAAAAGAAAGAAGAAACTTTCATCATCTTTCAACACTTTCATCATCACTCATACATAATCACTGTCTTTGCAGAGGCGCTCAGATACGACAGTTTAGACATCCCTCCAAACTGCCAATATCTTAATCCCCTCCTTTATAGTGCAGGCATTGTACTTCCCATTTCCAGGAGCTAAGTTCAACTAACCAGTTTCCTTGAATCCCTTCACAAAATATTACCCTGCTCATACTCCAGCATCTCATCAGGTCCTAAAAACCGTTCGTCTCCATTCACTCCTATCTAACATGCTCATGCACACATGCTGGAAGTCCAAGCCCTTGGCCCACAAAACTTCCATTATCCCCTCCCTCCAACCTTTTTGGAGACAACCCCTACCCTTCCTTTCCCAATAGATTTATACACTCTTCAAGTCATTCAACTTCGTTCCATTCTCTCTAAGTGATCAAACCACCTCAACAGTCCCTCCTCAGCCCTGTGACTAATACTTTTAGTAACTCCACACCACCTCCTAATTTCCACACTATAAATTCTCTGCATAATATTTACACTACATATTGCCCTTAAATATGACATCTCCACTGCCTCCAGCCACCTCCTCGCTACAGCATTTACAACCCATGCTTCACACCCATATAAGAGTGTTGGTACCACAATATTCTCATACATTCCCTTCTTTGCCTCCATGGATAACGTTTTTTGTCTCCACAGATACCTCAATGCACTACTCACCTTTTTTCCTTCATCACTTCTATGGTTTACTTCATCCTTTATAAATCCATCTGCTGACAAGTCAATTCCCAAATATCTGAAAACATTCACTTCTTCCATACTCCCTCCCTCCAATGTAATATCCAATTTTTCTTTATCTAAATCATTTGATACCCTCATCACCTTACTCTTATCTGTACTTTCAACTTTCTACCTTTACACATGCTCCCAAACTCGTCCACTAACCTTTGCAACATTTCTTTAGAATTCTCCAGAAGCAGAGTATCATCAGCAAAAAGTAACTGTGTCAACTTCCATTTTGTATTTGATTCCCCATAATTTAATCACACCCCTCTCCCCAACACCCTAGTATTTACTTCTTATACAACCCCATTTATAAATACAGTGGACCCTCAGTTAATGATGTCATCGGATAACGTAAAATTCTGACAACGACACCTTTTTGCATCAAAATATTGGCCCAGTTAACGACAAAGAACTCGGTTAAAGTCATTCGTCCCAAACGTGTCTGTGCGGCCACAGTGGCCCAGCCACTCCATGTACAGCCAGTGTGCCATTGTTTACAAGCCAGTGAAAACGATTCCATGTGTACATGCAATACATTTTATATTATTCCAGTGCTTGTAACTGCTAAATAAGCCACCACAGGCCCAAAGAAAGCTTCTAGTGCCAGTCCTTTGGTGAAGAGGGTGAGAAACACTATAGAATTCAAGAAAAAGTTTGTAGAAAGATACAAAAGTGGTAGTGGTAGAAGGTGGTAGTGATGGTGATACACCAGCCAGGGTACTTCCCCACATACCAGCCAGGGTACTTCCCCACATACTAGCCAGGGTACTTCCCCACACACATGATTTGATTTGCATGGGACTTGCATATGTGTGAATAGAATTGTTATTGCTTGGGAATCATTGAAAATTGGGTTGGGCAAATACGATTCTGTTAGTGGGATGGTTTGTGAAGGACCTGCTTAGTATGGGCCAACAGGCCTGCTGCAGTGTTCCTGCTTTCTTATGTCAAACATTTATGGATGAACATCACCCTGACACAGCTGTTGCAGGCCTTGCTGGCAACATCTACAATGACAATGTTGTGTCCCATTTTAGAGAAATTTTAAAGAGACTCCAGAAACAGAGCTCTCTGGACAGTTTTTTGGTGTGACAGGGGGCCAGTGACTCTCAGACTGGTCCTAGTGGCATTAAAAAACAAAGAAGGGAGGTAACCCCAGAAAAGGACTTGGTACCTGAAGTCCTTTTGGAAGGAGATTCCCCTTCCAAACAATTGTAAACTCCTCCATCCTCTGCCCTCCTCCCTTCTCATCACTCATCAAATACATCTTCAATAAAGGTAAGTGTCATTTTATTAATTAATAATGTAATTATTCTGCATGTCTCATTGTTTTCTGTGTTGGGAAATGTATATTTCATGTAAAAAAATGATTTTGTTTAATACTTTTGGGTGTCTGGAATGGATTAATTGGATTTCCATTATTTCTCATGGGGAAAATTATTTCAGATAATGACAGAATCAGTTAAAGATAGGCTCTCTACAACGGATTAATGTCGTTAACTGAGGGTCCACTGTATGTAATTATCAGAACATAAAAATTATGTAACTTAATAAAAAAAAGGAGGGAAAAAGGTATATTGGCATTACAAAGGTCATGAATGGCCTGTGAGACCTGGTCATAATGGGAATTGGAGCAAACAGACTCAGCAGTAGACTGTACAGCCTCTCCTCACTTAACAATGCAGTTCCGTTCCTATAGCTACTTTGTTAAATGAATTCGTTGCTAAGTGAGGAGCATACTATAATGGTAGTGAGTTTGTGTCAACAATCTTTGATATTGTTTTAATGTCACCTTTGCACCATTTATAAAATTTCTGGTATATTTTTAAATGTTTGTACAGTAGTGTACTGTATATTGAAATAAACAGAATAGACGAAATCAGCTCTAATATACATCATTTAGGTATGAATACTGGTCAGAAAGCCCTTTTTAAGTCCGAGGCATTGGTAAACGAGTACATTGGAGTCTAGCAGTGAAAGTGTACAGTGTTTTGACAGTTAAAGGGTTAAAAAGAAAACTGAAAGTTTTTCTTTTTAAATTTATCATTGCATTCAGGAGAAGGGGTTACTAGCCCATTGCTCTCAGCATTTTAGTCGCCTCTTACAATACGCACGACTTACGGAGGAAGAACTTTTCACTTCCCCGTGGAGAAGTCTAATATGTGTTCATTTGTTGTGACTTTGTTTATAATTTTAAAAGACAATCAGCTTCTACATTCACATACCAGTGTACCATGTAAACTTAAATACATTATATTAGTATTGTAAATATTGCATATTTACTTTTGTTTTTTATAATCTAATGATCATAGAAAAAATTGGATAATGGATTTTCCCCATCTTTGCATATTTCAGGCACCTTTCAAACTCTCCAAGATATGAAAATTCCCTGCTGAATGTGCCTTAATGCATCACAACACACATTCTAGTCTTGACAATCTACAAGTGAGTCAGAGATGTTGTCACTGTGCAGTCAGATGTATGTACTTATGTCACCTTGGTAAGTGAGTCAGTGTCAGTATCTTCCACATCTGACTTCCCTATCTCCACGATGTCTCTTAACCCTTTCAGGGTCCGTGCCATAGTTCTACGGCCTTGAGTCAAGGGTCCAAACCGTAGATCTATGCCATGAGCTCAGCTCACTCTGATAAGCTGTGAGTGGCAAGTTTGGGCCAAGATATGAGAGAATACATCTATGTGGTATGTGTGCACTACATAAAACAAATACTGCAGCACACAGTGCATAATGAGAGAAAAAACTGAGACTATAATTTTCGATTAAAACAGCAACTTTGCAGCATTTTTTTGTATGTTTTTTATGTGTGTATTTGTGATTTCTTGATCTCATTTGATAGAATGGAAAATATATTACAGAAATAAAGATCTTTTTGATTGATTTTAGTACTGGAAATGGCTTGAAACTGAGCTCAAAGTAGCAGAAATGTTAAATTTTTGCCGATGTTCAAGAGTAAACAAATACACACCAGCTAGTGGTTTAATATATGTTCACAAATGTGGTGATATTATTTATACAATTATTACAATATTGCATAACAGTAAATCTTCTATTATTTGCTGGCTGATGCAGCCAGCAGCAACAGCCTGGTTGATCAGGCTCTGATCCACCAGGAGGCCTGGTCACAGACCGGGCCGCGGGGGCGTTGACCCCCGGAACTCTCTCCAGGTAAACTCCAGGAATAAAAAAATCAAAATGGAATTCATTTGTAAAGTCTGAAAACGTAACTAATGAACAAACGAAATGTTAGTTTAGTGCCAGGAATGTCTGCATTGTTTATTCTGGACCCTATTTTGAAATTGGAATAGTTTGAACTTTGCATTAAATTGGCCAAATTACCAATTTTTGATCACTTTATTTTGTAGGTGAAACAGTTGACCTGATGGTATCTTGTGCTCAATCGATAGAATAGAAGTAATACGAGTGAAATAGCTAAGAATTTGGTCAACTGGAATAATGTAATTGGCCTGAAATGGGAGTCAAAGTCGGCAAAATCGCCGATGCGTAAATATCACTGACTCATCAAAATTTGTGTGAGCATAATTTCAGCAATTTTCCATCAAATTTTGTACTTTTTATTTTATTACCTTCATAAAAAGATTCTCTACCATTTCATAAGAAAAAATCATTTTTTTTTTTAAATTCTTGGACCCTGGTGCACATTTTGAAATTTGGCCACTGGACCCTGAAAGGGTTAAACATTACCCATCATGGGAGTACTAGCATCTACAGTACCCATCATTGGGGTACTAGCATCTACAGTACCCATCATGTGGGTACTATCATGTACAGTAAACCATAAGCACCTCTCAGTCATGCAACAAGGTCTTCTTGGAATAATATTGTTATCAAGAACAAAAATAGATACTGTCTGGAAAAATTTATGATTTGCTTTTTTTTTTTATTGTTTAAGAGTGCAGTAGAACCCTGGATTTTGTGTACTTGTCCATGTGATTTGATTATAACATTTTACAGGTCATTTTACAATTAACTTCACTTTTTAGCAATTTTTTTTTTGCAGTGTTCATTGATTTTTTTTTTTTTTTTTTTTTTTTTTTTTTTTGTGTGTGTGTGTGTGTGTGTGTGTGTGTGTGTACATGTACATGAACACATGCATGTGTGTGTGTGTGTTTGTGTGCCAGCATATTCATACATACACTTGCTTAATTGTAGTTGCAGGGGTTGAGTCAAGTCTCAGCTCTAGGACCTGCCCCTCTGCTGGTTGCCACCAGGTTCACTCTTGTCTGTTTGAGCCCTATCATACCTGTTCTTAAAACTGTGTGGATCCCACCTCTACCACTTTGCTGTCTAGGTCATCCATAACATCCCTGTGACTCATTTGTATCTTAACTTCAGCTGTGACCTCATGTACCTTAGACCTGCCTCTCAGACTCTGTCTACCCTGTCAATTTCACTTAGTATTTTGTACTTTGTAATTGTCTAGTGTCATTAGCTTAGCTTCTCTGGCCTCTTGTCATAGCTCATACGCCTCAGCTCTGGGACTAGTTTCATTGCAGATCTTTGCACTTTTTCCTGCTGCTTTACATGCTGTATCTGATGTGGGTTTCATGCTGATATTTCATACACTTAAGAACGGCCTAACATGTCATGTATAGGGTCATGAAGGCCTTGATGAGGTTCCTGAAAGCTCTCCTTAACCCTTAAACTGTCCAAACGTAGATCTACGTCCATGTGCGGGGGGCTCCAAACGTAGATCTGCTTTTTTTTTTATATGCTTTCAAATGGGGAAAATCAAGGTCGGAGCACTACGCATGTGAACGTAGATCTACGTTTGGACAGTTTGAGGGTTAAATTTGCCAGCCTTGAGTTTACTGCAGCAGTTATTTGGCTGATGTGTACCTCAGGCATAATACTTGGGACTGTACTCACCCTGAGGTCCTTCTCTTCCAGGAAGGTTTGCAGTCATTGTTCACTGAGAATGTATTCTGTTTCTGGTCATTTTTGCTCTTCCCTGAATTTCGTAACTTTGCATTTGTATGGGTTAAAATCTAATAGCCATTTGTTAGACCAATTCTACAGCTTGATCAGATCCATTTGTTGTCTTTACTGTTCTGCTTCTGTTTGTATTCTCATTAGTTTCACATCTACAAACAGGAACATCTCTGACTCAGTTTCCTTTTAGTCATTTTTTGAACTGTAGTATTAGCACACCTCTGGCTTGACAGTAATGGAGTGAGTGATAGTGAAAGTGTTTTTTTCAGGTCACCCTGCCTTGGTGGGAAACGGCCAATGTGTTAAAAAAATAAGCAGTAATTGTTGAACCCTTTCACTGTCGGTGCTGTATAGGTATGGCTTACGTATTATGGTGACGTATTAATACGCCAAAATTCTAGCAGCTTCAAATCTAGCAGGAGAAAGCTGGTAGACCTACATGTGAGAGAATTGGTCTGCATGGTCAGTGTACACAGTATGAAAAGAAATCAGGGAGGCTGCAGTGCATTGTGGGAGTGCTAATTCAGTACGCCTTGGTCACTAAGCCTCACTTTTCAGCGAATTGGGACTCTTCCCTTCCCAAGTGATAATTCTAACACAGATTGAAGTGCCTAAGAAGATGAATCTCATGGTTTTGAGGAGTTTGTGACAGAAAGCAATGCCCAAGATACCAAAAATAGTGCTGAAAACTCAGACGATTATCAACCTTCCACCCTCCACCAAAAAAGTCAGACAAAGTGACTTATTTCCATGTGGGATGTAGGGAAGACAGCATAGTTGGTAGGGAAGACAGTGTGGGTCATGGGGAAGGGAGCATCAGTGGTGGGGAAGGCATCATGGGTTTGTGTAAACAACATAGCAGCATATGTATAGATTACATAGGATAACCCAAAAAAGTCAGAAAAAGTGACTTATTCCCATGTGGGTGGTGGGGAAGACAGTGTGGGTAGTGGGGAAGGCAGTGTGAGTTTGTGTAAACATGTTTTGTCAATAATATAATGATAACAGTGTTTGTGCAGTTATTGTGTTGCATTCAATGAGTGGATATATATATATATATATATATATATATATATATATATATATATATATATATATATATATATATAATATATATATATATATATATATATATATTATACATTATATTGGTCTCCCAGGCCACAAAAGTTACTTGAAAAAATAAAATATTAGAAAAGAAAAGAAAAGAGTGAATAAAGTAAAAATAATATTACTGAGTGAGCGGCAGTCACCAATGTTGCCATAAGCAGTTCACTTTCTGTCAACTTCTCTCTTCTATATCTTGGTAAGTATTGATTGCAAATTTTTTTTTCTTTTGAAACAAAAATATTCTTAAGCTTCTGGTAAGGAAAAATAATTATTTTTTTTTTCAAATATTTTTCAACACTGAGTTCAGGATCAGGGGTCTCAACAGTGAAAGGGTTAAATACTACTGTTTCCATTCACTCATATTTGTTATCCCATCTGCATTTATGTACCAGAGTGTTTTTGTTTTTGTGTTTGAATTTTCAAGATGTTTCCCTAATTCTTCCCAATGAGGTTGGGGGTGAAAGGTAAGCACTGGTTGTTGGGATGATGAAGCCTGCACTAGAAAAGGGTGCAACCATAAGTGTGGGTGAGGGAGGACAGGGTGGGGAACAAGGAGACGGCAGTGTTTGTGAGGTGGGGGAGGATAGGGAGGGTTGGGAACAAGGAGACGGCAGTGTTTGTGAGGTGGGGGAGGATAGGGAGGGTTGGGAACAAGGAGACGGCAGTGTTTGTGAGATGGGGGAGGATAGGGAGGGTTGGGAACAAGGAGATGGCAGTGTTTGTGAGGTGCGGGAGGATAGGGAGGGTTGGGAACAAGGAGATGGCAGTGTTTGTGAGGTGGGGGAGGATAGGTAGGGTTGGGAACAAGGAGACGGCAGTGTTTGTGAGGTGGGGGAGGATAGGGAGGGTTGGGAACAAGGAGACGGCAGTGTTTGTGAGATGGGGGAGGATAGGGAGGGTTGGGAACAAGGAGATGGCAGTGTTTGTGAGGTGCGGGAGGATAGGGAGGGTTGGGAACAAGGAGATGGCAGTGTTTGTGAGGTGGGGGAGGATAGGTAGGGTTGGGAACAAGGAGACGGCAGTGTTTGTGAGGTTGGGGAGGATAGGGAGGGTTGGGAACAAGGAGACAGCAGTGTTTGTGAGGTGGGGGAGGATAGGGAGGGTTGGGAACAAGGAGATGGCAGTGTTTGTGAGGTGGGGGAGAATAGGTAGGGTTGGGAACAAGGAGACAGCAGTGTTTGTAAGGTGGGGGAGGATAGGAAGGGTTGGGAACAAGGAGATGGCAGTGTTTGTGAGGTGCGGGAGGATAGGGAGGGTTTGGAACAAGGAGATGGCAGTGTTTGTGAGGTGCGGGAGGATAGGGAGGGTGGGGAACAAGGAGATGGCAGTGTTTGTGATCTGGGGGAGGATAGGTAGGGTTTGGAACAAGGAGACAGCAGTGTTTGTGAGGTGGGGGAAGATAGGGTTGGGAACAAGGAGACGGCAGTGTTTGTGAGGTGGGGAGGATAGGGAGGGTTGGGAACAAGGAGATGGGAGTAGTTGTGAGGTGGGGAGGATGGGAGGGGTAGGGTATGTTATTGTGTTTGAGTGGGAAGAGAGGTTGGGGATAGGTGGATTATTTGTGGCTGAGCATGATGTGCCCCAGGATGTGAGGTTTCTGCACCTGTCATTGTTTTCAATGCACCAATAACTTGCACATGGGAGAATGAAACTTATGATGACATTGTGATCCAACTTGGATCATTAATTAGTGTGACTAGTTAATGGTCCAAGTCATACCAAAACATTGTAAGTTTCATTCTCCTATGTGTGGATTATTTGTGTATTGTTCCAGTCTTTTTATTCTTCATTGCTTTTACTGGTTCTCCTCACTGTCTTTGTTTATTCTCCCTTTGCTGTACCATCTCATTTAGTGTTGTGTCCTGGCTGAGGTGCATATGATACCTCTCTCTTACACCTCAAGACCCAATCTTGTGCCATTTCTATTGCAAGGGTCAGATTTTTGCATATTTCCCAGTTCACTGGAAATTTGCCACCTCACATACCTTAGCCTCACCACTTGTCTGTTCAGTGATATATATCTCCCAGTCATCAACTGCCAATATCGTATCAGGTGTCATCCCTTCAGTCTCCTGAAAGCCATAGATAATCAGTGACCTCCCATTTCCTTTTCCTCCAGGATTCATTGTCTTGTATCATTTCCTCTGCTGCTTCCTGAATAATTCCTTCACTTTCTGGTTTCCTGAGAGTATTTCTGTTAAGGTCTTCCTTACCCTCTCTGCCCTGCATTCTGACTCTCCACCTGTTATATTTGGTACTAGTATCTCTCTCATATTTCTTTCATCTTCTCTAGTTTTGTCTTTATGCTTTTGAGGTCATTTTCTTTTGTGCCTTGCCTGTCTGCAATATTTCCTTCATCTTTTCCTCTACTCCTGTGCAAAGATTGAAGAGCTTCTTTACCCCCACACTTAATCCATCATGTTTGAACTAATCCAACGATAACATTTTTTAACTCTCTGACCATCTCCCACTGAAGCAGGGTGACCCAAAAAAGAAACACTTTCACCATCATTCACATTATCACTGTCTTGCCAGAGGTGCGCAGATACAACAGTTCAGATGCCACTCAAAACAAATATTCCAAACTCCTATAAATACAGGCACTGTATTTCCCATTTCCAGGACTCAAGTCTGGCTGCTTGATTTTCCCGAATCCCTTCACAAAATACAGCAACATCATCATCATCTTTCAACAAACCAGCAGTATCTCACCGAGGCTGGGTGGCCCAAAATGAAAAACGAAAGTTTCTCTTTTTAAATTTAGTAACATGTACTGGAAAAGGGGTCACTAACCCCTTGCTCCTGGCATTTTAGTCACCTCTTATGACTCTTACGAATGCAAGATATTTTTTACTATTATTATTGTGGAATATGTTAAGAATTAAGTTATAGAATATTCTTAGTCACCACTTGTACAGTTTCCAGTCCAGTTCAATAAAAGAAAGTAAAGCAGTTTACCTATGGCAACTCAGATAAATGATTCATTGATTTTTGTATACTGGCATGTGGAAGTTATTGAGGTAATTAACCCGTTCAGGGTCGGTGTCGTACTAGTATGGCTTGCACGCCAGGGTTGGTACTGTACCAGTATGCGCAAATTCTAGCACCTTCAAATTTGGCGAGAGAAAGCTGGTGGGCCTACATATGAAAGAATGGGTCTATGTGGTCAGTGTGCACAGTATAAAATCCTGCAGCACACAGTGCATAATTTTATTTTATTTTATAAATGAGAAAAAACTCTGTTTTTGGTTTAAAACAGCGACTTTGCAGTGTATTTTCATATGGTATTTATGGTTGTATTCTCATTTTCCTGGTCTCATTTTATAGAATGGAAGACATATTACAGAAATTGAGATGATTTTGATTGGTTTTACAATGAAAAGTACCTTGAAATTAAGCACAAAGTAGCAGAAATGTTTGATTTTTGCCAATGTTCCAAAGTAAACAAATCATGCCACACGTCCAATACACATCAACTGGTGAGTCTAATATTCTTTCACAAGTGTGCTGATATTATTTATACCATTTCTACACTAATGCAGTAGTCTGCATGACAGTAAATCTTCTATTGTGAGATTGAAAATTCAAAGTGGAAAGCAAAAGAGGGGCATGGGGACGTGACTAATGAACAGAGAAACTGTTATTTTAGTGCCAAGAATGTCTGTCTTGCTTATTCTGGACCCTATTTGGAAATTGGCATCTTTTGAAAATTTTGTGAAATTGGCAAAATTGCCAATTTCTGACCACTTTATTGGATAGTTGAAATCAGTATATGGGTAGTTTCTTGCACTCATTCGATAGAAAAAAATGGAGTTCTAGCAAAAGTTATGATTTTTGTCAACTGGTACATTGGAATAGGACAAAAATAGGGCTCAAAGTGGGCAAAATCACCGATGCGTAAACATCATCGAGACCGCTAACTTTGCGAGAGCAGAATTTCATAAGTTTTCCATCAAATTTCATACTTTTAGTGGCATTATGGTCGGGAAAAGATTCTCTATCATTTCATAAGAAAAAATAATTTTTATGTTTTTTTTTTTTTCTAAAAATTTTTGACCCCGAGAACAAGTTTAGGAGAGGGCCTCTCGACTCTGAAAGGGTTAAGTATCATGGCTGTTTCCACACTAGTGGATGGAGGACCGAACCTCCCCCACTTTCACACTATTTTAACACTTCACATGTGAGATACACGTGCTGTGTAGCTCTGTTACTGTGTACACATACAAGATACACCTGCTGTGTAGCTCTGTTACTGTGTACACATGCAGGATACACCTACTGTGTAGCTTTGTTACTGTGTGACCACAAAGTGAATATAGTACTATACACCCATGTCTTGCCTTATCATAGTTACTATTTGGTTCCTTTAAATTGTGCTGTGTAGAAATACTAACTTACAATGTATCTTCATTCTACTGCATTTCCCAGGGGAAGAAATGCACAAGTGCTCACACACCAAGCTATAAATACAACAACAACAATGGAAAGAATAAACTTCAGGGGTGGTTGCAACAGAATTTCTGTACTGATGGGCTGAAGGGTGACTATATGATTGGTAGGGGAAGATAGGCAGGAAACTTACTTTGAAGCATTATTATTACCATTTTTATTGGGGGTTTTGGTGGGCTGGGGGAATTTTGAGGAGCATCAATCCCAAAGGTGCCACCACTTCTAAAGTTTATAATAGTGTGCAAGTTAAATAACATTTTGCTAAGGATCACTTGCCTCTCGATAATTTATATTTACAGGCTGTTCAAAAGTATTGGTAAATAATGTATAGCTGAGATATTCTTTCATAAACTGAACACTTCCTAGATCAGATAATAAATTATTGAAGTTTAGTGAAGAAATCCAAACATACATATTGCTGATAAAAAGAAAAGTTTATTTAACAAGTATAAACAAGATCATTGTAAAAAGTATCAGTCTTAGAACAAACTTATTTACATTGTTATAAAAAAGTTTTGTTGATCAATTATTGTATATTAAGTTTCATATACTATATTGGAGGTGACTTTTTCATGTCTTTTGGTTAAACTTTTTCATTAATCTGTGATGTTTTCTAAGATAAACCAGCAAGTTTCTCATCGTCAACTAAAATTATATATAAATTTCTGAAAAAATTTCCCAGAATCATAAAATATATGACAACACTGTACTGCTAAATGCACCCTAAGACTTTTTTTATATTGCAAACTAAGCAGCAGACTTGCTACAATAAAGGCATTATGTGGCAAGTTAAATGTTTATTAACTTGAAAAAATATCATTTTACCTTATTTGAGCAGACTGTCTCTGATACATATGATTGTAGATCTATTCATAATTTTTTTTTTAACATGTTGGCTGTCTCTCACTGAGACAGAGTTGACACTTTCACCATCATTCACACATAATCATTGTCTTTGTATAATGTAGGTGGTCAAATAATAACACGTAGACTCTGCCCAAAATGCTTAAGCATGCTAGTGGCTTTCTTTGTAATTAATTTTTTAAAACATGTAAACCCCACATTATAATTAATATTTTATAATATGTAAACCCCACATTGTAATCTTTACAGAGAAATGAACATTTCAATTTCAATTTATATACAGTGGTACCCCGAGTTTTGTACAGCTCCCAACTCGAACAATTATGGAAGTGTATTATTGACTCAAGAAATTGTAATGACACGATTGCAAACGGGTTCAATCCCGGCCGGGGTATGGTTTGTTTGCAATCGTGTCATTACGATTTCGTGAGTCATGTTGATGGCAGTGAAGGGACTTGAGCTAGAGTTTGTCACGGCCACGCTAGCTGGAGATTCGTCTGTAAAAACTTGCATTTGTGGTCACAGTGGTGCCTGTGCTAACCTTCCTATTTACCTGGAGTTTACCTGGAGAGAGTTTTGGGGGTCAATGCCCCCGCGGCCCGGTCTGTGACCAGGCCTCCTGGTGGATCAGCGCCTGATCAACCAGGCCTATGGTGTAGAAATATACCTAGTTGGACGAATCTTATTGTGGCTAGCTGGTCTAGTGGCTAACACGACGGGCTGGAGTTTTGAGACTCTATGACCGCGGGTTCAATCCCGGCCGGGGTATGGTTTGAAGTGTATTATTGTAAGTGCTTTTGTAAGTGTATTTTTGGGGATCTGAAACGGACGAATCTAATTTACATTATTCCTTATGGGAACAAATTCCTTCGGTAACGGCACTCGAATAGCCTTTTGGAACAAATTATGGTTGAAACTCTGGGTACCACTGTAATGTGACCTTGTTTAAATATGATATTGTGCAACCCAAAAATTAAATAACTCAAAAATTTGGTATTTCAAGCAATGAATTTAACCCCTAAACAGTCCAAACGTATATATACGTTCTTACTGCTAGCTCCCCAAGTGTATATATATGTTTTAATTTTCCTGCCTCCAAATTTGGCACGATTGGCCTGAGATGCCTGCTTAGCACAGAATGGGTCTTAACACTCAGTGTGCACCATATTAAAAAAATCTGGAACTACTTAGTACCTTGTTGGAGCACCAGTTAAATTGAGTGCCAGCTCGAGCAAACAGTGCGGCAAACACCAAGGATTCACTGATGTAATGTCATATTAGCACTCCCCTTTTAAGAGGAAAGTGATGTTAACCCCAAGTTTAGGGTCTGTCTATCTCTGTCTATCTATCTCTGTCCATCTATCTCTGTCTCTGTCTGTCTCTGTTGATCTGTCTCTATCTCATTTTATCTGTCTCACAGGTACATACAAATGCAATTATACTTCTTCCTTCTTCCTCCTCCTCCTCCTTCCTTCTTCTTCTATACTCCCGTGTATCCAAAACATTGCTGGGACCTATAAATACTTGTACATGTATATATTCCTAGACAATAGTAAATGACCAAGGCAAGTGTAAATGTCCACATGTCAATGTGTTTGTTGCAATTTGAGTACAATTTCAGTACCTAATATTAGTGTCAGAAAAAAAATTGGTTATGTAATGCGAAGAACTACAATAAATTGTCATTATCAGAACATAAAGATTATGTAAAATAATATAGAAATCAGAAAAAATGGTATTTCGGCAACACTTCCTCAAGCCTCAAGCCATAATGCCTAGGCATAATAGAGGCTCTCTTTGCATTGCAACCCATTATTGTATATACATAATCTCAGTGTACTATTTGCAAAGACATAAATAAATAAATAAATAAATAAAGCGGCAAGACTCAACGTTGCCGTCAAGTGAGCAGCCTCATATCTCAGTAAGTACCGACCCTAATTTTTTATTTTAATCCTACAACACTTATAAATTTTTTCTCTTTATTTCAATGAAAAAAAAAAAAAAAATTTTAATTTTCAAAGTACGTATTCAGGGCACTGGGGGAGAGATCCTGTATATACTTTTGGACCGTTTAGGGGTAATAAAAATTTAAGGAATCAAAAATTTGGGAATGATGAACGTCACTGTCTACAATGTAGATATTTTTTTTATATATGGCTGTGAAACAGATGACTGTGAAACAGAAACCTGTAACTGTTTTGCATGATGGTAGGATTGCTGGTTTCTTTTTCTGTCTCATAAACATGCTAGATAACAGGGATATCTTGCTACTCCTACTTACACTTTGGTCACACTTCACA
Organism: Cherax quadricarinatus; assembly: GCF_026875155.1. NCBI lineage: Eukaryota > Metazoa > Arthropoda > Malacostraca > Decapoda > Parastacidae > Cherax > Cherax quadricarinatus. The sequence goes on from NC_069457.1 coordinate 14,821,361, forward strand.
GACACGCACATGCATATATATATATATACATACATACATCTAGGTTTTTCTCCTTTTTCTAAATAGCTCTTCTTCTTCTTTATTTCTTCTATTGTCCATGGGGAAGTGGAAAAGAATCTTTCCTCCGTAAGCCATGCGTGTCGTATGAGGCGACTAAAATGCCGGGAGCAATGGGCTAGTAACCCCTTCTCCTGTAGACATTTACTAAAAAAGAGAAGAAGAAAAACTTTATAAAACTGGGATGCTTAAATGTGCGTGGATGTAGTGCGGATGACAAGAAACAGATGATTGCTGATGTTATGAATGAAAAGAAGTTGGATGTCCTGGCCCTAAGCGAAACAAAGCTGAAGGGGGTAGGGGAGTTTCAGTGGGGGGAAATAAATGGGATTAATCTGGAGTATCTGAGAGAGTTAGAGCAAAGGAAGGGGTAGCAGTAATGTTAAATGATCAGTTATGGAAGGAGAAAAGAGAATATGAATGTGTAAATTCAAGAATTATGTGGATTAAAGTAAAGGTTGGATGCGAAGAAGTGGGTCATAATAAGCGTGTATGCACCTGGAGAAGAGAGGAATGCAGAGGAGAGAGAGAGATTTTGGGAGATGTTAAGTGAATGTATAGGAGCCTTTGAACCAAGTGAGAGAGTAATTGTGGTAGGGGACCTGAATGCTAAAGTAGGAGAAACTTTTAGAGAGGGTGTGGTAGGTAAGTTTGGGGTGCCAGGTGTAAATGATAATGGGAGCCCTTTGATTGAACTTTGTATAGAAAGGGGTTTAGTTATAGGTAATACATATTTTAAGAAAAAGAGGATAAATAAGTATACAAGATATGATGTAGGGCGAAATGACAGTAGTTTGTTGGATTATGTATTGGTAGATAAAAGACTGTTGAGTAGACTTCAGGATGTACATGTTTATAGAGGGGCCACAGATATATCAGATCACTTTCTAGTTGTAGCTACACTGAGAGTAAAAGGTAGATGGGATACAAGGAGAATAGAAGCATCAGGGAAGAGAAAGGTGAAGGTTTATAAACTAAAAGAGGAGGCAGTTAGGGTAAGATATAAACAGCTATTGGAGGATAGATGGGCTAATGAGAGCATAGGCAATGGGGTCGAAGAGGTATGGGGTAGGTTTAAAAATGTAGTGTTAGAGTGTTCAGCAGAAGTTTGTGGTTACAGGAAAGTGGGTGCGGGAGGGAAGAGGAGCGATTGGTGGAATGATGATGTAAAGAGAGTAGTAAGGGAGAAAAAGTTAGCATATGAGAAGTTTTTACAAAATAGAAGTGATGCAAGGAGGGAAGAGTATATGGAGAAAAAGAGAGAGGTTAAGAGAGTGGTGAAGCAATGTAAAAAGAGAGCAAATGAGAGAGTGGGTGAGATGTTATCAACAAATTTTGTTGAAAATAAGAAAAAGTTTTGGAGTGAGATTAACAAGTTAAGAAAGCCTAGAGAACAAATGGATTTGTCAGTTAAAAATAGGAGAGGAGAGTTATTAAATGGAGAGTTAGAGGTATTGGGAAGATGGAGGGAATATTTTGAGGAATTGTTAAATGTTGATGAAGATAGGGAAGCTGTGATTTCGTATACATGTATAGGACAAGGAGGAATAACATCTTGTAGGAGTGAGGAAGAGCCAGTTGTGAGTGTGGGGGATGTTCGTGAGGCAGTAGGTAAAATGAAAAGGGTTAAGGCAGCTGGGATTGATGGGATAAAGATAGAAATGTTAAAAGTAGGTGGGGATATAGTTTTGGAGTGGTTGGTGCAATTATTTAATAAATGTATGGAAGAGGGTAAGGTACCTAGGGATTGGCAGAGAGCATGCATAGTTCCTTTGTATAAAGGCAAAGGGGATAAAAGAGAGTGCAAAAATTATAGGGGGATAAGTCTTCTGAGTATACCTGGTAAAGTGTATGGTAGAGTTATTATTGAAAGAATTAAGAGTAAGACGGAGAATAGGATAGATGAACAAGGAGGCTTTAGGAAAGGTAGGGGGTGTGTGGACCAGGTGTTTACAGTGAAACATATAAGTGAACAGTATTTAGATAAGGCTAAAGAGGTCTTTGTGGCATTTATGGATTTGGAAAAGGCGTATGACAAGATGGATAGGGGGGCAATGTGGCAGATGTTGCAAGTGTATGGTGTAGGAGGTAGGTTACTGAAAGCAGTGAAGAGTTTTTACGAGGATAGTGAGGCTCAAGTTAGAGTATGTAGGAAAGAGGGAAATTATTTCCCAGTAAAAGTAGGCCTTAGACAAGGATGTGTGATGTCACCATGGTTGTTTAATATATTTATAGATGGGGTTGTAAGAGAAGTAAATGCGAGGGTCTTGGCAAGAGGCATGGAGTTAAAAGATAAAGAATCACACACAAAGTGGGAGTTGTCACAGCTGCTCTTTGCTGATGACACTGTGCTCTTGGGAGATTCTGAAGAGAAGTTGCAGAGATTGGTGGATGAATTTGGTAGGGTGTGCAATAGAAGAAAATTAAAGGTGAATACAGGAAAGAGTAAGGTTATGAGGATAACAAAAAGATTAGGTGATGAAAGATTGAATATCAGATTGGAGGGAGAGAGTATGGAGGAGGTGAATGTATTCAGATATTTGGGAGTGGACGTGTCAGCGGATGGGTCTATGAAAGATGAGGTGAATCATAGAATTGATGAGGGGAAAAGAGTGAGTGGTGCACTTAGGAGTCTGTGGAGACAAAGAACTTTGTCCTTGGAGGCAAAGAGGGGAATGTATGAGAGTATAGTTTTACCAACGCTCTTATATGGGTGTGAAGCATGGGTGATGAATGTTGCAGCGAGGAGGAGGCTGGAGGCAGTGGAGATGTCATGTCTGAGGGCAATGTGTGGTGTGAATATAATGCAGAGAATTCGTAGTTTGGAGGTTAGGAGGAGGTGCGGGATTACCAAAACTGTTGTCCAGAGGGCTGAGGAAGGGTTGTTGAGGTGGTAAGATAAGATAAGATAAGATAAGATTTCGTTCGGATTTTTAACCCCGGAGGGTTAGCCACCCAGGATAACCCAAGAAAGTCAGTGCGTCATCGAGGACTGTCTAACTTATTTCCATTGGGGTCCTTAATCTTGTCCCCCAGGATGCGACCCACACCAGTCGACTAACACCCAGGTACCTATTTGCTGCTAGGTGAACAGGACAACAGGTGTAAGGAAAACGTGTCAAATGTTTCCACCCGCCGGGAATCGAACCCGGGCCCTCCGTGTGTGAAGCGGGAGCTTTAGCCACCAGGCCACATGTAGAGAGAATGGAGCAAAACAGAATGACTTCAAGAGTGTATCAGTCTGTAGTGGAAGGAAGGCGGGGTAGGGGTCGGCCTAGGAAAGGTTGGAGAGAGGGGGTAAAGGAGGTTTTGTGTGCGAGGGGCTTGGACTTCCAGCAGGCATGCGTGAGCGTGTTTGATAGGAGTGAATGGAGACAAATGGTTTTTAATACTTGACGTGCTGTTGAAGTGTGAGCAAAGTAACATTTATGAAGGGGTTCAGGGAAACCAGCAGGCCAGACTTGAGTCCTGGAGATGGGAAGTACAGTGCCTGCACTCTGAAGGAGGGGTGTTAATGTTGCAGTTTAAAAACTGTAGTGTAAAGCACCCTTCTGGCAAGACAGTGATGGAGTGAATGATGGTGAAAGTTTTTCTTTTTCGGGCCACCCTGCCTTGGTGGGAATCGGCCAGTGTGATAATAATAAAAAAAAAAAAATTAATAAGTATTTCCTGTGATATAGGTATTAAGTATTTTCCATGATATAGGTATTAAGTATTTTCCATGATGTAAGGGAAACAGACATTTTATAAGCATTAATTTCCTTGTTCAGTCCTCTCTACCCAGCTGTCCCTCAGTTAGCTGGTGAGAGAGGAACAGTGGAAGCTGGTATATATATCTTGAGAGTTAATAATACTCATTATTTTAGTGGCTCCAAATTTTTGTAATAGCACTAGAAGTAATAGCACTGGAAGTGTTACACTTTGTTTAACTAGAGCATCAGTGTACTTTTTAATATGCTTTAATAAAAATAAATATGCAGTGGACTCTCCCTTTTCGTTGGGCTCTGTTTTCGCGAATTTCAGTTACCGCCAACTTTTTTGGTAAAATTATTGGCTCAGCTTTTGTTACTTTCCTCTGTTCTCATTGGAGGTACAGTACATGTCTGAGTGTGCCCGCGCGCGCACAACCTCCCACACATGCATTCTGAGGCAGTGTCGCTTTGTTTTTTGGTAAGTGAACATTATCCTGCTAGGTCATAGGAAACATTTCGTAATAATTCGTTGTTTTTTGCACTTGTTTATTCTGTGTGACTGCCAAATAAGCCGCCAAGGGCCCAAAGAAAACTGCTAGTGCCAGTCCTTTGGTAAAGACAGTAAGAAACACAATAGAATCAAATAAAAAGGTTGTAGAAAAATATGAAAGTAGTGGTGGTAGAGGGTGGTAGTCATAGTGGTAGAGGGTGATAGTGATGGTGGTAGAGGGTGCTAGTGGTTGTGATGGTGGCAGAGGGTGGTAGTGATGGTGGTAGAGGGTGGTAGCAGTTGTGATGGTGGTAGAGGGGAGTAGCAGTTGTGAAGGTGGTAGAGGGTGGTATAGGATGGTAGTGATGGTAGTAGAGGGTGGTAGTGGTTGTGATGTTGGTAGAGGGTGATAGTGATTGTGGTAGAGGGTAGAGCTGCAAGAGCTCTCTGGACAGTTTTTTTGTGCAACAGGGGTCCAGTTACTCTCAAGCTGGTCCTAGTGCCATTAAAAAACAAAGAAAGGAAGTAACCCTGAAGTCTTTATGGAAGGGGATTCCCCTTCCAAACAATAATCAGTCCTCCCTCTCCCCTCCTCCCTGTCTTCCATACACCAACAAGAGTCTTCAGTAAAGGTAAGTGGGATGTTAAATGTTCATTTGTACATGTTATTAATGCTTTGTAATATATTTGTCATTCTTTTCTGTATGTAAATCTATATTTAATCTCTAAAAAAATAATTTTTTGTTAATACTTTTGAGAGTATGGAACAGATTAATTGGATTTACATGGTTTCAGTTTTCGTCAGTTTCACATTACATCAGACTCTCTGGAACAGATGAATGATGAAAAGGGAGGGTCCATAGTAATTTATACACATTGTAGTTATTATCACATTATGTAAATAGAATTTCCAGTTTTTCTTATGGCTCAGTAGAATATAACAGTTCACAAAATAGCTGTGATATCACTGCAGGTTATCTGTGATTTCTAAAATTATAGTATATTTATTTTTTTTATTTTTTAGAAATAAATGAAACGATAAGAATTTTGATTTTAATAAAATAAAATATAGTTTAAATCTCTTTTGTATGTATTTTTAAATTACGAAGGTTAGTCGCATTAAATTTTCCTGTGTAAGGTTAACTTAGAAATTACACACTCAACATAAAAAAATATTTTCCCATGTTTTGAAAAGCAAATAAGCTATTTAGGCATAATTTGCATAGTTTTGGATGATTTACATTTGTCTTACATGGTAACCTGTCTAAATTACATAGTTTATTTATATTCATGAGTTGTACATGTATGGTATACATTGCTGACAAAATGGAGAATAGGTTAGGTTAGGTAAGGTTCGTCAGGAAACAGGACAAATGTTTCCTGACGCGGGTCTTAGTCAGATGATGACCCGTCTTTGGAGCTTTTGGTCATCTGACCGAGGCCTTCCGCTGGCTTACCGGTCCACCCCTTTAAAAATTATGGTCATTTATAACCATTGTCTGTTTTTTTTATAAAATGGAGAATTAGACACATGCGCAACATCTGATCACCTCATCTTTTGTATATTGTTCTACTGTCTTTCAATTATGTTTTTGAATTTGTATTGATAAAGCCACTGGATGGCATAACATCTACAATAAAGATACCCAGATGTTGCACGTGCAAACATGTGCAACATCTGGGTATCTTTATTTACAATAAAGATACCCAGATGTTGCACGTGTTTAATTCTTCATCTTATTGAAATTTTATATCATTCATGTACAACTTGTCGGACACTGCAACATCATGGAATCTTAGTACAGAGGACATCTACACAACTTTCTTAGCTCCTGGACCATCCTCGGGTATGACCTACTTCCACTGGGGAATCCCACCTACCAGTGACGATGTCTTCGTCTGTTACCCGTCCCTCACCTGATGCCAGTATATAAGCACCAATCTTCCTGCTTGTGCTTCAGATCCTTTATGACTATGGTGCTCTTCACCAGCTCCAAGGCTGAGGGACTGATTACCCCATCTTTTGTATATATTTCTACTGTCTTCCAATTATGTCCTTGAATTTCTACTGATGAAGCCACTGGATGGTGAAACGACTACAATAAAGATACCCAGATGTTGCACAAATGTCTTAATTCTCCATATTCATGAGTTGAGTGCTAAACCCATATGGGTCATACAGCAGCTGGGGTAATGGAAGACATTCATGCTTGATTCAAGGAATTGGAGCACTGGGTTAATTCCTTAGATCAAGAGCCCCTCACCAGCATCAAGGAACCTCCCTCAAGTGGATGGCCTAAGATAACCTACTTGAGGGATGATCTAGGATAACCAACTGAAGAGGATGACCTAGAATAACCCACTTAAGGGGATGACCTAGAATAACCCACTTGAATGGATGATTTGGAATAACCCACTTTAGGGGTTATTCTAAGTCAAGTCAACCTAACCATTAGAGACCTGGATAGAAGAGAGTACACCCCATTATTGTTGACTGCCTACCAGACAGGATAATTAAAGGTTTGAGACAGTTAATGAACTAAACTCCTATGGTGAGCATCTGGCCCCATTTGACTTTTATGAAGACAGTTTAGAAACATTAGATATACTGGAATTGTTTATTATATATCCTTTGTGAGAAGTATAAATATGTGAAACAGTGAATCTTTAATATAGTGACAGATCTGCGGTCCATGACCAGGCCTCACTGTCGTATGATTTATGGTTCAACTCCCCACGAAGAGAATATCTATCAAAAACTCAGTGCAGTAGCTCAGAAACTTACAACCAATCACTGAACGGGTGGGGTTTGAACCCATATCTGGATGGGGTTTCCAGGGTCAACATCCTCGCAGCCCGGTCCATGACCAGGCTTTGTGGTAGATCAGAATACAGCTGGAAATAGTGGTAGAGGTAGTGGTAGAACTATTAGAATTAATAATGATAGTAAGTAGTTCATTTGTGGTGGGGGGTAATAAGAAGGGAGAAGTGGAGTCAAAAGAATCAGAGTGGAGTGGTAGAGAGGCAATATTAGTAGTATTAATAATAGTAGTAAGAATAGATGTAGTAGTGGAGGTAACAAAAACTAAATATTGGGATGTGAGCATTTCACTCATTTCTTTTTGGTCATCAGTTCCTTCCTCTTTAGTCAGACTCCTGATGTACAAGAATGGTATGAAATACGGACAAGAATCTCCACGACCGTGGTGCTCTCCACACCAACTCCAAGGCTGACAGACTGACTACCTCATCTTCTGTATATAGTCTTCAAATTATGTCCTAGAATTTATATTAATAAAGCCACTGGATGGCAAAACGTCTACCATAAAGATCCCCAGATGTTGCACATGTCTACAGACTCCTGATGCTCAATGTTTTTGCCCAGGATTTGAGATGTGAGAAGTGTTATGTATTTTTTCTTAATTTCATTTATAGCATTTTGTCTTCTTTGTCTCTCCTGGACTCTGTGTGACGCATTCAATTTGAACTCAACGTTTTCTCTCTCTCGCAAGTCTTGCTTTTCATTCTTCAAATAATATGCTTGTGTTGAGGAGCTCTCTTTATTATTCATCTTTGCTTATACAAAGTGCACCTCTCCATTTCCAACCTGCACCTTTTCTTCCTCCCTTTATTGTTCTTATATAATGGCACGTGTCTCTAACATCCATACTTCTTCTTGAAATACCGGTTCATGTCCTTGTTTATTATGTCTTCCAAGCATCTTTTAGCATGATCATGGTTTATTAGCTCCCAGTTAGATAAGACAAGATTTTGTTCATATTTTTAACCCCAGAGGATTAACCACCCAGGATAACTCAAGAAAGTCAGTGCATCATCAAGGACTGTCTGACTTATTTCCATTAAGGTTCTCAATCTTGTCCCCCAGGATGCAACCCACACCAGTCGCCTAACACCCAGGTACCTATTTGCTGCTAGGTGAACAGGACAACAGGTGTAAGGAAATGCTTTGAAATGTTTCTACCCCGCTGGGAATCGAACCCGGGCCCTCCGTGTGTGAAACGAGAGCTTGCCAGCCAGGCAAAGTTAAATTTATTACACATTCCCTCATGACTAAGTGTGTTTTGCTGATTACAATCAGTGAGTATATATATCTAAACTTCTATAAGGGTGTGTTTAATATTTGTCAACATAAGGCTTTGAACCTTCTCTAGTCTTATCTGTCCAGCTATTTACTAGCATAAGGTGAATTTGTTGCAGGATCTTAGTAGTTCACTTAAGTGATGTTGTTCATTAAATTTACATACGATAATTTACACAACCTAACAATAAGATGTATTTTCCAGTTACTGAACAGAATCTGTAAAAATGTGTGCCTACACAGCCTCAACCCATGTAATGATCCATCCATTTCACACTATGCAGCAGCAATTGAGTATTGATGCAGCCCACAATAGCTTTATTGCAGCCATAGGAAAGTGGTAAAACCATAGAGGTGATATAGTTCCTGTGGAATGGGAGGCATTAGAAATTGATCTAAGTCCTGATGCTGGTGAGGTGTCCAACTGGTTCCCCTCACCAGCATCACAACAAAAATAAAGCATTAACGTGAAATAATTCTATGTAGTGTTGAGATTAACATTGACGAAATGAAAATCTAGATACTCCATTAATTATACCAACCTTATTACAGTGGATCCTCGGGTAATGATTTTAATCTATTCCAGAGAACTTGTCCTTAACTGATTATATCGTTAGCTGAATTAATTTTCTCCATGAGAAATAATGGAAATCCAGTTAATCGGTTCCAGACATCCAAAAGTATTAATTTTTTTTCACATGAAATATACAATTTCCTACCCAGAAAACAATGAGACATGAAGAATAAATACATGAAGAATAAATACATGGAGAATAAATACATGAAGAATAAATGACTCTTACCTTTATTAAAGATGGGAGGAGGGGAGATGATGGAGGTGTATTATTGTTTGGAAGGGGAAGTACCTTCCATAAGGATTTTAGGTAGCAAGTCCTTTTCCGGGGTTACTTCCCTTCTTTGTTTTTTAATGCCACTGGGAACAGCTTGACAGTCACTGGACCTGTCACACCAAAAATCTGTCCAAAGAGCTCTGTTTCTGGCATTCCTTTAAGATTTCTCTAAAGTCGCCAGCACGACTTGCAACAGGGTGATGTTCATCCATAAAGGCTAGCACCTTTGTCCACATTGTACAAATGTCCTTAATCGTTGAAGAAGGCAACTTCCTCCATCTCTCTCTCCCCTCCTCTGAAGCAGTTTCCTAAGCTGTGGTCTCTTGCTGTTGCAGATGGTCTTGCAGCTCATCAGTGGTTAGTTCTTCATCGTCGTCCTCCACCAGCTCTTCCACATCCTCGCAGCAAATCTCTAACCCCATGGACTTCTCCAATGACACAAAAGATTCCACAACTGGTATAGGCTCCTCAAGGTTAGCCCCAAACCTTTCAAAATCCCTCTCTTGTACACATTCTGGCCACAATTTCCTCCAAGCAGAGTTCAGAATCCTACAAGTCACTCCCTCCCAAGCCTTACCTGAGGGTACTGAAGTGATCTTTCCAAAACTCTCTTAGGGTCAGTTCAGTGTCTGAGGTCACTTCAAAGCATTTTTGAAACACTGCTTTGGCACACAGTTTTTTGAAATTTGAAATGACCTGCTGGTCCATGGGCTTGAGGAGTGATGTTAGGAGGTAAAAACCTGACCTTTATGAAACTCAACTCCCCCATAATTCGCTCTTGCAAGTCTGGAGGATGAGCAGAAGCATTGTCTGATACCAGGAGGCACTTGAGGTCCAATTTATTTTCCAGGAGGTATTTTTTCACAGTGAGGCCAAACACATCACAGAACCAGTCATGGAAAATGTCCCTAGTGACCCATGCCTTACTGTTTGCCTTCCACATAACACACAAATTAGCCTTGACGACACTGTTTTTCTTGAACACTGGGAGTTTCAGAGTGATACACGAGTAAAGGCTTTGCAATCCCCACTAGCATTACTACAAAACATTAGAGTTAGTCTGTCTTTCATAGGCTTGTGTCCTGGCAGTGCTTTTTCCTCCTGCGTAATGTAGGTCCTGTTTGGCATTTTCTTCCAAAACAGGCCTGTTTCGTCACAATTAAACACTTGTTGGGGTTTTAATTTTTCAGTGTCTATGTATTCCTTAAAGTCCTGCACATATTTTTCAGCCACTTTTTTGTCTGAACTGGCAGCCTCACCATGCCTTATCACACTGTGTATGCCACTACAATTCTTAAATCTCTCAAACCAACCTTTGCTGGCCTTAAAATCACTAATATCAGCACTAGTTCCAGGCATTTTCTTAATGAGATCCACATGCAACTGCCTTGCCTTTTCACATATTATTGACTGAGACACACTATCTCCTGATAATTGTTTGTTGTTGATCCACACCAATAACAGTCTCTCCACATCTTTGAGTATTTGTGATGTCTGTTTTGTAAGCATACTTGCACCTTTCGCAACAACAGCTTCCTTGATTGCCTTTCTGTTGGCCAAGATAGTAGCGATGGTTGATTTTAGTTTGTTATACAATCTGGCCGCTCGGAGGCATGCACTCCACTTTCACACTTTGCGTTTATCTCTTTCTTCAGTTCGATAGTATTTCTCACCTTTTTTTACCACAGGGTTGGCACTAGAAGCTTTCTTTGGGCCCATGGTGGCTTATTTAGCAATTACAAGCACTAAAAACAATGGAATAATACAAAATGTATCGCATGTATGCTTGTAAACACCGGCACACTGGCTGTACATACTGGCAGGGCAGCCACGGCCGGCCCAGGCCATGAGGACTCGTTTGGGACGAATGTCCTTAACCGGGTTTTTCATCGTTGGCCGAGCCAATATTTTTACGCTAAAACACATCGCTATCCGATGTCATCGTTACCCTAGGGTCCACTGTATTAGCAAGATACAGTGGGCCCCCGCTTAACGATCACCTCCAAATGCGACCAATTATGTAAGTGTATTTATGTAAGTGCGTTTGTACGTGTATGTTTGGGGGTCTGAAATGGACTAATCTACTTCACAATATTCCTTATGGGAAAAAATTCGGTCAGTACTGGCACCTGAACATACTACTGGAATGAAAAAAGTTCGTTAACCGGGGGTCCACTGTATATGAATGTTGAAATTTTGAAGGTGACCTGAGGAGCCTGTCTCCACTTATGTAAGGGAAATAAAACTTGGGAATAACCTATGTAGTATTGTGTAGAGGGCAGCCAGCCATGCATGCAAATAGTACCATGAATCTTGCTCAGCACTGAAAATTTGATCCCAGTCGAATAAAGCATTCTCGAGTAATAAACGAAAAGTTGTGAGAAAGCAAACGAAAATGTTGTCGAGAATATTAAAAAAAACAGGAACATCTTTCCTCATCATACTTAAAAACACCAAAAAATGTGGATACTTATTTTTTCCAGTTTTCTTTTCTGACATCCTACACACAAAGTATATGGTTTGGATTTTTATATTTAATTTGATAAATTTGGCAAAAAATGGCAAATATGAACCCACATAATAAGTACTTCCTATTAAGATACAACAGCATTCAGGGTTTGAAGCTGATCAGGAGTCATTCTCTAGTTATTTCATGGTTAACAACTTGCTTAATAAAATTGTTGAATTGAAATTTACACAGCTGAAGGAAAGGCTTCATTGTGACACATTACTATTCGAATCACGCAAAACATATTAAACTGTATTTACTAAGGAACAAAAAGGCCGAAATTGTACCAAAACATCTTCGTCAGCTCCTCTTTTTTGTTTGGGTTAATGTATGAATTTATTTTTATATTTTTGAAGACCCAGAGGATTTGCAATCTTGTATTCTATGATGTTGAAAATAGAAAAATCTATGAAATTGCTTCTGATTTGAAATATCCAGGAGTATTAATACATTTTTTCATAAAGTTAAAATATATTCCACAAGAGAGTCTAACACCGAGTATAAACTAGAGAAGAAAAAAAAGAAACATACCATGGGTGGGGTTTGAACCCGCGATCAGAGAGTCTCAAAACTCCAGCTTGAGAATTTGTTGTTTTTTACCATATATTGAAAATCTCTCTCACCTCCATCAAGCTTCAAAATATGTTAATGTTAAAGTTGTCTTTAAATATGGCAATATAGTTAAAGAAATATTAATTTATTATATTTCCAAGTAATTCATATATTGTGAATAATATTTTTTCTCATAAAAAAAGTTGTGACTTTTTATTTAGAATAAATTAGCAAAAATATCTTGAGACGAGGGTTAAATAGTATAAATATGTTATATGTAGTGGATAATAATCCACTGCTTTGTACATTCATGTAAGAGATACAGGCCATGGTGTACCTGGAGTTTACCTGGTGAGGGTTTCGGGGGTCAATGCCCCCTCAGCTCGGTCTGAGATCAGGCCTCATGGTGGATCAGGGTCTGATCAACCAGGCTGTTACTGCTGGCAGTACGCAAGCTGACGTACGAACCACAGCCTGGTTGGTCAGGTACTGACTTTAGGTGCCTGTCCAGTGCCTTCTTGAAGACAGCCAGGGGTCTATTGGTAATCCCTCTTATGTATGCTGGGAGACAGTTGAACAGTCCTGGGCCCCGGACACTTATTGTGTTGTCTCTCAGTGTACTCGTGGCGCCCCTGCTTTTCATCAGGGGAATGTTACATGTAGATTGAATGAATGCCAAAGAATTACTTGTAATTTATCAGTTCATTGAAATATTATGGAATCATTTCTTATCAAACATGATGCAAAACATATTTCAAATTTATGCTCTGGTATGTATAAACTTGAATTTTTTTTTAGTCCAGGATATTGTTCATAATCTTAAAACTATAAATATTTTTTTTAAAAAATACTGTGTCCACTGTTAGGCAAACTATACAACCTGCTGCTGGACAAATGTACACATGGGTTATGTTTGTGCAGGACAGGTTCGTGTGGCGTATTGTCACTTTCTCAGACGTTTCACCTCAGGGTTTAACATTTAAAATGTGTTTCTCTTGCCTCTTCTTCATATTCCTCTGAAGATATGTGTGTAAACACATTAAATATTGTGTTTTTTATTTTAAATACAAAATAATGATTATGTACTTCAGTTACAACTGTATCTTCTTTGTGTTTTGAATTTTAAAAACAAAATAAAAATGTATAATAAATTTAGAATTATACGACAAGTGTATTGGAGCCTTTTTTTATGTCCTTTCTTCCCCTATTATTAGAACCTGGTTTCTCCCATGATCAATAGCTCTCTCCCCAGCTGACAGCTGACAACCACACTGACTTCACCTTTACAGAGAACCTTAAGTCTGTAATCAAATTAACATCCACAGGACGCTGTCAAACATTCCCAAAGCAGCTCACTCTCATGTTGCTAACAAATTATCTGAACTGAAGAAAATCAATGATGCCACTACATCAGTGATGCCTCTACAGTCAATAGATCCTGGCTCAACCTGTTGCTATTTGGCAATGCCTGTCTGACTGTTCCACCCAGGAGGAACAAGTCCCTAGCAACACCTGTTATTAGGGCAGTAAATATGTTCATTAGAGATGACAACCACATCCATCTCCCCTCCAGAGTAACAAACACCCGCCTGGCAAATGACAACAACAGAACACCTGTTGCCTCCAAAATCAGAACCTAAATTAGCAAAAAAAAATAGAAGGAAATACTCCTGGAGCACTCAGGCTTATAACCAGTGAGGATAACATTGCCACTATGGACGTCGTCATAGCACACGCTTGAAAGACAAACATCCACCCAGATCTCCCAGTACCAACACTGGCCTCCCTGACAGTACAGGACACTGAAGTGTATAAAGCCACCATGTCATTTCCACAGGGCTTATCAGGGGTTTTTATTAGTTTAAGACCACGCCTGGCTGGCGGTGTCCTCCCCTCAAGGAAGGTTCCTTGATGTTGGTGAGGGGCTCTTGGTATGGAAAATATTTTAATTTTCCGAAGCTATAGTGCCTAATAGGTGTTTAATGTGTTGATTTGGGTCAAAAATGTATTTGAAAATAGAATAGAACCAAGAGCGCCCTCTGCGCCTGCGCGGATGTGCGAGGGGACAGGTCGACTCGGGGCATGGAGAGGCGGGAGTGTTTTGAATGTAGTTAGGAGGCTGTGAAAACATGGGACCAGGAAATTGTCATTCACGGCGGCCTGAAGATTAATATAGGCCTCACTTCATAATAGGAAGTGTCGTACTGTTCCTTGTGAAGAGTGAGGGAATGTGATTCCTGGGACCACCGTAATAAAGTGGTAAAAATAGTGAATAATAGTAGGACCGGTGGTGACTGGTGCGTCGCCATGGAGTGTCCCGGGGAAAATACCCGTGATTTAATCATCACTCATCGGTCTCAGATCTTAATGGAGTGACCTCTAATGTGTATAATAATTATGAGACATTAAATCATCTTGTGGATGTTAATGTAATCAGTGATAATAACACCAAGTTAAGAGAATGTGTGAAGTGAAATGAGTCGCCGTTCTCAGAGTGAGCATCTGTTTATCTCGTGTTCCTGTCTCGAGGATAGTGAAGTTTTTATGGAGTTACGATTTCTAAACCGGGACAAACCAACAGATACCTCGTCCTGCTGGAATAAGAACCGTGTCGATGTAACAGGACATTGAAATGAGATGGTGAATGGAGGAAATAAGGAGCATCAGTCACCCACAGTTAAGTAACCTTTCTAGTTATAGCAGACTGATACTGGCCAGTTAGGTATGTTGTAAGTGGATAGGTTTTGGGTGATCCAGCTACATCAAGTGACCACCAGAGAATATCTGGTAAGTGGTGGGATTATGTACAAGTGTTTTTCCTTGATGGATATATCCATGTGTAACCTACCCCCCCCCCCCCTTCATTCAGTTATACTAATATAATCTATACAGTCCACAATTAATTAGTAGCGCTGTACTTGTGGGTGCTATCCAATTTATACTGGTCTCTAATAGATATGGATAAGATTGTGAGTGTCGAAGGCCACCTGCAGTGACCAGGGGTGGGTAAGTTTTCTCACATGTCTACACGGGGTGACTACAGTAAACAATATAGTTATTGTCTCCCAATGAGATTACTGGTATGCATGTAATGCAGAGGTACATAAAGGTAACCACCCTAGAAAATTTTCCATACTTGATTTAGGGAATTGAATCTGTGCTCCAGTTCCCCGAATTAAGCCTGAATGCCTTCCACATGCCCCGCCCCAGGCGCTGTATAATCCTCCGGGTTTAGCGCTTCCCCCTTGATTATAATAATAATAATGGCGGTGTCCCGGAAACCATTAGGCCACTTTTCTTTGGTACATCACTATGTCTCTTCACGAAAAAGATGTAAGAATCAGGTTCATTGCAGTTGGCAAAACCTTTTGGTGTCTTGTTACCAAGGCTACAGTGAGAATGGTGAGTCAAGAAGCTGCCGCAGTGCTGAAACCAGCACAGTTTGGTTTTGGTGTTCAACAAGGCTGTAAAGCAGCTGCCCATGCAGCACAAGTATACATCAATAATGTGTCAAATGAAAAAACCTTGATCAAATTAGACTGCCAACGCATTCAACTTAGTCAGAAGGGATGCTGTTCTCTATGCAGTTTGTAAATGCTTCCCTTCCCTCTATCTTATCATACAATCGTGATAACATGATTGTGGAACTTCTAAGCCTTTTTTGGGGGGGAACCATGAAATTGACTCGTGTGAGGGTGTGCAACAGGGGGATCCCCTCCCCCTTCTCTTTTCCGCGGGTCCTCAAGGAAGTGACAGAAACACTGTCCAGTCAGCTCAATACCTGGTTCTTGTATGATGGTCTACCTGGAAGGTATTCAGGAAATCAGTGCCCTGCGGCCCGGTCCATGACCTGGCCTCCCGGTGGATCAGGGCTGATCAACCAGGCTGTTACTGCTGGCCATACATAGTCCAACATATGAACCACAGCCCGGCTAATCCATCACCGACTTCAAGTTTCTGTCCAGCTTCTTCTTGAAGGCAGTCAGGGATCTACTGGTAATTCCCCTTATGCCTGGCAGGAGGCTGAACAGTCTTGAACTCTGGACACTTATTGTGTTTTCTCTTAGTGTTTTAATGGTACCCTTACTTTCCATTGGGGGTATTTTGCATCGGTTGCCCAGTCTTTTGCTTTCGCAGGGAGTGATTTCTGTGTGCAGATTAGGGACCATTCCTTCTAGGATTTTCCAAGTTTAGATTATGACATTTCTCTCGCCTGTGTTCCAGTGAGTACAAGTCAAGGGCTTCCAAGCGTTCCCAGTAGTTAAGGTGTTTGACGGAAATTATATGTGCAGTAAAGGTTCTCTGTACACTCTCTAGATTTGCAATTTCACTTACTTTGAATGGAGATGTTAAGGTACAGCAGTATTCCAGCCTAGAGAGAACAAGTGATTTAAAAAGGATCATCACTGGCTTGGCATTTCTTGTTTTGAAGGTTCTCATTACCCATCCTATCACTTTCTTCGCATTTGTGATCATGGGACTGTTGTGATCCTTGAAAGTGAGATCCTCGGACATTACCACTCCCAGGTCCCTCACATTATTTTTCCTCTATTGTATGATCAGAGTTTGTAGTATACTCAGTTCTAGTTATTATCTCCTCCAGTTTTCCATAACGGAGTAGTTGGATTTTGTCTTCATTGAAAATATTTTTTTCGTTGCACATTGGAAAACTTGGTTTATATGGAAAATTTTTATAGGGGTATTACCTCTATGTACCTCAACATTACACGCATACGAGTAATCTCATTGGGAGACAACAATTATATTGTTTACCATAGTCACCCCGTGTAGACATATGAGAAAACTTAACCATCCCTGGTGGCCTTCGACACTCCCAATCTTATCCATATCTATCAGAGACCAGTATAACTTGGATAGCACCCACAAGTACGGTGCTACTAATTTTATTGTGGACTGTATGGATTATATTAGTTTAACTGAATGAAGGGGGGGGTAGGTTACACATGGATATATCCATCAAGGAAAAACACTTGTACATAATCCCACCACTTACCAGATATTCTCTGGTGGTCACTTGATGTAGCTGGATCACCCATAACCTATCCAATTACAACATACCTAACTGGTCAGTATCAGTCTGCTATAACTAGAAAGGTTACTTAACTGTGGGTGACTGATGCTCCTTATTTCCTCCATTCACCATCTCATTTCAATGTCTTGTTACACCGACACGGTTCTTATTCCAGCAGGACGAGGTATCCGTTGGTTTGTCCTGGTTTAGAAGTCGTGACTCCATAAAAACTTCACTATCCTCGGGACGGGAACCACGAGGACTCACGTGTTCACTCGGAGCAGGGTGACTTATTTCACTAAACGCATTCTCTTAACTTAGTGTTTTTATCACTGATTACATTGGAATTCACAAGATGATTTAATGTCTCATAATTATTATACACATTAGAGGTCACTCCATTAAGATCTGAGACCGATGTGTGAGGATTAAATCATGGGTAATTTTCCCTGGACACACTCCATGGCAGCGCCCCAGTCACCCCCGGTCCCACCATTATTCACTAATTTTACCACTTACTACAGAAGTGCCTTCAATCACGTTCCCTCACTCTTCACCAGGGACAGTTACAACACTTCCTATTATGAAGTGAGGCCTTTATTAATCCTTAGGCAGCCATGAATGCCAATTTCCTGGTCCTCTTAACCCCATTCAAAACACTCCCGCTCCTCAATGCCCTGTCTCGCCCTGTTCCCCTGCACATCCGCGCAGGCGCAGCGGGAACCCTGTTGGTTCTATTCCATTTTCCAATACATTTTGACCCAAATCAGCACATTGAACACTTATTAGGCACTATAGCTTCGGAAATTAAATAATTTCTACACTGCGGCCGGGCGGAAGTCGTTGTTAGACTACTTAAATTGCGTCTTCCTCTAGGAGACGATTCCAGCCCGCTCGAGATTGCGTGGTTTTTTTTCCTAGTGGGTCTTACTACAATTTCTTCTTGCATCACTCGGTCAGTGTCTTCAATATCACTCGTGTCACTTTCCCTTAGATTTCCATCTGCACTGGATTGAACACCATTTAAATCTAAGGGAATTAATTTATTAATGGTATGCAAACTTTCCTGGCCACGACACAACACTTCGACGTTTCTGACAACACCTTGTGCATCTGGGTATAATGTAACTACAAGCGTGTCAGCGTGCCTCATTGTGCTCTGTGTTTTCTTGTGTTTTCACGGTCGCTCTTACATACTGAGTCAACAAAAAGGAGAATTAGTGTGCACTACCTAGCAGAGTTTACTGCCAGAGGGGAATCATAGGCCTAGTGTGCCGTGTGCAAAATAATAATAATAGAACTTTTCTTTGTCAGAGGAAAGAAAGTCTCCCTGATAACATTGTGTATACACAGTGTATAGTGTATACTACAGTGGCACCCTAGTACATAGAAAATAAATGCTAAAGTGTCATTTGAATAACAAAAAGGCACAATACTCTTTTATGTGTGGGTTATTTGTGTATTGTCATTTGAAAACAGGTGAACTTGTAAATGAAGTGATAAGCCTATAGAGGCAGGTGCCAGAAGTCGCCAGAAACTTGCAACACAGAAAAGCTGTTTTAATAATCTTCCTGGCCTACTAGTGTACCTGATATAATCTAGTGATATCAGTGAATAGCAGAATACAGTGTTGTAGTAGCAACTAACCAGTAATATAATGGTACTTAGTGGAGTGGAGTGACTTTCATTAGTTTCTCTTTTCTTGAAATACCGGACATATACTGTGAATTTCATATAACCTGTAGTTGCCAGCGGTCACAATATACACAACGAGAAGCAAATATTACTACAGAAAAAGCGTCTTTCCTCCAAAAAATTTCCACCAGTCAACTATAGTGATAATATAGCTCTTGTTGTGGTGGAGACGGAAAAAAACTAGAAAAGCTAGATACAGTGATCGATAAACAAGGGTTGAGGCTCGACTGTTCGTCATTGTAGGAGCTGCCAGAAATCACCGGTTCTTCAACACGCAAGTTATACTTTTGTATCAGTCAAATCACATATTACTCGGGTAGATAATTTCCAGTAGATCCTTCATGTGTTAGCCCAAATCACCGACCAGTATGTTTTAAATAAGTGACCCACTGATCAGATCAGACTGGTTCCGAACCCTTGACTGGTCGAACCCTCGACTGGTCTGAACCCTTGACCGGTTTCAAACGGATTTGTTGGACAGTAAAGCAGACTGTAAACAGATGGAGTCATAGGCACCCTTATCAAACACAAACAATAAATATAAAATCAGGAACGTACACCGGTAAGCTGTCCTAATATACAAGTGCAGTTAGAAGTAGAAATACAAATAGCTAGAGCTTCACTTTAAGGAGGTTATTAATAGAGTATTCAAGAGGTTGCTAGTAGAATTACAGTAAATCAACCATTCAAATCATTATGAAGCTCTGTGTAGTCTGCAGTCAATCAAACAAATGGGCTTCCACATGGATAAATTGTCATTTTTGTGAAAATTGGTGTCACGCCCCTTGTGCAGATATCCAAGAACTAGCTACAAGCAGTATAAAATCAGGAAAGTGTTTTTGGGTATGCCCAAATGAGACAAATCTGTGGACTAAAATCACTTTGGTATTAAAAGAGGACAACATCAAAGCTGCTTTCATAGAAAACCTGGAAACATTCTACAACAGATGGGAACATAAAAAGTCTGGGCTGGATGGTACTGCCCTTGATGCTGGCCATGTAGTCAGAAACTGTAAGGCTGGAGGTGCTGTCCTGGTAGTCAGTAAATGTGGGGCTGATAGTGCTGTCCTGGGAGACAGTAATGGTGAAGCTGGAGGTGCTGTCCTGGGAGACAGTAACGGTGAAGCTGGAGAATTTGTCCAGGTAGTCGGGAAATATACGCAGGAGGGAATGCATATAAATGACCTCATGGGAGGCAGGAGCCATACTGGAGAAACAAATGTAGTCAAAGATAAGATAAAACCAATATTGAAAACTAGTAATACCACAGGAAATAGCAAACAAGAGGACTCCACTAGCAATAGTGAGGATATATTACCAAAAACAACTGGTGAGAGCTCCATTGTTGGTGCTAGTGAGGATAGGAATAAGACAGGGAAACAGGGAAACATGCACCAACAGGGAATACAGTCACAGAAACCCAAGGCAAATGGAAACCAAGCCTGTGCACATACTATGCACTTCGTATCTGCAGGCATGGGAAATCTGGAAAAACAGATGGGACGTGCAACTATGACCACCCTAGAAAATGCCGTGCCCATATGACAACAGGAAAATGCAAACTCCCTTCCTGTAAGTTTTTTCACCCTGAAATGTGTACCTCTTCAGTATAGGAAAGACAGTGATATAACTTAAATTGCCAGGCACATCATCTAAAGGGGACAAAAAGATACAAAACATCCAGGCCATGGGAAAACCTGGGTAGCCACAGTCACTCGAGAGGGAGAGGTTTTTTAGTGCCAGGAAGGAAAAAAAACTGGCAGGAAATTGCAGAAATCGTACAACAAATCCAGTCATTCCTGGAGTGGAACCACAGTCGATGGCCTCCACTCCAAACCAACAGATAAAGATACTAATGCCGGAAAAAATATCCCCCCCCCCCAGTACCAACAATACCACCAGTCCGATATTCTTTGCAAATATACAGGGTCTAAAGCCAGCAACAAACAAAATATCTTTCATCCGTGGACTGCTTGCAGAGGCAAAGGCAATGTTCACGGCTTTCACTAAGACCCACATAAAGGATCACTTGGACAACGAAATATGGATCCCAGGTTACAACCTATACAGATGCGACAGAGTGAACAGGCAAAAGGGGAGGGGGTTTGGCCTGTACATTGCAGAGTCACTTGTTTGCACAGAACTGCTTAATGCCTCAAATGATGTAGTGGAAGTTTTAGCAGTAAAGATCGAGAACCAAAACCTAGTCATTGTGGTAGTCTACAAGCCTCCGGATGCAGCATCCCAGCAATTCCAGGAACAGCTGTTAAAAATTGACCACTGTCTGGAAAATCTGCCAGCTCCTGCCCCCAACATCTTGCTCCTGGGAGATTTCAACTTAAGGCACCTAAAATGGAGGAATATAGCAAATAATGTTGTTGCACAACCCAGGGCAACATGGGTTTAGAACAGGTCGCTCCTGTCTGTCTCAACTACTGGATCACTACGACAAGGTCCTAAATGCATTAGAAGATAAAAAGAATGCAGATGTAATATATACAGACTTTGCAAAAGCCTTCGACAAGTGTGACAATGGCGTAATAGCGCACAAAATGCGTGCTAAAGGGATAACAGGAAAAGTCGGTCGATGGATCTATAATTTCCTCACTAACAGAACACAGAGAGTAGTCGTCAACAGAGTAAAGTCCGAGGCAGCTACAGTGAAAAGCTCTGTTCCACAAGGCACAGTACTCGCTCCCATCTTATTCCTCATCCTCATATCCGACATAGACAAGGATGTCAGCCACAGCACCGTGTCTTCCTTTGCAGATGACACCCGAATCTGCATGACAGTGTCTTCCATTGCAGACACTGCAAGGCTCCAGGCGGACATCAACCCAATCTTTCAGTGGGCTGCAGAAAACAATATGAAGTTCAACGATGAGAAATTTCAATTACTCAGATATGGTAAACACGAGGAAATTAAATCTTCATCAGAGTACAAAACAAATTCTGGCCACAAAATAGAGCGAAACACCAACGTCAAAGATCTGGGAGTGATCATGTTGGAGGATCTCACCTTCAAGGACCATAACATTGTATCAATCGCATCTGCTAGAAAAATGACAGGATGGATAATGAGAACCTTCAAAACTAGGGAGGCCAAGCCCATTATGACACTCTTCAGGTCACTTGTTCTATCTAGGCTGGAATATTGCTGCACACTAACAGCACCTTTCAAGGCAGGTGAAATTGCTGACCTAGAAAATGTACAGAGAACCTTCACGGCGCGCATAACGGAGATTCAAATTCAAATTCAAATTCAAATTCAAAGTTTATTCTCTATAAAGATTACAATGTTGAATTTACAGAATTTGGTTGTTGTGTGGTTTACATGTAGTTAAATGATGATTACAGAGTGTACCACTAGAACGCCTAGCATGGCTAGGCATTTCGGGCAGACTTAGTTTAATTCTTTATTTTAAAATATTACAAATTATGAGGTAAGTTGGTATTATGGCTAAGTGACTAAATACGTACTAGTTTGTGAGTTTAGCAATGTGAATGCTTTTGTTTTGGCACAGTACATAGTTTCAGTATTGGAGTATCATACGATTCATTATTTTAAGATTGAGATTAATATTTCTGTTTATGGTCAAATGGGTGAGTGAGTGTAAGTGTGAACCACCAGGTGGTATTCGTGTAGTTAGTTGATGGGGTTTATCAGGGAGATAAGATGTTTTCTAATGGTAGTTTTGAAGGTGATGAATGTGTCTGCAGTTCTAGAGTTCTCAGGTAGGGTGCTCCAGATTTTAGGGCCTTTGACATACATTGAATTTTTGTAAAGGTTTAGTTGGACATGGGGAATGTCGTAGATATGTTTGTGTCTGGTGTTATGCCTGTGGGTTCTGTCACAACTATCAAGAAAGTGTTTTAGGTCAAGGTTGATATTGGAGTTTAAGGTCCTGTAGATGTAGATTGCACAGTAGTAAGTGTGGATGTACTGAACAGGGAGTAAGTTTAGATCTATGAAGAGTGGGGGGGGTGTTGCCAGGGATGGGATTTAGTGATTATTCTTACTGCAGCTTTTTGTTGGGTTATAATTGGCTTTAGGTGTGTTGCTGCAGTTGATCCCCAAGCACAAATAGCATAGGTGAGGTATGGATAAATAAGTGTGTGGTATAGTGTGAGAAGGGCATTTTGCGGAACGTAGTATCGTATCTTGGAGAGGATCCCAAATGTTTTGGATACTTTTTTGGTTATGTGTTGGATATGGGTGCTGAAATTCAGTTTGTTGTCAAGGTATAGGCCTAGGAATTTGCCCTCATTATGTCTGGTAATTAGAGTGTTGTCGATCTTAATGTTAATTTGTGCATCTCCTGCTCTGCTACCAAACATAATATAGTAGGACACCTCAATTACTGGGAGCGCTTGAGGTTCCTGAACCTGTATTCCCTGGAACGCAGGCAGGAGAGATACATGATTATATACACCTGGAAAATCCTAGAGGGACTAGTACCGAACTTGCACACGAAAATCACTCACTACAAAAGCAAAAGACTTGGCAGACGATGCAACATCCCCCCAATGAAAAGCAGGGGTGTCACTAGCACGTTAAGAGACCATACAATAAGTGTCAGGGGCCCGAGACTGTTCAACTGCCTCCCAGCACACATAAGGGGGATTACCAAGAGACCCCTGGCAGTCTTCAAGCTGGCACTGGACAAGCGCCTAAAGTCGGTTCCTGACCAGCTGGGCTGTGGCTCGTACATTGGTTTGCGTGCAGCCAGCAGCAACAGCCTGGTTGATCAGGCTTTGATCCACCAGGAGGCCTGGTCACAGACCGGGCCGCGGGGGCGTTGACCCCCGGAACTCTCTCCAGGTAAACTCCAGGCAGTGATAGCACCAGGAGGCAGCTCTGATGAGAACTCACACGCACACGAGCTTTTAAATCTCTGCACAAAATTCAATTTAAACCAGCAAATGATAGAGCCTACTAGACTGGAGAATACACTAGACCTCATCTTCACTAACAATGATGATCAGATACGAAATGTCACCATATCAAAACAATATACTCAGATCACAACATAATTGAGGTTCAGACATGTATGCGCGGAGCCCCAGACCGACATAATGAGATTAGTCACTAGGGTGCATTCACCAAATTCAACTTCAATAACAAAAACATAAAGTGGGACCAAGTAAACCAAGTCCTAACCGATATAAGCCGGGAAGATAGACTAAGCAACACAGACCCCAACTTATGCCTAGAACAGATTAACTCGGTGGCACTCGATGTATGCACAAGGCTTATTCCTCCATGAAAAAAGACCCCTCAAGGAAGGTTCCTTGATGTTGGTGAGGGGCTCTTGATTTAGGGCATTGGATCTGTGCTCCAGTTCCCCGTATTAAGCCTGAATGCCTTCCACATCCCCCCCCCAGGCGCTGTATAATCCTCCAGGTTTAGCGCTTCCCCTTGATTATAATAATAATAATCTAAGAAAAAGGAGGAGTAGATGTAAAATAGAAAGAGACAGGCGCTCCCTTTACAGGCGACGGAAAAGAATAACAGAGCGGCTGAAAGAGGCCAATATATCTGAAATGCATAGGGAGACACGGGTCAGAGAAATAGCAAGCATCGAACTTAAGCTAACGGAATCTTATAGGAGTCAGGAATCGCGGGAAGAACTAAAAACCATAAATGAAATCGAAAGAAACCCAAAGTATTTCTTCTCCTATGCTAAATCAAAATCGAGAACAACGTCCAGTATTGGGCCCCTACTTAAACAAGATGGGTCCTACACAGATGACAGCAAGGAAATGAGTGAGCTACTCATGTCCCAATATGACTCAGTTTTTAGCAAGCCGCTAACCAGACTGAGAGTCGAAGATCAAAATGAATTTTTTATGAGAGAGCCACAGAATTTGGTTAACACAAGCCTATCTGATGTTATCCTGACGCCAAATGACTTCGAACAGGCGATAGATGGCATGCCCATGCATTCTGCCCCAGGGCCAGACTCGTGGAACTCCGTGTTCATCAAGAACTGCAAGAAGTCCCTATCACGAGCTTTTACCATCCTATGGAGAGGGAGCATGGACACGGGGGTCGTCCCACAGTTACTAAAAGCAACAGACATAACCCCACTCCACAAAGGGGGCAGTAAAGCAATAGCAAAGAACTACAGACCGATAGCACTAACATCCCATATCATAAAAATCTTTGAAAGGGTCCTAAGAAGCAAGATCACCACCCATCTAGAAACCCATCAATTACACAACCCAGGGCAACATGGGTTTAGAACAGGTCGCTCCTGTCTGTCTCAACTATTGGATGACTACGACAAGGTCCTAGATGCACTAGAAGACAAAAAGAATGCAGATGTAATATATACAGACTTTGCAAAAGCCTTCGACAAGTGTGACCATGGCGTAATAGTGCACAAAATGCGTGCTAAAGGAATAACAGGAAAAGTTGGTCGATGGATCTATAATTTCTTCACTAACAGAACACAGAGAGTAGTAGTCAACAGAGTAAAGTCCGAGGCAGCTACGGTGAAAAGCTCTGTTTCACAAGGCACAGTACTCACTCCCATCTTGTTCCTCATCCTCATATCTGACATAGACAAGGATGTCAGCCACAGCACCGTGTCTTCCTTTGCAGATGACACCCTAATCTGCATGACAGTGTCTTCCATTGCAGACACTGCAAGGCTCCAGGCGGACATCAAACAAATCTTTCAGTGAGCTGCAGAAAACAATATGAAGTTCAACGATGAGAAATTTCAATTACTCAGATATGGTAAACACGAGGAAATTAAATCTTCATCAGAGTACAAAACAAATTCTGGCCACAAAATAGAGCGAAACACCAACGTCAAAGACCTGGGAGTGATCATGTCGGAGGATCTCACCTTCAAGGACCCTAACATTGTATCAATCGCATCTGCTAGAAAAATGACAGGATGGATAATGAGAACCTTCAAAACTAGGGATGGCAATCCCATGATGACACTCTTCAAGTCACTTGTTCTATCTAGGCTGGAATATTACTGCACACTAACAGCACCTTTCAAGGCAGGTGAAATTGCTGACCTAGAAAATGTACAGAGAACCTTCACGGCGTGCATAACAGAGATAAAACACCTCAATTACTGGGAGCGCTTGAGGTTCCTAAACCTGTATTCCCTGGAATGCACGCGGGAGAGATACATGATTATATACACCTGGAAAATTCTAGAGGGACTAGTACCGAACTTGCACTCGAAAATCACTCACTACGAAAGCAAAAGACTTGGCAGACGATGCAACATCCCCCCAATGAAAAGCAGGGGTGTCACTAGCACGTTAAGAGACCATACAATAAGTGTCAGGGGCCCGAGACTGTTCAACTGCCTCCCAGCATACATAAGGGGGATTACCAAGAGACCCCTGGCAGTCTTCAAGCTGGCACTGGACAAGCACCTAAAGTCAGTTCCTGACCAGCCGGGCTGTGGCTCGTACGTTGGTTTGCGTGCAGCCAGCAGCAACAGCCTGGTTGATCAGGCTCTGATCCACCAGGAGGCCTGGTCATAGACCGGGCCGCGGGGGCGTTGACCCCCGGAACTCTCTCCAGGTGAGAGGGAGTCAGGATCTCCGCGTCAGGAGTGTCGCTCATGTATGACAGAGGGCGATTGTTTACCCGATTCTCTGCCTCCACCAACACTGCACGGAATTCCTCCAAATTAATTCTCTTCCTGTGTAGCACCTTACGAAGACATCTTTTCACTGTACCTATCATTCTTTCGTACAATCCTCCCTGCCAAGGGGCTCTGGGAGTAATAAATTTCCAGACACACCCTCGCTGGGTCTACAAAGATTGTACATCATCACTCTTATTTAATCCCATCAAGTGTTGAGCACCCGCTACAAAATTGGTGGCATTATCTGAGATCATCAATCTTGGACGGTTTCCCCCTAGCTGAAAATTTCCGGAAAGCTGTATGAACTGTTCTGCAGAAAAGTCTGAGCCACTTCTAGATAAACAGCCTAGTAGTGTACAATTAAATTTAATAAAACCCTTAAAAGGGAACACCTCTAAAGTCCCTTTTAAAATGTTTGGGCCCCATATAGTCCACTCGGGTCACATCAAATGGTTTTACCACTGCAACGTTCCTTGGGCAATGTGGAGGACCTGGGTCATGTAGGTTCTGGCATCCACCCGGTTACTATTGCCACGACTTGAAACCCCTTTTACCTTTGCCACCCTTGTGGAATCCAGAGCACATGTTAGCCCTTGGGGTTAGCGCTTCTTTTTTTTTATAAAAAATGAATAATGGGGAAAACCCAGAGGTTTCCGAATACAGTTTAGGTACCCTGTACCCCCCGTGCATAGTTATTATGGGCATTAAAGACAATAAAGGTTGTCAGGTGATGAGTTTTGGGAAGCAAGATAGGGTGTTTAGCATTTTCCCCCCAATTTAGCTTTTGAAACCCCCCTCTGCAAAATTACTATCTCAATACACCCCCAGCTTTTTATTTTTGGCCTTTCACAATTTTCCTTCCTTTTAAATTTAATCTATCCCTTAGGTTTTTCTCTACCCTCTGTACCCCGTATTTCAGAGGAGGGGGGAAAATTATTGAGTATTTATTTACTTATAAATTTAAACACTAACCTTTTTTCACGTTAATCAGTTTGGGTAAGGAAGAACCTTTCATATCAAGGGCAAAGGAGGGCTCGATGGAGCGGGCCCCATAATTTCGACAGGAGCAATATGTCCCTTTTTGCCCCGGCCATTTAAATTTTTTGCCCACACCCAACTTGGCCTTTAAACTACGATAAGCATCCAAAAATTTTTTTCATAAGTCAAGTCTGAGACAATAAGTCGGAATTTCGTCCCCAGGAATGGATTAAATTTTTAACTTTGTGACCAAATGTTTTTTTTCCCCTGCATTTGATTGTTTCGCGACTCTGTTTTGACGTACACGTCTTAGTTCCATTACAAATCCATTGCAAGGAAACCCTCATTTCAGCCCAAATTACGGTTGTCGCTGATATTTTATCTTCGCAATTTTTTCTTATATAATTGGCAATTTGACACCAAACATAAATTGCCTTTAAATTCCAACTGAGGTAAGGTGCGTGATTTGGTGGAGCACCTTAGCCTTAGAAAAATAACAAGAGAAATGGCACTATTACTTTGAAGGAAAGAAAATGCTCCATAGCAAATTTTTCGAAGCATCGCAAAAAAGTTGATACATTTTCTCCATCTTGACTGGCCACATTAGGGGAACCCCAACATTGGTAATTTTACATATTCACCTATTAGTTTTTCCCACCTTTCAACAAATTCCAAAGGTAGGGTTATCCAAGCACACTTAAGCTTCCATGCTTTTTGTTCAACAATTTTCCTTTATTGTAAGTGGGGACTTCCCTAGGGGTCGAAGGTTTTTGAAACTTCCGCAAGTAAGACTCTCTGGTTTAATTTATTGGCATACTGTAGTTATTAGACTTTAACGATAAAAAGTCTCTCTCTGTGTCCAAGTCAGTCCCGCACATTACTTTTTTAGAACTTCAACTCCAGGGTTGTCTTTATTTATTTGAGCCCTTAAACTGGACGAATTACTGTTCCTTCCCTCAGGGGTATTTGCCCCTTGCATTATTTCTTAGCCCTTTTTAATGCTCATTAGTTCCTCTTCAGTAGAGTCACCCCAGGAAATTGTCCACATAATTTGTTTACCCTTACCCCATCAGTGGACCCCCTGTCGCTTAAGGTGGCATTTATCGTTCCCTGGAGGAGGAATGGATGGAGGTAGCCCCAAACAATACACCCCTAAACGAAAAGTTTCAGGGGACTAAGTGGGTTTGGGATTCTTGGCCATAAGACCAGTGCAATCCCGGTCCCCTTTTGAGACCCACTCTCGGGAAAAGTTTACTTATGTCCCCTAAAGGCATAATTTTTAAACCCCTGAAGTTTAAATAATATTTTCCCCCAGTTTTTCGTACGTGGAAACTGTCATCAAACAGCTTTCAAACTAGGAAATTTTTTTGTTACTCGGGCCTAAAATTTAAAAACACAACCCCTGAGGAGTGGTTTTAAAACCCTTCTTCACCCCGTGATGTGGAAAATAGTGACCATAAATCGGGGTTGCTCGGTAGGTCCCTCCTTATGAATTTATTATTTAACTGCTCATTTTTTTATTCTCGTAAGCATTTAAACATTTTGGGTGTCTTGTCAGCCCGCGGGCTGAGCCTTTAATTGTCCATCCCCACCCCGGTAATTAGTTGGTAGGTCTGGTGGTTCAGTTCCACGGAAGTCTCCCCCAGTATTGTCCAGTTTCAAATTTAACACCCTTCTGGTATTGTTCTTGAAAAAGGAATCATCGGGACTTTTTTCATTTACATTTATCCCCATGCTGTCAATTCCCTAATTTTTACACAGGTTCAACTTTATCCTTATTGAAGAAGTTTTTCTGGGGTGATATTTCATGAGTAAGACACACCCTAACTGTATTTATGGCTTCCTCCGTCATCATTATCGTACGAGGGAAACCCCGCCATACATCACGTGCCCCTGGGTCCTTAGAAGGGTGACTCCGCATTTCTTTTTACCCTTTACAAAGGTTTGGGATAATGTCAACCCATCAAAATATTATTGGCCCACGAATTTATTACACCAGAAAGGTGCCAAAATTTACCTTATTGAAACCCTTTCAGTGCGTTCCAAGCCCCCTTGTAGATTTTTTTCTGGGAGCCCCATCCACAATTACGGCATAATAGTTTTCTCTCATTGCCCAGCCCCCACAGTTTTTAAAAAAGGTCGTATGATGGGCCTTTTATTGAGAGAAAGCCAATAACTGAGTATAGAGGATTCCCTTTGTACCCTTTATCCCATTAAAGGGAATTCGTTTTATGAAGGTACGTTGTGATCCGATCCAGTAAGCTGTTTTCAGTTTTTTGGATTTACGCCATTTTTCATTAATCACCCCATCCAACAGGGGAAGCTACCTCAGCGGCCATCATTACCCCATTAGCTGCAAACTTACGTTGGTATTTGTGTCGGGTTTTATACTATCATACTATTGTTACCTCATTAAAATTAGATCCCCTTAAAATAGCTTGTGGTGTCTTCCCCTTTTTCCTGTAAACAATGGTTCAAGTTAGCACGGCAATCCCCATTTATGATTTCCCAGCACCTGATACACTAGCAAGCTTTCCAATTTTCCCTTTAACATCCATGAATTATAGGCATTACCTTTCTTAGAGAAATGAGTCGTTTCGAAGTACAATTCCCTTTTTTTTGCCCGACCTCTTTCAACTGGGGCTACCCTTTTTTGTGGGGCTTACTCCCCTTTTCTTTTATGGGGAAAGGACCCTTTTTATGGCCCCTGTCACTTGATATGTGCCTACGTAACCCATTTTGTAGGTGACTTATGATTATTGCATTGGGGTAAATTTTTCCTTTTTTAGAATTTACAGGTGCATGGGTTTGTGATGTGGTATTCCTAGGAGGTAATGAGTTTGGGTGGTCTGCGTTGGACAATTAGCTCCGCAGGGCCCCCCCTTATTTCTTTCCCAAACCCCAAGTAACCCGTGTGATACTATTAGATAGGGCCCCTCACTTTTGTGGTTCAAATTTTTTTGAATCAAGGCACTCAACAAACACCTGCTCCCTCCAGATCATTTATTACTCAAGGTCTTTAAAAGTGTTTCTAGTTTATCCAAATTTCGTAAGAAATTTCGGTTGTGATTGGGGTCTTCAAAAAGCCAAAAAAGTGAGATCCCGCCTACTTTTCTCCAAGTTCCATGGTGGCCCTTAAAAAATCAAAAAGCCCCATAGGAGTATCTAAATTTGGGGAAAGTTGTATGGAACATGCGCATTCCCTTTCTTGTCCTTTAAATAGCATAATTTTGGGAAAATTGCAAAATCATCCATCTTGACTGTTTTTAAAAATAGACCAAAAAACTCCGTTTTTCCCAGATTAAAAACAGGAGGGATAAATTTGGGAGTTTTGGTAGACACCCCGATTTCCTTACTAGGGTTTCCAACAACATTGTTTAACCCTTTTCCTTCTTAAAGCCTTTGTTTTGTGGACACAAAGTTTTCCTCCCCTTTAAATTGATCCAGAGCCCCTCCCCTTTCAGCATCATCTGCACAAAATTTACCCGTAGTATCTCTCACGTCCTTATACCAAATTTATATGGGCTCGTATCTTTTTCTAAGGCATTAGGTGTAATTTAATTTTCAGGGTTTACCGTTTCCTGTCCCCTTTAAATCCCCTAACTTGTTTGATTTAGTAAATGACCCTTCGAGCTTGTAGTGGCTTTTTTTGCTTGGCATCATGGGCTTGCAGTCGCACTAACTTCCTCGGGCCCCGCCTGGTTAGGGATTTAATAATACAATTTTTACAACTTAAAAGCCCCCTTTTTGAGGTAATTTTGCCTTTACTCTTTATAAAACCTAGCCACCCCGTGCTAGTAATTAATTGGGTTAAATTTTCATCCACCACCGACCGAAAATTTCTTACCCCATGCCCCTTCTTCAATCAGTCACTTAATTATTAAAATTAATTCAATTTTTTATGATTGCATCGGTTTTGGAAGGACCAGGGGCAGATATGGAAAATTTTTTGGGGTATTTCCCGTATGTACCTCAAAATTAATGCATACAAGTAATCTATTGGGAAAAAACTTTTGTTTCCGTAGTCACCCCGTGTAGCATGTGAGGGAAAAATTAACAACCCTGGCACTGAGGTGGCCTTCGAATCACCCCTCTTATCCATATCTTCCGAGCAGTATAACTTGGATAGCCCACAAGTATGGCGTACTAATTAACGTGGACTGTTGGTTATATTAGTTTATGAATGAAGGGGGGGGTAGGGTACATTGGTAATCTCAAGGAAAAAAAACTTGTACATAAACCCCCCATTACCAGATATTCTCTGGTGGTATTGATGTGCTGGATCCCCATAACCTATTTCAATTTAACTACCCAACTGGCCAGTTCAGTTGCTGTAACTAGAAAGGTTACTTAACTGTGGGTGACTGATGCTCCTTATTTCCTCCATTCACCATCTCATTTCGGTGTGATGTTACACCGAGACGGTTCTTATTCCAGCAGGACGAGGTATCCGTTGGTTTGTCCCGGTTTAGAGGTCGTGACTCCATAAAAACTTCACTATCCTCGGGACAGGAACCACGAGGACTCAGGTGTTCATTCAGAGCAGGGTGACTTATTTCACTTCAAGCATTCTCTTAACTTAGTGTTATTATCACTGATTACATTGCAATTCACAAGACGATTTAATGTCTCATAATTATTATACACATTAGAGGTCACTCCATTAAGATCTGAGACCTATGAGTGAGGATTAAATCACGGGTAATTTTCCCTGGACACACTCCATGGCGGCGCCCCAGTCACCCCCGGTCCCACCACTATTCACTAATTTTACCACTTATTACAGCGGTGCCGTCAATCACGTTCCCTCACTCTTCACCAGGGACAGTTACAACACTTCCTATTATGAAGTGAGGCCTATATTAATCCTTAGGCCGCCGTGAACGCCAATTTCCTGGTCCCATGTTTTCACAGCCTCTTAACCCCATTCAAAACACTCCCGCTCCTCAATGCCCTGTCTCGCCCTGTTCCCTCACACATCCGCGCAGACGCAGCGGGAACCCTGTTGGTTCTATTCCATTTTCAAATGCTTTTTGACCCAAATCAACACATTGAACACTTATTAGGCACTATAGCTTCGGAAATTAAATAATTTCCACAGTTTATATCTTCTTGGAGGTTAGCCATGTCCTCAATAGATGACAGCCTCATGCAGAGCCTAGTATCCGCTGCTGCAGATTACATCTCTGTCTATGTCTGATATGAGGATGAGGAACAGGATGGGGACGAGTACTGTGCCTTGTGAAACAGAGCTCTTCACTCTGGCAGCTTCCAATTTATCTCTGTTTATCATTACTATTTGTGTTTGATTGATTAGAAAGTTGAAGATCCATCTGCCTACTTTGCCATTTATCCCTTTAGCACGCATTTTGTGCTATATTTCACCATGATCTCACTTGTTAGAGGCTTTTGCAAAGTCTGCATATATTACATCTGCATTCTGTTTGTCTTCCAGTGCATCCAAGACCATACCATAATGATCCAGTAGTTGCGAGAGGTATGAGCGAGCCTCTCTGTGCAGTTTTTGGGAATCATGCTACTTAGTACTCTTTCAAAGATTTTAATGATGTGGGACGTTAGAGCTGTTGGTCTATAGTTCTTAGTGGGGCTATATCCGTTGTTTTTATAGACTGGAATTTCGCCCGTGTCTAAGCTCCTTCTCCGTAGTATACTTAGGGCACACGAAAGAGACTTCATGTAAATTTGTTGTACATTGACAGAGTTTTGAGGCTCATTTATGAAAAAAATCGTCTGGATTGTCGATCTTTAGATTGATTAGTGGCTCACTAAACACAGAATCTTACTGAGATTTCAGTATCCCTATAAGACTGTGCTATCTGTGTACGTCCCATCTTGTCTGAGCAAGAGCCCGATACCAGATGTGATTTGTGCCTTGTTTTTCTCATATGAAAGGAAATGTCTCTCCTAGATATCATGAAAATAAAAGACAGTGAAGAAAGTCTGCACCTATCTTTAAACCCCACCAAATGTGAAATAGTTTCTACTAATCGATCGATCGATCCAGCCAATGGCACTCTCCTTGGTGCTCCTCTTAGGTACAATGTTATTGATCAGATTCTAGAAAAATAATTAGACCGCAGGACTATGGAAGCAGAATCAAAGATATTGATACAGGGTATGCCTTCTACCTACTCACCTTTCCCTCCCAAAACTTACCTACTTCTTGAGATGCTTCCCGGCCTTTGGCAGTTAGAATCTTAATGGAACATGACCCTCTCCTAAAGACCATGCTATAGAGTGTACTGAATTTTTACCTTGAAGATGGACAGTGGTTGCAAGCTTTACTTCCAGTTAGGCTTGGCTGGGAGTACACATGTGGAGAAATTTTCTCCAGGAGTGGGTTATCAGCCCCCCTTCAGCCCCTTTCAGCCCTGAGGGGCCCAGCCCTCTCTGAAGGGGCAAGCATCTTGTTCACTGCTACAGCAAGTAATTGAGCCCAGATGCAGTATGAGTATGTGACGTGGTCAAGTGACTGCCGCTTCTTGCAAGAGTCCAGTGTTGCAAAGTGCAGTTAATAAGAGAGTCCATCTCTTACCTTAGCAGGACAATTAAGGAAAATCCTGCTCCCACTTTATTACCATGGTAAAGATAGTGTACATTGTTGTCTATGCTTAAGACAGCAAGAATCAGGCATTCTGCTTTGCTTCATAGTGGAAGTTTGGCAAGGAAGCAAAAGGTACTAGGTCAGCTTCTCCTTTATGTGCTAGTGTCATTGCAGCGGCGTTGGACGCTGTGAGGTCAAATTAATTTTGACCCTACTGGTACTCACACTGATGCCGGAATAACCAAAAAAAGAACACTGATCCGCACGTTAGTGTGAACAAAGTGTCTCAAAAAACGCAATAAACACTTACAGAGAAGTGTGATCAGCTTCTTTAGTAAACAGATTGTGAATAAATGAACAAATCTTGATAAACAGTGTAACGAGTGTTGCGATCCAACAGAGTGTAGTGCGACATTCTTCAAGGAACACTGTTCTTCAATCAAGTCAACGGATATCCAGGTGAAACTAAGGGTCAGCTACAAATACCTAGGTACGTTTAATGATCGTAACATTGATAGGTAAGCTGCACAGCGGATATCATGTTACGTTGATTAAACTACCAATACTTGGTAAATTACAGGCCATCGAGCCTACAAAAGTAAGTTTTCCAGTCAGCAATCAGTTAATGAAATATGCTGACACATTACTCCCTAGGGGTAATTTATTACTGATATATTTCCTTTCCAGCCCATTGAGAAGTGGCTAAGACAGCTTCTCAAGACCTTGCCTGCAGGGGCAGCTGTGTGGGCAATAGCTGTCTATCAAGCTAAGTTCCCTCTATATTTAATCTTTAACCTTAGCTGGTAAACCATTTCTCAACAACACAAATCCTCTTAGATTTAGGGCATCATGTGTTTTCGCCCACCATGAGGCAGGCCAAAGCAGCATGGGTTCGAGTCCTTGGCTAGTGCAGTGTTGTTATTGATCAATACCACTCGTTCGTGGTCACAATAGTATAAAATACTGCTCGTTGTACTAGTACACCAAACAGGGACTAGACTGAAATTAGCCTAGAGTCATCCACACCATCGTGTGTCCTTGGGTAGCAAGTATGTGAAGGCTTACTCAGCCCTGTAAGATCTAAAGTTGGTCTTACCCAGGCTGGCTCCTCCTTAGGAAAATTAATGAATAGAAAAAAGAACAATACTCTATAAATATAGACACTTTATTGTTAGAATTAAAAATATAAAACATTTAAATATGAACTTTTATCCTACTTGAAAGAAAAATGAAATATAAAAATGATATCTGAATTCAAAGCTAATATGTACAGTTAGACAGAGGTGTCTGGTTGATGTTGTTGACACCGCACATTGTAGAAATTGTAGCCGTTGCTGATGTGGGGGGGGGTCACAGCTGTTGAGTGACAACCTAACTACTAGTTCGTCACAGAGTCTCTAGCCTTGAATAATCCGTCAAGATGGTAGGAACGCAGGTCTTTCATCACTGCAAAGATGAGGGGTAGTTGCCTGGGGTTGGCTACAACCAGGTATGTAGATAAAAAAGTAACATCCAAGAACTCATGTGAAGTTCGTCTCCTTCAACACCAGTTTCTGTGGTTGCCAGATGATCCAAGCTGACATTCCAAGCTAGAAAGAGACAAAAGTTACCCACTGCTTGAGAAGTCACTCTCCATGATAAGTAAAGCATTTAAAAGACTGGTGAGGATTTAAATGCAAAACCTGGAAATCAAGGCAGAATGAACTACGTCTTAGAATTGGTTAAAAGTGAAGCTTTTAACCAATATATCCATTAAGAACAGGAGAAGAGGCTTTTACTTACAGTTGTGTAGGGAGTTGTGAGTCAAGTGATTATCCATTTGGTCGGAGCCCCACACGTCACCTTTTGGGATGGAGAAAGGGGGGGATAGCGGGACCTAGACACTGACCCTACCTTAACAAGCAGACTGGCAATCAAACTGGCTACTCCTATCTGTTGAACTTTTCCCTCACACCCCCCATACCAAGACTTATAGTCAAGGAGTATAAGAATAGGTGAGGAAAAAGTTCTAACCCAGGAAAGTCGTGTAAGGTACCAAATCTTCTACTGACTGTCACGACTTAACCAGTCAGAGAAATAATTGGATGGACCATTGATATATGCAATATGAAACTTAAAAGCTTGAAGTGCCAGTGTCCACCTCAAGAGGAGACTGTTGGTTCCCTTATAAATTTCTAGGTATATCAAAGGTTTGTGATCCATCTCTAAAATTAATTCTTTTCCCAGTAAATAAAATTTAAGTTTGGAGATACCCCACACAAGGGCCAAACATTCCTATTCTATGGTGGAGTATCTCGTTTCTGCAAAACGTTTCCGGCTTAGGAAGCATACAGGGAAGGGTGTACCATCATGATACTGTAGTAATACTGCACCTAGGCCGGTATTGGAGGCATCAGTTTTTAAACAAAACGGCTTATTAACATCTGGAATCTTAAGTATAGGGTCTTTAGAGAAAATGTTCTTAAGTTCATTAATTTTTTTTCGAGCTACGTCGGAAAGTTCAATAGGTTCCTTCACAGACTTTTTAAGGTAGTCAGATAAGATACCTGTAAGATCAGTAAGGTTCGGGATAAACCGTGCATAAAAATTTACAGAACCAAGAAAGCTAAGCATGAGCTTCTTGGTTTTGGAGAATTTAAACTCTAATAAAACTTTGATCTTACTGGGGAGAGGCTGCAAAGAGTTATTAGAAAGAATCAATCCAAGATATCTAATTTTGTTATACCCAAGGAAGCATTTCTTCAGCTTGGCAGTGAGGCCATGTGAGTGTAACCTATGTAAAACTGATGTTAGTGTTTGATTTGCTTGCCCCACATGGAAGTCATTACGTGAATGTTACCAAAATAAATTGAAACATTTGGAATATTACCCAAGACCTTTCTCATCAGTCTCACGTAGGTAGCACAAGCAGTTACCAAACCGAAGGGCAGAGTTCTATACTGCATCAGTCCTTGGTGGGTAGGAAAAGTGGTGTACTGCTTAGTAGAAGGATTTAACATTACTTGATATGCTTGCGCAATATCAATCTCTGAAAAGGAAGAAGAGTCATAAAATTTATGTAGATTGCTTTCTCTTAAGGGCATAGGCTCAGCATCCCACCGAGTTATAGCATTAAGTCCTCTGAAGCCAATAGCAAGTCTATATGAATTGTCTTCCTTCTTAACAATGACTACTGGTGAGCAATATGCAGATACTGAAGGTTCAATGATCTTTAGCCTTAATCTGTCTACCTCTCGGTCAAATGCATCCCTAAGGTAAACTGGAACTGGGTATAATTTCTGTTTGATAGCGTTGTCAGTGACTAAGTCAATCTTATGGACTACCGTGGAGGTAACACCTGGAATATCCGTAAAAACTTCTGAGAATTTACCCACACATTGAAGAAGTTCATGTTCTTATGGTCATCCAAAGACTCATTGATATTAATGTTTGTTGCACCCGAGTGATCAAGAGTCACCAAGTCCTGTACCTCTCTGTCATAGTCAATGTTAGAGGTGTCAATTACGCACACCTTACACTCCTCAGTTGTCTTCTCAAGTTTGTGTGGAAAAACTAAATCAAAGTCATTCAGGCAGTTAACCGAATTTCTTCGGTAATATTAAGAATGTTGATATGATAAAGCTTAGGTTTCCCCTTGACTTCTATGAGGTAATCAACCTTCCCACAAATTTTCAATACCTTATACAGACCTTTCCACGCTACTAATAATTTATTTGACTTTATTGGTAAAAGTAGCAGAACTTCATCCCCTACTTTAAAACTTCTCCTCTGACTTTTGGAATCAAAATAGGTTTTGTACTGGTCCATTGATAAGCTTAAGTTTTCCGAAACTATGTCAGAGGTCTCCTCAAGTTTGGATCTAAGGTCAAGGAGAAACTGATAAGAAGACTGAACCTCAGCATTTTCCTCCTCATTAGTCCATAAGTCATGAGGGATGGACAATGGACCTCTGGCCTGTCTATCATACCTGGAGTTTACCTGGAGAGAGTTCCGGGGGTCAACGCCCCCACGGCCCGGTCTGTGACCAGGCCTCCTGGTGGATCAGAGCCTGATCAATCAGGCTGTTTCTGCTGGCTGCACGCAAACCAACGTACGAGCCACAGACCGGCTGGTCAGGTACCGACTTTAGGTGCTTGTCCAGTGCCAGCTTGAAGACTGCCAGGGGTCTGTTGGTAATCCCCCTTATGTATGCTGGGAGGCAGTTGAACAGTCTCGGGCCCCTGACACTTATTGTATGGTCTCTTAACGTGCTAGTGACATCCCTGCTTTTCATTGGGGGGATGTTGCATCGTCTGCCAAGTCTTTTGCTTTCGTAGTGAGTGATTTTCGTATGCAGGTTCGGTACTAGTCCCTCTAGGATTTTCCAGGTGTATATAATCATGCATCTCTCCTGCCTGCATTCCAGGGAATACAGGTTCAGGAACCTCAAGCACTCCCAGTAATTGAGGTGTTTTATCTTTGTGGAAAATTTTATAGGGGTGATTACCTTCCTGTACCTCAACATTATAGACATACAAGTAATCTCATTGGGAGACAACCCTATATTGTTTACCGTAGTCACCCCGTGTAGATATGTGAGAAAACTTCACCACCTCTGGTCGCTGGAGGTGGGCCTTCGACCTCACAATCTGATCCATATCTATCCGAGACCAGTATAGATTGGATAGCACCCACAAGTATGGTGCTACTAATTAATTGTGGACTGTATAGATTATGTTAGTGTAACTGAATGAAGGGGGGGTGGGTAGGTTACACATGGATATATCCATCAAAGAAAAACATTTGTATATAATCCCACCACTTACCAGATATTCTCTGGGGGTCACTTGATGTAGCTGGATCACCCATAACCTATCCAATTACAAAATACCTAACTGGCCAGTAGCAGTCTGCTATAACTAGAAGGGTTACTTAACTGTGGGTGATTGATACTCCTTATTTCCTCCATTCACCATCTCATTTCGATGTCCTGCTACACCGACACGGTTCTCATTCCAGCAGGGCGAGGTATCCGTTGGTTTGTCCCGGTTTAGAAGTCGTGACTCAATGAACTTCACTTTCCTCGTGACGGGAACAACGTGGTCTAGCGTGTTCACTCGAAGCAAGGCGACTTATTTCACTTCACGCATTCTCTTAACTTAGCGTTATTATCATTAATTACATTACAATTCACAAGACGATTTAATGTCTCATAATTATTATACACATTAGAGATCACTCCATTAACATCTGAGACCGATGAGTGATGATTAAACCAAGGGTAATTTTCCCCGGGACACAGTCCATGGCGACGCGCCAGTTACCCGGTCCTACCCTTAATCACTCATTTTACCACTCTATTACGGTGATCCCGTAAATCACGTTCTCTCACTCTCCACCAGGAACAGTTATGACACTTCCTATTATGAAATGAGGCCTATATTAATCCTTAGGCCGCCGTGAACGCCAATTTCCTGGTTCCATGCTTTCCCAGCCTCCTCACTACATTCAAAACACTCCCGCCACCTCTTGTCCCAGTTCGACCTATACCCCCCACGCACATCTGCACAGGCGCAGCGGGAACCCAGTTGGTTCCATTCAAAATACAAATACATTTTGACCCAAATCAACACATTAAACACTTATTAGGCACTATAGCTTCGGAAATTAAATAATTTCCACACTGCGGCCAGGCAGAAGTCGTTGTTAGACGACTTAAATTGCGTTTTCCTCCAGGAGACGATTCCAGCCCTCTCTAGATTGCGCTGCTGTTTTCCTAGTAGGTCTTACTACAATTTCTTCTTGTATTACTCAGTCAGTGTCTTCAATATCACTCGTGTCAGTTTCCCTTAGATTTCCATCTGCACTGGATTGAACACTATTTAAATCTAAGGGAATTAATTTATTAATGGTATGCAAACTTTCCTGACCACGACACAAAAACTTTGACGTTTTTTGACAAAAACCTTGTGCATCTGGGTATAATGTAACTACCTTGCCAGAGGCTACAATGTTCGATGTTGTTCAGTATCAATTAACACAAGGGTCCCCTGGTTGAATGTTCTGTCCGTTTACTGCTCTGGCGCACCATAAAAGTGTTCACGTAGTGTAAGAAGATATTCTTTACACCACACATCGGGCCCCAATGGTAATTACCTTATTTAACATCTTAAAACTTATCACTCAACACGGTCACTTTAAATTGTAATCCTCATCACTTCCCTCGGGATTATCTCTATAGATAGGTGCAGCTTCTAACCTTCGTCCGATATTAGGTGAGAGGGAGTCGGGGTTTCTCCGCGTCGGAGTGTCGTCATGTATGACAGAGGGCGATTGTTTACCCGATTCTCTGCCTCCACCAACACTGCACGGAATTCCTCCAAATTAATTCTCTTCCTGTGTAGCACCTTACGAAGACATCTTTTCACTGTACCTATCATTCTTTCGTACAATCCTCCCTGCCAAGGGGCTCTGGGAGTAATAAATTTCCAGACACACCCTCGCTGGGTCAACAAAGATTGTACATCATCACTCTTATTTAATTCCATCAAGTGTTGAGCACCCGCTACAAAATTGGTGGCATTAATCTGAGATCATCAATTTTGGGGACAGGATCTCCTGCTGCAAATTCCGGAACAGCTGTATGAACTGTTCTGCAGAAGTCCTGAGCCACTTCTAGATGAACAGCCCTAGAAAGTGTACAAGTAAATATACATACATACACCTTCAAGGGAACACCATCTGGAGTACCTGTTAAAATGATTGGCCCACTATAGTCCACTCCGGTCACATCAAATGGTTTTACCAACTGCACGCGTTCCTTGGGCAATGGTGGAGGACCTGGGTACATGTAGGTTCTGGCATCACCCGGCGACATATTACACACGATTTGATAACCCCTTTTACACTTTGCCGTCCTTGTGGAATCCAGAAGGTTTCCCAAAAAACATTTTTAAGGTATCCTGTACCCCACCGTG
The DNA here is from genome assembly GCF_026875155.1 of Cherax quadricarinatus. NCBI lineage: Eukaryota > Metazoa > Arthropoda > Malacostraca > Decapoda > Parastacidae > Cherax > Cherax quadricarinatus. The sequence goes on from NC_069457.1 coordinate 14,862,462, forward strand.
CATCAGGGTTATTATGGGCATTAAAGACAATCAAGGTTGTCAGGTGATGTTGCTTTGGGCAGCAAGATAGGGTGCTTAGCATATTCCCCAATTCAGCATTCTGTAACCTGCCTCTGCAAATAATTACATCATCCTCTAAATAAAAACCCCAGCTTTTTATTATTGAGCCTTTCAAAATTTTTTTCCTTCCATTTTAAATTTTAATCTCATCCCTGTAGGTTTCTTCTTGTACCCTTGTAGCCAGTATTTCAGGGGATGGGGAAAATTATGAGATATTCATCTTACATATAAATTTAAACACTAACCTTGTCCGCTAATCAGCTTGGGGTAAGGAAGAATACCTATTAATGTCAATGGCTAAGGAGGGACTACTGACTGGAGCGGTGCTCACCGCAATTTCGACAGGAGCAATATGTGCCTTTTGCACTGGCCAGTTACTTTTGTCCACTAGCCAACTTGGCCCTTTAAACCACGATAAAGCATTCACAAATATTTCATAAGTCAAGCCTCGAGACAAGAAGTCAGCCGGTTCTCGTCCCCAGGAATGTTTTAAAAGGTTAACATATGCTGACCCAAACTGTTATATTTCTTCTGCATTTGATTGATTTCAGCGACTCTGTTTTGTACATACACAATCTTACTGTTACCATTACGAATTCATTGTAAGCATACCTCGTTATCAGACCAAATTACGGTGTCGCTGATATTTATTTCACGCAATTTATTTTTTTATATTTGGCTAATTTGACACCTACATAAATGGCCGTTAATTCAAACTGAGGGTAAGGTGCGTGATTTGATTGGAGCCACCTTAGCCTTAGACATAACAAGAGAAATGGCACTATTACATTGGAAAGGGAGCGACGCTCCATATGCTAATTTCGAGATCGCAAAAAATGTGGGTCATTTCTCCATCTTGGCTGGCACATTACGTGGGAACTCCAATTGTAATTTTAATTCACTATTAGTTCTTCCACCTTTCACAAATTCCTAAGGTAGGGTTCTCCCAAGCACATTAAGCTCCTGTTCTTGTATCAACAATTTTCCTTTGGTAAATGGGGGACACTAAGCCTATTGATCGAGCATTTTAATCTTCCGCAATAGCTCTCTTGTTAATTTTTTTGGGCATACTGTAGTTATTAGACTTTAATGATAACAAATCTCTCCTGGTCCCAAGTCAGTCCAAGCCAACATTACTATATTTAGACACTTCAACTCCAAGGGTTGTCTTTATTTTATTTGAGCCCTTAAACTGGACGAATTACTGTTCATTCCCTCAGGGGCATATTTGCACCCTTTCATTATTTTCATTAGCCCCTTATATATGTCTCATTAGTTTCCTCTTCAGTAGACGTCACCCCCAGGAAATTGGTACACATTTTAAAATTGGTTTACCAATTACTCCACTCGTGGACCAACCGTCACGCCCTTTAAAGGGGTGCATTATCGTTGCTGGAGTAGGAATGGACTGGAGGTAGCACCAAACAAAACACTCCTGAAGCGAAAAGTCTTCAGCGGACTAAGTGGGTCATTAGGATTCTCGGGCCTTAAGAACCTAGTGCAATCCCGGTCAGCCTCCTGCAGACCCACTCTCAGGAAAGCTTTTCTTATGTCCGCCGTAAAGGCATAATTCTTAACCCTGAAGTTTAATAATATGTCTCCCAGTTTTTTCGTCAACGACGGACCTGTCATCAAACAGTCATTCAAACTAGGTACATTTTTGTTACTCTTAACACTACAATTAAACACAATCCTCAAGAGGAGTGGTCTTAGAATCCTTCTTCACTCCGTGATGTGGCAAATAGTGACCATAAATCTGGGCTTGCTCAGGAGGTACCTCCTCTATGAATTTATTAATTTAAACTGTCATTAATTATATCATCGTAAGCAGTCAACAGTTCTGGTGTCTTGCTCAGTCCGCGGAGCTGAGCCTTTAATTGTCCATACGCCATCCTGTAATTAGTTGTTAGGTCTGGATGGTTCAGCTTCCACGGAAGTCTCTCCCAGTATTGTCCAGATTCAAATTTAACATCCTTCTGGTATTGTTCTTGAGTAAAGGAATCATCTGGACTTTCTTCATTTACATTGATCCCTTTTGGTGTCCAATTCCCATAATTTATACACAGGTTCAACTTCATCCTCTATTGAAGTATATTTATACTGGAGTGATATTTCATGAGTAAGACACACCGTAACTGTTATTTATGGCTTCCTCCAGTATTCATTATCAGTACGAGGAAACCTGCCTACATCACGTGACCTCCTGCGGTCCTTAGAAGGGTGACTCCGCATTTCTTTGTCATACCCTTTTCGAAGGTGGCATAATGGTCACCTACCCATCAAAATATCTATTGGCCCCACAAATCATTATTTACACCAGAAGGTGCCAAAATTTTCCTTACTTGAAACCCTTTCAGTAGCGTTACCAAGCCCTATTGTAGATTATTTTCTCTGGGAGCCTATCCACAATTACGGCATTAATACGTTTTCTCTCATTGCCCAGCCTGACAGTTACATAAACAGTGTCGTATGACTGGGCCTTCTTATTCGAGAGAAAGCCAGATAACTTGAGTTAGCAGGTCTCCCATTTGTACCTTCATCCCATTAAGGCAATTACGTTTTATGAAGGTACGTTGTGATCCCTGATCCAGTAATGCTGTTACAGTTTTGGATTTACGTCGTTTATCATTAATCACCACATCCAACGCAGGTAAAGCTACATCAGCTAGGCCAGCATTACCGACATTAGCTGCAATCTTTACGTTGGCTACTGTTGTGTCCGGGTTATTATCACTATCAGTTACGATTGTTACCATTATTACGATTAGATCCGCCCTTACACATAGCTATGTGGTGTCTTCCCTTGTTACACTGATAACAATGGAGTTTACCTGGAGAGAGTTCCGGGGGTCAACGCCCCCGCGGCCCGGTCTGTGACCAGGCCTCCTGGTGGACAGAGCATGTTCAACCAGGCCTGTGCTGCTGCTGCACGCAAATCCAACGTATGTGACCAGACCGGATGAACCGAACTCGACTGTAGGTTGCTTGTCAGTGCTGCTTGAAGGACTGCCAGGGGTCTGTTGGTAAATCCCCCTTATGTGTGCTGGGAGGCAGTTGAACAGTCTCGGGCCCCTGACACTTATTGTATGGTCTCTTAAGGACTAGTGACACCCGGCTTTTCATTTGGGGGGATGGTGCATCGTCTGCAAGTCTTTTGCTTTCGTAGTGAGTGATTTTCTGGTGTGCAAGTCGGTACTAGTCCCTCTAGGATTTTCCAGGTGTATTTAATCATGTATCTCTCATCCTGCGTTCCAGGGAATACAGGTTTAGGAACCTTCATGTGCTCCCAATATAATTGAAGGTGTTACTATCTCCGTTATGCGCGCCGTGAAAGGTATTGTTACATTTTCTAGGTCGGCAATTTCACCTGCCTTGAAAGTGCTGTTAGTGTGCAGCAATATTCCAGCCTAGATAGAACAGTGACCTGAATAGGTGTCATCATGGCTTGACCTCTCTAGTTTTGAAGGTTCTCATTATCCATCCTGTAATTTTTCTAGCAGATGCGATTGATACATGTTATGGGTCCTTGTAGGGTGAGATCCTCGACATGATCCACTACCAGGTCTTTGACGTTGGTGTTTCGCTCTATTTTTGTGGCCAGAATTGTTTGTACTCTGATGAATATTTAATTTTCCTCTTGTTTTACCATTATGAGTAATTGAAATTTCTCATCGTTGAACTTCATATTGTTTTCTGCAGCCCCCAGAAAGATTGGTTGATGGTACGCCTGGAGCTTTGCAGTGTCTGCAATGGATGACACGGTATGCAGATTCGGGTGTCTCTAAAAGAAGACACGGGTGCTTGTGGCTGACATCCTTTGTCTATGTCGGTATATTAGGATGAGGAACAAGATGGTCACAGAAAAAAAAACCCCTGTGCTTGCTTTGGGGATTAGCGTGGACGGTTACCAAAGCATGCTGCTTCTGCAGTGTTTTAAAACTGAGTTTGGGAGTGAAGGAGGAGGTCTTGCTTCTCCAGAGGAGTTTAGGAGGATAAGGTCCACCTCAATGGGCCTGGGAGAGAGTGTGAGGTGGTAGGAGATGTGCGGGGAATGAGGCTTCTCAGCTGTGAGGTGCAGTCTGTCTATCACTGTGTGGAGGCGTAGGTGGGGGAGGTAGCAACGGCTACAGCAGTGAGGTGCCAGCCCAGGACATGCTACAAGTGGCGATGTTGTTCACAGTAATGGGAGGCGCATCAGAGTAAGGATGTTAAGAGTGAAGTCTGAAGGTAGGGAATCGACTTCTCTGTTCTCCGGAATGAATGTTATCTGCAAGTGGCCAATGAAGGTAAGGGTACTACTGCCCTGCTAAATGAAGGTAAGCGCATTATGTGGTGGTGACTCTCAGGTAAAGATATGTTGACCGTGCTTTTTGTACAATAGGAATAAGAAGATGAGAGATAGGAGTGTGCTTCCCTGGAGCTGGTGTTGGGGGTACTTTGTCAAACAGACTGGATAATTATCATGATGTCAGGTAATGGGAACAAGCCCATTATCTGTCTCAGTAGATGGTGGAAATGATATTGGGATAGGGTAGGAGTTGAAGGTGCTGTGCTAGATAGTACAAGGTCAGCTATGGATTTCATAAAGTTAAGGGAGGATCCAATCATATGTAGCATCTTGCCTAGAAGGGGACGTAGGAAATGAATGGTTGTATTGGGCAATTGGTGTAAATGCTGGCTAGACAGATATGCAAGAACTTGCATCCATTCATTTGCAACTGGAACAATTTATTGCAACAGATATGTAGCAAGGGATGGGGTTCATCTCTCTGGGGGCAGGGGTGGTCAGACTGCAGACTCGATGAGAAGGCCGTTGGTGAAATGCCTATGATTATAAAATGATGGAAGATTAGAGGTATGGGTGTGTAATGGCGAAACAAGCAGGTTGCAACACTAGGGTTGTGGATAACTGTAAATGTTAAAAGGCATTCCGCATGAAGTTATAAATAAAGACATAGAACAGGTCAGCAAACCAAAGGGGGACAAGCAGAGGGGCAGCAAGGGACTAGCTCCTTAGGTTTACTATACTAATAGCAGTGAGTGTTGGAAATAAGAATAGATGAGCTAAGATTATATTGCCAAGTGTAGGAAACATAGATATTATTGCTATAACAGAGGACCTGGCTCAATCTGAAAGTTAGAGAGATGCCCTTGAATGTCAATACCAGGCTATAAATTATTCCACACTGACAGGCTCAACAGGAAAGGTGGTGGAGTAGCGATGTATGTCAGAGACAATTTAAATTGTTGTGTTAGACAAGATATTTATTTAGAAGGTCAGGCCACTGAATCTGTTATGGTTCAGCTTTTCGAGGTCCGAGAAAAAACTAATTTTTGGGCTGTTGTTGATTACAGGGCCCCAAATCTTGATAGGGAGTGCAGGTAGTAATCTTCTATGGGACGAAATTCGTAAGGCAACCACATACCGAAAAATGTTGTGCTAATGGGAGATTTCAACTATAGGACAGATTGACTTGGAGCAATTTGACAGGAAATTTAGAGTCGGGTGGACTTTCTTGATACGATCCAGGTTCTTTTTTTTTTAAATACAGTTGTGACAGAGCCAACTAGGGGAAATAACCTCCTTGACTTGGTTCTTGCCAGTAGGGAAACACTAATTAATATCTTGTGGTTAATGATGTGCTTGGGGAGAGTGATACAAATTCACTCAGTTTTAAAACAAATCATGGAATTCCCCTAATAATGGGCAATCATGTCTCCGTCCCTGACTTTCGCTTGGCTGATTTCATAGGACTGAAAAATTACTTAGGTGGGCTGCTGAACTGGTATGACCTGACTAGGGGTCAGGTAGGTGTGATGGTTGCCGATATGATGCTTTCCCCCCCAATAGGCTTGTTCTAGCTGCTCAGTCCAAAATTATGTTCCAAATTGGGAAAATCTGATCAAACAAAATGCTCCTAAAGGATCGAACAATAGACTTAAAAATCTGATTGGTCAAAAGAGAGGCATATATAGGCAAATCAAAAGAGCGAGAAGGGGCAATTAAGAAATCGAATATTTTCAGTCTTAAGAGAGAAATAAAAAGGGAAATTAGAAAAGCAAAAGAGATTATGAGGTTAAAGTTGCAAGAGAATCGAAGACTAACCCAAAAGGATTCTTATCAGGTATACAGAAGTAAGATCAGGGGACAAGATAGGCCCACTCAAAAGTTCTCGGGTCAGCTCACTGACGTTGATAAGGAAATGTGTAGAATTTTTATCACATTCTTCCTCTCAGTTTTTACCAGGTGGATACCAGTGACTATTCCAGTAATGATAAATTATGTAGAAACAGGTCGATAATAGACTGTGCACTATTAGGGTACACAAGTGACATGGTCGGTCCTTAGGCAAATAGATAAATTAAACCTAACAAATCCCCCAGCCCTGATGAAACTGTATGCAACGGTTCTAAGGGAGGTAAAGAGGGAGATTAGCACACCTTTGGCTAATCTTTTCAACATATCACTACAAAGGCATGGTGCAAGTTAAGTGGATAATGGCGATGTGGATACCTATTTTCATAAACAGGTGACAGGTCCTTAGTTCATCTATAGACCAATAAGCCTAAAACTCCATAGTGGGAAATTTTTGGAATCATAATTGCCGAGGCAGTTCGTTGCCTCTGGAAAAGGCATAAATTTATCAACGAATCTCAGCATGGTTTTACAAGGGGCGTTCCTGCCTTTCGAATTATTATACTTTTTTCACTAAGAGTATTTGAGGAGGTTGATCATGGTAATATTGAATATGATAATGTGTATATGGACTTCGGTAAGGCTTTTTTGACAAGGGTCCACTTCAGGACTATGAGGAAAATTAAGCACATGAATAGGAGGAGAAATTTTTTCCTGGATAGAAGGCGATGGTTGACAAATAGGAGCAGAGAGTTTGCATAAATGAGGGGAGGAAATCAGAGTGGGGAAGCGTCACGAGCGGTGTTCCACAGGGGTCAGTGTTGGGCCCCCTGATGTTCACAATCGACATAAAACGACATAGATAGATGAGGGGGGGGGGGGCATAAAAGTACGACATCGGCAAAGGTTTGCCGATGACACCAAAATAGGCCGTCGAATTCTTTCTGAAGAGGACATTCGAGCACTCCAGGAAGATTTGAATAGACTGATGCAGTGGTCGGAGAGTCGGCAAGATGCAGTCTTAATTAGACAAATGCAAAGTTCTAATGTTGGACAGGACAATACATGGCCACATATAAACTAATTATGTAGATCTTAATATTACGGATTGCGAAAAAGATTTAGGAGTTCTGGTTCAGCAGTTAATCTGAAAACCAAGACAACAGTGCATAAGTGTTCGCAATAAAGCTTTAGATCCTTGGCTTCCATATCAGCAAAGCATAAATAATAGGAGTCCTCAGGTTGTCTTCAACTCTATACATCCTGGTTAGCCCTCATTTAGATTTTGCTGCACAGTTTGGTCACCCGTATTCAGGAATGGATATAAATTCTCTGGAAATGTACAAAGGAGGATGACAAAGTTGATCCCATGTATCAGAAACCTTCCGATGAGGATAGACTAAGGGCCCTGAAACTGCACTATCTAGAAAGAGTAGAATTAGGGTGGGATATGATTGAGGTTTATAAGTGGAAGGGACAGGAATATAAAGGGGATGTACAATAGTGTGCTTGGATAATAATCTAGCCTAGGGACAGGACCTCGCAGCAAATGGTTTTACGTTGGAAAAAATTCAGATTCAGGAGCGGATATAGAGAAGTATGGGTTTGGTAATAGTCATAGTGTGGATGGAGTGGAACAAACTCCAAGTACCGTTATAGAGGCCAGAACCGTTGTTGTAGCTTTATAATAGGTTGGATAAATACATGATAGATGTGGGTGGGTGTGGAGTTAGACCTGATAGCTTGTGTCTAACAGGTCGGTTGCCGTGTTCTCCACCTTAAGTTTCAATGTGACTGACCCGAACTGGTTGGGTGCATTGGGCCTTAAGCCGGTAGGGACTTGACCTGCCTCGCAGGGCCAGTAGGCCTTCTGCAGTGTTCCTTCGTTTCTTATGTTCTTATGTTCTTATGTTGTGGAAAAAAGAGCTTTTCACCGTAGCTTGCCTCGACTTTACTCTGTGAACGACTTCTCTCTGTGTTCTTTAAGTGAGGAAATTATAGATCCAAGGGACCGACTTTTCCGATTATTCCTTTAGCACGCATTTTGTGCTCTTTACGCCATGGTCCACACTTGTCGCGGCTTTGCAAGTCTGTATATATTCACTCTGCATTCTTTTTGTTTCTAGTGCATTTAGGACCTTGTCGTAGTGTTCCAATGTTGAGAAGACAGGTGCGACATGTTCTAAACCCATGTTGCCCTGGGTTGTCGTAACTGATGGGTTTCTAGATGGGTGGTGATTCTTTGCTTCTTAGGACCTTTCAAAGATTTTTTATGATATGGGATGTTAGTGCTATTGGTTCTGTAGTTCTTTGCTGTGCTTTTACTGCCCTTTGTGGAGTGGGGGCTAGTTGTCTGTTGTTTTAGTAAACTGTTGGACGACCCCGTGTCATGCTCCCTCTCCCATAGGATGCTAAACAGGTCGTGATAGGGGCTTCTTGCAGTTCTTGATGGAACACAGAGTTCCATGAGGTCTGGCCCTGGGCCAGAGGTGGCATGTGGATGTCATTTATCGCTGTTCGAAAGTCATTTGGGTCAGGATACATCGGATAGGCTTTGGTGTTAATCATACATATTGTGGCTCTCTCATAAATAATTCATTTTGATCTTCGGACTCTCAGTCTGGTTAGCGGCTTGTGCTTTAAAAACTGAGTCATATGGGCTGAGTAGCTCATCATTTCCTTGCTGTCATCTGTGTAGGACCCATCCTTGTTTAAGTAGCGGCCCAATACTGAGACGTTGTTCTCGATTTTGATTTGGCATAGGAGAAGAAATACTTTGGGTAGTTTCTTTCGATTACATTTATGCTTGTAGTTATTCCCGCGATTCCTGACTCCTAAAGGATTCTTTTAGCTTAAGTACGATTGCTTGCTATTTCTCTCGACCAGTGTTCCCTACGCATTTCAGATATATTGACCTCTTTTAGCGCTCTGTTATTCTTTCCGTTCGCCGTAAGGGAGGCGCCTGTCTCTTTTGTTTTACATCTACTCCCTCCTTTTTCTTAGAGGAATAAGCCTTGTGATAATCGAGTGCTACCGAGTTAATCTGTTCTAGGCATAAGTTGGGGTCTGTTTGATTGCTTAGGTATATCTTCCAGCTTATATCGGCTAGGAACTTTGGTTTACTTGCGTCCCACTTTATGTTTTTGTTATTGAAGTTTGAATTTAGGTGAATGCTCCTCGTGGACTAATCTTCATTATGTCGTCTGGGGCTCCGCGCATACATGAATGTATCCTCAATTATGTTGTGATCTGGAGTATATTGCTTTTTGATTATGGTGACATTTCTTATCAGGTCATCATTGTTAGTGAAGATGAGGTCTAGTGTATTCTCCAGTTAGTAGGCTCTATATTTGCTGTGTTTAAATTGAATTTTGTGCAGGAGATTTAAAAGCTCGCGTGAGTGTGAGTTTTCTCAGAGCTGCCTCCTGGTCGTTATTACTGCAACAATATTACTTGCTATATTCTCCATTTTAGGTGCCTTAAGTGAAATCCCCCAGGGCAAGATGTTGGGTGCAGGAGCTGGAAGGTTTTCAGACAGTGGTCAATTTTTAACAGCTGTTCCTGGAATTGCTGGGACGTTGCATTCCGGAGGCTTGTAAGATCTACCACAATGCTAGGTTTTGGTTCTCGATCTTTACTGCTAAAACTTCCACTACATCATTTGAGGCATTTAGCCAGTTTCTGTGCAAACAAAGTGAACTCTGCAATGTACAGGCCAAACCCCCACACTTTTTGATGTTCACTCTTGTCAATATGTATAGGTTGGACCTGGGATCCATATTTCGTTGTCCAAGTGACCATTTATGTGGGTCTCAGGAAAGCGGAAACATTGCCTTTGCCTCTGAAGCAGTCTACAGGAGGAAAGGTATTTTTGTTATTGTTTGCTGGCTTAGGACCCTGTATATTGCAAGAAAAGAATGTCATAGGACTGGTGGTATTGTTGGTACTGGGGGGGGGGATTTTTTTAAGGCATTAGTATCTGTATCTGTTGGTTTGGAGTGGAAGCCATCGACTGTGGTTCCACTACTGGAAATGACTGGATTTGGTGTACGATTTTCTGCCATTTCCTGCCGGTTTTTTTTCCATCCTCGGCACTAAAAAACCTCTCCCCCTTGATTGGCTGTTGGCTACCCCGGCTTTTCCAATGGCCTGGATTGTTTTGTATCTTTTTGTTCCCCTTTAGATGGTGTGCTGCAATTTAAAGTTAGCGCACAGTCTTTCCTGTACTGAAGAGGTACACATTTCAGGGTGAAAAAAGCTTACAGGAAGGGAGTTTGGCATTTTCCTGTTGTCTTATGGGCACGGCATTTTCTAGGGTGGCACTTAGCCTTGCAAGTCCCATCTGTTTTTCCAGATTTCTCATGCCTGCCCTGCAGATACCTAGTGCCTAGTATGTGCACAGGCTTGGTTTCGTTTGCCTTGGGGTTCTGTGACTGTCATTACCTGTTGGGCATTGTTTACCTGTCTTATTCCTATCCTCACTAGCACCAAAAATGGAGCTCTCACCAGTTGTTTTTGGTGATATATCCTCACTGTGGTATTACTAGTTTGCAATATTGGTTTTATCTTATCTGTGACTACACTTGTTTCTCCACTAAGCTCCGTCTCCCATGAGGTCATGTATATGAATTCCCTCCTGCGCTATTATCTTTTCCCGACATAACTACCTGGACAAAACCGACAGCTTCACCATTACTGTCACAGGCAGCACCTCCAGCTTCACCATTACTGTCTCCCAGGACAGCACCTCCAGCTTCACCATTACTGTCTCCCAGGACAGCACCTCCAGCTTCACCATTACTGTCTCCCAGGACAGCACCTCCAGCTTCACCATTACTGTCTCCCAGGACAGCACTATCAGCCCCACATTTACTGACTACCAGGACAGCACCTCCAGCCTTACAGTTTCTGACTACATGGCCAGCATCAAGGGCAGTACCATCCAGAGAAGTTCAAAAGGTGAAAACCCCAAAGAGTCACTGGGAACTTCCCTCATGGCAAACAAAGCACAGGGTAGGTAACGATGCCACTCCTTAGGTTTAAGTCATAAAGATTGGGGAAGGTGAAAGAAGACTACAGACGGAGTACAGGCTAGTGGGCCAAAGACTGCAAACCTCACTCAAAGAAAATGATCTTGGGATGAGCATAATATCGAGCATATCTTTGTTTGTACTAACCTTATTATAACAAGCGTAATTTAATTTATCCTGATCCAACTAAATATATTTTAGATAAGTTTACAATAATTTAGTAATAAACAAACACAATAAAATATATTTCTTTCATTATGTTCGCTTGAAGAGCGTTGCTATTTAAACCAAAATCGCAAGTTTTACCTATACGGCACGCCATTTATATATATATATATACCCGGGAAAGGTTTCGGGGGGTCAATGCCCCCTCAACCCGGTCTGTGCTAAATAACACCAAACGTAATGAATATGAGTCAATAGAGAGAGGTACAAGTCTCGACTGAGTCAAGAAGCTGTTCATGAACAGTGTTGGTGTTGTGAAGGTAATTACCCACCTCAGTGTGTCTGAGGACTTGTTCATTGTCGGGTAATTGTTACGTCTCTCTGCCGTACATTCACCAGCAAGTTTATGTACATGAAGAGATGTGTGTATATCTGTATAAACACTGAGAAATTCATCTAAGCATATACACAGAGTTTAATTGAACATCCAATTTAGCCATTAAATGCCTTTGAGAGGTGTTAAACAGGTGATATGTAGCCTCAGTGACCCTCGCGTAGCCGATAGTCTTCAACCCAATAATCCAGCCTACCCAGGCTACTTAAGAATATGCAGCTGTGTGTGTATAGCAGTGCCGAGTTTTGCTTTGTCAATACTAGTGTTAATGATGCAAGTGTGTGGGGGAAGTGCTTGTATGATCGACGCTCGAAAGTGTGTGGGGGAAATGCTTGTATGATCGACGCCCGTAAGTGTGTGGGGAAGTGCTTGTATGATCGACGCTCGTGTGTGGGGGAAGTGCTTGTATGATCGACGCTCGTGTGTGGGGGAAGTGCTTGTATGATCGACACTCGTGTGTGGGGGAAGTGCTTGTGTGATCGACACTCGTGTGTGGGGGAAGTGCTTGTATGATCGACGCTCGTGTGTGGGGGAAGTGCTTGTATGATCGACGCTCGTGTGTGGGGAAGTGCTTGTATGATCGACGCTCGTGTGTGGGGGAAGTGCTTGTAGGATCGACGTCGTGTGGGGGGAAGTGTTTGGGTATGATCGACGCCCCGTGTGGGGGGAAGTGCTTGAAAGATCAAAGCTCGTTTTGGGGGGAAAGTCTTGTTGTTTCGACCCCCTCGTAAATCTTTTTTTAAAATGTTGATACCAAAACCCTTAATAACAATTTTAAATGTCTGCAACAAAAATTGAAACATGATTAAAAACGGAAAATTGATAAAGAAAAGTGGAGAAAGTTTTGAGGGCTGGAGAAGTTTGATGCTGGAGAAGGGTTGATGCTGGAGGGGTTTTTATCGGGAGAAGTTTTGATACTGGGAAGTGTTGATACTGGGGGAAGTGTTGATACTGGAGAAGTGTTGAAAACTGGAGAAGTGTTGTACTGGGGGAAGTTTTTTATGGGGAGAAGTGTTGAACTGGGAAGTGTTGATACTGGAGAAGTTTTAAATTATGGGAGAAGTGTTGATGCTGGGGAGGTGTTGATGCTGGAAGGTGTTGATACTGGAGAAGTTTTTGATACGGGGAGAAGTGTTTGATACTGGAGAAGGGGTTAATCCCTGGAGAAGTTTTGCACGGGAGAAGTGTTGAAAAACCCCGGGTTTCCAGCAGCCCCCTGTTTGGATGGCCCAGTCACAAATCACGTACCTTTCAGGGGAAAGGGTTTGAGTGTCATTTTAAAGTCTTTGAATACACGATAATGGTTGTGCTTTTCTATAGGGGATAATTTTTTAAAGGAAAAATAAAAAAATTTAAGCTTAATACAACTTATATTTTTAAGGATACATGCGGGGAAGGGGCAGCTAAAGGGTTTAAAAAAACCTGGGGTACTTCTTGGGGTGCGGGTTTAAAGGTTATAACTGAGGAAACTTCGGGAAGGTGCAGGTGAAGGTTATAACGGGGGATACTTTTTGGGGAGGGGGCAGGCTAAAGGTTTTAAAAATGAGGATATTTTGGGGGTGAAAGGCTAAAGGTTTATAACTGGGGTTACTTTTTGGGCCTTTACAGGCTGAAGGTTATACGGGAGAAATACCTCTTGGAGGTGCAGGCTAAAGGGTTAAAAGGGATACTTTTTAAAGGTGCAGGCTGTGGTTTAAAAAGGGTTGATTCCTGAAATTAGGGCAGGCTGAAGTATAAAAAGGGGATATTTTCTTGAGATGCAGGCTGGATGGTATAGTGGGGGTATCTAAAAGGAGTTCTTTAAAAGAATAATCTGGGTATTGGGGAATTTTTATCAGTAATATTTACCTTGCGGGGAAGTGGAAGCTAAAAGTTATCGTGGGGCCCTTTAAACCCCCGCCCTCAGTAAAGGGAAGCGAAAAATTTACACCCGTTGTCACTGCCAGTCTCTGGACCCACGGGGGGTTTTTACATTCTTAAATTCGCGGTACGCCGGCCCGGGGCTCTGCCAAGGCGACCTGGCCTTGGCTCCCCTATCCGGGGTGTTGAAATGTTTCGGGTAATAGAGGGGGTAAAGTTAAACCCCCATCTTCTGGGACCAATTTTCCCAAAGGGCTAGCCCCATTTCCCCGGGCCCCCATCGGGTCGTAGGGGGAAGGGAGGGCACCTTGGGGTGCCCCAAAACCCCCCCCCCCCCCCCCTGGGGCCCAAGGGGGGTGAAACCTAAAATTGCCGATGTCAGGAGGGTTTAAAGGCAGTAAGCCCAAAAAGGGTCCTTTTTTGGGGCCCCAAAAACCCCAGCTTTGGGGTTTAGCCCGATGCGGGGGGAAATCAGGGAAAGGGCCCTTTCTGTGGTGCGGCCCGCTGGGTGCTGCTTCTACACTTATCCCTTGCACTGCCCATGGGTTGTTCCAAATTAAAATTTCCTGCTGTCAAATGTTCACCTAGCATTAAGTACGTACCTAGTGTAAATCAAAAAGGTGTGGGGATTCTTGGGGGACTTTATTTAAAAAGAAATTTCCAGAAATTTTTCCCACATAACCCGGGAAATTCTAACAGGGAAAGTCACTGATGTCAGCTATGGGGCTGTAAAACTTCTTTCATAACTTGTAGAAATAAATATTTTTATTTTCTTTTTTATTTTTATTTTGCCTAAAAATTTTTTTTTTAAAACCACCCCCAGGATGGGTATTTGGGCACATAATAAAAATGTTTAAAATTGAAAAGTATTTTTTGAACTTTCTACGTAGCATTTTTGCTCGTTTTAATTTGGGAAACAGAATCCCTATGTTCACTTGAAATAGACTTTGCATTGAAGATTCCATGTCCTTGGGCTTGGGGGCCGTTTTTATGTAGCAGAGTTTTTTCCCTCCCTGGTAACAGTGTTTTAAAACTTTTTTGGGGAGCAGAGTTTCCACCCGGGAAAAGTGTTGAATACTTTATGTTGCAGATTTTTTACCCCGGGTAAAAAGTGTTGAAATTTCTTTATGTACAGAGGGGTTTCCCTCCCTGGATAAAATGTTGAATACTTTTGTAGCAGAGTTTTCCATCCCTGGTTTTTATGTTTAATTTTTTATGTAGCAGATTTTTCCATTCCTGGTTTAAAAGGTTAAACTTTTTGTACAAAAGTTTTTTTATCCCTTGGGATAAAAGTGTTTTAAAAACTTTTTTGGGCGAGTTTTTTCCCTCCCGGATAATAGTGTTGAAACTTTATGTAGCAGAGTTTTCCATCCCGGGATAAAAGTGTTGAAAACTTTTTTGTAGCCCGAGTTTTCCCTTCCCGGGTAATTGTGTTGAATTTCTTTATGTAGCAATTTTTCTATCCCCGGATAACAGTGTTGAATTTCTTTTTTGTACAGGTTTTCCAAACCCCGGAAAAATTTGGGGTTTTTAATTTCTTTATGAGCAAGTTTTTTTCCCTTCCTGGATAATTTGTGTTGAA
The DNA here is from genome assembly GCF_026875155.1 of Cherax quadricarinatus. Classification (NCBI taxonomy): domain Eukaryota; kingdom Metazoa; phylum Arthropoda; class Malacostraca; order Decapoda; family Parastacidae; genus Cherax; species Cherax quadricarinatus. The sequence continues at coordinate 14,877,689 of NC_069457.1, forward strand.
AAAATTTTTTTTTAGCCCGAGGGTTTTTTAACCCCGGTTAAAAGTGTTGAATACTTTATGTAGAGAGTTTTCCATCCCGGATAAATGTTTAATTAAATTTTTCATTTTAAAATTACGGGGGCTTATAAATATTGATACTGAGGGACTGATTACCTCATCTTGTGTATGTATACCTGGAGGGTGTTGCGGGAGGCAACGCCCCCGCGGCCCGGTCCATGACCAGGCCTCATGGTGGATCAGGGCCTGGTTAACCAGGCTGCTACTGTTGGCTGCACGCCCGGCTGGTCAGGTACTGACTTTAGGTGCCTGTTCAGTGCCTTCTTGAAGACAGCCAGGGGTCTATTGGTAATCCCCCTTATGTATGCTGGAGGGCAATTGAAAAATCTTGGGCCCCAGACACTTATTGTATTGTCTATCAGTGTACTTATGGCACCCCTGGTTTTCAGTGGGGAAATGATGCACTACCTGCCGAGTCTTTTACAATCGTACGGTGACCGTGGCCTGGTGGCAAAGCTCTCGCTTCATACGCTGAGTGTCCGGGTTCGATACCCGGCACGGGTGGAAACATTGGGAATGTTTCCTTACACCGATGGCACACGTTCACCATCAGTTAAATGGGTACCTGGGTGTTAGTCGACTGGTATAGGTCGCATCCTGGGACAAAACTGACCTAATTTGCCCGAAATGTTCGTCTAGGTCCGACTTGGACTAGTGACTAAGTCACTTTCAGTTTCAGTCTTATATCTTAATTTTCTACCAGTACATGTACAAGGTATACAAGTACATGCACAAGGTATACAAGTACATGTACAAGGTATACAAGTACATGTATAAGGTATGCAAGTACATGTACAAGGTATACAAGTACATGTACAAGGTATACCAGTACATGTACAAGGTATACCAGTACACGTACAAGGTATACCGTACATGTACAAGGTATACCCCGTACATGTACAAGGTATACAAGTACAAAGTATACAGTACATGTACAAGGTATTTCAAGTACATGTATAAGGTATACAAGTACATGCACAAGGTATACAAGTACATGTACAAGGTATACCAGTACACGTACAAGGTATACAAGTACATGTACAAGGTATACCAGTACATGTACAAGGTATACAAGTACAAGGTATACCAGTACATGTACAAGGTATACAAGTACATGTATAAGGTATACCAGTACATGTACAAGGTATACCAGTACATGTACAAGGTATACAAGTACATGTACAAGGTATACCAGTACATATACAAGGTATACCAGTACATGTATATTGGACAGCTTACCGTGCACACCACACCACACATTGCCGCAGCCGCAGCAAGCAGCAACAAGGCTGCTCCTACATCTTGCCGTCCCCTGGGCCTATCCGAACTCCAGTGATGGCCAAGTTGGCAAGTACTGCTGCAATAACATGCAAGTAACCTATAGTGACATAAAAACTGACGGTGACGACAACGAAATGGACTAAATATGACAAAAGAGGGACCGGCATTCAAGTACCAGACCTGCTGCCAGACGTGAACCAGACATGAGACGTTTTCCACTACAATGAAATAACTGACCTCCATATCAACTGCACCAGTGTTTAACGGGAAGACAACATGGCAGAAAACCTGATCAACTAAATCTCCCAAGGAAATGGGCAGGTCTGTAGGACTTTTTTCTTCAGTGCCAAACGAGGGAAAGAATTGAGCCTTTAAACATGGCTGACCCGGCATCCAACAGCCGCTACTGCCAGACGTACAACTAGCGAAGTGAAATTCTCATCTTTTTCTGACGTTCATCTGTTGACAGTTAGCATCATATCTGTACCACCATCATATCACCTGTACCAGTGCTAACGAGAGGGAAACACAGGAGACATCGTCAAATCAACAGTACAAAACTCCAAGGTTATAGGTCGGATATCCCTCAGTGCCAGTCGTGAGAAAGAAGTGAATAGTTAAACAGTCAAGGTTAATGTTTTAGTAGCTGACCTATATTCAGCTGACCAGTGTAGAGTGAGAGAATCATAGCAGAAAACGCCAAATATATCTATAAACTCAAGGAAAGTCAGGTTGTAGGTGGCGTTACTCCCCTCAGTGTTTTAAAAATGGCTGAGTCAGCAAAACAGGTCAGGAGACAACAACACCACACAACCCCCGATAAATGGAACTGAGGGGATTTGGAAGGATAAAACCAGGGAAAAGTGAGCAGTGAAGAGGGTTTTGAAGAGGAAATTTTACTAGTAATTCAGTGGTGATTGCTAAAGCAGATACTAAGTGTACTAGGGAAAGGAAAAGAGAAATAAATATTATTGTATATGAGTAAAAGAGCGAAGAGTGAAAATGGCAGGCATTAGGGGGTACAGGCTGCCATAATTATATTTATATTTCTTCTTCAATTCCATGAAGAAAGTAATCAGTCATGGGGGCTGGAAAAGATGAATGGAGTAACAGCGCCCTGGACAGTAAAAGCCCAACAGTTGCCATCCTACCAGAAAAGTAAATGTCACTATCGCCGCAAGGTATGGCAACACTGCATACCCAAACAAAAACAGTGGCACACAGCTCTTATTGTAGCGCTCTTAAGTGGTGATATCCAAATTAATCCAGGACCTCAAACTATTGTGCAGAGGCAAAACAGACAGATAAATGACGGCGATAATGACGGTCTAGTAGCTAGGGATGATAACCTTAACTCCATATGTAATGCATACATAGGTCAATGTGAGACAATACAGCCATTATTATCTCAAACACTACCAAACAGGTGCATACACTGTACTAAAGTACGCATGAAAAAACAGAAAAGGCACCTTATGTAAAATGTGTAAGGGGTGGGTGCATGATGGATGTATGTACAATTATAGCAACGGTGCCAGAATTCATTTTGTGTGTAAAAAAA
>NC_069457.1:14881087-14996087 GCF_026875155.1 Cherax quadricarinatus
CCCAGTTTTCTACTTAATCCATTCCAAAAGGTGTTCTAAATCTGAAAGTGCAAAAACTGAAGTAATATTTCCCACAAGAAATAATTGTAAATACAATTAATCCGTTCCAGACACCCAAAAATATTCACAAAAAAATCATTTTTTAAAGAATAACAATAGTTTACCATACAGAAAACAATGATAACTAAATATAAATAAATATAAACATTGCATACCTTTAATGAAGACTCTTGTTGGTGTATTAACCCATAAACGGTTCAAACGTATATATACATTTTTATCGCTAGTGCCCCAAACGTATATATACGTTTTATGTGTCCTACATTTAACATTGCCACGATAAGCCTGAGTCGCCTAGACATGTGAGAATGGGTGTGAGCACTCACTGTGCACCATATTAACCCTTTGACTGTTTCCGACGTATAAATACGTCTTACGAGCCAATGTTTCTGACGTGTTTATACGCACAAATTCTAGCGGCTTCAAATCAAGCGCCAAAGGCCTGGTAGGCCTACACGAGAGAGAATGGGTCTCAATGGTCGGTGTGCACCCTGTGAAAAAAATCTGGGACCCAGCGGTGCATTGTGGGAACACCATGTTGTTAGTCCATTTTCACCATGCCTCTCGATAAGAAGTTCCTCACTCCTCGCGATTGGAGGTCTTTTGTTCCCAAAGTGATAGCTCTAAACAGCGATGAAAATGTCATAAACAGTGAATTTCCGGGGTTTTGAAGTGAGTGTTACCGGAAAAAAAGTGCCCAGGATAACGTAATTAGTGATGAAAACCCAGATGACCCACAACCTTCCACCTCTGGTGCTGTGCCGGCTTGTTCACGTTCACGTTCGCCTGTACCAGGACGAAAGAGGAAACTATTTGGTCATTACAACCCCACCAGTGATAGCAGTGATAGTGATAGTGATTTCAAGGTCATTGAAAGCAGTTCTAGTGACAGTGAGAGTGAATATTTCCCAGTGAAGCGCAGTATGTATGATGTAGCATGCGGTCTGGTAGTTTTTTCATATGTTGTTCCAAGGGAAGGAGAAACTCTGGGAGCACATCCCTGGCCACACACCACGACCTGATAGTGAAGATGACGATATTTAACGATGGGTATGAATGATGACAGGGGAAGGAGGCAGTGGTGGTGATAGTGAGGGTGGCACGGCCCATGTGGCCCCATCAGGGGGCCACGCTACTACCACGCTGCTGACTCAGCACAACAACCAGCCTCACCCTACCCCACACTCCCAAAAACCTGCACCACCACAACCTGCACAACCACAACCTGAAACAACCACACCACGGTACAATATCCAGACCCCACCAGCAGACCGCATCGGGGATTGGCGGGAAATGGTGACGAGTTTGTTCCCAGTCACCATGACTTTGATGAAACACAAAGTGGAATAAAGCCATTTTTGTCCACTTGGGAACAATGCCAGTGAACTGGACTGCTTTGAGTTATTCTTTGATGAACCCCTGATGGAAAATCATTGTCAGGGAAAAAAAACACATACTGTGATTACACCATGGCAAATACAATTCTCTCAACAAAATCATGGCTACACAAGTGGAAGGAGACAACTGTGGCAGAGATGTACCTGTTTTTTGCCACAATGATGCTTATGTCCATGTGTACAAGCACACTGTCACCACATACTGGGCAACAGAACGCCTGATTTAAACTCAGATTTAAGTGACATTATAGTGTCAATCGTTTCCTGATACTGTTACGTATTTTTACACTTTTCAGACAAAACCAGGCCTGACAGAAGCGACGGTTATATAAGATCAGAAATGTTTTTTTTATGTACCTGAAACAAAAGTGCTGCATGTATTTTTATCCCTTCAGGAAGCTTTTTTATTGATGAGTCCTTGATTTTATTCAAAGGAAGACTCTCATTCAAGCAATATATACAAGCAAGAGGAAACGCTTTGGTATAAAGCTATTTGTACTGTGTGATTGCAGAAGTGGTCTAGTTTTGGTATCATTGTGTACACTGGCAGTAATACTTTGAGAGATACCATGAAGTTATTGGGGATCTCTGTGATGTGGTTCGAACAATGATGGAACCATATCTTTTGGGAAGGGGCATATGTTTTTACTGATAACTGGTACACAAGCCCCTTACTCAGTGATTCTTGCGACTGAACTTGACAGACATGGTGGCACAGTGCGGGTTAATTGTAAACATATGCCAAGGTTCAATGCTGGCACTCGCAGAGGTGAGATGCAAGCCTTTGCTGTCAATGACATTTATGGCATTTCGGTGGCATGACAAACGTGATGTCACATTGTTGACATCAGTTCACAGAAACGAAATGGTACCCAGTGGCAGGGACAACAGACCAATGAACCCATTCTAAAGCCTGCAGCTGTCATGGGCTTTCAACCTCAATATGAGCTTTGTGGACAAATTTGGACATGCAGATTGGGGTTTTCAGACTGTGTACGCAAGAGTTATAAGTGGTATATAAAACTTTTTTCCATCTTGTTGATATCTCTATGCTAAATGCTTATAACATATACAAGTTGAAGACCAACAAAACCCAAAAATATGGTGAAATTTTTCCTGGGCAGTAATCAGACAAATAATTGCCAAGTACCAAGGAGCAACTCCTGCAATAGACCAGCGCCCACAGACGTCATCTCATATGAGGCCTGGTGATCACTACCCCACACAACTGCCTCCTACTACTGCCAAGAAAAAATGCTCAGAAAAGGGGTTATGTATGTATGCATACCACAAAACGCCCACAAACACGCAGAGACACTCGTTTTATGTGTGAGGAGTGTGAAGTGCCCCTCTGCATATACCCATGTTTCAAAGAGTTCCACAAGCTGCAGCAGTTCTAGGAACGTGTTTAGTGACTGTACATATGTATATATATATTATGGAACAATAGTAATAAACATTGTTTTTGTATTGTTTTTTTTGTTTTAAAAAAAAGTGATACACAAAAATAATAGAGATAAAGTTTGTTCTGTTATTTTGTTGTAAATAATGAGTGTATATTTGAACAATGCACCTTACATTGGTCTCACAGGCCACATAAGTTACCTGGAACAGAAAAATATTGAAAAATGCAAGAAACCTTTGAATTAGAGTAAATAAAAGAATACCGGGCGGGCGGCAGTCACCGCTGTTGCCGTACACACGTCACTTTCTGCAAACTTTGCGGCTCTATATCTCGGTAAGTACTGATGGCAAAATTTTTTTTTAGGCTTAAAACACTACTAAAAATATTCCTAACATTTTCATAAGAAAAAATAATTTTTTTTTTCGAATATTTGGCAACATAGAATGACAGTTTCAGAGAGGGGCCTGAAACAGTCAAAGGGTTAAAATAATTGGGGATGCCTGGGTACAATATGCTCTTTTTTCCTATTAAAAAACAACAATATTTTTTTTTCTCAAAAAAGTTAGGGCAGTACGGTAATGAACGTACAGTGGAACCTTGAAAATCGAACGTACCAAATATAGAACGTTTCGAAAATAAGACCATTTTTTCGGACAAACTGTGTACCAAAAATTGAACGCGTTTCAAATTTCGGTCAACCGGGTACGGGACCTGTCCGCTGGCCCGCTCTCTCTGCGTCCCCGCGCAGGTGCCGTGAGCAGTCTAACTTTGTTTATGCTTGAGTGAACACTAACCTGCACTCTCATTCACACATTTTATGATTATTTAATTGTGTTTTAGTGCTTGTGGGGCGTTAAATAAGCTGCCATGGGCCCCCAAAAAAACTTGCTAGCAGTACCCCTGTGGTAAAGAAAGTGAGAAACACCATAGATGTGAAGAAGGAAATAATACAGAAGTATGAGATTGGTGTGAGACTTGTTGAGCTTGCCAGGTTGTACAGAGGGCTGTGGACAGTTATTTTGTGAGACAGAAACAGACGACTGTGGACAGTTATTTTGTGAGACAGAAACAGACGACTGTGGAGTTATTTTGTAAGACAGAAACAGACGACTGTGGAGTTATTTTGTGAGACAGAAACAGACGACTGTGGACAGTTATTTTGTGAGACAGAAACAGATGACTGTGGAGTTATTTTGTGAGACAAACAGATGACTGTGGACAGTTATTTTGTGAGACAAACAGATGACTGTGGAGTTATTTTGTGAGACAGAAACAAAGGACTGTAGACAGTTATTTTGCGAGACTGGGGTCCAATGACTCTCAAGCTGGTCCTAGTGGCATTAAAATACAGAGAAGGGAAGCAACCCCAGAGAGGGCTTTGATACCTGAAGTCCTCATGGAGGGGGATTCTCCTTCCCAACACTAACCCCAACTCTCTCTCTCCTCCTCCCTATCTTCCAGATGCCATCACCAATCTTCAATAAAAGTAAGTAAAAATGTTATTTTATATTTTATATTATATGTATGTATTATTTTATATGTATGTTATTTTATATGTATGTAAAACTGTAATTAATCTCTATAAAATGTATTTTTTGTGTGAACATTTTTGGGTTTCTGGAACGGATTAATTGTATTTCCATTATTTCTTATGGGAAATATTGATTCGAATTTCAGACTTTTCGTAATTAGAACTAGCTCCTGGAACGGATTAAGTTCAATTTTTGAGGTTCCACTGTATATATACGTTTGGACCGTTTACGGGTTAAAGAAGGTGAGCCAGCCACTGCTGGCCTTAAATTCACTAACAGCAGCACTCGTTCCAGGCATTTTCTTTACGAGATTCATATGTAACTTGCTTTACTGCAAATGATTGACTCCACAAAACTATATCCCGCTAACTGTTGTTGGTTGATCTACACCAACAACAACTTCTTCATATCTTCAATTATCTGTGATCTCTGTTTTGTTAGCATATTCACCCCTTTCACAACTTTAGCTTCCTTGATTTCTACTTTCTTTGCCAGGATGGAAAAGACTGTTGATTTCGACTTCCCACACATCTTGGCAAGCTCGGCTAAATATACATCACTTTCATATTTTTTTACAATCACTTTCTTTAATTATATCGTGTTTCTCAATTTCTTTACCAAAGGGCTAGCACTAGGAACTTTCTTTGGGCCCATGGTGACCTATTTTGCAAACACAATCAATAAATAATCACAAAAATTGTGAAATGTTTTGGATGAATGCTCACTCAACCAGTGACAGAGCCAGACTGAAGTGGCATCCCGGCGGGTGGACGCGTTTAATACATGTGATTCCCGAGACAAGGACCGAAATTCAAAAAAAAATTCGCACAAAAAGTGTCTGAAATCCGAAAGTCCGATATCCAGTGCACGTGAAATCCAGGGTTCTGCTGTATATTAGAGCTGATTTCCTCTATTCTCTTTATTACAATATACAGTACACTACTGTATAAATATTTAAAAATATACTAAAAATGTTATAAATGGTGCAAAGTGACACTAAAACAATAACAAAGATGGTTGACACAAACCCACTACCATTATATTGTGCTCCTCACTAGCGACGAATTTGTTTACTGACGTGGTCTTAGGAATGGAACTCTGTTGTTAAGTGAGGAGAGGCTGTATACAGGACACTACTCTTTATAAACATTTAAAAATATACTAAAAATGTTATAAATGGTGTAAAGGTGACATTAAAAAAAACATTTCAAGTTGGATGACACAAACCCACTACCAGTACAGCATGCTCCTTGCTTAACAAACCAACATAAACATACTACACGATGTGGCCCGGTGGCCTGGTGGCTAAAGCTCCCACTTCACACACGGAGGGCCCGGGTTCGATTCCCGGCAGGTGGAAACATTTCGACACGTTTCCTTACACCTGTTGTCCTGTTCACCTAGCAGCAAATAGGTACCTGGGTGTTAGTCGACTGGTGTGGGTCACATCCTGGGGGACAAGATTAAGGACCCCAATGGAAATAAGTTAGACAGTCCTCGATGACGCACTGACTTTCTTGGGTTATCCTGGGTGGCTAACCCTCCGGGGTTAAAAATCCGAACGAAATCTTATCTTATCTTATCTTATCTGACCAGGACCCACAAGTAACCAAATTCACAAACACAATGAGTAACTGCCTGTTGCTACCAGCAATATCTAAACCTACAAGAATCTCCGAGACCAGCATCTCCTTAATAGACCACATCTGGACAAACACCACAGACAACACTACAGACCACTACCCAACCTTTCTCATAACTAATCTGGGCAAACTGCCACAAGACATTACTAAAGTAACCTTCAGACTACATAACGAGACAGCAGTTAACAACTTTATAGCAGCTATGAATAACATCAATTGGCAAAATGAGCCTGAAACATATACAGATTTTTTTTTTTTTTTCAACAAGTCGGCCGTCTCCAACCGAGGCAGAGTGACCCAAAAAAGAAAGAAAATCCCCAAAAAGAAAATACTTTCATCATCATTCAACGCTTTCACCACACTCGGACATAATCACTGTTTTTGCAGAGGTGCTCAGAATACGACAGTTTAGAAGCATACACATATAAAGATACACAACATATCCCTCCAAACTGCCAACATCCCAAACCCCTCCTTTAAGGTGCAGGCATTGTACTTCCCATTTCCAGGACTCAAGTCCGACTATATGAAAATAACCGGTTTCCCTGAATCCCTTCACTAAATATTACCCTGCTCACACTCCAACAGATCGTCAGGTCCCAAGTACCATTCGTCTCCATTCACTCCTATCTAACACGCTCACGCACGCTTCCTGGAAGTCCAAGCCCCTTGCCCACAAAACCTCCTTTACCCCCTCTCTCCAACCCTTTCGAGGACGACCCTACCCCGCCTTCCTTCCCTATAGATTTATTAGCTTTCCATGTCATTCTACTTTGATCCATTCTCTCTAAATGACCAAACCACCTCAACAACCCCTCTTCTGCCCTCTGACTAATACTTTTATTAACTCCACACCTTTTCCTAATTTCCACACTCCGAATTTTCTGCATAATATTTACACCACACATTGCCCTTAAAACAGGACATCTCCACTGCCTCCAACCATCTCCTCACTGCTGCATTACCACCCAAGGTTCACACCCATATAAGAGTGTTGGTACTACTATACTTTCATACATTTCCTTCTTTGCCTCCATAGATAACATTTTTTGACTCCACATATACCTCAACGCACCACTCACCTTTTTTCCCTCATCAATTCTATGATTAACCTCATCCTTCATAAATCCATCTGCCGACACGTCAACTCCCAAGTATCTGAAAACATTCACTTCTTCCATACTCCTCCTCCCCAATTTGATATCCAATTTTTCTTTATCTAAATCATTTGACACCCTCATCACCTTACTCTTTTCTATGTTCACTTTCAACTTTCTACCTTTACACACATTCCCAAAACTCATCCACTAACCTTAACAATTTTTCTTTAGAATCTCCCATAAGCACAGTATCTTCAGCAAAAAGTAACTGTGTCAATTCCCATTTTGAATTTGATTCCCCAAAATTTAATCCCACCCCTCTCCCGAACACCCTAGCATTTACTTCCTTTACAACCCCATCTATAAATATATTAAACAACCATGGTGACATTACACATCCCTGTCTAAGACGTACTTTTACTGGGAAGTATTCTCCCTCTCTTCTACACACCCTAACCTGAGCCTCACTATCCTCATAAAAACTCTTTACAGCATTTAATAACTTACCACCTATTCCATATACTTGCAACATCTGCCACATTGCTCCTCTATCCACTCTATCATATGCCTTTTCTAAACCCATAAATGCAATAAAAACTTCCCTACCTTTATCTAAATACTGTTCACATATATGCTTCAATGTAAACACTTGATCTACACATCCCCTACCCACTCTGAAACCTCCTTGCTCATCCGCAATCCTACATTCTGTCTTACCTCTAATTCTTTCAATTATAACCCTACCGTACACTTTTCCTGTATAATCAGTAAACTTATTCCTCTATAATTTTTTACAGTCTCTTTTGTCCCCTTTCCTTTTATATAAAGGACTATACATGCTCTCCACCAATCCCTAGGTGCCTCCCCTCTTTCATACATTCATTAAACAAAAGTACCAACCACTCCAACACTATATGCCCCCCTGCTTTTAACATTTCTGTCATGATCCCATCAGTTCCAGTTGCTTTAACCCCCTTTCATTCTACGTAATGCCTCGGTACCTCCCCACACTTACATTCTGCTAAGATATGAATGTATAAATAATTTTCTAAAAAAAAGCCCAATGCCTCTATATAACAGACATTGCCCCAGAAAGACTAAACAGATCACAGCAAAGAGACTGAATAATCCCTGGCTAACACCCAGCATCCTCAAATCCATTAACACAAAGCACAAATATGGAATACAGTATAGAATGGGTCAAATAACTAGAGAAACAGTCGAAAAGTTACTCGTCAGCACTTACCAGCCTGATAAGAAGGTCAAAAAAATTGTATTATGAAAATAGATTACATAACATCAAAGGTGATATGAAAAAAACTGGAAAACTCTATCTGAAATTCTTGGAACTAAAAAGTTATCCAAAAACAAAGCAATCAAACTAACAAAATCAGATGAACCCCAACTCACATCCAGCCGAAACAGCAAACAAACTTAATGTTTTCTTCTCCACCATAGAAAAAATCTAGCAAACAAAATACCAAGCACAAACACCCGTCCATCAGACTACCTCATAGGTACCTACCCAAATATGCTATTCCTAGCTCCAACCAACCCCACTGAAGTTATGTTCATCATAAACACCCTTAAAACAAGGCAGGAGACATAAACCACTTGCCTGCTTTTATGTACAAAAAAGCTTCTCAAGTATTGTCACCAATTATTGCAACGCTCTTAACAAATCCATTGAATCATCTACCATCCCAACAATCCTCAAAATAGCGAGGGTCACTCTGATCCATAAAGGAGGTGACCAAGCTGACTTGAATAACTATAGACAAATATCTAACTTACCACTCCTCTCTAAAATCTGTGAAAAATTCATAGACGGATCTATTCCTACCTCGTTTCACACAACATATTAAACCCTTGTCAGTTTGGATTCAGGAATAATAAAAGCACAAATGATGGTATCATACACATACTAGAACTAATATATACCGCACTTGAAAAGAAAGAAGTCCCGCTGGGCATTTTCATTGATTTACGTAAAGCTTTCGATACAGTCGACCACGAACTGCTGTACTCCAAATTAATGCACTATGGTATCAGAGGCCACTCCCTCAACTACCTAAAGTCATACCTTAGTAACAGAACTCAATATATGTATGTAAATGATGCGAACTCTTCCACCCAACCAATCACAGTAGGAGTACCCACAAGGAAGCGTCCTTGGACCACTCCTCTTTCTCATCTACATCAATGATCTACCGAAAGCATCACAGCTACTCAAGCCCATATTATTTGCAGATGACACTACATATGTCTTTTCCCACCCAAACACAGTCATACTAGCAAACACAGTCAATGCTGAATTACAGAAAATATCTGCCTGATGATGGCTAACAAACTTACCCTGAAAACTGATAAAACCTATTTCATTCAGTTTGGAAACAAAGCTGCAAATGATCCAATTAACATAACGCTGGTCAGTGGTCAGCCAGTGGTCAGTGGTCAGTCGTCATGTGAGGTCACAGACCCTGAGCTGCTTTGGGGATTAGCGTGGACGGTTACAAAGCATGGCTTGCTTCTGCAGTGTTTTAAAAAATTGAGGTTGGAGAGTTGAAGGAGGAGGTCTGCTTCTCCAGGAGGAGATTAGGAGGCTGAAGGTCCACCTCAATGGGTCTGGGAGAGAGTGTGAGGTGGCTGGAGTTGTGGGGAATGAGGCTTCTAGCAGTGAGGAGCAGTCTGTCTCTCGCTGTGAGGAGGCTGTAGTTGGGGAGGTAGCAACGGCTACCACAGTGAGGTGCAGCCCAGCACCTGCTACAAGTGGCGAGTGGTTCACAGTAATGGGAGCGCATCAGAGTAAGGAAAGTTAAGAGTGAAGATCTGAAGGTAGGAAATCGCTTCTCTGTTCTTCAGGATGAATGTACTTCAGTGGCCAGTGAAGGTAAGGGTACTACTGCCCCTGCTAATGGAGGTAAGCGCATTCTTGTGGTTGGTGACTCTCAGATAAGATATACTGACCGTGCTTTTTTGTAATAGGAATAAGAAGATGAGAGATAGAGTGTGCTTCCCTGGAGCTGGTGTTGGGGACATTGTCAACAGGCTGGATAATATCATGTCAGGTAATGGGAACAAGCCCATTATCTGTCTCAGTGCTGGTGGAAATGATATTGGGGAAGGGTAGGAGAGAAGAGCTGCTAGATAAGTACAGGTCAGCTATAGATTTCATTAAGTCTAAGGGAGGGATCCCAATCATATGTAGCATCTTGCCTAGAAGGGGAGTATGAAAATGAATGGTTGTCTAGGGCAATTGGTGTAAATTGCTGGCTAGACAGATACTGCAAGGAACTTGCAATCCCATTCATTGACAACTGGAACAGCTTTTATGGCAAACATGATATGTATGCAAGGGATGGGGTACATCTCTCTGGGCTGGGATGGTAGCACTTGCAGACTCGATTGAGAAGGCCATGGTGAAATGCCTATGATTTTAAACTGATGGAAGATAGAGTATGGGTGTGTGTGGGAAACAAGCAGGTCTCAACACTAGGGCTGGAAACAGTAAATGTATAAAAGGCATTCAGCATGAAGTTATAAATAAAAACAATAGATCAGGTCAGCAAACAAAGGGGGACAGCAGAGGACAGCAAGGGACTAGCTCCTTAAGGTTTACTATACTAATAGCAGGAGTGTAAGAAATAAGATAGATGAGCTAAGATTAATTGCAAGTGCAGGAAACATAGATATTATTGCTATAACAGAGACCTGGCTCAATCTTAAAGATAGAGAGATGCCCTCTGAATGTCTCTTACAAGGCTATAAATTATTCCACACTGACAGGGTCAACAGGAAAGGTGGTGGAGTAGCGATGTATGTCAGAGACAATTTAAATTGTTGTGTTAGACAAGATATTAAATTAGAAGCGTCAGCCACTGAATCTGTTTGGTTACAGCTTCTCGAGGGCCGAGAAAAACTAATTTTGGGTGTGATTTACAGGGCCCCAAATCTTGATAGGGAGTGCAGTAAACTTCTATGGGACGAAATTCGTAAGGCATCCACATACGAAAATGTTGTGCTAATGGGAGATTTCAACTATAGACAGATTGACTGGAGCAATTTGACAGGAAATTTAGAGTCAGGTGACTTTCTTGATACAATCCAGGATTGTTTTTTAAAACAGTTTGTGACAGAGCCAACTAGGGGAAATAACCTCCTTGACTTGGTTCTTGCCAGTAGGGAAACACTAATTAATAATCTTGAGGTTAATGATGAGCTTGGGGAAAGTGATCACAAATCACTCAGTTTTAATATACATGTATCATGGAATTCCCCTAATAATGGCAATCAAGTCTCTGTCCCTGACTTCCACTTGGCTGATTTCATAGGACTGAAAATTACTTAGGTGGGCTGAACTGGAATGACCTGACTAAGGTCAGGTAGGTGGTGATGGTTGCCGATATGACGCTTTCCAGGGCATAGTTCTAGCTGCTCAGTCAAATTATGTTCCAAATAGGAAATCAGATCAAACAAAAATGATCCTAAATGGATGAACAATAGATTAAAATATCTAATTGGTCAAAAGAGAGGCATATATAGGCAAATCAAAAGAGAGGAGGGGCAATTAAGAAATCGATATATTCAGTTAAAGAGAGAAATAAAAAAAGGAATTAGAAAAGCAAAAAGAGATTATGAGGTTAAAGTTGCAAGAGATTCGAAGACTAACCCAAAAGGATTCTTTCAGGTATACAGAAGTAAGATCAGGGACAAGATAGGCCCACTCATAAGTTCCTCGGGTCAGCTCACTGACAGTGATAAGGAAATGTGTAGAAGTTTTAACACATACAGGAGGGCCCCACTTATACGGCAGGTTAGGTTCCAGGCTACCGCCGTAAAGCGGAAATCGCCGTAAAGTGGAACACCCTTTTTTTCCACTTATAAATGCATACAAACACTAGATAACAAGTTTACACTAACATATATTAAGTTAGCAATAGAACCAGGCATCAAAAAACAATAAAAAGGTACAATACACACATAGTGCACTCATTACTTACCTTAAAATATTTATATTTGTAGTCTTAATGTAGGGTCAGGAGTAAGTAAATGAGATAAAACGAATAAATGGGAGAGAGAAAGAATGAGTACATGAGAGGTGACAGGCTAGGCACAGAGTAAACAAACCAGGCTCCCACATCTTATATTTATGTTTATTTATTCTATTGTGGGGTGTATTTATCATCTTTTTATGTTATGTATCGTGTTTATTATATAATTTTGAAAAAAATATCATGGCTGGATTAATGAAAATGTGTATATTACCGTAATATATGACATTTAATGAGACTGGTGACTATTGTTATTATCACCACTTGTGGAAGTCGTCTGCTACCACAAGCTCACATTTATGTTTATTTATTCTACTGTGGGTGTATTTATCTTATTTATATGTTATTCATCGTGTTTATTATATAATTTTGAAAAAATATCATGGATGGATTAATGAAAATGTGTATATTACCGTAATATACGACATTTTAATGAGACTCGGTGACTATTGTTATTATCACCACTTGTGGAAGTCGTCTGCTACCACAGCTCACATTTATGTTTATTTATTCTACTGTGGGTGTATTTATCTTATTTATATGTTATGCATCGTGTTTATTATATAATTTTGAAAAAAATATCATGGATGGATTAATGAAAATGTGTATATTACCGTAATATACGACATTTAATGAGACTCGGTGACTATTGTTATTATGGCGTCACTTGTGGAAGTCGTCTGCTCACATCTCACATTTATGTTTATTTATTCTACTGTGGGGTGTATTTATCTTATTTATATGTTATGCATCGTGTTTATTATATAATTTTGAAAAAAATATCATGGATGATTAATGAAAATGTGTATATTACCGTAATATCGACATTTAATGAACTCGGTGAGTATTGTTATTATGGCGTCACTTGTGGAAGTCGTCTGCTCACATACTCACATTTATGTTTATTTATTCTACTGTGGGGTGTATTTATCTTATTATATGTTATGCATCGTGTTTATTATATAATTTTTGAAAAAAATATCATGGATGGATTAATGAAAATGTGTATATTAACGTAATATACGACATTTAAATGACTCGATGTATGTAAGTTTATTTAGGTACAGGTATACATAAGTATAATTATCAGAGTATATATAAAATATGAAATAACTTTTAAAAACATTTGAAATTTTGGAGTTTCCAGACAAAATGGAGAGACTTAGTGCTTACTGAGCTCATGGAGAATGTAAACAAACAGGGTGGGCACGGTGACCGTATTAGAAAGTCAGGTGGGGGAGCCGTATAGTGAGTTTTGGTCATAATTTGAAATGTCCGTATTAGCGGAACGCCGTAAAGTGAAACGCCGTAAAGCGGGGCCTTCCTGTACTTTCTCTCAGTTTTTACACAGGAGGATACCAGCGATATTCCAGAAATGATAAATTATGTGGAACAGGACGATAATAAACTGTGCACGATTAGGGTCACAAGTGACATGGTCCTTAGGCAAATAGATAAATTAAAACCTAACAAATCCCCAGGCCCTGATGAACTGTATGCAAGGGTTCTAAAGGAATGTAAAGAGGAGCTTAGCAAACCTTTGGCTAATCTTTTCAACATATCACTACAAACTGGCATGGTGCCAGATAAGTGGAAAATGGCAAATGTGATACCTATTTTCAAAGCAGGTGACAGGTCCTTAGCTTCGAACTATAGACCAATAAGCCTAACCTCCATAGTGGAAAATTTATGGAATCAATAATTGCCAGGCAGTTCGTAGCCACCTTGAAAAGCATAAATTAATCATATTAATTTTTTTTTCACTAAGGTATTTGAGGAGGTAGATCATGGTAATGAATATGATATTGTGTATATGGACTTCAGTAAGGCTTTTGACAGGGTCCCACATCAGAGACTATTGAGGAAAATTAAGGCACATGGAATAGGAGGAGAAATTTTTTCCTGGATAGAGGCATGGTTGACAAATAGGCAACAGAGAGTTTGCATAAATGGGGAGAAATCAGAGTGGGGAAGCGTCACGAGCGGTGTTCCAGAGGGGCCAGTGTTGGGCCCCCTGCTGTTCACAATATACATAAACGACATAGATGAGGGCATAAAGAGCGACATCAGCAAGTTTGCCGATGACACCAAAATAGGCCGTCGAATTCATTCTGACGAGGACATTAGAGCACTCCAGGAAGATTTGAATAGACTGATGCAGTGGTCGGAGAAGGTGTGCAGATGCAGTTTAATATAGACAAATGCAAAGTTCTAAATGTTGGACAGGACAATAACCATGCCACATATAAACTAAATAATGTAGATCTTAATATTACGGATTGCGAAAAAGATTTAGGAGTTCTGGTTAGCAGTAATCTGAAACCAAGACAACAGTGCATAAGTGTTCGCAATAAAGCTAATAGAATCCTTGGCTTCATATCAAGAAGCATAAATAATAGGAGTCCTCAGGTTGTTCTTCAAGTCTATACATCCTTGGTTAGGCCTCATTTAGATTATGCTGCACAGTTTTGGTCACCGTATTACAGAATGGATATAAATGCTCTGAAAATGTACAAAGGAGGATGACAAAGTTGATCCCATGTATCAGAAACCTTCCCTATGAGGATAGACTAAGGGCCCTGAATCTAGAAAGACGTAGAATTAGGGGGGATATGATTGAGGTGTATAAATGGAAGACAGGAATAAATAAAGGGGATGTAAATAGTGTGCTGAAAATATCTAGCCTAGACAGACTCGCAGCAATGGTTTTAAGTTAGAAAAATTCAGATTCAGGAAGGATATAGGAAAGTACTGTTTTGGTAATAGAGTTGTGGATGAGTGGAACAAACTCCCAAGTACAGTTATAGAGGCCAGAACGTTGTGTAGCTTTAAAAATAGGTTGGATAAATACATGAGTGGATGTGGGTGGGTGTGAGTTGGACCTGATTAGCTTGTGCTACCAGGACGGTTGCCGTGTTCCTCCCTTAAGTCAAGGTGACCTGACCTGACTAGGTTGGGTGCATTGGCTTAAGCCGTAGGAGACTTGACCTGCCTCGCATGGGCCAGTAGGCCTGCTGCAGTGTTCCTTCGTTCTTATGTTCTTATGTTCTAAATGGATCATCAGGCACAAGACTCACAGAGGGAAAATTCCTAGGTATCCACCTTGACAGTAGCCTTAAGTTCCGGACACACATACAACAAATCACGAAGAATATCTCCAAGACTGTAGGCATACTATCAAAGATAAGGTACTACATTCCACAATCAGCTCTCCTGGCATTGTACCATTCACTCATATACCTTTATCTTACATATGGAATTTGTGCATGGGGATCAACAGCATCCAATCACCTAAAAACCCCTAATAACCCAGCAAAAGGCAGCAGTAAGAATGATAACAAATTCCCACTCCCGCCAGCATACTCCACCAACTTTCAAAAGTCTGAATCTGCTCACCATTAAGAACATCCATACTTATTCATGTGCCTACTACATACACAGAACAATACACGCAAAAATAAACCCTCCACTCAAACTTCTCACCAGCCTAAACAGACACATGACCACAACACAAGACACAGATCTCTTTCTGATATACCTCGTTGTCATATCACACTGTGTAAAAACTCTATGTACATAAAGGGCCCCAAAATATGGAATTCATTACCAGAAGATATTAAAGTAACCCAGTCTGAAAATCAATTTAAGACTCTTCTCAAAAGCCACTTAACCACCCTAGACTAAATGCTAAATACTCTGTACACACTTACTCACCTATGTACTCCCACATCATAACTTCAAAAATCACATTGAACCTTTTATCCATTGTTGACAGAATATAATTGAATCATTGTTTACACAAAAAGCTTTTTCGAATATAAATATATCTTTGTATTATACAAATTTTGATTCATTTATAATTAATAATCTACTGTACAACTATGAAATAATTACTATCCTACTGTACAACTATGATATACTCCTTAGTATTAAGTAGTCTGTAAGCCAATAATGTTAAGCTGGCCCATAATGCCTAGGCATAATAGAGGCTCTCTTTGCATTGCAACCCACTATTGTAAATACAAAATCTCAATGTACTGTTTGCAAAGACATAAAATAAATAAATAAATAAATAAATAAATAAATTCACTTACCGACCTACTCTCAGTAATGGAACTCAGTTGTTAAGTGAGGGGAGGCTGTATATATGTCCTGGTGTTTGCTCACATTATTTAAACCAATCTGTTGTATCAATTACCAAGGTTCAAACTATTATTTCAAGTTTCCTCTCCAGACATCTGGTACACATCAAGACTTGCCTATTAAGTACAATATGAGCCATTTAAAAACATTACCAATGAATACCAATGTATCATACTTATGACTAAGAATATTTTTATGAATAAATATTGTTATTTTTAAGTATGTTTTTATCACAACCTTTAAAAGATGTTACATTAAACTGTGTGTACTGTATACTTGATGCTGTGTGAGAAAAAAATTTATGTACCTTCTCTAGGGATAACAGGTGACTGTGTTCATAACTTACCATACTGTGTAGTCCACTGTGTTCATAACTTACCATACTGAGTACTCCACTGTGTTCATAACTTAACCATACTGTGTAGTCCACTGTGTTCATAACTTATCATACTGTGTAGTCCACTCTTACAAGTCTTGGGTCAATCTCTCACTTCTGTTATTATTACTACTACTATTACTACAACCATTACTACTATTATTACTATTATTACTACTGCTGCTACTACTTCTACTACTACTATTATTACTACTACTGTTATTACTACTATTATTATTGCTATTACTATTATTACTACTACTACTATTAATATTATTACTACTACTATTACTATTACTACTACTACTACTACTACTGAGTTTCAACAAGTATCAAAGATAATTTAAAGATTCTGTCAGACCCATTAAAAACTAATGAAAACTAAGAAGCTTATACAGGTCCGCCATCACAAATCCGGCAATCAGTTATTCGGTTCCTTCAGTTATTCGGCACTAATTTTGGCTAGCATAATTTCAAATTTCCAGGGTCGCCACACCAACCTGCTGGTACTGTTTGGTGGTGCTACTTGCTGCATAAGTCATTCCAATTTCTTTTTCTCCATTTATTGTTTTAACCTGCTTACTTTTGGCCCTAGTCATGGTTCCAATGAATAAAAGAAATGCTTCGCATTATGTAAAGCACCTACACAGTACATTATCCACTAAAGATAAGGTGGCTTTGAAGCCACTGTCGGTTGCCATGAGCTCAGTCTTATGAAGCATGAGAATATGCTTTATTATTATGCTAATATCAACACTACAGCTTATTTGCCTATCACAATTGATCTAATATGACATAAGAAACAATATAAATAACATAAAACACGTTAAATACTCCAGAATGAATAATATTTGGCATAATACCGAGCAGTTCGACAGAGTTATGAAGAGGATATGGTAAACAAATAACATTCTCCTATCCTTGTCTTGGTGGCTTATATTAGAGAAAACGGAGTATAGCACAGGGCTAACTATGATATACACTCGTACTCCACCATAAACATGAAACAAAAAAGTTATTTTCTCTCTATAGATTATCACACATAGCAGCATATGTGTAGAGAACCTAGGATAATGCCAAAAAAGTCAACGTGCCTTATTTTTAATACCTGGCTTGGATTAGCCATATATGATTTTTGGTAAATACAGTGGACCCCCGCTTTATGATCAGCTCCCAATGCGACCAATTATGTAAGTGTATTTATGTGAGTGCGTTTGTACGTGCATGTTTGAGGTCTGAAAATGGACTAATCTAATTCACAATATTCCTTATGGGAACAAATTCGTTCAGTAATGGCACCTGAACATACTTCTGGAATGAAATAATATCGTAAGCCGGGGGTCCACTGTATTCAATTCCCAGCCAGGGTAGAAAACATTAGGCATGTTTCTTTACACCTGTTGTCTATGTTTACCCATCAGTAAATGGGTACCTGGGTGTTAGCCGACTGGTGTGGGTGTTATCCTGGGACACTGACCTAATTTTCTTGAAATACTCAGCATAACAAGTGCCTTTCTATACAGTAGTATGTCACTCGTAGATAGTGACCCTCGTATTGTAGATAGTGACCCTTGTATTGTAGATAGTCTTAATGACCCTCGTGTAGTAGATAGTCTTTTTAGTATGATAATAAGATGTTATCTTCATTATAGAATAATAAGAAAATATTATAACATTTATATTATAATAATAAGGTAAAAGGACCACAATGGAAATAAGTCACTCTGTCTGACTTTTTTGGGTTATCCTAGGTTCTCTACATATATGCTGCTATGTATGATAATTCTATGTAACTGTATTTGTGTATACCTGAATAAACTTACTTACTTACTGATGTCAGCTAGGCCTGTATACCTTGTACATGTACGTGTAGTAAATAAAGATATTACTATTATTAAAGAGTTAAAAGATAAAGAATCACACACAAAGTGGGAGTTGTCACAGCTGCTCTTTGCTGATGACACTGTGCTCTTGGAAGATTCTGAAGAGAAGTTGCAGAGATTGGTGGATGAATTTGGTAGGGTGTGCAAAAGAAGAAAATTAAAGGTGAATACAGGAAAGAGTAAGGTTATGAGGATAACAAAAAGATTAGGTGATGAAAGATTGAATATCAGATTGGAGGGAGAGAGTATGGAGGAGGTGAATGTATTCAGATATTTGGGAGTGGACGTGTCAGCGGATGGGTCTATGAAAGATGAGGTGAATCATAGAATTGATGAGGGGAAAAGAGTGAGTGGTGCACTTAGGAATCTGTGGAGACAAAGAACTTTGTCCTTGGAGGCAAAGAGGGGAATGTATGAGAGTATAGTTTTACCAACGCTCTTATATGGGTGTGAAGCATGGGTGATGAATGTTGCAGAGAGGAGAAGGCTGGAGGCAGTGGAGATGTCATGTCTGAGGGCAATGTGTGGTGTGAATATAATGCAGAGAATTCGTAGTTTGGAAGTTAGGAGGAGGTGCGGGATTACCAAAACTGTTGTCCAGAGGGCTGAGGAAGGGTTGTTGAGGTGGTTCGGACATGTAGAGAGAATGGAGCGAAACAGAATGACTTCAAGAGTGTATCAGTCTGTAGTGGAAGGAAGGCGGGGTAGGGGTCGGCCTAGGAAAGGTTGGAGAGAGAGGGTAAAGGAGGTTTTGTGTGCGAGGGGCTTGGACTTCCAGCAGGCATGCGTGAGCGTGTTTGATAGGAGTGAATGGAGACAAATGGTTTTTAATACTTGACGTGCTGTTGGAGTGTGAGCAAAGTAACATTTATGAAGGGGTTCAGGGAAACCGGCAGGCCGGACTTGAGTCCTGGAGATGGGAAGTACAGTGCCTGCACTCTGAAGGACGGGTGTTAATGTTGCAGTTTAAAAACTGAACATTAAAATGGTATAAAATACCGACAGGTTTTTAGGTAAGACACATATGCAACAGTTAGGTATCTTTATTATGAAACGTTTCGCCTACACAGTAGGCTTCTTCAGTCAAGTACAGAAAAGTTCATAGAAGCAGAAGATACTTGAAGACGATGTAATCAGTCCATCACCCTTAAAGTGACTGAAGAAGCCTACTGTGTAGGCGAAACGTTTCATAATAAAGATACCTAACTGTTGCATATGTGTCTTACCTAACAACAGTTTAAAAACTGTAGTGTAAAGCACCCTTCTGGCAAGACAGTGATGGAGTGAATGATGGTGAAAGTTTTTCTTTTTCGGGCCACCCTGCCTTGGTGGGAATCGGCCAGTGTGATAATAAATAAATAAAAAAAAATATTATTATTATATTATTATTATTATTATTTTCTCAGTTGTTTGTTGGGTTATCTTATTCAAACTTGGGCAATGTATGATGGAAAGATACTTTTTCACGTACACCAAAAATGAAAGAAATCAGACCATAAATAGCAGAGTTCACTTCTCAGCCATTAGCGGCCGCTTAGCGGTATATTTTTGTATGGTTGTTATGGTTATATTCTCATTTTTTTCGGTCTCATTTGATAGAATGAAAGATATATTACAGAAATAGATATGATTTTAATTGCTTTCATGACGAAAAGTACCTTGAAATTGCGCTCACAGTAGCGAAAATGTTCTATTCTTTAGCGAAGCTCAAGAGTAAACAAATGACGTCACCGTCCAATACCTGTCCGCCTGCCAGTCCAAATTCCAGTATGGAGTCAAGAATGGATTGACATTATTTATACAATTATTACAATAATGCAGTAGTCTGCATAACAGTAAATCTTTTATTTTTTTTTTTTTGTGAATAAAAATTCCAAATGGTAAGCAAGAGTAATATAAGAGGGGCCTGTAGCCGTGACTAATGAACAGAGAAAATGTTATTTTAGTGCCAGGAATGTCTACATTGTTTATTCTGGATCCTATTTTGAAATTTGCATCTGTTGAAATTTGTGTGAAATTGGCCAAATTGCCAATTTCTGACCACTTTATTGGGTAGTTGAAATAAGTGAATGGGCGGTTTCTTGTACTCAGTTGACAGACTAGAAGTAAATAAGTTTATTCAGGTATACACAAATACAGTTACATAGATTATCATACATAGCAGTGTATGTATAGAGAACCTAGGATAACCCAAAAAAGTCAGACAAAGTGACTTATTTCCAGTACTTGGCTTGGGCTTGCCATATATGATTTTTGGGGATATAGTTTTGGAGTGGTTGGTGCAATTATTTAATAAATGTATGGAAGAGGGTAAGGTACCTAGGGATTGGCAGAGAGCATGCATAGTTCCTTTGTATAAAAAAATTATAGGGGGATAAGTCTGCTGAGTATACCTGGTAAAGTGTATGGTAGAGTTATTATTGAAAGAATTAAGAGTAAGACGGAGAATAGGATAGCAGATGAACAAGGAGGCTTTAGGAAAGGTAGGGGGTGTGTGGACCAGGTGTTTACAGTGAAACATATAAGTGAACAGTATTTAGATAAGGCTAAAGAGGTCTTTGTGGCATTTATGGATTTGGAAAAGGCGTATGACAGGGTGGATAGGGGGGCAATGTGGCAGATGTTGCAAGTGTATGGTGTAGGAGTAGGTTACTGAAAGCAGTGAAGAGTTTTTACGAGGATAGTGAGGCTCAAGTTAGAGTATGTAGGAAAGAGGGAAATTATTTCCCAGTAAAAGTAGGCCTTAGACAAGGATGTGTGATTCACCGTGGTTGTTTAATATATTTATAGATGGGGTTGTAAGAGAAGTAAATGCGAGGGTCTTGGCAAGAGGTGTGGAGTTAAAAGATAAAGAATCACACACAAAGTGGGAGTTGTCACAGCTGCTCTTTGCTGATGACACTGTGCTCTTGGGGAGATCTGAAGAGAAGTTTGCAGAGTTTGGGTGGATGAATTTGGTAGGGGGGTGCAAAAGAAGAAATTAAAGGTGAATACAGGGAAGATAAGGTTATGAGGATAACAAAAAGACTAGATGATGAAAGATTGAATATCAGATTGGAGGAGAGAGTATGGAGGGGGTAAATGTTTCAGATATTTGGGAGTGGACGTGTCAGCGGATGGTCAAATGAAAGATGAGGTGAATCATAGAATGATGAGGGGAAAAGAGTGAGTGGTGCACTTAGGAATCTGTGGAGACAAAGAACTTTGTCCTTGGAGGCAAAGAGGGGAATGTATGAGAGTATAGTTTTACCAACGCTCTTATATGGGTGTGAAGCATGGGTGATGAATGTTGCAGCGAGGAGAAGGCTGGAGGCAGTGGAGATGTCATGTCTGAGGGCAATGTGTGGTGTGAATATAATGCAGAGAATTTGTAGTTTGGAAGTTTTTCTTTTTCGGGCCACCCTGCCATGGTGGGAATCGGCCAGTGTGATAATAATAAATAATTTTTTTCTCGGTTGTTTGTTGGGCTACCTCATTGAAACTTGGGCAATGTATGATGGAAAGATGCTTCTTAATGTACAACAAAAATAAAAATGATGGACGATAAATAAGGGAGTTCACTTCTCAGCCGTTAGCCGCCTCTTTGCAGTATATTTTTGTATGGTTTTTATGGTTGTATTCTCATTTTTTGGACTCATTTGATATAATGGAAGATATATTACAGAAATAGACATGATTTTGATTGCTTTCATGACGAAAAGTACCTTGAAATTGAACTCAAAGTAGCGGAAATGTTCGATTTTTGCCGATGTTCAATGAACTGTGTAAGTCAAGTTGGTTAATTTTATTAAGTGCATTCTAACTTAACCACTCTGTAATTCAGCAAACTCAGTAATCCGGCACACTACAGGTCCCAATGATGCCAGACTTGTGATGGAGGACCTGTATCTACGTTCACTTGCAAAATCACCATATTGAAACACTCAAGAATAATGATCATCTTTCTCCTCCTTGACTTCCACTCTGTCATTAGCACCGTCACTATTAATATTAACATTGTTGTGGTGTAAGCCAGTCCAAACAGTGATGGCAGTAGTAGCAGTATCCACAGCTGTCTTTTTTACCTTCAGTGTAACAGGCAGTAGCGGCTCGTCAAAAAATAGAATGGGGGACCGTGTGACTGCAAGCCTCGTAGAACAGCATAATAAACGTTATTAAACTAATAATTTTTAAAATTAAACTAAATTTAATAATGATAAGCATTCACAGATACATACCCGTAAATGTTGTCACAGTCCTGCTGGTGGAGACGTGGCTAGCTAACCTGATGATGTTACAACTATTTGAAAACAAAATCCGAGTGTCGATTTTTTGACGTCGCAAAATGGTTTATAACTTTTTCATTAAAATCTTTCATTTCTGTTATCATCATGTTTTCAATTGATATCATTGCTAGAGCAGTTAATTTTTCATTCACCATTGTACTGCACAAAAATTTGTTTATTCTTTTCAAGGTTGAAAAACATCTATCTGCTTCTGCTGTTGTCATTGGAGTTGTTATTAAAATTTTTAACAGCTTGACAGTTTCTGAAAATGTTGACTGCAGATGATTGTCATTTATCATCTCTAGCAAGGCAATAAGTTTTTCTGATTTGCAAAAATCTACTCTTGAATACAGTACAGAGAGTTCAGTTCTCAATTTATCTTTTTTGAGCATGGGATAGGCTGCAACTGCATGCTCAAGTGCATCACTAGGGAAGTTTTCAGTATATGTTGAAAAATTACTCGCTAGTAGTAACTGGCTAGCTTCCAAATGATTCGTGAAACTGAATCTCATTCTACATTGCAATAAAATTACGTCACAAACCTCTTTTGCAGCAACTGCTTTATTTGTATTAAATTTTCTTCTCTTTGGTTCAGAAGGCATTGTGGAAGCATCACATTCATCTCTTAATTTCTGAACTGAAGAGGCAAAAGCTGTTAAAGAGGCATTAGTCTCAACTGCATTAATATTTCTAGACTGAAGCTGAGAAAACATGATGTCAACGTGATGCATCACTTTGGAAAAAAATTCCAACCAAAACTCGAATTCAGGATCACTCAGGATCCTCTTGATACCCGCTGCTGCAGATCCAGTATCTCTTGAGTTAGATGCTTCTAGAATAGTGCAACACTCAATCAGTGCATCTTTCATCTCCTGCACAGCATTAACTGTTCTGCTCTTGAAATTCCAACGTGTTGCAGAAGGCCTTGGAATTCGACTGCCCGCAGTATTCTCCAATGCTGCCATTCTTTGCGGAGATTTTGAAAAAAATGCTGGTATTCCTGACAAGCTGTTAAAAAATATTCGAACATTAGTATTCTGCGATGTCACCTGCTGAAGAATAAAGTTCAGTTGGTGCCCCATAACAGTGTATAAAGTGAGCATTGGTATACACTTCTCTTACTTTATTTTGCACACCTTTGTTGACACCACTTAACACAGCTGCAACCATCGTAAGTTTGAGCAATGAGCTTATGTGGAAGATCACCAATTAAAATCTGCAGCTCTTTTAACAAAACACTTGACAATACTTCTGCTGTTTGATTGGTTACGCTAAAAATTCCCCAAAAAATCTCTAAACATTTGCCTTGTTAGCTCGTACCTTAGAACAATCACCATTTGTGTTTTGTCATAACTATCCATTGTTTCATCACACATAACTGCCAAGTATTCAGCATTCTTCACTTCTTCCTTGATTTTGTTTTTGCAAATTTCTAACATAGACTCTAAAAGTTCATTATGTATTGATTTTGATGTTCCTTTAAACACTGCAGCATTATGTATATGAGCATCTAAGCTAGAATCCAAACTACAGGCAAAATCAACTAGGCCTCGAAATACACCTGGATTTTTGGAGCTTGAGGTTTCATCATGTCCTCTGAGAGGGAGCTCAAATTTGCCACAGAATTTTATGCAGTTTATAATTTTGGACAATACATTTCTGTTTTTTTCAACCTCTTCATTGTGTTTCGCTATTGAAATCTTGTATGCTGAATCAATTTGAGCTGCAATGTTCACTTTACCAAGCATTGACAAATCAATAACGTTATTTATATGCTTGGATGACTGCTCATGTTTCATTACTTTTTGTGGTAAATGCCTTAAGTCAGTCACGCCAATTTTTGTCCATGAAGAGTCTCCACCAAATAGTAAACATGGAAAACAGAATAAAGCATTCTTTTTGTCACACCCACAAAGCCATTCACTTTTCTGGTAAACACTGACACAAAACTGACGTGTATATTCTTTGCTCCTGCTTGTACTTTTTTGTAGAATTGATAAAACTGGTGTATGTCGTCCTTTTTCTTTTATCTTTACTTTTTCACTTAAAATCAACTGTGAAAAGTTAATACTTTGTAAATATTTAACTGAGTTACTAACAGGTTTTGAAATTTCCAACCCACACTGAAGATTTTCTCCTTGTTTCTCTTCACCTGCAACATAAAATTATATTAACACTGTGTATTCATCTTCACAGAAATTATTATTATTCTTAAAAATAATAATAATAATAATAATAATAATAATAATAATAATAATAATAATAATAATAATAATAATAATAATATTTATGAAGGGATTCAGGGAAATTGGTTAGCTGGACTTGAGTCCTGTTGGTGGGAAGTACAGTGTCTGCACTATGAAGGATGGGTGACGGTATGTGCAGTTTAGAGGGATATCAGTACACCTCTGGCAATACAGTGATAGTGTGAGTGATGGTGAAAGTGTTTATTCTTTTTTGGGTCACCATACCTCTGTGGGAGATGACCGGTATGTAAATAATAAAAAAACAAAAATACAGTGGTACCTTGACTTACAAGTTTAATTCGTTCAGTGACCAATCTTGTAACTCAATTTGCTCATACAGTGGTACCCCGAGTTTTGTACAGCTCCCAACTCGAACAATAATGTAAGTGTATTATTGCAAGTGCTTTTCTAAGTGTACTGTTGGGGGGTCTGAAATGGACTAATCTAATTTACATTATCCCTTAGGGGAACAAATTCGTTTGGTAACAGCACTCGAACAGCCTTCTGGAACAAATTATGGCTGAAACTCGGGGTACCACTGTATACTAAATCAATTTTCCTCACTGAAATTAACTGAAAAGCCATTAATCAGTTCCAGCTCCAAAAAAAACACCCCAATTTTTTGTTACGAGATTATAAATAAGAAAAATGTATTTATAAATAAGAAACATTGTATACCCCACCCACCACCTTCACTACTCCACCCACCACCTTCACTACTCCACCCACCACCTTCACTACTCCACCCACCACCTTCACTACTCCACCCACCACCTTCACTACTCCACCCACCACCTTCATTACTCCACCCACCACCTTCACTACTCCACCCACCACCTTCACTACCCCACCCACCACCTTCACTACTCCACCCACCACCTTCCACTAAATCCACCCACCACCTTCACCACCCCACCCACCACCTCACTACTCCACCCACCACCTTCACTACTCCACCCACCACCTTCACTAAATCCACCCACCACCTTCACTACTCCACCCACCACCTTCACTACCCCACCCCCCCACCTTCACTACCCCACCCACCACCTTCACTACCCCACCCACCACCTTCACTTTCCCCACCCACCACCTCCTACTACTCCACCCACCACCTTCACTACCCCCCACCCACCTCCACCCACCCCTTCACTATTCCACCCACCACCTTCACTACCCACCCACCACCTTCACTACTCCACCCACCACCTTCACTACTCCACCCACCACCTCACTACTCCACCCACCACCTTCACTACTCCACCCACCACCTTCACTACTCCACCCACCACCTTCACTACTTCCACCCACCACCTTCACTACTCCACCCACCACCTTCACTACTCCACCCACCACCTTCACTACCCACCCACCACCATCTCTACTCCACCCACCCCCCTTCACTACTCCCACCCACCACCATCTCTAAACCCCCCCCACCACCTCCTACTCCACCCACCACCTTCACTACCTCCCACCCATCACCTTCACTACTCCACCCACCCCCCACCTTCACTACTCCACCCACCACCTTCACTACTCCACCCACCACCTTCCACTACTCCACCCACCACCTTCACTACTCCACCCACCACCTTCACTACTCCACCCACCACCTTCACTACTCCACCCACCACCTTCACTACCCACCCACCACCTTCACTACTCCACCCACCAAATTCACTACTCCACCCCCACCTTCACTACTCCACCCACCACCTTCACTACTCCCACCCACCACCTTCACTACTCCACCCACCACCTTCACTACCCACCCACCACCTTTACTACTCCACCCACCACCTTCACTACTCCAAACCCCCCACCTTCACTACTCCACCCACCACCTTCACTACTCCACCCCCCACCTTCACTACTCCACCCACCACCTTTACTACTCCAAACCCCCCACCATCTCTACCCCACCCACCACCTTTACTACTCCACCCACCACCATCTCTAAAACCCCACCCAAACCCCCTTCACTACTCCACCCACCACCTTCACTACTCCACCCATCACCTTCAAATACTCCACCCACCACCTTCACTACTCCACCCACCACCTTCCACTACTCCACCCACCACCTCACTACTCCACCCACCACCTTCACTACTCCACCCACCAAAACACACTCCACCCACCCCCCTTCACTACCCCCACCCACCACCTTTACTACCCACCCACCACCTTCACTACTCCACCCACCACCTTCACTACTCCACCCACCAAATTCACTACTCCACCCACCACCTTCACTACTCCACCCACCCCCTTCACTACTCCACCCACCACCTTCACTAAATCCACCCACCCCCCTTCACTACTCCACCCACCACCTTCACTACTCCAACCCACCACCTTCACTACTCCACCCACCCCCACCCCTTTACTACTCCACACCCCCCACCTTCACTACTCCACCCACCACCTTCACTACTCCACCCACCACCATCTCTACCCCACCCACCACCTTCACTACTCCCACCCACCACCATCTCTACCCCACCCACCACCTTCACAACCCCACCCACCACCTTCACTACTCCACCCATCACCTTCACTACTCCACCCACCACCTTCACTACTCCACCCACCACCTTCACCAAATTTCCCCCCACCACCTTCACTACTCCACCCACCACCTTCACTACTCCACCCACCAAATTCACTACTCCACCCACCACCTTCACTACTCCACCCACCACCTTCACTAAATCCACCCCCCACCTTCACACTTCCACCCACCACCTTCACTACTCCACCCACCACCTTCACTACTCCACCCACCACCTTCCCTACTCCACCCACCACCTCACTACTCCACCCCCACTTCACACTCCACCCCCACCTTCACTACTCCACCCACCACCTCCCCCTACCCACCCACCAATCACCCAACCCACCCACCACCTTCACTACTCCACCCACCACCTCACTACCACCCACCACCTTCACTACTCCCCCCACCACCTCACTACTCCACCACCACCTTTACTACCACCCACCACCTTCCCCACTCCACCCACCACCATCTCTACCCCACCCACCCCCTTCACTACTCAACCCACCCCATCCTACCCCACCCCCCCTTCACTACTCCCCCCCACCACCTTCACTACTCCACCCATCACCTCACTACTCCACCCCCCCTCACTACTCCACCCACCCCTCACCCCCACCCACACCTTCACTACTCCACCCACCACCTCCTACTCCACCCCCAAATTCACTACTCACCCCACCTTCACTACTCCACCCACCACCCCTTTTACCCCCACCCCCCCTCCTACCCCACCCACCACCTTCACTACTCACCCACCAATTCACTACTCCACCCACCACCTTCACTAATCCACCCACCACCTTCACTACTCCCCCCCCACCTTCACTACTCCACCCACCACCCCTACCCCCACCCACCACCTTCACTACTCCACCCACCACCTTCACTACTCCACCCACCACCTTCACTACTCCACCCACCACCTTCACTACTCCAAAACCCCCCACCACTCCTACCCCACCCACCCCTCCACTACTCCACCCACCACCACTCTACCCCACCCACCACCTTCACTATCCACCCACCACCTTCACTACTCCACCCACCCCCCTTCACTACTCCACCCACCACCTCACTACTCCACCCACCACCTTCACCACTCCACCCACCACCTTTACTACCAAACCCCCACCTTCACTCCCACCCACCAAATTCACTACTCCACCCACCACCTTCACACTCCACCCACCACCTTCACTAAATCCACCCCACCACCTTCACTACTCACCCACCACCTCACAAAACCCCCACCAAACCCTTTAACTACCCACCCACCACCTCACACTCCCCCCCACCACCTTCACTACTTCCACCCACCACCTTCACTACTCCACCCACCACCTTCACTACTCCACCCACCAAATTCACTACTCCACCCACCACCTTCACTACTCCACCCACCACCCACACCACCCACCACCTTTACTACTCCACCCACCACCTTCACTACTCCCACCCACCACCTTCACTACTCCACCCACCACCTTCACTATCACCCCCACCAAACCC
The DNA here is from genome assembly GCF_026875155.1 of Cherax quadricarinatus. Classification (NCBI taxonomy): domain Eukaryota; kingdom Metazoa; phylum Arthropoda; class Malacostraca; order Decapoda; family Parastacidae; genus Cherax; species Cherax quadricarinatus. The sequence goes on from NC_069457.1 coordinate 14,910,264, forward strand.
TTTACTACTCCACCCACCACCATCTCTACTCCACCCACCACCTTCACTACTCCAACCCCACACCATCTCTACCCCACCCACCAAACCTTTACTACCCACCCCCACCTTCACTACTCCAACCCACCACCTTCACTACTCCACCCACCACCTTCACTACTCCACCCCACCTCACTACTCCACCCACCACCCTTTACTACCCCCACCACTCACTACTCCAAACCCCCCACTTCACTACTCCACCCACCCCTTCACTACTCACCACCCCCTTCAACTCCCACCCACCAAATTCACTACTCCACCCCCCCACCTTCACTACTCCACCCACCACCCTTTACTACTCCACCCACACCTTCCTACTCCACCCACCCCCTCACTACTCCACCCACCACCTTCACTACTTTCCCCCCACCACCTTCACTACTTCCACCCACCACCTTCACTACTCCCCCCACCACCTTCACTACTCCACCCACCACCTTCACTACCCCCACCCTCCACCTTCACTAATCCACCCACCACCTTTACTACTCCACCCACCACCTCCTACCCCACCCACCACCTTCACTACTCCACCCACCACCTTCACTACCACCCACCACCTTCACTACTCCACCCACCACCTTCACTACTCCACCCCCACCATCTCTACTCCACCCACCACCTTCACTACTCCACCCACCACCATCCTACCCCACCCACCACCTTCACTACTCCACCCACCACCTTCACTACTCCACCCATCACCTTCACTACTCCACCCACCACCTTCACTACTCCACCCACCACCTTCACTACTTCCACCCACCCACCACTCTACTCCACCCACCACCCCTTCACTACTCCACCCACCACCATCTCTACCCCCCCCCCACCTTTACTACTCCACCCACCACCTTTTTACTACTCCACCCACCACCTTCACTACTCCACCCACCACCTCACTACTCCACCCACCACCTTCACTACTCCACCCACCACCTTCACTACTCCACCCACCACCTTCACTACTCCACCCACCACCTTCACTACTCCACCCCACCTTCACTAACTCCCACCCACCACCTTCACTACTCCACCCACCAATTCACTACTCCACCCACCCCCTCACTACTCCCCCCCCACCTTCACTACTCCACCCACCACCTTCACTACTCCACCCACCACCTTCACTACTCCACCCACCACCTTCACTACTCCACCCACCACCTTTACTACTCCACCCACCACCTTCACTACTTTCCCCCCACCACCTTCACTACTCCACCCACCACCTTCACAACTCCACCCCCACCTTCACTACTCCACCCACCACCTTCACTACTCCACCCACCACCATTCTACCCCACCCACCACCTTCACTACTCCACCCACCACCACTCTACCCCACCCACCACCTCACTACTCCACCCCAACCCCCTTCACTACTCCACCCATCACCTTCACTACTCCCCCCCACCACCTTCACTACTCCACCCACCAACCCCTTTACTACTCCACCCACCACCTTCACTACTCCACCCAACCTCACTACTCCCCCCACCAAATTCACTACTCCACCCACCACCTTTCACTACTCCACCCACCACCTTCACTACTCCACCCACCACCTTTACTACTCCACCCACCACCTTCACTACTTCCACCCACCAAATTCACTACTCCACCCCACCACCTTCACTACTCCACCCACCACCTCACTACTCCACCCCCCACCTTCACTACTCCACCCACCACTTCACTACTCCACCCACCACCTCACTACTCCACCCACCACCTTCACTCTCCACCCACCACCTTCACTACTCCAAACCCCCACCTTCACTACTCCACCCACCACCTTCAAATACTCCACCCACCACCTTCACTACTCCACCCACCACCATCACCCACCCCACCCACCACCTTCACACTCCACCCACCACCACTCACCCACCCACCCCTTCACTACTCCACCCACCACCTTACACTCCACCCATCACCTTCACTACTCCACCCACCACCTCACACTCCAACCCACCACCTTCACCACCCACCCACCCCCCTTCACTACTCCAACCCACCACCTTCACTACTCCACCCACCAAAATTCACTACTCCACCCCACCTTTACTACTCCACCCACCACCTTTACTACTCCACCCACCACCTTCACTACTCCACCACATTCAACTCCACCCCCCACCTTCACTACTCCACCCCCCACCTTCACTACCCCCACCCACCAAATTCACTACTCCAAACCCCCCACCTTCACTACCCACCCACCACCTTCACTACTCCACCCACCACCTTCACTACTCCACCCCAACTTCACTATCCACCCACCACCTTCACACTCCACCCACCACCTTCACTACTCCACCCACCACCTTTCCTACTCCACCCACCACCTTCACTACTCCACCCACCACCATCTCTACCCCACCCACCCCCCTTCACTACTCACCACCACCACTCTACCCCACCCACCACCTTCACTACTCCACCCACCCCCATCTCTACCCCACCCACCACCTTCACTACTCCACCCACCACCTTCACACCCAAACCCCCCACCATCTCTACCCCACCCACCACCTTCATACTACTCCACCCACCACCATCTCTACCCACCACCACCTTCACTACTCCACCCACCACCTTCACTACTCCACCCATCACCTTCACTACTCCACCCACCAACCCTTTACTACTCCACCCACCACCTTCACTACTCCACCCACCACCTTCACTCTCCACCCCCCACCTTCACTACTCCACCCACCAAATTCAAATACTCCACCCACCACCTTCACTACTACCACCCAAACCCCCTTCACTACTCCACCCCCACCACCTTCACTACTCCACCCACCACCTTCACACTCCACCCACCAATTCCTACTCCACCCACCACCTTCACACCTCCACCCACCACCTTCACTACTCCACCCACCACCTCACTACTCCACCCACCACCTTCACTAAATCCCACCCACCACCTTCACTACTCCACCCACCACCTTTACTACCCACCCACCACCTTCACTACTCCACCCACCACCATCTCTACCCCACCCACCACCTTCACTACTCCACCACCACCATCCTACCCACCCCCCTTCACTACTCCACCCACCACCATCTCTACCCCCACCCACCCCCCTTCACTACTCCACCCACCACCATCTCTACCCCACCCCCAAATTCACTACTCCACCCACCACCATCTCTAACCCCACCCACCACCCTTTACTACCCACCCACCACCATCTGTACCCCACCCACCACCATCACTACTCCACCCCCACCATTTTCTAACCCCACCCACCACCTTTTACTACTCCACCCACCACATCTCTACCCCACCCACCACCTTCACTACTCCCAAACCCCCCCCCATCTCTACCCCACCCACCACCTTCACTACTCCACCCACCACCACTCTACCCCACCCACCACCTTCACTACTCCACCCACCACCATCTACTACCCCACCCACCACCTTCACTACTCCACCCACCACCATCTCTACCCCACCCACCACCATTTACTACTCCACCCACCACCATCTCTACCCCACCACCACCTTCACACCACCCACCACCACTCTACCCCACCCACCACCTTCACTACTCCACCCACCCCCATCTCTACCCCACCCACCACCTTCACTACTCCACCCACCACCATCTCTACCCCACCCCCAAACCCCCTTCACTACTCCACCCACCACCATCTCTACCCCACCCACCACCTTCACTACTCCCACCCACCACCTTCACTACTCACCCATCACCTTCACTACTCCACCCACCACCTTCACTACTCCACCCACCACCTTCACTACTCCACCCACCACCTTCACTACTCCACCCACCACCTTCACTACTCCACCCACCAAATTCACTACCACCCACCCTTCACTACCCACCCACCACCTTCACTACTCACCCACCACCTCATACTCCACCCACCACCCTTCACTACTCCACCCACCAAATTCACTACTCCACCCACCACCTTCACTACTCCACCCACCACCTTCACTATCCACCCCACTTCACTCCACCCACCCACCTTCACTACTCCACCCACCACCTCACTACTCCACCCCACCTTCATACTCCACCCACACCTTCACTACTCCACCCACCATCTTCACTACTCCACCCACCACCTTCACTACTCCACCCACCACCATCTCTAACCCCACCCACCACCTTCACTACTCCAACCACCACCATCTCTACCCCACCCACCACCTTCACTACTCCACCCACCACCTTCACATACTCCACCCATCACCTTCACTACTCCACCCACCACCTTCACTACTCCACCCACCACCTCACCACTCCACCCACCACCTTCACTACTCCACCCACCACCTTCACTACTCCACCCACCAAATCCTACTCACCCAACCACCTCACACTCCACCCACCACCTTCACTACTCCACCCACCACCTTCACTACATCCACCCACCACCTCACTACTCCACCACCACCTTCACTACTCCACACACCACCACCTATCCCACATCCACCCACCACCTTCACTACTCCACCCACCACCTCACTACTCCACACCACCTTCACTACTCCACCCACCACCTTCACACTACTCCACCCACCAAATTCACTACTCCACCCACCACCTTCACTACTTCCACCCACCACCTTCACTACTCCACCCACCCCTTTCACTACTCCACCCACCACCTTCACACTCCACCCACCACCTTCACTACTCCACCCACCACCTTCACTACTCCACCCACCACCTATCTACCCCACCCACCACCTTCACTACTCCACCACCCACCATCTCTACCCCACCCACCACTTCACTACTCCACCCACCACTTCACTATCCACCCATCACCTTCACTACTCCACCCACCACCTTCACTACTCCACCCACCACCTCACTACACTCACCCACCACCTTCACTACTCCACCACCACCTTCACACTCCACCCACCAATTCACTACTCCACCCACCACCTTACTACTCACCCACCACCTTCACTACTCCACCCACCACTCACTATCCACCCACCCCTTCACACTCACCCACCAAATTCCACTACTCTACCCACCACCTTCACTACTCCACCCACCACCGTTCACTACTCCACCCACCACCTTCACTACTCACACCCACCACCTTCACTACTCCACCCACCACTTCACTACTCCACCCACCACCTTCACTACTCCACCCACCACCTTCACTACTCCACCCACCACCTTCACTACTCCACCCACCACCATCCTACCCCACCACCACCTTCACTACTCCACCACCACCACTCTACCCACCCACCACCTTCACTACTCACCCACCACCTTCACTACTCCACCCATACCCTCACACTACTCCACCCACCACCTCACTACTCCACCACCACCTTCACCACTCCACCCACCAACCTTCACTACTCCACCCCCACCACTTCACACACTCACCACCAAATTCACTACTCCACCCACCACCTTCACTACTCCACCCACCACCTCACTACTCCACCCACCACCTTCACTACTCCACCCACACCTTCACTACTCCACCACCACCTTCAACTCCACCCACCACCTTCACTACTCCACCCACCACTTCAACTCCACCCACCCCTCACTACTCCACCCACCACCTTCACTACTCACCCACCAAATTCACTACTCCACCCACCACCTTCACTACTCCACCCACCACCTTACTACCCACCACCACCTTCACTCTCCACCCACCACCTTCACTACTCTACCCACCACCTTCACTACTCCACCCACCACCTTCATACTCCACCCACCACCTCACTACATCCACCCACCACCATCTCTACTCCCCCACCACCTTCACTACTCCACCCATCACCATCCTACCCCACCCACCACCTTCACTACTCCACCCACCACCTTCACTACTCCACCCACCACCTTCACTACTCCACCCACCACCTTCACTACTCCACCCACCACCTTCACTACTCCAACACCCCCACCTTCACTACTCCACCCACCACCACCTTCATACTCCACCCACACTTCACTACTCCACCCACCACCTTCACTACTCCACCCACCACCTTCACTACTCCACCCACCAAATTCACTACCCACCCACCACCTTCACTACTCCACCCACCACCTTCACTACTCCACCCACCACCTTCACTACTCACCCACCACCTCACTACTCCACCCACCACCTTCCACTACTCACCCACCACCTCACTACTCCACCCACACCTTCACTACTCCACCCACCACCTTCACTACTCCACCCACCACCTTCACTACTCACCCCACTTCACTACTCCACCCACCACCTTCACTACTCCACCCACCACCATCTCTACCCCACCCACCACCTTCACTACTCCACCCACCACCTTCACTACTCCACCCACCACCTCACTACTCCACCCACCACCTTCACTACTCCACCCACCACCATCTCTACCCACCCACCCACCCACCATCACTATCTCCACCCACCACCATCCTACCCCACCCACCACCTTCACTACTCCACCCACCACCTTCACTACATCCACCATCACTTCACTACTCCACCCACCACCTTCACTACTCCACCCCCACCTTCACTACTCCACCCACCACCATCTCTACTCCACCCACCACCTTCACTACTCCACCCACCACCTCTCTACCCCACCCACCACCTTCACTACTCCACCCACCACCTTCACTACTCCACCCACCACCTTCACTACTCCACCACCACCTCACTACTCCACCCACCCCTTCACTACTCCACCCACCACCTTCACTACTCCACCCACCACCTTCACTACTCCACCCACCACTTCACTACTCCACCCACCACCTTCACTACTCCACCCCACCACCTTCACTACTCCACCCACCAAATTCACTACTCCACCCACCACCTTCACTACTCCACCCACCACCTTCACTACTATCCACCCACCACCTTCACTACTCCACCCACCACCTTCACTACTCCACCCACCACCTTCACTACTCCACCCACCACCTTCACTACTCCACCCACCACCTTCACTACTCCACCCCACCTTCACTACTCCACCCCCACCTTCACTACTCCACCCCCACCTTCACTACTCCACCCACCACCTTCACTACGCCACCACCACCATCTCATACCCCACCACCACCTCACTACTCCACTCCACCACCTCTCACCCCACCCACCACCTTCACTACTCCACCCACCACCTCTACTCACCCATCACCTCACTACTCCACCCACCACCTTCACTACTCCACCCACCACCTTCACTACTCCACCCACCACCTCACTACTCCACCCACCACCTTCACTACTCCACCCCACCAATTCCTACTCCACCCACCCCTTCACTACTCACCCACCACCTTCACTACTCCACCCACCACCTTCACTACTCCACCCACCACCTCACTACTCCCACCCACCAAATTCACTACTTCCACCCACCACCTTCACTACTCCATCCCACCCCTTCACTACTCCACCCACCACCTTCACTACTCCACCACCACCTTCACTACTCCCCCACCACCTTCACACTCCACCCACACCTTCACTACCCACCCACCACCTTCCTACCTCCACCCACCACCTTCACTACTCCACCCACCACCTTCACTACTCACCCACCACCTTCACTACTCCACCCACCACCATCCTACCCACCACCACCTTCACTACTCCACCCACCACCCTCTAACCCCACCCACCACCTTCACTACTCCACCCCACCATTCACTACTCACCCACACCTTCACTACTCCACCCACCACCTTCACTACTCTCCACCCACCACCCTTCACACACTCCACCCACCACCTCACTCTCCACCCACCACCTTCACTACTCCACCCACCAATTCACTACTCCACCCACCACCTTCACTACTCCACCCACACCTCACTACTCCACCCACCACCTTCACTACTCCACCCACCACCTTCACTTACTTCCACCCACCACCTCACTACTCCACCCACCACCTTCACTACTCCACCCCCAAATTCATACTCCACCCACCACCTTCACTACTCCCACCCACCACCTTCACTACTCCACCCACCACCTTCACACTACTCCACCCACACCTTCCACTACTCCACCCCCACCTTCACTACTCCACCCACCACCTTCACTACTCCACCCACCACCTTCACTACCCACCCCACCACCTTCACTACTCCAACCACCACCATCTCTACCCCACCCACCACCTTCACTACTCCACCCACCACCATCTCTACCCCACCCACCACCTTCACTACTCCACCCACACCTTCTCTACCCCACCCACCACCTTCACTACTCCACCCACCACCTTCACTACTCACCCACCACCATCTCTACCCCACCCACCACCTTCCTACCCACCCACCACCATCTCTACCCACGCACCACCTCACTACTCACCCACCACCTCCTACCCCACCTCACCTTCACTACTCCACCCACCACTTCACTACTCCACCCACCACCATTCACTACTCCACCCACCACCTTCACTACTCCACCCACCACCTTCACTACTCCACCCACCAATTCACTACCCACCACCACCTTCACACTCACCCACCACCTTCACACCTCCACCACCTTCACACCCACCCACCACCTTCACTACTCCACCCACCAATTCACTACTCCAACCATACTACTCCACCCACCACCTTCACACACCCACTCCTACTCCACCCACCACCTTCACTACCTCCACCCACCACCCTTCACTACTCCACCCACCACCTCACTACTCCACCCACCACCTCACTACTCCACCCCCCACCATCTCACCCCACCCACCACCTTCACTACTCCACCCACCACCATCACTACCCCCCCCACACCACCACCACCATCTCTACCCCCACCCACCACCTTCACTACTCCACCCACCACCATCTCTACCCACCCACCACTTCACTACTCACCCACCACCATCTCTACCCCACCCCCACCTCACTACACCACCCACCACCATCTCTACCCCACCCACCACCTCACACTCCACCCACCCCATCCTACCCCACCCACCACCTTCACTACTCCACCCACCACCATCTTACACCCACCCACCACCTTCACTACTCCACCCACCCCATCTCTACCCCACCCACCACTCACTACTCCACCCACCACCATCCTACCCCACCACCACCTTCACTACCCACCCACCCCATCTACTACCCCACACCCACCACCTTCACTACTCCACCCACCACCATCCTACCCCACCCACCACCATCACTACTCCACCCACCACCATCTCTACCCCACCCACCACCTTCACTACTCCACCCACCACCATCTCCTACCCCACCACCACCTTCACTACTCCACCCAACCCCTCTACTACCCCACCCACCACCTTCACTACTCCACCCACCACCATTCTCTACCCCACCCACCACCTTCACTACTCCACCCACCACCATCTCTACCTCACCCACCACCTTCACTACCACCCACCACCATCTCTACCCACCCACCACCTTCCTACTCCACCCCACCTCCTACCCACCCACCACTTCACTACTCCACCCACCACCTTCCTACCCCCCACCACCTTCACTACTCCACCCACCACCATCTACTACCCCCACCCACCACCTTCACTACTCCACCCACCACATTCACTACTCCACCCACCACCTTCACTACTCCACCCACCACCTTCACTACTCCACCCACCACCTTCACTACATCCACCCACCACCTTCACTACTCCACCCACCAATCAACTACTCCACCCACCACCTTCACTACTCCACCCACCACCTTCACTACTCCACCCACCACCTTCACTACTCCACCCCCATTCACTACCCACCCACCACCTTCACTACTCCACCCACCACCTTCACTACTCCACCCACCACCTTCACTACTCACCCACCACTCTCCACCCACCACCTTCACTACTCCACCCACCACCATCATCTACCCACCCACCACCTTCACTACTCCACCCACCACCATCTCTACCCCACCCACCACCTTCACTACTCCACCCACCACCATCTCTACCCCACCCACCACCTTCACTACTCACCCACCACCATCCTACCCCACCCACCACCTTCACTACTCCACCCCCCACCATCTCTACCCCACCCACCACCTCACTACTCCACCCACCACCATCTCTACCCCACCCACCACCTTCACCTACTCCACCCACCACCATCTCTACCCCACCCACCACCTTCACTACTCCACCCACCACCCATCTCTACCCACCCCCCACCTTCACTACTCCACCCACCACCATCTCTACCCACCCACCACACCTTCACTACTCCACCCACCACCATCTCTACCCCACCCACCACCTTCACTACTCACCCACCACCATCTCTACCCCACCCACCACCTTCACTACTCCACCCACCACCTATCTCTACCCCACCCCACCACCTTCACTACTCCACCCACCACCATCTCTACCCCACCCACCACCTTCACTACTCCACCCACCACCATCACTACCCCACCCACCACCTTCACTACTCCACCCACCACCATCTCTACCCACCCACCACCTTCACTACTCCACCCACCACCATCTCTACCCACCCACCACCTTCACTACTCCACCCACCACCATCTCTACCCCACCCACCACCTTCACTACTCCACCCACCACCATCTACTACCACCACCACCACCACCTTCACTACTTCCACCCACCACCATACTCTACCCCAACCCACCACCTTCACTGACTTCCACCCAACCATCTCACCCACCCACCACCTCCTAACTCCACCCACCACCATCACTAACCCCACCCACCACCTTCACTACTCCACCCACCACACATCTCTACCCCACCCACCACCTTCACTACTCCACCCACCACCATCTCTACCCCACCCCACCACCTTCCTACTCCACCCACCACCATCTACTACCACCCATTGCCACCTTCACATACTCCACCCACCACCATCTCTACATCCACACACCACCTTACTACTACGCACCCACCACTATCAGTACCTCCACCACCTAATTATGTTACTGGAAACCTCATTTGTGGTCCATCTGGAATTTATACGCCACCACATTCTACCCACTCAACTTATTGAATTCCCCATTGTCCGGAAAACATTAGTGTGATGAAGTACCTGACTTCACTAACAGGTACAGAGTGCATTTGACTCACATACACTCCAACTAGTGGCACTCGAAACTGTATCAATTCCCAACTCAAGCAAACATTGAGAGATCTCGTAACTGAAACACCTTAGTATATTGGTGGCACTGATCAAGGTACCACTTATTAATTACGCATCTTGTTACACTAGATTTATTACATCGACGAAGTCAAAAACCATTTGACATTTAGCAGTCTTAACTCATCTAACTTTAGTCAAGACACCATGCCTCAATTTGCTTAGCTAGACTAAAAAAAGAACAAAGTATACTACAAATTGGTACTTACAGGAATACAGCTTTCTCAAATTTAGGGCTTACTATTTACACTCAATTTCACCCCAAATTCACCCGTTTTACCCTTCCTTTTCCAGACAAACCAAAACAACTATTACAATCCTTTTAACACTGAGTAACAAAGCATTCCCCTTACCCTTTTCAAAACCCAATTCGAATTTTAATTTCCCACTTCACACAAAATTTCAAAAAACCATTTCAAAAAGGCCAAATAAACAGCAAACTTCCTCACTTGAAAACACCTGTCATATCACACCCAAGCCCTTTTAATTTCCTTCTTTTTTATTTAATTTTAAATTTACATTAAAAACGTTTACATTTACAACACCATTTTAATAATTGAATAATGTCAACACATTCACGAATGCATATTAGACTGGCTAGATGGACGAGTGATATCATTTGTGGACTTCAGAATACAGTGGACCCCTCAACTAACGGCTGCATCGGCTAATGCCAAAATCGGCTAACAGCTCTCTTTGGCGTAAAAATATTGGCTTGACCAACGCCAAAAAACTCGGCTAAGGGCTTTCGTCCTGAATGCATCCACACGGCCTGAGTGGGCCTGGCCACACCAAGACTCCATGTATAGCCAGTGTGCCATTGTTTACAAGCCATTGTGGTCGATTCCACGCGTACATGCGATATATTTTGTATTATTCCATTGTTTTTAGTGATTATAACTGCTAAATAAGCCACCATGGGCCCCAAAGAAGCTTCTAGTGCCAACCCTGTGGTAAAAAGGGTGAGGTGTACTATTGAATTAAAAAAAGAGATAATAGAAAAGTAATGAAGTGGAGTGCATATCTCGGAGTTGGAAAAGTTATATAACAAACCTCATTCAACCATCACTACTATCTTGGCCAACAGAAAGGCAATCAAGGAAGCTGTTGTTGTGAAAGGTGCAAGTATATTTTTATTATCACACTGGCCGATTCCCACCAAGGCAGGGTGGCCCGAAAAAGAAAAACTTTCACCATTATTCACTCCATCACTGTCTTGCCAGAAAGGTGCAAGTATGTTTTCGAAACAGAGATCACAAATACTCGAAGATGTGGAGAGACTGTTGTTGGTGTGGATAAATGAAAAACAATTATCAGGATATAGTGTTTCTCAGTCAATAATATGTGAAAAAGCAAGGCAGTTGCATGATGATTTCATTAAGAAAATGCTTCCAAATAGTTCTGCTGTTGATGAATTTAAGGCCAGCAAAGGTTGTTTGAGAGATTTAAGAATCATAGTGGCATACACAGTGTGATAAGGCATGGTGAGGCTGCCAGTTCAGACACAAAAGTGACTGAAAAATATATGCAGGACTTTAAGGAGTACACAGACACTGAAAAATTAAAAACCCAACAAGTGTTTAATTGTGACAAAACAGGCCTGTTTTGGAAGAAAATGCCAAACAGGACCTACATTACTCAGGAGGAAAAGGCACTCCCAGGACACAAGCCTATGAAAGACAGGCTAACTCTCATGTTTTGTAGTAATGTTAGTGGGGACTGAAAAGTGAAGCCTTTACTGGTGTATCACTCTGAAACTCTCAGAGTGTTCAAGAAAAACAATGTCATCAAGACTAAACTGTGTGTGATGTGGAGAGCAAACAGTAAGGCATGGGTCACTAGGGACATTTTTTTGGACTGGTTCTTTGATGTGTTTGGCCTCACTGAAAAAGTACCTCCTGGAAAATAAATTGTCACTCAAGTGCCTCCTGGTAATTGACAGTGCTACTGCTCATCCTCACGACTTCCAAGAGCAAATTGCAGGGAAGTTGAGCTTCATCAAAGTGAAGTTTTTGCCCCCTAATACCATTTCTCTCCTCCAGCCCATGGACCAGCAGGTCATTTCAAACTTCAAAAAACTGTACACCAAAGCAGTGTTTCAAAAGTGCTTTGAAGTGACTTCAGACACTGAACTGACCCTAAGAGAGTTCTGGAAAGATCACTTCAATATCCTCAGTTGCATAAACCTTATTAGGTAAGGCTTGGGAGTGACTTGCAGGACTTTGAACTTTGCTTGGAGAAAATTGTGGCCACAATGTATACAAGAGAGGGATGTTTAAGGGTTTGGGGCTAACCCTTAGGAGCCTATACCAGTTGTGGAATCTATTGTGGCATTGGGGAACTCCATGGGGTTGGAGGTTTGTGGCGAGGATGTGGAAGCTATGGTGGAGGATGACAGTGAAGAGCTAACCAATACAGAGCTGCAAGAGCTTCAGGTGCAACAGCAACAGATCACAGCTCAGGAATTTCCTTCCGATGAGGAGGAAGAGAGATGGAGGAAGTTGCCTTCATCAAAGATTAGGGAAATGCGTACGATGTTTACAAAGGTGCAAGCATTTATGGATGAATATTATCCTGACACTGCTGTTGCAAGCTGTATTGGTAAAATGTACAATGATGCTCTTGTGTCCCATTTTAGGGAAATTTTAAAGGGACGTGAAAAACAGAGCTCTCTGGACAGATATTTTGTGCGACAGGGGTCCAGTGGCTCTCAAGCTGGTCCTAGTGGCATTAAAAAACCAAGAAGGGAGGTAACCCCAGAAAAAGACTTGGTACCTGAAGTCTTTATGGAAGGGGATTCCCCTTTCAAACAATAGAACACCTTCATCATCTCCCTTGCTCCTGTCTCATCATTCATCAACAGGTCCACAATAAAGGTAAGTGTCATTTAAGTATTGTTTATTTTGCATGTATCATTGTTTTCTGTGTAGAGAAATGTATATGTCATGTAAAAGAAATTATTCTGTTAAATACTTTTGGGTGTCTGGAATGGATTAATTGGATTTCTATTATTTCTTATGGGGAAAATTAATTCAGCTAAAGTCTAAATCGGTACGGATTAAAAGCATTAGTCAAGGGTCCACTCTATCAGTAAAAATCAAATATTTCCACTACTTTGAGCTCATTTTCAAACTACTTTCAGTTCTTAAACAAATCAAAATCATCTGTTTCTATATCTTCCATTCTATCAAACGAGACCAAGAAACTGAGAATATAACCATAAAAACATGAAAATACACAACAAAGTCACTGTTTTGTGCCAAAAACACAGTCGCAGTTTTTTCCTCATTATGCACTGCTTGCTGCAGGATTTTTTTTTTATATGATGCACACTTACTGCATAGACCCGTTCTCTCATATCTAGGCTAAATTTATCACTCACAGCTTATCTGAGTGAGCTGAGATCAAGGTGATGTATTTTGGAGCTGCCACTCGCTTCAAAGCTGTGATACAACAGGACTGACTCTGAAAGGGTTAAGGCTAGTACAACGTAACAAAGCATAAAAAACATTACCCATACATTTATACAAAGATATTAAGAATGTCTCCATGGGAGAGCGGAGAAGAATTCTTAACCTGTAAATCATGTGTAACATAAGAGGTGACTTAAATGCTGGGAACAAGATGCTAGTAACCCCCCCCCCCTTTGTTTTTAATACATCAGACATTTCCCACCAAGGCAACCCAAAAAAAGAAGAAACACTTTCATTATCACTCACTCCATCACTGTCTTGCCAGAGGCATGTTGATACTACAGTTCAAAAACTGAAACATATCCCCACCCTTCCTTCAGAGTGCACCACTGTACTTCCCACCTGCAGGACTCAAGTCCCTTCTCATATTTAAATTTCTAAATATAAAAAGACAAACTTTATGAAGGTGTTTCTTCTTTTTTATGGTCACCCTCCTTGGTGGCAGATGACTGGTATATTAAAAAAATTAAAGGATTTATATAGAATAAAAGTAATTCTAATGAATATAACAAATATACAGTATACAAAACAGTTGCTTAAAAGTTAATCATGGTTCATGACAATGAGAAAAATTGAGTTAAACTCAAACACATGTTGATAAATTAGACACATGTGCAACTCTTGGGTATCTTTATTGAGGAAACGTTTCGCCACACAGTGGCTTCATCAGTCCATACAAAGGAGAATCTTGAAGAACAGGAGGAGAATGAGGTAATCAGTTCCTCAACCTTGAGTCGATGTGTTCAGTCCATCAATCTTGAATAGAATGATGGACTGACCACATCGACTCAAGGTTGAGGGACTGATTACCTCATTCTCCTCCTGTTCTTCAAGATTCTCCTTTGTATGGACTGATGAAGCCACTGTGTGGCGAAACGTTTCCTCAATAAAGATACCCAAGAGTTGCACATGTGTCTAATTTATCAACATGTCGGTTCTCTGAACCATTCATCTTCAAACACATATGTTATCAGGTACAAAATTTTTCCATTAGGTTACATTCAGTACATTAGTTAGGCACTTGTGCAACACTTGGTTAAGAACATAAGAACATAAGAATGGAGGAACACTGCAGTAGGCCTACTGGCCCATGAAAGGCAGGTCCTTATCAAAACGACCTCTACCTAAACCTACCCAAGAAATAACTCCCGTACCCAATGACACCAATCAAACCCAGCCCCTCCCACTCATATATTTGCCCAGTCTCTTCTTAAAGCTACCCAAGGTCCTAGCCTCTATCACCCCACTGGGAAGACTGTTCCACGCATCTACAACTCTGTTAGAAAACCAGTACTTACCTATGTCCTTTCTAAATCTAAATTTATCCAACTTAAATCCATTATTTCTGGTTCTTACCTGGTTCGACACCCTCAGTACTTTATTAATATCTCCCTTGTTTATGCCCGTCATCCACTTATACACTTCAATGATATCTCCCCTCATTCTACGCCTCTCCAGAGAGTGGAGATTTAAGGCTTTAAGTCTATCTTCATACGGGAGGTTCCTTACACAGTAAATCATTTTAGTCATTCTTCTCTGTATGTTCTCTAATGAGTCTATGTCCATCCTGTAGTAAGGGGACCAAAACTGAGCAGCATAATCTAAATGAGGCCTCACTAGTGATGTATAGAGCTGTAAAATAACTTTTGGACTTTATTGTGGAAATGTTTCACCAACCAGTGGCTTCCTCACTCTAATACAGAGAAGAATGGTTGAAGATCATGAATTTGAGGCAATCAGTCCCTCAGCCTGGAGTCCATGTCATCAGTTCCATCAGTCTGAAAAGGACTCTAAGTCTGACTAACCGGTTCTCATAAATCCTTTCATAAATGTTACCTTGTTCAAACTCCAACAGCACGTCTACTCATAAAACCACTTGCCTCCGCTCACTTCTAACATGCTAATGCCCGCTTGCTAGAAATCTAAGCCCCCTTACACACAAAACCTCTTTACCCCCCCCCCTCCAATCTTTCCTAGAATGACCCTCTACCCCACCTTCCATCCACACCAGATTTATATGCCCTCCAAGCCATGACATTTTGTTCCATGCACAGTCACAATACAAGGCATAAGGCCCTTTTCAAGATCCCTCGAGTAAAGCTCTCACTATGCAAGAACACTATGCACATAAAAAGCCCAAAGATCTGGAACTCGCTACTGGAACAAGTCAATGATCCCCAGACAACTTATAAATTTAGGACTCTACTAAAAAATCATCTTTATTTTTTTTTTTATTATCACACCGGCCGATTCCCACCAAGGCAGGGTGGCCCGAAAAAGAAAAACTTTCACCATCATTCACTCCATCACTGTCTTGCCAGAAGGGTGCTTTACACTACAGTTTTTAAACTGCAACATTAACACCCCTCCTTCAGAGTGCAGGCACTGTACTTCCCATCTCCAGAACTCAAGTCCGGCCTGCCGGTTTCCCTGAATCCCTTCATAAATGTTACTTTGCTCACACTCCAACAGCACGTCAAGTATTAAAAACCATTTGTCTCCATTCACTCCTATCAAACACGCTCACGCATGCCTGCTGGAAGTCCAAGCCCCTCGCACACAAAACCTCCTTTACCCCCTCCCTCCAACCCTTCCTAGGCCGACCCCTACCCCGCCTTCCTTCCACTACAGACTGATACACTCTTGAAGTCATTCTGTTTCGCTCCATTCTCTCTACATGTCCGAACCACCTCAACAACCCTTCCTCAGCCCTCTGGACAACAGTTTTGGTAATCCCGCACCTCCTCCTAACTTCCAAACTACGAATTCTCTGCATTATATTCACACCACACATTGCCCTCAGACATGACATCTCCACTGCCTCCAGCCTTCTCCTCGCTGCAACATTCATCACCCACGCTTCACACCCATATAAGAGCGTTGGTAAAACTATACTCTCATACATTCCCCTCTTTGCCTCCAAGGACAAAGTTCTTTGTCTCCACAGACTCCTAAGTGCACCACTCACTCTTTTTCCCTCATCAATTCTATGATTCACCTCATCTTTCATAGACCCATCCGCTGACACGTCCACTCCCAAATATCTGAATACGTTCACCTCCTCCATACTCTCTCCCTCCAATCTGATATTCAATCTTTCATCACCTAATCTTTTTGTTATCCTCATAACCTTACTCTTTCCTGTATTCACCTTTAATTTTCTTCTTTTGCACACCCTACCAAATTCATCCACCAATCTCTGCAACTTCTCTTCAGAATCTCCCAAGAGCACAGTGTCATCAGCAAAGAGCAGCTGTGACAACTCCCACTTTGTGTGTGATTCTTTATCTTTTAACTCCACGCCTCTTGCCAAGACCCTCGCATTTACTTCTCTTACAACCCCATCTATAAATATATTAAACAACCACGGTGACATCACACATCCTTGTCTAAGGCCTACTTTTACTGGGAAAAAATTTCCCTCTTTCCTACATACTCTAACTTGAGCCTCACTATCCTCGTAAAAACTCTTCACTGCTTTCAGTAACCTACCTCCTACACCATACACTTGCAACATCTGCCACATTGCCCCCCTATCCACCCTGTCATACGCCTTTTCCAAATCCATAAATGCCACAAAGACCTCTTTAGCCTTATCTAAATACTGTTCACTTATATGTTTCACTGTAAACACCTGGTCCACACACCCCCTACCTTTCCTAAAGCCTCCTTGTTCATCTGCTATCCTATTCTCCATCTTACTCTTAATTCTTTCAATTATAACTCTACCATACACTTTACCAGGTACACTCAACAGACTTATCCCCCTATAATTTTTGCACTCTCTTTTATCCCCTTTGCCTTTATACAAAGGAACTATGCATGCTCTCTGCCAATCCCTAGGTACCTTACCCTCTTCCATACATTTATTAAATAATTGCACCAACCACTCCAAAACTATATCCCCACCTGCTTTTAACATTTCTATCTTTATCCCATCAATCCCGGCTGCCTTACCCCCTTTCATTTTACCTACTGCCTCACGAACTTCCCCCACACTCACAACTGGCTCTTCCTCACTCCTACAAGATGTTATTCCTCCTTGCCCTATACACGAAATCACAGCTTCCCTATCTTCATCAACATTTAACAATTCCTCAAAATATTCCTTCCATCTTCCCAATACCTCTAACTCTCCATTCAATAACTCTCCTCTCCTATTTTTAACTGACAAATCAATTTGTTCTCTAGGCTTTCTTAACTTGTTAATCTCACTCCAAAACTTTTTCTTATTTTCAACAAAATTTGTTGATAACATCTCACCCACTCTCTCATTTGCTCTCTTTTTACATTGCTTCACCACTCTCTTAACCTCTCTCTTTTTCTCCATATACTCTTCCCTCCTTGCATCACTTCTACTTTGTAAAAACTTCTCATATGCTAACTTTTTCTCCCTTACTACTCTCTTTACATCATCATTCCACCAATCGCTCCTCTTCCCTCCTGCACCCACTTTCCTGTAACCACAAACTTCTGCTGAACACTCTAACACTACATTTTTAAACCTACCCCATACCTCTTCGACCCCATTGCCTATGCTCTCATTAGCCCATCTATCCTCCAATAGCTGTTTATATCTTACCCTAACTGCCTCCTCTTTTAGTTTATAAACCTTCACCTCTCTCTTCCCTGATGCTTCTATTCTCCTT
The DNA here is from genome assembly GCF_026875155.1 of Cherax quadricarinatus. Classification (NCBI taxonomy): domain Eukaryota; kingdom Metazoa; phylum Arthropoda; class Malacostraca; order Decapoda; family Parastacidae; genus Cherax; species Cherax quadricarinatus. The sequence goes on from NC_069457.1 coordinate 14,929,629, forward strand.
GTATCCCATCTACCTTTTACTCTCAGTGTAGCTACAACTAGAAAGTGATCTGATATATCTGTGGCCCCTCTATAAACATGTACATCCTGAAGTCTACTCAACAGTCTTTTATCTACCAATACATAATCCAACAAACTACTGTCATTTCGCCCTACATCATATCGTGTATACTTATTTATCCTCTTTTTCTTAAAATATGTATTACCTATAACTAAACCCCTTTCTATACAAAGTTCAATCAAAGGGCTCCCATTATCATTTACACCTGGCACCCCAAACTTACCTACCACACCCTCTCTAAAAGTTTCTCTTACTTTAGCATTCAAGTCCCCTACCACAATTACTCTCTCACTTGGTTCAAAGGCTCCTATACATTCACTTAACATCTCCCAAAATCTCTCTCTCTCCTCTGCATTCCTCTCTTCTCCAGGTGCATACACGCTTATTATGACCCACTCTCGCATCCAACCTTTACTTTAATCCACATAATTCTTGAATTTACACATTCATATTCTCTTTTCTCCTTCCATAACTGATCATTTAACATTACTGCTACCCCTTCCTTTGCTCTAACTCTCTCAGATACTCCAGATTTAATCCCATTTATTTCCCCCCACTGAAACTCTCCTACCCCCTTCAGCTTTGTTTCGCTTAGGGCCAGGACATCCAACTTCTTTTCATTCATAACATCAGCAATCATCTGTTTCTTGTCATCCGCACTACATCCACGCACATTTAAGCAACCCAGTTTTATAAAGTTTTTCTTCTTCTCTTTTTTAGTAATTGTATACAGGAGAAGGGGTTACTAGCCCATTGCTCCCGGCATTTTAGTCGCCTCATACGACACGCATGGCTTACGGAGGAAAGATTCTTTTCCACTTCCCCATGGACAATAGAAGAAATAAAAAAAGAACAAGAGCTATTTAGAAAAAGGAGAAAAACCTAGATGTATGTATATATATATATGCATGTGCGTGTCTGTGAAGTGTGACCAAAGTGTAAGTAGGAGTAGCAAGATATCCCTGTTATCTTAGCGTGTTTATGAGACAGAAAAAGAAACCAGCAATCCTACCATCATGCAAAACAGTTACAGGTTTTTGTTTCACAGTCATCTGGCAGGACGGTAGTACTTCCCTGGGTGGTTGTTGATTAACCAAATCAACCAAACATCTACTGACTAGTTTTATCATGTGACCTCCTGGCTTTAAATTCTGACATCCCATAAAATATTACCACATGCACCATTCCTTGTAAATTAGATTTTGTACTAAGTATACATAAGATTTATTAAGTCCAAATAAGATTGTAAAACAGCTAACCACTATTCTATGTTTAGTTTTAAGTAATAATTACTATGTACTATTATCTTATCTAGTTTTAATTAGTTACTATGTATTAGGATTAGTTTGCCTGAAATGCCTCAGCATAATACAGTGGACCCCCGGTTTGCGATATTAATCTGTTCCTGAGAGCTCATCGTAACCCAAAATTATCGCAAACCAAATCAATTTTCCCCATAAGAAATAATGGAAATCAAATTAATCCGTGTAAAACACCCAAAAGTATGAATTTTTTTTTTTTTTACCACATGAAATATTAATTTTAATACACACAAACTGACACTTACCTTTATTGAAGGTCTGGTGATGATTGATGGGATGGGAGGAGGGGAGAGTGTTGATGGTGTTAGTGTTTAGAAGGGGAATCCCCTTCCATTAGGACTTGAGGTAGCAAGTCCTTTTCCGGGGTTACTTCCCTTCTTCTTTTAATGCCACTAGGAACAGCTTGAGAGTCATGCCACTATGCCATGTATGCCACTACGAATCTTAAATCTTTCAAACCAACCTTTGCTGGCCTTACATTCACTCACATCAGCACTAGTTGCAGGCAATTTCTTTACCAAATCATCATGCAACTGCCTAGCCTTTCACAAATGATCGCTTGAGAGATGCTATCTCCTGCTATCTGTTTTTCATTTATCCACACCAATAACAGTCTCTCAACATCTTCTAACACTTGCGGTCACTGTTTCATAATCACAGTTGCACCTTTTGCAAGAACAGCTTCCTTGATTGCCATTTTCCTGGCCACTATAGTAGCTATGGTTGATTTGGATTTCGTATAAAACCTGGCCAGCTCCAACACACACACTCCACTCTCGTACTTTTCAATTACCTCTTTCTTCATTTCAATAGTTATTGAGCCCTTTTTCTCAAAGGGTTGGCACTAGAAGCTTTCTTGGGGCCCATGGTGACTTATTTTGCAGAAACAAGCACCAAAAACACTGTGATAATATGGAATGTACCGAATGTATGCTTAGATGCTAGCACACTGGCTGGCTCGCTTGTAAACACTGGCAGACGTGTCTCGGACGAATTGCGTATACCGGGTTTTTTAACGCGAACCGAGGCAAAATTTTTGCGTTAAAATGCATCGTATACCGGATTTAATGTATACCAATGCCTTCGTATACCGGGGGTCCACTGTAGTGGCTATCTTTATACTTAGCAAATCAAAATTGTAATTACACATTGTAACCTTTACAAAGAAATAAACTTATCATTATTATTATTATCCTTTCTAAATGTCAGAACCACCTCAACAACCCTTCTTCAGCCCTTTGGATAATACTTTTAGTAACCCCCACACCTCCTCATCTTCAAGCTAGGGATTCGCTGCATAATATTCACGCCGGACATTGCCCTCAGACATGACATATCCACTGCCTCCAACCTGCTCTTTGTTGCAACATTCACCACCAATGCTTCACACCCATATAAGAGCTTTGGCACCACTATACTCTCATATATTCCCCTCTTTGTTTTCATGGATAATGTTCTTTGTCTCTACAGATGCCTCAATGCACCACTCGCCTTTTTCCCTTCAATTCTATACTTCACCTTGTCTTTCACAGACATATCCACTGACAAGTTCACTACCAAATATATCTGAACACATTCACTTCCTCCATACTCCCTCCCTCCAATCTGATATCCAATCTTTCATTAACTAAATTTTTTGTTACCCTCAACACATTGCTCTTTATAATATTCACTTAGAATTTCCTACTTTTACACACCCTCAAAAATTCATCCACAAACCTCTGCAACTCCTCTTCAGTGTCATCAGCAAAAAGCAATTGTGAGAACGCTCACTTAGTAGTAGATTTTATGTAGTATTTCAATCCCAAACCTCTCCCTACCATTTCTGCATTCACTTCTTTTACAACCCCATCTACAAATATGCTAATCAACCATGTGACATCACTCATCTCTGTCTAAGGTCTACTTTTACTGGAAAATAGTCTCCCTCTTGCCTACATACCCTAACCTGAGCCTCACCATCCTCATAAAAACTCAACTGCTTTCAGTAATTTACCACCTATTCCATACACTTGCAATATCTGCCACATTGCTTCCTTACCCACTATCAAATCCATTTTCTGAATCCATAATTTCAACTAAAGCATCCTTACCCTTATCTAAATACTGTTCAGATATATGCTTCAATGTAAACACTTGGTCTACACACCCCCTACCCTCCCTAAAGTCTCCTTGTTCATCTTTGATCCTGCTCTCCATCTTACTCTTAACTCTTTCAATAATAACTCTACTATAAACTTTATCAGGTACACTCAACAAGCTTATTCCCCCTCTAATTCTTACATTCTCTTTTGTCACCTTTACCTATATACAGAGGAACTATGCATGTTTTCTGCCAGTCCCTAGGTACCTTCCTCTCTTCCGTACATTTATTGAATAAAAGCACTAATCATTCCAAAACTATATCCCCACCTGCTTTTAACATTTCTGTCTTTATCCTAGCAATCCCAGCTGCTTTATCCCCCTTTCATTCTACTCACTGCCTCATGCACCTCCACTACCCATACAACTGGCTCTTCCTCACTCTTGAAAGATGTTACACATCCCTGGCCAGTGCAAAAAATCACAGCTTCCCTATCTTCATCAACACTTCCTCAAAATATTCCCACCATCTTCCTAATACCTCCAACTCCCCATCTAATAACTCTCCTCTTCTGTTAAGATGTTCTGAACATCCCAATTTTATAATAATAAAAAACATATCTAAACTGCTGTATTTGAGTGCCTCTGCAAAGAGAGTGATTATGTATGACTGATGATAAAAGTTTTTTCTTTCTTCTTGGTCACCCTGCCTTGATGGGAAACGGTCGACGTGTTAAAAAAAGAAAAAAACATAATTTAAACCAGAAGTTCAATTATGAGACTGGCACAGATTTTATTTCCAAGGAAATTCTCACAAAAAAATCTAAATCTTTAATTCAGGCTAAGAAAGCTCCATCAGATTATACGAAAAAAAAAAACTGAGCAAGAACGACAGCCACGACTGCCTATCCTGTTCCACATCCTCATGTGAGACATAGACAGAGATGTAAACCGTAGCACTGTATCATCTTTTGCAGATGATACTAGGATCTGCATGAGAGCGTCATCCATTGAAGACATGGCAAATCTCCAAGAAGATATAAACCAAGTTTTCCAATGGGCAATGGATAACAATGTGATGTTTAATGGAAACAAATTCCAATTGCTCTGTTATGGAAAAATGGAGGAAATAATAACTAGGACTGAGTATACTACAAACTCTAATCACACAATAGAGCAGAAAAGTTATGTGAAGGACCTGGGTTTGGTAATGTCTGAAGACCTCACCTTCAAGGACCACAACAATGCCACTATCACATCTGCAAGGAAACTGATAGGATGGATAATGAGAACATTCAAGACAAGAGATGCTAAGTCAATGATGATTCTTTTTAAATCACTTTTTCTCTCTAGGCTGGAATACTGCTGCATATTAACATCCCCATTCAAGGCAGGTGAAACTGCAGATCTAGAGAGTGTACAGAGAACCTTTACTGCACATATAAGTTCCATCAAACACCTTAACTGCTGGGAACATTTGGAAGCACTTGGCTTGTACTCACTGGAGCACAGGCGAGAGAGATAAACCATAATCTACACTTGGAAGATTCTGGAGGGACTGGTTCCAAATATGCACACATACCCCCAGTGATAAGTAGGGGCATCACTGGTACACTAAGAGAAAACGCAATAAGTGCCCGGGGCCCAAGACTGTTCGAGAACCTCCCACCCGCCATAAGGGGCATTACCAGTAGACCCCTGGTTGTCTTCAAGAGGGAGCTGGGCAGATACCTAAAGTCGGTGCCGGATCAGCAGGGCTGTGGTTCATATGTTGGACTGCGTGCAGCCTGCAGTAACAGCTTCGTGGCCTGGTCCATGACCAGGCCACTGGGGCGTTGATCCCCGGAATACCCTCCAGGTAGACTCCAGGTATGAAGACAGATGGAAGATTCAAAATAACCATGAACATAACATAACTAAATTCTCACTGTACATTTTAGTTCTACGTACCTCTTTAATTGTGCTTAACCAGCCTAGAAATGTGAAATCCACTAAGAACAGAAAGACATACCGTGACTGGAACAATCACCATGACATGGTGGCAAAAGCTCTCGTTTCACACGGTGAGTGTCCGGGTTCAGTTCTGGCAAGGGTGAAAAAATTGGGCATGTTTCCTTACACCGCTTGTTTATTTTCACCTATCAGTAAAATGGGAACTTGTGTGTTAGTGGACTGGTGTGGGTCGCATCCTGGGACAAAACTGACCTAATTTACAGGAAATGCTCAGCATAACAAGCGGCTTTCTATATAGTAGTCTGTCATTGTTGTCACCTATGGTCTGTATACCTTGTACATGTACTGGTAGTAAATAAAGAACATAACATGAAGAAATATCAAGTCGGACCAAAATGTTGTCATAAGTTTCTTGCTATGTGCAGGTTATTTTTGAAATCCACTTTAAGCATTTTTTTACATTCAGTATTGGTAAATCCTATGACCCATATTTCTCCTTTGTTATTCTTTTCAAATTTAGTGTTGATTACTTTTTTTTTCGTCTATGGATACAAATAATAATTGTTAAATAAATCACCTAAGTAATATTTAGATCAATCAACATACTGCCGGCCTCACTTGTAACTACAGATATACAAACAGAAATTTTTATTTCTTTATGTGGTACAAAAGTACTGTTGTTTACATTTAATAAAACATTGTTTAGCACAAAAGAAAGTCACAAGTATGCAATGTATTTCAGACACAATAATCCTATTAATCTTAAGACCCCTTCAGGGTCTTAGTCGGTACCTTAGAACTACAAGATGAGCTCAGCTCACTTAGATAAGCAGTGAGCAGTAAATTTTTTGCCTAGATATGAAAGAATGGGTTGATGTGGTAAGTGTGCACCATATAAAAACAATCCTGCCCCATACAGTGCATACTGGGAAAAAAAACTGACCATATTTTTAGTTTAAAATAGCAACCTTGCAGTGTATTTTCATATGGTTTTTGTGGTTGTATTCTCGGTTTCTTGGTCTCATTTGATAGAATGAAAGATATATTACAGAAATAAAGATGACTCCAAGTGGTTCCAGGATTGAAAGTAGCTTGAAATTGACCTCGAATTAGCAGAAACATTCAATTTTTGCAGATATTCCAGAGTACATAAATTACATCACTCATCTAATGTGTGTCCAACTGGTCAGTTTAATGTGTTCAGAAATGTGCTGACTTTATTTATACAATTATTAGAATAATTAAGCAGTCTGATTTATAATTATTTTTGTGTGAACAAAAATTCAAAATTTAATGGAAGCATAATACAGCCTCTCCTCACTTAATGACAGAGTTCTGTTCCTAAGACCACATCGATAAACGAATTTGTTGCTAAGCAAGGAGCATACTATAATGGTAGTGGATTTGTGTCAACCATCTTTAATGTTTTAATGCCACCTTTGCACCATTTATAACATTTACAGTACATTTTTAAATGCTTATACAGTAGTGTACTGTATATTGTAATAGACAGAATAAATCAGCTCTAATATGCATTATTTTGGTATGCATACTGGTCAGAGAGCCTGTCGTAAGTCTGAGTCGTCAGTAAATGAGTACGTTGCTAAGTGAGGAGAGGCTGTATAGGAGAGGCCAGGGGACATAACTAATGAACAGAGGAAATATTTTTTAGTGCCAAAAATGTCTACAATGTTTATTCTGGACCTTATTTATAAATTGGCAACTTTTATTTTGTGAAATTAGCCGAATTACCGATTTCTGATCATTTAATTGGGTAGTTGAAAAAAGTAAGTGGGTGGTTTTTTGTACTCAATAGATAGAATGGAAGGGGTACTAGCAAAATAGCTATGTTAATGAGGAGCTGCTCAAAATATCGACTTGGATGAGAGCCAATAAACTTACACTTAACATTGGCAAAACCTACTATATTATGTTTGGTAACAGAACAGGTGTTGCGCAACTTAACATTAAGATCAACAACACTCTAATTGCCAGACATAATGAGGGCAAATTCCTTGGCCTATACCTCGGCAACAACCTAAATTTCAGCACCCATATCCAACACATAACAAAAAAAGTATCCAAAACGGTAGGGATCCTCTCCAAGATACGATACTACGTACCACAAACTGCCCTTCTCACACTATACCATTCACTTATATATCCATACCTCACCTATGCTATCTGTGCTTGGGGTTCAACTGCAGCAACACACCTTGAGCCAATAACCCAACAAAAAGCAGCAGTAAGAATAATCACTAAATCTCATCCCTGGCAACACACCTCCCCACTCTTCATAGATCTAAACTTACTCCCTGTTCTGAACATCCACACTTACTACTGTGCAATCTATATCTACAGGACCTTAAATTCCAATATTAACCTTGACCTAAAACGCTTTCATGATAGTTGTGACAGGATCCACAGGCATAACACCAGGTACAAACATCTCTATGACATTCCCCGTGTTCGACTAAACCTTTACAAAAATTCAATGTATTTCAAAGGACCTAAAATCTGGAACACCCTACCTGAAAACTCTAGAACTGCAGACACATTCATCACTTTCAAAACTACAGTTAGAAAATATCTTATCTCCCTGATCCACCCCGACAACTAACTACATGATGACCACCTGGTGGTTCACAATTACACTCACTCACCCACTGACTATAAACCCAGAAATACTAATCTTAAAATAATAAATCCTAACTAGTCATAAGTTTGCCTATGATACTCCAATATAGACACTTTGTACTGTGCCAAAACAAAAGCATTCACATTGCTAAACTCACAAATTATGATGTAGTCACTTAGCCTTAATACCATAATCTGTAAGGATTTAATGTTAAGAATTAATCTAAGTCTGCCCGAAATGCCTAGCCATGCTAGGTGTCCTAGTGGCCCCCTCTGTAATTAGTATTTTATAACATGTAAACCACACAATACCCAAAACCTGTAAACCCCGCATTGTAACCCTTATAGAGAATAAACTTGAATTGAATTGAATTGATATGAGTTGGTTGGCTGGAGCAATGGAATTTGCTTAAAATAGGACTCAAATTGGGCAAAATCACCGATGCATAAATATCACTGAGACCGTTAACTTTGCAAGAGCATAATCCCCTTAGTTTTCCATCAAATTTTGTACTTTTGGTTTTAGTACCTTTGGAAAAATATTCTCTACTATTTGATAAGAATTTTTTTTTTTTTGAAGATACCCCGACCCTAATAGCAATTCTCGGATCAGGGGATCTGACCCTAAAGGGGTTAAAGACTACTTAAGAATCAGACTATAAAGGATTTATTATGCTGTTAACTACAATCATATGTACAATAAGAAATGGAGCTAATAAACAGTACAGTTTTAAACTATACAAAAGTATTTGAATAAACAGGTGAGAAAACCAACAAGTTGAAAAATAAGACGATTGTGCAACATATGTGTGTCTTTATTCTGGAAGCATTTCACCAGCCAGTGACTTCTTCAGTCCGGTGGACTAAACAGGTCTTCCAGTGTTTCTCTGTAATACACTGAAGAAGCCACTGACTGGCTTCCAGACTAAACATACCCAAATGTTTCACAAGTATCTCATTTATCATACAAAAGTATGCAAACCTTATTTAATGTGTCCTCAGTAAGAACAATAGCTTAAGAGTCATCAGTTATGAAAAGGTTTCTAAATAACCAATGACATTACATTACTTGAATCACTTAACAAAATTTTAATTATAACACTATTAGATTCGGATTCTTTATTTCAGCACGACAAAATGTTTATACAGAGTTGAATGACATTTAGGCGCACATGCAGAAAGCCCCTTAATATGCAGAGCATTTCAGGTAAACTTAAGGATAATAAGGCAATGACTAATTGATTGCTTTTATGTAGCCTCTTAGATGGTTTTAAAATATATTTAGAAATTATAATGAATACAAGAGAATTGAATATCCTATTAGTACATGCTATATGGCTTTTATCAAGTTTAATTGTTTTAAAAATTACAGGCTTGATTATATGTATACCTGGAGAGGGTTTCGAGGGTCAACACCCCCACGGCTTGGTCTGAGACCAGTCCTCTAGCATATTCTATTCTAGCATACTAATATACAGTGGACCCCCGCTTAACGATCACCTCCAAATGCGACCAATTATGTAAGTGTATTTATGTAAGTGCGTTTGTACGTGTATGTTTGGGGGTCTGAAATGGACTAATCTACTTCACAATATTCCTTATGGGAAAAAATTCGGTCAGTACTGGCACCTGAACATACTACTGGAATGAAAAAAGTTCGTTAACCGGGGGTCCACTGTAATGTGAACACATTCAATGTTTTAATGGTTGTGAGGATTACAGATATTGAGAATTAAAGATACGGAGAATAAGAAAAAAAAATTTCCATATGTTTGTAACAAGGAAAATATGGATATATAGTTTTCACATATTTAGCTGATGTTGAGATATGATAGGGAGAGAAGGTGTTTTTTTTTACGTTAGTTTTGAAGATGCTGGTTGAGACAGTAGCACTGGAGATTTCCAGAAGAGTTCCAGATTTTGGGCTCTCTAACCCTTAAACTGTCCAAACGTAGATCTACATTCACGTGTGGGAGGGCTCCAAATGTAGATCTACATTTTTTTACATGCTTTCAAATGGGGAAAATAAAGGTTGGAGCACTATGCACGTGAATGCAGATCTACATTTGGAAAGTTTAAGGGTTAATGAGCATTGAATTTTTACAAAGATTAAGCCAGACACAGGGTATGTCAGTGAGTTTTGTTCCTAGTATTATGTCTATGGGTCCAAATGCAACTATCAGAAAAGTGCTTAAGGTTGGGAATAATATTAAAATTTATTGTTCTGTTAACCCATAAATGATCCAAACGTATATATACGTTTTTACCGCTAGTGCCCCAAACGTATACACGTATATACGTTTTATTTTTCCTGCCTTCAAATTTGGCACGATTGGCTTGAGATGCTTTGTCAGCATAGAATGGCTCCTAACACTCAGTGTGTGCAGTATTAAAAAATCTGGGACCACTTAGTACCTCGTGGGAGCACCAGTTCAAATGAGTGCCAGCTAGAGCAAACAGCACAGCAAACACCAGGGATTCACTGATTTCATGCAGTATTAACACTCCCATTTTAAGAGGAAAGTGATTTTGACCCTGAGTTTAGTGGCTTTGAGGTGGATGTGGCCACAATTGGTCGAGGAAATATCCAAAAACCTCGATAATAGCCCATCTGCAATATTTGTGCAACACCCTTTCAGAATGTCTTATAACCTATGCCCTAAGTAAAGAGAAACAATTCTGGCTGGCTGGCAGGCTGGCTGGCTGGCTGGCTGGCAGGCTGGCTGGCTGCCAGGCTGGCTGACTGGCTGATTGGCTGGCTAGCTGGCTGGCTAGCTGGCTGGCCAGCTGCGTGGCTGGCAGGCTGCTGGCGGCCTGGCTCTATCTCCATCTCTGTCTCTATCTTTGTGTCTGTCTGTCTGTCTCTGTCTATCCCTGTCTATCTGTCTCTGTCTATCTCTTTCTGTCTATCTCTGTCTCACAGGTACACATAAATACAAGTATACATAGTGTAAATTACCTAGGATAACCCAAAAAATCCAGACAAAGTGCTATACCCTGCTTGAAGATGTGAGTAAACGTGATGACGACGCAGTCTTTTGGCTCTCTCTGAGACATAGAGCTAGACGGACAGACAGATAGATAGGGAGCTTGACAGACAGACAAACAGACAGACATGTTTGTGTACCAGGGAAAACAAAGGAGGCCTTAATCTTTTCTTATCAAGTCTTATCACTGCGCCCTTGCGAATGCTCATCAAACATCAGCTCTTATCAAATGTTATCTCATCTTATCACATCACTGTCAGGGGAGGACTTTGTTTTTCATGCTTCTAGGGAACTTATTATTTTATTATTATTATGTATTATTCTCCTCCTCCTCCTCCTCCTCCTCATTATTATTATATACTTCCACATATCCAAGACATTGCTGGGACCTATAAATACTTTGTATATATTCAAAGACAATAGTAAATGACTAAGGTAGGTGTAAATGTCCACCTGTCAATGTGTTATTTATTTATTTATTCATTTATTTAATGTCTTTGCAAACAGTACATTGAGACTGTGTATATACAATAGTGGGTTGTAATGCAAAGAGAGCCTCTATTATGCCTAGGCATTATGGGCCAGCTTAACATTATTGGCTTACATTCTACTTAATACTATGGAGTAGTATATCATAGTTGTACAGTAGGAAAGTAATTATTTCACAGTTGTACAGTAGAATATTAATTATAAATGAATCGAAATTTGTTTGTGACAATGTGAGTACAATTTCAGAACCTAATACTAGTGTCAGAACAAAGATTAGTTATGAAATGACAAGAACTACTGTACTATAAATTGTAATTATCAGAACATAAAAATTATATAAAATAATATGAAAATGGAAAAAAAGATATATCGGCAACACTTCTGCAAGCGGCAGTGCTCCATGTTACCGCCAGGTGATCTCCAAGTGCCAACTTTGCGGCCTAATATCTCGGTAAGTACTGACCCTAATTTTTTTTTTTATCCTATAACACTTAGAAAAATGTGCTCTTTTTTTTTAATAAAAAAAAAACGATTTTTTTATTTTTCAAAATATTCGGGGCACTGGGGTAGTGAACGTATACATACGTTTGGACCGTTTACGGGTTAATGTAGGATGCACTGTGAATGTTTTGCATAATGAGTAGATTTAGGTCTCTGAAGAGTGGCCGTGTGTTGTCTAGCAATGGAGTGTGATCATTTGTGCTGTGGCTTCTTGTTGAGTTATTATTGCCTTGAGGTGATCTGCCATTGTGGAAGCCTAGTTAAAACATAACTTTACTACCCAACTACAGACCTAATGATAAAGGCAGTAACACTACCTATGTTAGAAAATTGAATTGTATGTTATAAATGTTGAAAATGTTAAGCATTTTCGCTCAGTTCTCTTTGAGTAATACTAGAAATTTAATAATAACTAGAGTGGTTTACAGGATGCCTCACACAAACACAATACTATCAATGAAAATCTGTGAAATGTGATAAAAGAAACTTAGCATCACCTTAAAATTACTGGTGACTTCAATGTAAACCTTTGCTAATCAAATAACCCCAACCTGCCTGGATTAACCATTAACCCTTTCAGGGTCCACAGGCCCTCTCAGAGACTTGTTCTCAGGGTCCCCAAATTTCAAAAAAAAAAAAAAAAAAAAAATTCTCTGTTGAAAAGATAGAGAATCTTTTCCCGATCATAATGACACCAAAAGTATGAAATTTGGTGGAAAACTTACGGAATTATGCTCTGGCGAAGTTAGAGGTCTAGACGATGTTTACGCATTGGCGATTTTGCCCACTTTGAGCCCTATTTTCAGCCAATTCCAGTGTACTAGTCGACAAAAATCATACCTATTTCGCTAGAACTCCATTTTTTCTATCGAATGAGTACAAGAAACCACCCATTTACCGATTTCAACTATCCAATACAGTGGTCAGAATTTAGCAATTTTGCCAATTTCACACAAATTTCATATGATGCCAATTTCCAAATAGGGTCCAGAATAAACGAGAAAGACATTCCTGGCACTAAAATAACATTTCCTCTGTTCATTAGTCACGTCCCCATGCCCCTCTTACATTCTTTTGCTTTCCATTTTGAATTTTTATTCTCACAAAAAATAGATTTACTGTTATGCAGACTACTGCATTAGTGTAGAAATGGTATAAATAATATCGGCACACTTGTGAAAGAATATTAGACTCGTCAGTTGACGTGTATTGGACGCTTAGCATGATTTGTTTACTTTTGAACTTTGGTAAAAATCGAACATTTCTGTTACTTTGAGTTCAATTTCAAGGTACTTTCATTGTAAAACCAGTCAAAATCATCTCAATTTCTGTAATATGTCTTCCATTCTATCAAATGAGACCAGGAAAACTAGAATACAACAATAAATGCCATATGCAACAGTTAGGTATCTTTATTTCGAAACGTTTCGCCTACACAGTAGGCTTCTTCAGTCGAGTACAGACTATGAAACAATGCTCTTCTCCAGACTGAGGGACTGACCACCTCAAAACTTTAAAGGTGATGGACTGATTACATCGTCTTCAAGTATCTTCTGCTTCTATCAACTTTTCTGTACTCGACTGAAGAAGCCTACTGTGTAGGCGAAACGTTTCATAATAAAGATACCTAACTGTTGCATATGTGTCTTACCTAACAACCTGTCGGTATTTTATACCATTTTAATGTTCAATAAATGCCATATAAAAATACAGTGCAAAATCACTGTTCTAATCCAAAAACACGGTCAAAGATTTTTTTTTTCTCATTACGCACTGTGTGCTGTAGGATTTTTTATACTGTGTACACTGGCCACATAGACCCATTCTTTCATATGTAGGCCTACCAGCTTTCTCTCACTAGATTTGAAGGCGCTAGAATTTATGAGTACTAGTACGTCAAGAACCCAGGCACGTAAGCCATACTAGTACGGCCAAAACCCTGAAAGGGTTAAAAAGTGAATAAAACAGTTATGAAAATTTGTATTTTCTGTTGCTCTACTTATAAGTGGCTTATATTGCTTGCTGCAATTTAGTATTAAATGTAATAAAAAAATAACAATTTATATTTAATATACATAGTTTTGTGTTGTGGCATGAGGGATGTCATTAACCCTTTGAGGGTCGACAGGCCCTCTCCGAAACTCGTTCTCAGGGTCGGCCAAATTTCAAAAAAAAAAAAAATTATTTTTTCTTATGAAAAAATAGAGTTTTTTTTTCTAAACATTATAGGATAAACAAAAAAATTTTACCATCAATACTTATGGAGATATGGATGCATGAAGTTTGCAGAAAATGAGCCGCGTATGGCAACAGCGGCGACTGCCGCTCACCCGGTAAACTTTGATTTACTTGTATTTGAAGGTTTGTTGTTTTTTTCACTATTTTATTTTTTCACATAACTTATGTGGCCTATGAGACCAAAGTAAGGTGCAATGTACATATATACACTTGTTGTATACAACACAATAAGCACACAAACATAATTATCAATATATTGTTTACAAAACTTGTTTACAAAAACAAACAATACAAAACATTGTTTATTATTATTGTTCTATAATATATATACCAATATACAGTCACTGAACATATTCCTATTAGTTCTGCAGCTTGTGGAACTCTGAAACATGGTGTCATACACAATGGTGTTTTATCTTTCTCCCTCATTCTATCTCTTTCAATCTGTCTCTCTCTTTCTATCTGTCTGTCTATCTCTGTCTCACAGGTACACATAAATACAAGTATACATAGTATAAATTACCTAGGATAACCCAAGAAATCCAGACAAAGAGCTATACTCTGCTTGAAGATGTGAGTAAAAGTGATGACACAGTCTTGTGGCTCTCTGAGACAGAGAGCTAGATGGATAGACAGGGAGCTTGACAGACAGGCAAATAGACAGACAGAAATGTTAGTATACCAGCAAAACAAAGGAGGGCGATTTCATCTCATCTTTTGGCATCAGCTCTACCCTCATTTACCCTCATCAAACGTCAGCACTTATCAGATGTTATCTCCCCTTATCTTGTTACTGTCATGGGTGAACATTTATTATTACATATTATTATTATTACCTATTATTATTATTATGTATTATTATTATTATGTATTATTATTATTATGTATTATTATTATTATGTATTATTATTATTATGTATTGTTATTATGTATTACTGTTAACATTACGTATTCTTCTTCTTCCTCCTCCTCCTCTTCTTCCTCCTCCTCCTCCTCCTCCTCCTCCTCTTCTTCCTCCTCCTCCTCCTCTTCTTCTTCCTCCTCCTCCTCCTCCTCCTCTGCCTCCTCCTCCTCTTGCCTCCTCCTCCTCTTGCCTCCTCCTCCTCTGCCTCCTCCTCCTCTTGCCTCCTCCTCCTCTTGCCTCCTCCTCCTCTGCCTCCTCCTCCTCTGCCTCCTCCTCCTCCTCCATTCTTGGAACAAGTTTGAAGAGCTCGTAGTTCATAATCACTATCATTGTCATCATCAATGCTCACATCTGAGTCTGGGATTTTGGAAAATAGGAGTTTCCTCTTTGATTCTGGTACAACTGAACGACGGCCCAGCACCAGAGGTGGAAGGCTGTGGGTTGTCTGGGTTTTCCTCACTATTACCCATATTATGGTCATTAGTTTCGGTCAAAACCTCACCAGAACCTTGAAACTCATCTTCACTGTCACTTCCATCTGTATTAGAACTGTCACTGGGGAACAAAAGTGTCCCAATTTGCCGAGGAGTGAGGAACTTCTTACCGCAGGGCACGGTGGAAATTGTGTACTATGATGGCATTCCCACAATGCACCACTGGGTCCCAGATTTTTTTTCCTACTGCGCACACCCACCACACAGACCCATTCTCTCACATCTAGGCTTATCAGCCTTTTCCTGCGAGATTTGAGGCCGCTAGAATTTATGCGTACTAGTACGTCAAAAACCCCTACGCGTAAGACGTACTAGTACGACCAAAACCCTCAAAGGGTTAAAGAAAACCGAGCTTTTAATGTCTTATTTCACCTTGAGCACTTACTGAGCCTTAATGTCTTACTAACTAAACAACAGAAGGGCTGAGGTGACTTAGTTCATCAGATGACCTTAATCCAGCCCTGACTTCCAAGTATGAACATTATTAAACAGCACACACTCCTGTCCCATGGTATATAACTGGTTTTGTCTAATGCCATCTCTGCTGTGTCAGGATATTAGCTGAACTGAGATGGGAAGTACAAGAGGGCTGCACTTTACAGCACTTTGCATTTATTCAGACTTGATGCAATCAGTATATTCACCCTCACTATAAGCTAAGGAGGAAAATATTTCAAAGTAAGTAATTCTTGTACTGTATATGCTTTTTAAGGCCTAGCTCTATTGCTCACTTAATACAGTGGACCCCCGCATAACGATTACCTCCGAATGCGACCAATTATGTAAGTGTATTTATGTAAGTGCGTTTGTACGTGTATGTTTGGGGGCCTGAAATGGACTAATCTACTTCACAATATTCCTTATGGGAACAAATTCGGTCAGTACTGGCACCTGAACATACTTCTGGAGTGAAAAAATATCGTTAACCGGGGGTCCACTGTATATGATAGTGTAAACATCTTATCAGGCTGTTATATATATGCATTTGAAAGTGAAAAACAAAAGCTATGTTTCACTTTACAGTGATTTTTGCTTTACAGTAGCAGCCCAGAATCTAACCTGCTGTACAAGTGGGGCCCCTCATGTACAGTGCCTGCACTCTGAAGGATGGGTGTAGATATGTTGCAGTTTTTTAACTGTAGTATTGGTATGCCTCTCGCAAGACAGTGAAGGAATGAATGATGATGAAAGGCTTCTTCTTTTTTGTGGTCATCTTGCCTTCATGGGAAACAGACGATGTGTTAAAAAAAAAATAATAGAAATATACAGAGATGGGGTTAACCTCCAGTGCATTTGTGGGGACCTGCAGCTTTGGAGTAGATAAAATGGCACGAGTTCAATTTACGAGGTCTAGAAGCTGGACCTAAAATTGCCGATTATCAATCAATGTGTTTAAAGGTTTAAGGCTATCTATGTTTATTTGAAATGCAATTTAACACATGTAGAATGAGCAAGAATTTGTAACAGTAAGAGTAACATGCTGTTAGTGATTGAAAAGTGAGTAAGGTGGCTGTCAGCACACATCAGCAAGCCACCACTGTTATTTACCTTAAAAATACAAATTAAAACCAATCTCTTGATGTAACCTGCACATCAAAGTTATCAATTATCATGAAAAGTTAAGTTATTTAAAAAACTGCACATTATATATATTTTATTAATCTTCTTTCTTTCTTTCAAAAAACCAGCAGTATCCCATCAAGGCATTATAACCCAAAAAGAAAAACAAAAGTTTCTCTTTTTAACTTGAGTAATATACAGTGGACCCCCGGTTAACGATATTTTTTCACTCCAGAAGTATGTTCAGGTGCCAGTACTGACCGAATTTGTTCCCATAAGAAATATTGTGAAGTAGATTAGTCCATTTCAGACCCCCAAACATACACGTACAAACTCACTTACATAAATACACTTACATAATTGGTCGCATTCGGAGGTAATCGTTATGCGGGGGTCCACTGTATATATAGGAGAAGGGGTTACTAGCCCCTTGCTCCTGGCATGTTAGTTGCCTCTTACAACATACAAGGTTTACAGAGAAGAATTCTGTTCCACTTCCCCATGGAGATAAGTGGAAATAAACAAGAAAAAACTAGTAAGAAAATAAACCCAAAGGGTGTGTATATGTATGCTTGTGCATGCATGTGTAGTGCAACCTAAGTGTAAGTAGAAGTAGCATGACGTACCTGAAATCTTGCATGTTTATGAGACAGAAAAAAAAGACACCAGCAATCCCACCATCATGTAAAATAATTACAGGTTTCCATTTTACACTCACTTGGCACGACGGTAGTACCTCACTGGGTGGTTACTGTCTACCAACCTACTACCACAGGATGGTAGTACCTCCTTGGGTGGTTGATGTCTACCAGCTATAATCTAGGTGAAGTAGAGCTTGGTCATACAGAATGTGAAAAAGACTTGGGAGTCATGGTAAGCAGAAATCTAAAGCCAAGACAGCAGTGCCTTAGTGTGCGCAACAAGGCCAACAGATTACTTGGATTTATCTCAAGAAGTATAAGTAACAGAAGTCCAAAAGTTATTTTGCAGCTCTATACATCACTAGTGAGGCCTCATTTGGATTATGCTGCTCAGTTTTGGTCCCCTTACTACAGGATGGACATAGACTCATTAGAGAACATACAGAGAAGAATGACTAAAATGATTTACTGTGTAAGGAACCTCCCATATGAAGATAGACTTAAAGCCTTAAATCTCCACTCTCTGGAGAGGCGTAGAATGAGGGGAGATATCATTGAAGTGTATAAGTGGATGACGGGCATAAACAAGGGAGACATTAATAAAGTACTGAGGGTGTCGAACCAGGTAAGAACCAGGAATAATGGATTTAAGTTGGATAAATTTAGATTTAGAAAGGGCATAGGTAAGTACTGGTTTTCTAACAGAGTTGTAGATGCGTGGAACAGTCTTCCCAGTGGGCTGATAGAGGTTAGGACCTTGGGTAGCTTTAAGAAGAGACTGGACAAATATATGAGTGGGAGGGGCTGGGTTTGATTGGTGTCAAGGGGTACGGGAGTTATTTCTTGAGTAGCTTTAGGTAGATGTCGTTTTGATAAGGACCTGCCTCGTATGGGCCAGTAGGCCTTCTGCAGTGTTCCTACATTCTTATGTTCTTAACCTACTACCACAGGACAGCAGTGCCTCTCTGGGTGGTTGCTGTCTACCCTACTATCACATGACAGTAGTAACTCCCTGGGTAGTTGCTGTCTACCAACCTACTACCAGAGGACAATAGTACCTCCCTGGGTGGTTGCTGTCTACCAACCTACCACCTAAAAATTTGAACAGTGGAACCTCAACATTCGAACATATCATATATCGAACGTTTCAAAAATAGAACCCTTTTTTCGAACCAAGTTTGTCCATATTATCGAACGCGCCCCTTTTTTCAGACTGCTGGGTACCGGACCTGTCCACCAGCCTGCTCTGTCCACGTCCCCGCACAGGCACCTTGAGCCATTCTGGCTTTGTTTATGCTTGAGTGAACACTAACCTGCGCTCTCATTCAAACATTTTACAACTATTTCATTGTGTTTAGTGCTTGTGGGACTGTGAAATAAGCTACCATGGGCCCAAAGAAACTTGCTAGTGGTACCCTTGTGATAAAGAATGTGAGAAACACCATAGATGTAAAGAAGGAAATAATACAGAAGTGTAATGATGCATAAATGTTTGTGGAGAAGTACCACCCTGAGCAAGCTGAAACAAGCCATCTTTGCAACAAGTTCAGTGACAGAACCATGCCCCATTTTAGGAAAATCTTAAAGAGGCACCAGAAACAGAGGACTGTGGACAGTTACTTTGTGAAACAGGGGTCCAGTGACTCTCAAACTGGTCCTAGTGGCATTAAAAGACAGAGAAGGGAAGTAACCCCAGAGAGGACTTTACTTGAAGTCCTCATGGAGGGGGATTCTCCTTCCCAACACTAACCCCAACTCCCTCTCTCCTCCTCCCTATCTTCCAGATGCCATCACCAATCTTCAATAAAGGTAAGTAAAAATGTTATTTTATATTTATATACATAATTGAACACTATATTTGTTGTGAGTATGTAAAACTGTGATTAATCTTTCTAAAATGTATTTTTTGTGAATATTTTTGGGTTCCTGGAACGGATTAATTGTACAGTACAGTGGACCCCCGGTTAACGATATTTTTTCACTCCAGAAGTATGTTCAGGTGCCAGTACTGACGGAATTTGTTCCCATAAGAAATATTGTGAAGTAGATTAGTCCATTTCAGACCCCCAAACATACACGTTCAAATGCACTTACATAAATACACTTACATAATTGGTCGCATTCGGAGGTAATCGTTATGCGGGGGTCCACTGTATTTCCATTATTTCTTATGGGAAATATTGGTTTGATTTTCAGACTTTTCAAAATTAGAACTAGCTCTTGGAATGGATTAAGTTCGAAATTTGAGGTTCCACTGTATTAATGTGCATATGAAATATAAAATAGGAGAGGAAATTTTTTAATAATTAAGGAGAGAAAAACTACCTAATTTCTGCAGCTTCATGGTTCTTAACCCTTTCAGGGTCCGTCCCATAGATCTACGGCTTTACGTTCAGGGTCCAAACCGTAGATCTACGCCATGAGCTCAGCTCACTCTGATAAACTGTGAGTGGTACATTTGGGCCTAGATATGAGAGAATACATCTATGTGGTATGTGTGCACCACATAAAACAGATCCTGCAGCACACTGTGTAGAATGAGAGAAAAAAAATGAAATCATGATTTTTTGATTAAAACAGCAACTTTGCAGTGTTTTTTCGTATGTTTTTTATAGTTGTATTTGCGATTTCTTGGTTTCATTTGATAGAATGGAAGACATATTACAGAAATAGAGATGATTTTGATTGGTTTTAGCACTGGAAATGGCTTGAAACTGAACTCAAAGTAGCGGAAATGTTAAATTTTTGCCGATATTCAAGAGTAAACAAACGACCTCACACGTCTAATACACGTCAGCTGGTGGGTCTAATATACATTCACAAATATGGTGATGATATTTATACAATTATTACAGTATTGCATAACAGTAAATCTTCTATTTTTTGGTGTGAATAAAAATTCATTATGTGAATAAAAAGTCAAAATGGAATTTATTTGAAAAGCCTCAAAACATAACTAATGAACAGAGGAAATGTTAGTTTAGTGCCAGGAATGCCTACATTGTTCATTCTGGACCCTATTTTGAAATTGGAATATTTTGAACTTTGTGTTAAATTGGCCAAATTAACAATTTCCGATCACTTTATTTTGTAGTTGTAACAGTTGACTTGGCGATTTCTTGTGCTCAATCGATAGAATAGAAGTAATACTAGTGAAATAGCTAAGAATTTGGTTGATTGGAATAATGTAATTGGCCTAAAATGGGAGTCAAAGTCGGCAAAATCGCCGATTCGTAAATATCGCTGACACATCAAAATTCGCGAGAGCATAATTTCGTCAATTTTCCACCAAATTTCGTACTTTTTGTTTTATTACCTTCACAAAAAGATTCTCTACGATTTCATAAGAAAAAATAACAAATTTTTTTTTTTTAAATTCTTGGACACTGGTGCGTGACTCCAGATTTGGGCCTTGGACCCTGAAAGGGTTAAAGCCTCCAGGAACCTGATGAACATGAATTTCAGTGTTTAACTGTACTAATTTTATGTAATCCATCATTATACTTAGTTAGGATCAAAGACCAACACCTGTATTACCTGCTGGGAAGTATTTTAAGCCTGAAAACAAGAAATTGTTTCATAGCCCCAAACAATAGTTTTATTGGTTTCTTACCTTTTTTGTGTGAATTTTCTGCATTATTACCCTCAGAGTTAGGTAAAAAACTCTTATGTTTCAAGACAGTTGAGGTCATATCTCCATTCCTTATAATTTCTTCTTCATAAAACTCTTCTTTGACAAACTCCTCCTTTACTTTAAGGTTTTCATCAATAATGTTATTGGCATTATTGTAGTGTAAGCCAGTCCAGACATTGATGGTGTGGGAAGGCGCCTCCATAACTGAGTCTTCCTCTTTAATTGAATCAAAAATTTCCAAATAATATGGGAAGTCTTCCTCTTGCTTCACTTTATCTGCAATGTAAAACATATCACAAATATAAACCAAATGTATTCTCATTTAAAACTTATAAATTTTCTTCCAGTGTCTGTTTCCCCAACTAATAAAGGTATCCCAAGGAAGAAGTCATTTACGTAAATAGAGTACACTACAATTTTTACTTCTTTATGCATTATAAATAATGTAGTAGTTCGATGTAATAAAACATTGGTGGGCACAAAACAAAGCCACTAATATGCAATACATCTCAGGCAAATTAATGCTAATGCTTCAAGATTACTTAAGATTTAGACAGACTATTAAGGGAAAATGCCTGCGGTATCTACAATATTTAGAATACTGATCTGCAGCAGGTTCTGCTTTGAAGCCATACATTGACTTCTCTTCCTTAGCAATGAAAGTCCTAGATGGCATCTTCTTCCAGTATAATACAGTCTCATCCACATTAAAAATCTGATGTTTGGTGTACTTTCCATATTCAATGATCCTGGCTATCTCACGTTGATAACCTCATGCAGACACTGTTTCACCATCAACTTTGTTGCTAAGTTGGCATCTATCTTTAAACCTTTGAAACCAGCCTCTGCTTGCTTCAAATGTATCCTCAGCAGCTTTCTCACCTCTCTCAGCCTTCATAGAATTAAAGATACTTAAGGCCTTGTCCTGGATGATGCCTCGGGTTAAAGACAAGTTCTGACTGCTTTGTTTTTCAATCCACACCAGTAAAACTTTTTCCATGTCAGCAATAAGGCCATCACGTTTTCTTATAACTTTAGTGTTTAATGGTGTAGAACTTTTAACTTGATCCAGCACTTTCTCCTTAGCATTAACAATTGTACTAACAGTCTGGCGAGCTAAACCTAACTTACGTCCTATCTCAGTCATAGTAAAACCTTTCTCACCAAGGGTAATCATTTCTAACTTTTTATTTAAAGTAAGAGCCTTACGACTCCTCTTTTTAACACATCTACCTTTAGATGCCATTGTAATTAACACAAAAATATTATAATATACGTAACAACATTAAAACTTTGGAATAATGTCAGAATATAGAGAGACGCAAAGCCCACAACTGCTGCTATTATTATTACAACAATCAGAAGTAAGTGCTAAACCCACAAGGGCCCACAACTGCTGTAAAGAAAGACTAAATCAGACAATAAAATGGCGCTGGACAACCTTCCCTGACTCAGCTGTTGAGGCATTAGGACGAAAAATGCCAAAAAGCAGAACAAGCAGTGGCAGCTCATCAAAAAATAGAATGGGGGGGACTGCATGACTGCAAGCCTCATAGAACAGCATAATAAATGTTATTAAAGTAATTTTTAAAATTAAACTAAATTTAATAATGACAAGAGTTCACATATACGTACCCATAGAAGTCATCACAGTCCTGCTGGTGGAGACGTTGCTAGCTGAGCTGCAACATTCACTTTACCCAACACTGACAAATCAATAACGTTATTTATATGCTTGAATGACTGCTCATGTTTCATTACTTTTTGTGGTAAATGCCTTAAGTCAGTCACGCCACTTCTCTTCCATGAGGAGTCTCCACCAAACAGTAAACATGGAGAACAGAATAAAGTGTTCTTTTCGTCACAATCACAAAGCACAATCACAATCACTTTTCTGGCAAACACTGATGTTAAACTGGTATGTATATTCTTTGCTCCTGCTTGTACTTTTTTGTAGAATGGAAAAAACTGGTGTATGTCGTCCTTTTTCTTTTATCTTTAATTTTTCACTTAAAATCAACTGCGAAAAGTAAATACTTTGTAAATATGGTAAAGTTAATACTTTGTAAATATGCCATGGTAATTAAATTTAACGCTATTGAAAAGAATTCAAATGGCCACTAAAGGCCACGCATTACAACGCACAGTCGCAACGTAAACAGACCAATTGCAACTGGATGTGTGCTGCATCGAATGCAGCACCTCACTGCCAGATGTAACATCAGTAATACCTATACTATCGTACCGCATCAAACTTCTGTTTTTAATCATTTTTTATCTGTTTTCAACAACAAAAAAAAAATTTGCTTATAAATACATTGAAAACAACATACAACAGATTTTTCCTGTAATATATTTGCCAGTTGCAAATTATTTTAGCGTAAGGCTGATTTATTTATTTATTTATTTATAATTTGAGCACACTTACAGAGGTACAAAAAAAAATACAGATAAGAGTAGCATGCCAAAGCCACTTATACTATGCATAGCATTACGGGCTGGCTTAAAATTAACTTAAGATTAACTAAGCAATGATGAAATCAGTGAAAAACATTAATGTAAACTGATTACTATAAAGCACAAGTGAGTATTACAAAGACAGGTCATATGGTTGCATGCATTGTTGTAAATTCAGTAGAATGGAGTATTCTGTTAGGTAGTGAATTTAAAAAATAATAAAGTTA
The DNA here is from genome assembly GCF_026875155.1 of Cherax quadricarinatus. Classification (NCBI taxonomy): domain Eukaryota; kingdom Metazoa; phylum Arthropoda; class Malacostraca; order Decapoda; family Parastacidae; genus Cherax; species Cherax quadricarinatus. Next base: position 14,953,815 of record NC_069457.1, read on the forward strand.
GATTGGGTTTTTAGGTTTAACATTTATGTGATATAATTGTGAGAAACATTTAAGATATACAATTTATAAGGTTCAGTTATTCAGTATTTATTTGTTTTTGGGTGAGTAAGTGATCTTTGAGAAGAGACTTGAATTTATAAACAGGTAGTGTTTCTTTTATATTTACAGGTAATGAATTCCAGATTTTAGGGCCTTTTATGTGCATTGAGTTTTTTGCATAGCGTGAGATGGACACGAGGAATATCAAAGAGTGATCTGTGCCTTGTGTTATGGTCATGTGTTCTGTTGAGGTTGGCAAGGAGATGTTTGAGGGAGGGTTAATATCAGAGTTGAGTGTTCTATGTATGTAATAGGTGCAGTAATAAGTATGGATGTTTTGTATGGTGAGTAGGTTGAGTGTATTGAATATTGGTGGAGTGTGCTGCCTGTAGTGAGAATTTGTTATCATTCTAACTGCAGCCTTTTGTTGGGTAATTAGTGGTCTGAGATGGTTACTTGTTGTTGAGCCCATGCACAAATTCCATAGGTGAGATAGGGGTAAATAAGAGAGTGATATAGGGCCAGGAGGGCTGACTGTGGAGCATAGTACCGTATCTTCGATAGTATGCCTACAGTCTTGGAAAATTTTCTTAGAAATTTGTTGTATATGTGTATGAAATTTGAGTCTATTATCAAGTGGATTCCTAAGAATTTTCCCTCTGTTAGCTTTGTGATAGGTGATCCGTTTATCATTATGTTAAGAGGGACATCTGTAGCTCTGTTACCAACTGAATGAAGTAGGTTTTGTCAATGTTTAGTGTAAGTTTGTTAGTACTCATCCAGGTAGATATTTTCTGTAATTCGGTATTTACAGTTATTGGCTAGCGTGACTGGGCTCGGGTGGGAGATAGACGTATGTTGTGTCATCAGCAAATAGTGTGGGTTTGAGTAATTGAGAAGCATTTGGTAGGTCATTTATGTAAAGGAGAAAGAGAAGAGGGCCAAGGACACTTCCCTGTGGGACACCAACTGTAATTGGTTGTGCAGAAGAGTTTGCCCCATTTGCGTACACATATTGGCTTCTGTTGCTGAGGTATGACTTGAGGTAGTTGAGGGAGTGCCCTCTTATACCATAGTGTGATAATTTTACGTGGAGCAAGTCATGGTCAACTGTATCAAAAGCTTTACGTAAGTCAATGAAGATCCCCAGTGGGACTTCTTTTTTCTCTATTGCAGTGTATATATGTTCTAGCATGTGTATAATAGCATCATTAGTATTTTTATTAGGCCTGAATCCAAATTGGCAGGGGTTGAGTATGTTTTGGGAGATAAGGTAGGAGTAGATTCGTTATGAATTAATTTTTCGAAGATTTTTGAGAGAGGGTGTAAGTTGGATATTGGCCTATAGTTATTCAACTCTGGTTTGGTTCCTCCTCCTTTGTGGATCGGGGTGACCCTTGCTATTTTGAGTACTGTAGGGAAGGTGGAGGATTCAATGGATTTGTTAAAGAGTGTTGCAATGATTGGTGATAGCACTTGTGACACTTTTTTGTATATAAAGGGTGGTAAGGTATTTAAATCTCCTGCCTTGTTTTTTAGTGCGTTGATAATAAGGGAGACTTCGTATGGGTTAGTCGGAGCTAGGAACAGTGTGTTCGGTTAGTTGCCGGTGAGGTAGTCATTTGGTGGGGTATCTGAGCTTGGGATTTTATTGGCAAGGTTTTGTCCTATAGTGGAGAAGAAATCATTGAGTCTGTTTGCTGTTTCTGTTGGTGGGAGTTGGGGTTCATCTGATTTTGCTAATTTTATTTCGCTATTTCGTGATATCTTTTTTGTTCCCAGAATTTCTGATAGGGTTTTCCAGGTCTTTTTTATATCACCTCGTAAGTTGGATAATCTGTTCTCATAATACAATTTTTTTGCCCTTCTTATCAGGCTGGTTAGGATTGACGAGTAACGTTTTGTTTGGTCTCTGGTTATGTGACCCATTCTGTACTGTTTTTTCATATTGGTGTTTTGTATTTATGGATTTGAGAATGCTGGGTGTTAGCCAGGGACTGTTCAGTCTCTTAGCTGTCATCTGCTTAGTTTTTTTAGGGCAGTGCTTGTTATAGAGGTATTGAGTCTTTTTTAGAAAATTATTAATACATTCGTCAATATCTGTATGATTTCTAGCTCAGTGTGCCAATCAATGTTTGCTAATGCTGTTGTGAAGTTATTAATGGCTGCCTCATTGTGAAGTCTGAAGGTGACTTTAGTAGTGTCTTGGGGTAATTTACCAAGAGTTGTTATGAGGAAAGTAGGGTAGTGGTCTGTGGTATTATCTGTAATTATGCCTGATTTTAAAGGGGATATGGTGTTGGTCCAGATGTGGTCAAGTAGGGAAACACTAGTCTCTGTAACTCTTGTAGGTTTTGTTACTGTTGGTAGCAACATACAGTTACTCATTGTGTTTGTGAATTCAGTAACGTGTGGGTCCTGGTCTTGCAGGAGATTTATATTGAAGTCACCTGAGAGTAGTAAGTGATCTTTGTTCATGCGTGCATCAGTTATCATACTTCCTAGGTTTTGACTAAATTGGCTAATGTTTGACTGTGGAACTCTGTAGATGTTTATCAATGTGAGAGGTTTTTCGTAGGTATTTGGATTTGAATTTGGCTATTATATATTCCCCATGTTCATCTCTTGTGCAAGTATTAGTGATACATTCTAGTTGGTCTGAGTAGTATATGGCTGTGCCACCCCCTTGTTGGTCTGGCCTACAGTTGTGTATGGCTGTGTAACCAGGAAATGGTATAGACATCTGTAGTATCAGGCTTTAGCCAGGTTTCAGTTAGTGTAATGATGGACATATTGGCATGTAAGGAATTTAGTAATGCTATGAGGTCATCGTAATGCTTGCTTAAAGATCTGATATTGTAGTTAAAGATAGTTATGTTGTTGTTGGCACTGAGAAGTGCCTTTGATTGTTCTGCAGTGTAGTAATTACAGTAACTGTTTGATTCATTTAAGTCATTAAATAAGAGGTTAGTATCTGGATCAATGCTTGTAATCATAAGATTTGTAGTGAATCTATAGTTAGAATTAAGTATAAAAACAAAGTAAATAGTCTTAAGCTAAAAAATAGCACCTGAATTATTTAACAAATGTAAAATAATGAGCTAAGGTAGTTTTTTTTTTTTTTTTTTTTTTTTTTTTAAGCTAAAATAAAGGAGACAATATAAAAGGGACTAGTACAAATAAAGTGATGATCAAATAATGGAGCTTGGGAATATGATAGTAGGTAGTACTATAAAATAAATGAGCTTTGGAATATAATGCAAAATTGTGAACTTGTTCTACTTTAGCACCTGAGAATAGCACCTTGATTATTTTAACAATTGTGAATGTATAAGCTAGGGTAGTTATATAAAGCTAAAAATAAGGAGAAATATATAAGGGACTAAAAATTAAGTAATGGTAAACAAAGTAAATGGACAGATGGTCACTATGAAATAATATTGGTTTAGGAGTAAGATCTGATTTGTAATATTAGATAAATTGAGCAGTTTATTGCACAATAAAAGTAAAAAAATGAGGTAGTTGGTACTAGCTAGCAAAAGATAGTTTTGGTACTTGCAAAAAAGTAATTGGAATATACACTAATTGAATATACAATGTAAAGTGACTAAAAAAACAAGTAGTGATAAACAAAATTAAATGGACAGGTAAGAAAAAATTAATATTATTAATTTGGAGTAAGATTTGACTTTTAATTTAAAATTATGAGCAATTAATAGCAGTAAGAAAGTTATAGAGTATTGGAGGTAGTTGGCATTAGCTAGTGATGAAAAATAATAAAAATAATAATGTACAATATGATAGTAACGTACACTATATGCACCACACGTATATATGTATTAAGGCACTTATTTAATCTGTTACAGAAATGTCAGCTTTTCTAAGGAAGGTAGAGAAATCATGTTCGTTTGAGATGGTATATTGTTGTCCTGTTGATGTTTTCCTTACTAGTATTTTCCCATCTCGCGTGAAACACTGATGTATTTTGTTTTCCTGTTTAAGTTTTCTCAGCCTGAACAGAAGGTTTTGACGTTTTTTTGTTAGACACTCATTTATGTACACTCCATTTTTCATTGTAATTGCTGATTTAATTAGGTCCTTTCTTTTATCGTATGAATGAAGTCGGATCATTATACTGTGTTTACTTCCTGGTTTTCCTAACAAACGTGTTTCTTTGATTTCATTGTTTTGCACGATGACTTGTACGTGGTTCTGTATTATCCTGATAGCAGTTTCTTTGCACTGTGCTTGTGTTATGTCACTAGGAATGTGTGGACTGTTTATTATAACTGCATCAGACAACTTATCTTGTTCAGTTTTGTCGTCTTGGAAATCAAGGTATTCATTTAGTCGAGTGTGCATGTTCAGATTCCAGTCCTTGATTGCTTCTTCAACCTTCATATTTATTGTTGTTATTTGTTCAGTGTGACTGGCTATAGCTGCTTTTAGAGTATTTTCTGTATCAACACTTCCCGATGTAATCTTCTCTTCAAGGTTTTGGATCTTATTCTCGAGGTTGGTTATCTTGGAATCTCGTCGCTCGAGTGCTGCTTTGATATCTTTGATTTCATTTTCTAGAGCAACGATGTAGTCCTTGATATTGTCAGGAATAATCGTACCTGAGTTATCATGGATGAATCCTTTGAAGGGAGTGGAGTTGGAGGGGGAGTCAGCCATGTTTGTTGTTGTTGTTGTTGTTCCTTGGGTGGCGGCGGAGAGAGGGGTTGATGATACGTTATACGTCTGGCAGTGGGAATCTGGGGGGACTGCAGCTCTGCAGCTCCTACGGACAAACCGCCACTGGGAACAAGTACCGAACATAATGAAGAAAGACTATAATGGAACACCGACAAGATGAACACTATAAAGTGGGACCTTACTATATAGACCACTTTGCAAAATACGCTATTATGTCCCCAGATCTAAACTACTAACACACTATTACTACTATCGCAACGATGTTGTTGTTGTTGTTGTTGGGTTTATCAGGGCCACTGACAGCATAAGCCGTACAGAGCCCAACTTCTCGATGGTACGAGGAAGATTTGTTGCCCAGGGCTGGGCGATGAGAGAAAAGGAACAAAAGTTCCTTTGTAAACAGAGACAGAAACTTAAGTTTCCAATTAAATCCGGTGGACGCCCTTGCCAAGCCCCAGCAGAGAGGGACGCCCTTGCCAAGCCCCAGCAGAGAGGGACGCCCTTGCCAAGCCCCAGCAGAGAGGGACGCCCTTGCCAAGCCCCAGCAGAGAGGGATGCCCTTGCCAAGCCCCAGCAGAGAGGGACGCCCTTGCCAAGCCCCAGCAGAGAGGGAATGCCCTATGCCAAGCCCCGCAGAGAGGGATGCCCTTGCCAAGCCCCAGAAGAGAGGGATGCCCTTGCCAAGCCCCAGCAGAGAGGGATGCCCTTGCCAAGCCCCAGCAGAGAGGGACGCCCTTGCCAAGCCCCAGCAGAGAGGGATGCCCTTGCCAAGCCCCAGCAGAGAGGGATGCCCTTGCCAAGCCCCAGCAGAGAGGGATGCCCTTGCCAAGCCCCAGCAGAGAGGGATGCCCTTGCCAAGCCCCAGCAGAGAGGGACGCCCTTGCCAAGCCCCAGCAGAGAGGGACGCCCTTGCCAAGCCCCAGCAGAGAGGGACGCCCTTGCCAAGCCCCAGCAGAGAGGGACGCCCACACTCCCACCTCAATTCAGTAACCGGCTTCCCACCATAGACAGTTAAAGAATTTTCCCGCAGAGCGGAAAAAATGGAACTTGCTAAAGTAAGCCGATGAACAGGTGTCCCTCCTGTACAGTGTCCCTCCTGTACAGTGCCCCTCCTGTACAGTGTCCCTCCTGTACAGTTCCCCTCCTGTACAGTGTCCCTCCTGTACAGTGCCCCTCCTGTACAGTGTCCCTCCTGTACATGTCCCCCTGTACAGTGCCCCTCCTGTACCAGTGCCCCTCCTAGTACAAGGTCCCCCTGTACAGTGCCCTCCTGTACAGTGCCCCTCCTGTACAGTGCCCCATCCTGTACAGTGCCCCTCCTGTACAGTGCCCCTCCTGTACAGTGTCCCTCCTGTACAGTGTCCTCCTGTACAGTTCCCCTCCTGTACAGTGCCCCTCCTGTACAGTGCCCCTCCTGTACAGTGTCCCTCCTGTACAGTGTCCCTCCTGTACAGTGCCCCTCCTGTACAGTGCCCCTCCTGTACAGTGTCCCTCCTGTACAGTGTCCCTCCTGTACAGTGCCCCTCCTGTACAGTGTCCCTCCTGTACAGTGTCCCTCCTGTACAGTGTCCCTCCTGTACAGTGCCCCTCCTGTACAGTGTCCCTCCTGTACAGTGTCCCTCCTGTACAGTGCCCCTCCTGTACAGTGCCCCTCCTGTACAGTGTCCCTCCTGTACAGTGTCCCTCCTGTACAGTGCCCCTCCTGTACAGTGCCCCTCCTGTAGTGTCCCTCCTGTACAGTGTCCCTCCTGTACAGTGCCCCTCCTGTACAGTGCCCCTCCTGTACAGTGCCCCTCCTGTACAGTGCCCCTCCTGTACGCCAGTGCCCCTCCTGTACAGTGTCCCTCCTGTACAGTGTCCCTCCTTACAGTCCCCTCGTACAGTGTCCCTCCTGTACAGTGTCCCTCCTGTACAGTGCCCCTCCTGTACAGTGCCCCTCCTGTACAGTGCCCTCCTGTACAGTGTCCCTCCTGTACAGTGCCCTCCTGTACAGTGCCCCTCCTGTACAGTGTCCCTCCTGTACAGTGTCCCTCCTGTACAGTGTCCCTCCTGTACAGTGTCCCTCCTGTACAGTGCCCCTCCTGTACAGTGTCCCTCCTGTACAGTGTCCCCTCCTGTACAGTGCCCTCCTGTACAGTGTCCCTCCTGTACAGTGCCCCTCCTGTACAGTGCCCTCCTGTACAGTGTCCCTCCTGTACAGTGTCCCTCCTGTACAGTGTCCCTCCTGTACAGTGTCCCTCCTGTACAGTGTCCCTCCTGTACAGTGTCCCTCCTGTACAGTGTCCCTCCTGTACAGTGTCCCTCCTGTACAGTGCCTCTCCTGTACAGTGCCCCTCCTGTACAGTGCCCCTCCTGACGCCCCTCTTACAGTGCCCCTCCTACAGTGCCCCTCCTGTACAGTGCCCTCCTGTACATGCCCTCCTGTACGTGCCCCCTCCTGTACAGTGCCCCTCCTGTACAGTGCCCCTCCTGTACAGTGCCCCTCCTGTACAGTGTCCCTCCTGTACAGTGCCTCTCCTGTACAGTGTCCCTCCTGTACAGTGCCCCTCATGTATAGTGCCTCTCCTGTACAGTGCCCCTCCTGTACAGTGCCCCTCATGTACAGTGCCTCTCCTGTACAGTGCCCCTCCTGTACAGTGCCCCTCCTGTACAGTGCCCCTCCTGTACAGTGCCCCTCCTGTACAGTGCCCCTCCTGTACAGTGCCCGGCGGGCAAAATAGATGAGGACAAGCGTCCCAGTGAGAACGAGGGAAATTTGTCATTGATACTCAGGCGAGAGACGTCCACACCTGACGAAGGCTAAGATAAGACTTCGTTCGGATTTTTAACCCCGGAGGGTTAGCCACCCAGGATAACCCAAGAAAGTCAGTGCGTCATCGAGGACTGTCTAACTTATTTCCATTGTGGTCCTTAATCTTGTCCCCCAGGATGCGACCCACACCAGTCGACTAACACCCAGGTACCTATTTGCTGCTAGGTGAACAGGACAACAGGTGTAAGGAAACGTGTCGAAATGTTTCCACCAGCCGGGAATCGAACCCGGGCCCTCCGTGTGTGAAGCGGGAGTTTTACCCACCAGGTAGAAGACCTCTAATAAAATTACTTACTTACTTATCTTACTACTATGGCAAGGATCTGCTTCTTGTTGTTGTTGTTGTTGTTGTTGTTAGGGTTTATAGAGCCACTGACGCTTGACGCCGTACCGAACCCTACCGTCCAGTGTCCGGGACAGAAACCTCGACCAAAGTGGAAGGAAGGAACACACAATCCAGCAAGCGTAAACCATACCCCGGCCGGGATTGAACCCGCGGTCAGAGAGTCTCAAAACTCCAGCCCGTCGCGTTAGCCACTAGACCAGCTAGCCACAATAAGATTCATCCAACTAGGTATATTTCTACACCATAGGAAAGTTAGCACAGGCACCTCTGTGACCACAAATGCAAGTTTTTACAGACGAATCTCCAGCTAGCGTGGCCGTGACGTCATGTTGACGGCAGTGAAGGGACTTGAGCTAGAGTTCGTCACGGCCACGCTAGCTGGAGATTCGTCTGTAAAAACTTGCATTTGTGGTCACAGAGGTGCCTGTGCTAACTTTCCTATGGTGTAGAAATATACCTAGTTGGATGAATCTTATTGTGGCTAGCTGGTCTAGTGGCTAACGCGACGGGCTGGAGTTTTGAGACTCTATGACCGCGGGTTCAATCCCGGCCGGGGTATGGTTTATTTGCAATCGTGTCATTACGATTTCTTGAGTCATGTTGACAGCAAGCGTATATAGGCACAGGCACACGTAAGTACAATTATCATAGTGTAAATTACCTTCAAGGACCCCACTGGAAATAAGTCACTTTGACTTTTTTGGGTTATCCTAAGTAATTCACACATGTATGATAATTGTACTTAATGTGTACCTGTGCCTAAACAAAGTGATTTACGTATTTCCATTGGGGTCCTTGACTAACTACAGTAGGTATTATATGCCCCCACTGCTCCTTGATGCCAACTAGTAGGCACAAGTACAGGTCAGGATCTGACGGTCTTGAGGGTCACATTCATCACTGTGTAGGAGTTGTAGGGTGAAAGACTGTAGGCAAGGCAGCACGGAGGAGAGTCCGTGAAGGGATAAGTAACTTTATTTAAGCACAGGTACACAATAAGTACAATTATCATACATACTGTAAATTACCTAGGATAATCCAAAAAGCCAAAGTGGCTTATTTCCACAGCAGGAAGTGCTCCGCCGTCTCAGGCTGAGAGGGACACCACTGGCAGGACGGGAGTCTGTCATCTGCGTGTGGACGTGTGAATTGCTCATTATTCTATAATTTGTTCATGATTGTAGCCATGTATAAACATAAGTAAGTAAATTAACTTACTTACAGGATTCATTACCTTCGTAACTTGTGAGTTCATTACCTTTGTACCTTGTTCAGCTATCAAAACTTTGGGGTCCAGTCCCTGGACCCATTATGTACCTCTGTAATGTTGAGTACAGTCCCTGGACCCATTATGTACCTCTGTAATGTTGAAGTACAGTCTCTGGACCCATTATATACATCTGTAATGTTGAGATACAGTCCCTGGACCCATTATGTACCTCTGTAATGTTGAGTACAGTCCCTGGACCCATTATGTAGCTCTGTAATGTTGAGGTACAGTCCCTGGACCCATTATGTACCTCTGTAATGTTGAGGTACAGTCCCTGGACCCATTATATACATCTGTAATGTTGAGGTACAGTCCCTGGACCCATTATGTACCTCTGTAATGTTGAGGTACAGTCCCTGGACCCATTATGTACCTCTGTAATGTTGAGGTACAGTCCCTGGACCCATTATGTACCTCTGTAATGTTGAGGTACAGTCCCTGGACCCATTATGTACCTCTTTAATGCTGAGGTACAGTCCCTGGACCCATTATGTACCTCTGTAATGTTGAGGTACAGTCCCTGGACCCATTATGTACCTCTGTAATGTTGAGGTACAGTCCCTGGGCCCATTATGTACCTCTGTAATGATGAGGTAAAGTCCCTGGACCCATTATGTACCTCTGTGATGATAAATTAGACACATATGCAACTCTTGGGTATCTTTATTGAGGAAACGTTTCGCCACACAGTGGCTTCATCAGTCCATACGTAGGAGAAACTTGAAGAACAGGAGGAGAATGAGGTAATCAGTCCCTCAACCTTGAGTCGATGTGGTCGGTCCATCAATCTTGAATAGAATACGGCATATGAGCGGAGAAGCAGCTTATAAACCGTATGGCAGGAGAGGTGCAGCAGTCATAGGTGGTGTCACATTTGTTCAATGTGGAAGTAGGTCGTGCCCAAGAATTAGGCAAGCGAAGAATTCATAAGTATTAAGATCCCAAGAAGTTGCAGTGTGTGACAGGTTTGTAGATGAATGGTTCAGGGAACCGACATGTTGATAAATTTATCAACATGTCGGTTCCCTGAACCATTCATCTATGTACCTCTGTGATGTTGAGGTACAGTCCCTGGACCCATTATGTACCTCTGTAATGTTGAAGTACAGTCCCTGGACCCATTATGTACCTCTGTAATGTTGAAGTACAGTCCCCGGACCCATTATGTACCTCTGTAATGTTGAAGTACAGTCCCTGGACCCATTATGTACCTCTGTAATGTTGAGGTACAGTCCCTGGACCCATTATGTACCTCTGTAATGTTGAGGTACAGTCCCTGGACCCATTATGTACCTCTGTAATGTTGAAGTACAGTCCCTGGACCCATTATGTACCTCTGTAATGTTGAAGTACAGTCCCTGGACCCATTATGTACCTCTGTAATGTTGAGGTACAGTCCCTGGACCCATTATGTACCTCTGTAATGTTGAGGTACAGTCCCTGGACCCATTATGTACCTCTGTAATGTTGAAGTACAGTCCCTGGACCCATTATGTACCTCTGTAATGTTGAAGTACAGTCCCTGGACCCATTATGTACCTCTGTAATGTTGAGGTACAGTCCCTGGACCCATTATGTACCTCTGTAATGTTGAGGTACAGTCCCTGGACCCATTATGTACCTCTGTAATGTTGAAGTACAGTCCCTGGACCCATTATGTACCTCTGTAATGTTGAAGTACAGTCCCTGGACCCATTATGTACCTCTGTAATGTTGAGGTACAGTCCCTGGACCCATTATGTACCTCTGTAATGATGAGGTACAGTCCCTGGACCCATTATGTACCTCTGTAATGTTGAGGTACAGTCCCTGGACCCATTATATACATCTGTAATCTTTTAACTACCACCCACGGGGTGGGTATTGGGTGCATAGTAAACATATCAAACTGAACTGAAGGCTGTGCAGATAAATATACAAATACAAGCTTATTTCAACGTGATACAAAGTTTATACAGGAGCGGATGATACCAGAGTGCATAAGCCCTTGTTTATATAGAGCATTTCTGGCAAGCTTAAGCCAGCTGTGAATGACCTGCTGTATAGTCCTTGTGGCTTAGCGCTTCTTTTTTGATTATAATAATAATAATAATGTGAATGACCTACCCAGAGGCTGGTCAGTGCAACATCCATTGACTGGGATGACGAGCACAAGGACAGGGACCGTTGACAGACCGAATTGAGATCAATGTCGAAGAAGTGAGGGAACACGCAAGATCTCCCTGCCAGAAACCTCACCTGGAGTTTACCTGGAGAGAGTTCCGGGGGTCAACGCCCCCGCGGCCCGGTCTGTGACTAGGCCTCCTGGTGGATCAGAGCCTGATCAACCAGGCTGTTGCTGCTGGCTGCACGCAAACTAACGTACGAGCCACAGCCCGGCTGGTCAGGTACCGACTTTAGGTGCTTGTCCAGTGCCAGCTTGAAGACTGCCAGGGGTCTGTTGGTAATCCCCCTTATGTATGCTGGGAGGCAGTTGAACAGTCTCGGGCCCCTGACACTTAATGTATGGTCTCTTAACGTGCTAGTGACACCCATGCTTTTCATTGGGGTGATGTTGCATCGTCTGCCAAGTCTTTTGCTTTCGTAGTGAGTGATTTTCGTGTGCAAGTTCGGTACTAGTCCCTCTAGGATTTTCCAGGTGTATATAATCATGTATCTCTCCCTCCTGCGTTCCAGGGAGTACAGGTTTAGGAACCTCAAGCGCTCCCAGTAATTGAGGTGTTTTATCTCCGTTATGCGCGCCGTGAAGGTTCTATGTACATTTTCTAGGTCAGCAATTTCACCTGCCTTGAAAGGTGCTGTTAGTGTGCAGCAATATTCCAGCCTAGATAGAACAAGTGACCTGAAGAGTGTCATCATGGGCTTGGCCTCCCTAGTTTTGAAGGTTCTCATTATCCATCCTGTCATTTTTCTAGCAGATGCGATTGATACAATGTTATGGTCCTTGAAGGTGAGATCCTCCGACATGATCACTCCCAGGTCTTTGACGTTGGTGTTTCGCTCTATTTTGTGGCCAGAATTTGTTTTGTACTCTGATGAAGATTTAATTTCCTCATGTTTACCATATCTGAGTAATTGAAATTTCTCATCGTTGAACTTCATATTGTTTTCTGCAGCCCACTGAAAGATTCGGTTGATGTCCGCCTGGAGCCTTGCAGTGTCTGCAATGGAAGACACTGTCATGCAGATTCGGGTGTCATCTGCAAAGGAAGACACGGTGCTGTGGCTGACATCCTTGTCTACGTCGGATATGGACACGGGGGTCGTCCCACTGTTACTAAAAACAACAGACATAGCCCCACTCCACAAAGTTGGCAGTAAAGCAACAGCAAAGAACTACAGACCGATAGCACTAACATCCCATATCATAAAAATCTTTGAAAGGGTCCTAAGAAGCAAGATCACCACCCATCTAGAAACACATCAGTTACACAACCAAGGGCAACATGGGTTTAGAACAGGTCGATCCTGTCTGTCTCAACTATTGGATCACTACGACAAGGTCCTTGATGCACTAGAAGACAAAAAGAATGCAGATGTAATATATACAGACTTTGCAAAAGCCTTCGACAAGTGTGACCATGGCGTAATAGCGCACAAAATGCGTGCTAAAGGAATAACAGGAAAAGTCGGTCGATGGATCTATAATTTCCTCACTAACAGAACACAGAGAGTAGTAGTCAACAGAGTAAAGTCCGAGGCAGCCACGGTGAAAAGTTCTGTTCCACAAGGCACAGTACTCGCTCCCATCTTGTTTCTCATCCTCATATCTGACATAGACAAGGATGTCAGCCACAGCACCGTGTCTTCCTTTGCAGATGACACCCGAATCTGCATGACAGTGTCTTCCATTGCAGACACTGCAAGGCTCCAGGCGGACATCAACCAAATCTTTCAGTGGGCTGCAGAAAACAATATGAAGTTCAACGATGAGAAATTTCAAGTACTCAGATATGGTAAACACGAGGAAATTAAATCTTCATCAGAGTACAAAACAAATTCTGGCCACAAAATAGAGCGTAACACCAACGTCAAAGACCTGGGAGTGATCATGTCTGAGGATCTCACCTTCAAGAACCATAACATTGTATCAATTGCATCTGCTAGAAAAATGACAGGATGGATAATGAGAACCTTCAAAACTAGGGATGCCAAGCCCATGATGACACTCTTCAGGTCACTTGTTCTATCTAGGCTGGAATATTGCTGCACACTAACAGCACCTTTCAAGGCAGGTGAAATTGCTGACCTAGAAAATGTACAGAGAACCTTCACGGCGCGCATAACGGAGATAAAACACCTCAATTACTGGGAGCGCTTGAGGTTCCTAAACCTGTATTCCCTGGAACGCAGGAGGGAGAGATACATGATTATATACACCTGGAAAATCCTAGAGGAACTAGTACCGAACTTGCACACGAAAATCACTCACTACGAAAGCAAAAGACTTGGCAGACGATGCACCATCCCCCCAATGAAAAGCAGGGGTGTCACTAGCACGTTAAGAGACCATACAATCAGTGTCAGGGGCCCGAGACTGTTCAACTGCCTCCCAGCATACATAAGGGGGATTACCAACAGACCCCTGGCAGTCTTCAAGCTGGCACTGGACAAGCACCTAAAGTCGGTTCCTGATCAGCCGGGCTGTGGCTCGTTCGTTGGTTTGCGTGCAGCCAGCAGTAACAGCCTGGTTAATCAGGCTCTGATCCACCAGGAGGCCTGGTCACAGACCGGGCCGCGGGGGCGTTGACCCCCGGAACTCTCTCCAGGTAAACTCCAGGTAAACAAATCTTTAACTAACTCATCAAAATGTATCTTCTCGAGGACACAGCTCTCAACATCCAATAGGCACAGAGCACCTAGTCTTTCATGGGTCATCGTCGTTCTCAGATAATTCTTTATCAGTGCCACTTTACCGAACGACCTTTCTCCTGAACAACTAGTGACCATCATGCTCCAATATATTCTAAGGGCTACATTAACACCTGGAAAGGTATCAGCAAGACAGTCATGTAGTAAAACTGCCTGTCGAGTGAGACATGACCTGAGCTTGGTAAAGACTGTAAACTGGACAATTTCCTCAACAAACACACTACTGAAGTCTTGAGGATAAACACTGATAAGTTTCTTAGCCTCATTTTTTATCTCTGCATCAGGTAGACTGCATAAGTTGACTATTACATTGAACCTGTCATTCACTACTTGGTATTGCTACCCTGCGTTGTTGTAAGGCAACACACAACTGATCTCCAAATGACATCGAAAGTTTCTCATCTGAATTTTTTTCTGAGAGACAAAAAAACTTCCTCTGAGACTGATGCTGGGTTTGCATCATATTGCTTGTTTCTCTTTCTTTACCTGCTTGTAGTTGATTTATAGTCTGTGTTGCCACAGATGTTCCTAGCATCCATTTTCAGCTCTTCATACCTATCTCGAATTGATTTCAGAAACCTTTCCAGAGAATTAATTAAATTCACACTTTTTTCGGATCAACATCAACACCTTGGAAAGCTTTGTTTGTACTGTTGAATCGTATAAGGATTATGTTCCAGAGCTTAGCCATCAGAGCAGTTTCAAGAAAATTCATTTTGTCTCATAATGCCTGAGCTTCATGTCTTGCTTCGGGTATTTGCTCCAAGTCACTTTCAATATCTCTGAGGGCATTTTGAATAGAGTTGAATCCATGTACAAGAGCTTCAGCAGCATCAGCTCTTGCTGACCATCAGGTGCCTGAAAGAGACTTCACAGTTAGTGCTCCTTTATTTCCTTCCAAAGACTTCATTAGATTTGCTCATCTGCGTGTTGACTCAGAAAAAAAGGTGTATAAGCTCTGTATAAAGGCAAAATAACTAACAGCTTCCACACAACACGAGGTAACATCCTGTCCTTCAAGATTTAGTGAGTGAACAGCACAGGGAATAAAAACTGCTGCTGAGTTCTTATTTTTAAGTCTGGTCTTCGTCCCTGTGTAGCAACGGGACAAATTATGGCATTGTCGTAGGACTTCCCTCTGCAGTCTTCATAATTAATACCATCTTTTCGTAGAAATTCTAGCAGAGATGCAGACAAGACTAGCCTTGTTAGAGCCAGTCTGTAGGAAAGTTAAAAATCTTTCTACTGGCTTTCCAGAAACGACATATCGAACAATCACTGTTAGCTGGTCAACATGAACCAGATCAGGTGTTGCATCAACTGAAACTGAGAAGTACTTTGTCACAATATAATTCTTTACATATTTCATCATCATTAGCAGAACAATTTATTCGTAGATTGTTGGTGATAAATATGACTGCTTACCACTTGCAGGATTACCAGTTTCTTTAAGGTGTCCCGACAGAAATGGATCAAATTGTGCAATAAGTTCCATGATTCCTGGAAGTTCCCATTATGTTTGGATCCTATGATCTCCTCACTACCCTTAACTGCCAGGCCTCTCAGCTAAAGAGACTGTCAGTGCCAAAACACGGCGCAATACTTCACACTAGTATTATTTTCATTCACTTGTTTCTCCAACTGCCTATCGACATAATAGGAGTTCTCACATCGACGATTGAACTTTAGCACAGAATTTCGGTGACTGACTTCTTTCATGAATTTTAATTTTTTTTCTCTGCATTTTTCCAGTCATTAAAGCCATCCTTGCTGGTAAACCTGCCACATCCGCTAGTCATCAGAGCACAATAAAAGCAATAAACAGCACCTTTGATTGGCTGCAGGAACCACTTTCTCAAATGCTGTTCACCATTGTCGTGAACAGAGTAAAACACGGTATTGTTGAAATGGCGACAATGCATGTCCAGCTTGACCTGACCTGACTGATAATAGCATCGAGATTCTGGGTACGAGTTGGAATTATTTTTGTTCAGACATATGGTGGCAGTTGACCAAGAGGACACATGTTTTTCTCTGACAGGAAACCACATGGCTGGGTCTGAATCACATGGTGGTGCTTCACTGTCCATGTCTACACAAGTATCTGTAGATACTTGGTATGTTCTTTTTATTTTCTGTAGATATACTCGGTAATGCGGGTGGGACCTCAGAAGAAACACCATCTGGTACTGGTTCTTTATTAGTAGCTTCTATGTTTTCCACAACGGAAGAAGAGAAAAATTCTGTAAAGCATTTTGCCTTTGCTCAGACTGCAGCATTTCTTTCTCTTAAATCTTAGGAACTTTTTCTTTTCTGAGCTGGAAATATAAACACATATGCAGTATAATGTGATCCTTTATTGACAACGTTTCGCCCACACAGTCGGTTTTATCAAGTCACAAACAGATCTACCTGGGATGATGGTACGTGAGTATTTATAGGACAAAGTCAGGTTGAGAATGCTGGGTCAGGTTGAGAATGCTGCATGTGACAATCTACCGAGTGGGGTTATAGAGTCTAATACCTTGGGTAGCTTTGAAGAGAGATTGGATAAGTATACGAGTAGACATTCTGCAGTGTTCCTCCATTCCTATGTTCTTATGTGGGATAGCGATGAAGAAGTTTCTTGGCAAGTGGGTCAGCTATGTTAGAGAAGCCATTGTTCTGGTTGAAGTTGTCGGATATAGAGATAAGCATTGGTTCCAGGATTTTTCGGTAGTGTGTGTTATCTTCTCTAGCGATAAGTCTTGAGTTTCTGTAGTTTATTAAATGGTTGTGTGAATTTCGGTATTATACACAGGCATTCCTTGTATGGTCAGATCTGCCTGCGTACTGGTGTTCTGAAATACGTGTTTGGAGGTCTATTGATGTTTCTCCCACGTATAATTTGCTGCAGTCATTACAAGGGATTATGTATACCCCTGCAGATGATGGAAGCTTGTCCTGTCTCTTACTGGTAATGTCTTTGGTGGTCGTCGTTGTGGAGGTAGATACTTGGAATGAGGTATTGTAAAAGATGTTGGAAACGTGTTTGGCAATGGAGTTGGTGGGGGGGACTATGTATCTCTTCTGGTCAGTGTCTTCTCTTGGTGTGTTGATGATGTTTAATGTCTGTCGTCTGCAGTCTCTGATGAAGTGACGAGGATAGTGAAGTTTGGAAAAAAAACTTGTTCAATTATAGTGCATTCTTCCTCAAGAAACTCATTGCTGCAGATTCTGAGAGAGCGCAGGAAAAAGCCTATAATTACACAACGTTTAGTTTTGGTGTCGTGGTGAGAGTAGAAGTGGAGAAGATCGTGTTGGTTGGTAGGTTTTCGATAGATTTGAAAACGAAGTTCATGGTCAGATTAGCAGAGAAGAATATCAAGGAAAGGAAGAGTGTTGTCGACTTCTTGTTCTAGTGGATTGATGGCTCGACCTGGTTGAGCTTGTGTTGGAGAGCTTGAAAGTTGAAGCGTCTGGGAGTTATGATGAGAATGCCGTCAACATAACGGAGCCAGGTGACAGACGAGGGAATAATAGTGGAAAATCGTTTTGCTTCTAAATGTTCCATGTATATGTTTCCCAGGACGGCAGTTAGTGGCGAACCCATGGGTAGTCCAAAAGTCTGCTGAAAGAGGTGATTTTCGAAAGAGAAACACGTAAAGCCAACACAAGGTCGATGAAATCGCTGGATGGAATAGGAAGACCAAGTGAATCGTCAATTTTCCTGCGCAAGAGATCGATGGCTTGTGTAGTAGGTACTTCGGTGAATTTTCCGTGGCATAATGGGTCTTCTGAAAAAAAAAAATATTCAGATTTTTTGTCATTTAATAACAATGTAGTTAATGACACATACATACATACACACACACACACACACACACACACATATATATGTATATATATATATATATATATTATATATATATATATATATATATATATATATATATATATATATATATATATATATATATATATATATATATATATATATGTATATATATATCGCAAACCTTTGTAAACAACACTCAAATCTAAAACACGGACACTATTGCCCCACACTAAAGCAGTCGACGAACACACACAGGCACATATATAACCCCAGGCCACCAATCGTTGGACATTGACCTCTACACTGACACTAACCAGAAATAGCCCTTCTGATGTCGACATAGTCAAAACAATGCACGCAATAGCTACCTCGCACACACAAACACAGACATACACGCTCACTCACAGACGCGTGTGTGTGCACCCTGGTCACCTCTGACCTCATGATATGGCGAATTACCTCTAAATTGATGCTAACTAGAAATAGTTATGTCAAGTTATTCAAAGGAAGAGGGGTGGAGCGCCCCCTTTCTATTTTCTGATGCTCCCCGTACACGCTTTACTTGCTAATTCTTTTTTTCAATTAAACTAATTTTTCATTATTACATTTTGTTATAAAGGAAGTCGTTCGTCTGGGGCCCCCTCTGGCATGGGGGGGCCCCTCTGGCAGGGGAACCCTGGGCAGTTGCTCCCTTATAAATCCGGCCCTGAATATTTGAATTAGTTTTGACGGTGCGTGTGCCCTAATTTGCCATTTTAATTGAAGAAATTTTGTTATTAGTTTTCGTGATCTAATTTGTGATCGCCTCTTCTGATTCGTTTCAAAACTTAATCTAGAATATTTATCTACATTAGAAACACATGGCGCACTCTGCGCCATTATTGTGGTGTGCATGACATACAGCATCTCAGATCATGCAGTTTCTTATTATTTCCTATATAAACGCTACAATTTGTTGTTTTTCTCCAGCTCTAACAGAAAAAATATTTTCTGGAATAACAATTTATGTCACCACTTGATAGTAGTCTGGAGATGAATTCCTCTTCATTATCTGACTAAACCAATGTTTACTTCGTATATATCTGTAAATGTTGCTGCTTTAAACACCTTCTCTAGTATAAGTTCTTCGAAAAAACGTAGGAATTGATGGTTTAGTAATATCTAAAAGATTATTCACCAATATCAACTTAAAAAGGTCACTAATATTTATGATTCCTAAATATTTATACCATTTCATGTTAGCTTGTCCATGCTGACGTTTAATTAATTTATATTCGCCAGTACTTTAAGGAAGCACGTACTAATGTTCCCAACCGTACCGGGGATCAACCCCCCGGAACTTAGTGTGTGAGCCGAGTGCGCTAACAATCCAGCGATGGGATTTTACCTATTCAAGTGCCAAATTCATAGAAGATGAATATTGTCTCACAATATCTTGGTATGATTACGTAAACAATCAGAAATATTATAACGATAACAATTACGAGAGAGTTTCTCACTTTTAGTCAGAAGATAAGACAGTCGCCATAGTTACAGAAGTGATATTAGACTCAGAACTGTTATTACTTTCTTGGAGGAGCGCTAGACCTGTAGGAATTATATAGCGCTTCTCGGAAAGGGAAGCACCCAGGTTTGATCCAGCGTAAGGGCAGGTCTAATTCCTTGGATCATGAACCTTCACTAGCTTGAAGGAGCTTCCCTGGAGTTTTAAGCTTGGTATGCAACACCAAAGATTGTAATAAAGTTGGTAGAATTACCGACAATATGTAAAGTAAAAGGACACAAGTGCAACTAATGTAACATTTTATTGTGGCAACGTTTCGCTCTCCAGGAGCTTTGTCGAACTTTGTCAAGGCTCGACAAAGCTCCTGGAGAGCGAAACATTGCCACAATAAAATGTCACATTAGTTGCACTTGTGTCCTTTTACTTTACATACATCACAAAAGATGTCACTAAACATCTAAGATGTGATAAACGTAATAAATAACAATATACAATACTACCAACAAAGTCAGACATCACTTGACAAACTACAAAACCTGTGATACTGAACTACAGTAGAGAACTGTGCAATAACATGGGATTACAAACAGTCAGAATACCAAGCAAGGAAAATACTCCCAGTAATAGTGTGTGATTAATTATACAAAATTAATTATACAAAATTAATTATACAAAATTAATTATACAAAATTAATTATACAAAATTAATTATACAAAATTAATTATACAAAATGTAAATTAAATGACTATGCAAGATATTTGAGTAGTAAACAGTGGATACTTAAAATTGTTGATGTGTGAGTACTGTCAACATTATGTTGTGTGAGTACTGTCAACATTATGTTGTGTGAGTACTGTCAACATTATGTTGTGTGAGTACTGTCAACATTATGTTGTGTGAGTACTGTCAACATTATGTTGTGTGAGTACTGTCAACATTATGTTGTGTGAGTACTGTCAACATTATGTTGTGTGAGTACTGTCAACATTATGTTGTGTGAGTACTGTCAACATTATGTTGTGTGAGTACTGTCAACATTATGTTGTGTGAGTACTGTCAACATTATGTTGTGTGAGTACTGTCAACAATATGTTGTGTGAGTACTGTCAACATTATGTTGTGTGAGTACTGTCAACATTATGTTGTGTGAGTACTGTCAACAATATGTTGTGTGAGTACTGTCAACATTATGTTGTGTGAGTACTGTCAACATTATGTTGTGTGAGTACTGTCAACATTATGTTGTGTGAGTACTGTCAACAATATGATGTGTGAGTACTTTGAACAATATGATGTGTGAGTACTTTGAACAATATGTTGTGTGAGTACTTTGAACAATATGTTGTGTGAGTACTTTGAACAATATGTTGTGTAAGTACTTTGAACAATATGTTGTGTGAGTACTTTGAACAATATGTTGTGTGAGTACTGTCAACAATATGATGTGTGAGTACTTTGAACAATATGATGTGTGAGTACTTTGAACAATATGATGTGTGAGTACTTTGAACAATATGTTGTGTGAGTACTTTGAACAATATGTTGTGTGAGTACTTTGAACAATATGTTGTGTGAGTACTTTGAACAATATGTTGTGTGAGTACTGTCAACAATATGATGTGTGAGTACTTTGAACAATATGTTGTGTGAGTACTTTGAACAATATGTTGTGTGAGTACTTTGAACAATATGTTGTGTGAGTACTGTCAACAATATGTTGTGTGAGTACTTTGAACAATATGTTGTGTGAGTACTTTGAACAATATGTTGTGTGAGTACTTTGAACAATATGATGTGTGAGTACTTTGAACAATATGTTGTGTGAGTACTTTGAACAATATGTTGTGTGAGTACTTTGAACAATATGTTGTGTGAGTACTTTGAACAATATGTTGTGTGAGTACTTTGAACAATATGTTGTGTGAGTACTTTGAACAATATGTTGTGTGAGTACTTTGAACAATATACACTAACTAATGACCAGTAATCTCCTCAACCTTTCCTTTGTATGTCAAAATTCATCAGTACACTAACGTTCATTAAGTCACCAAGGGTTGTATATTATCACTATTATTATTATTATTATTATTATTATTATTATTATTATTATTATTATTATTATTATTATTATTATTATCATTATTATTTTTATTTTTATTATTAAACTTTGATTTACGCTGTGAATTTAGTATTAATTACCAGAGGTACGACGTCTTCCATTTATTTTTATTTCCAGTGACTTTGTTGGAGTGTCAGAAGTGGTTGTTAATGTACGACAATATGGACATAAACAGTTGATGTCTCTTGTTTTATATATGTTGTTAGGGTTTGTACTGAACTTAATTATTTGCCAGAATTAGTGATATTCATGGATGATCCCGACGTTACCTTGAACATGGTAAAAAATAATGAAAAAAATATTGATTTCAGTGGTGATGAAATACAGGTCTCACATGCGCTTCTGCTTCCATCTGTGTACCAGCTAGAGTCGCTGCTGCTTCCATCTGTGTACCAGCTAGAGTCGCTGCTGCTTCCATCTGTGTACCAGCTAGAGTCGCTGCTGCTTCCACCTGTGTACCAGGTAGAGTCGCTGCTGCTTCCATCTGTGTACCAGGTAGAGTCGCTGCTGCTTCCATCTGTGTACCAGCTAGAGTTGCTGCTGCTTCCACCTGTGTACCAGCTAGAGTCGCTGCTGCTTCCATCTGTGTACCAGGTAGAGTCGCTGCTGCTTCCTTCTGTGTACCAGCTAGAGTCGCTTCTGCTTCCATCTGTGTACCAGCTAGAGTCGCTGCTGCTTCCATCTGTGTACCAGCTAGAGTCGCTGCTGCTTCCACCTGTGTACCAGGTAGAGTCGCTGCTGCTTCCATCTGTGTACCAGGTAGAGTCGCTGCTGCTTCCATCTGTGTACCAGCTAGAGTTGCTGCTGCTTCCACCTGTGTACCAGCTAGAGTCGCTGCTGCTTCCATCTGTGTACCAGGTAGAGTCGCTGCTGCTTCCTTCTGTGTACCAGCTAGAGTCGCTGCTGCTTCCACCTGTGTACCAGCTAGAGTTGCTGCTGCTTCCTTCTGTGTACCAGCTAGAGTCGCTGCTGCTTCCACCTGTGTACCAGCTAGAGTCGCTGCTGCTTCCACCTGTGCACCAGCTAGAGTCGCTGCTGCTTCCACCTGTGTACCAGCTAGAGTCGCTGCTGCTTCCACCTGTGTACCAGCTAGAGTCGCTGCTGCTTCCTTCTGTGTACCAGCTAGAGTCGCTGCTGCTTTCATCTGTGTACCAGCTAGAGTCGCTGCTGCTTCCACCTGTGTACCAGCTAGAGTTGCTGCTGCTTCCTTCTGTGTACCAGCTAGAGTTGCTGCTGCTTCCACCTGTGTACCAGCTAGAGTTGCTGCTGCTTCCTTCTGTGTACCAGCTAGAGTCGCTGCTGCTTCCACCTGTGTACCAGCTAGAGTTGCTGCTGCTTCCTTCTGTGTACCAGCTAGAGTTGCTGCTGCTTCCACCTGTGTACCAGCTAGAGTCGCTGCTGCTTCCATCTGTGTACCAGCTAGAGTCGCTGCTGCTTCCATCTGTGTACCAGCTAGAGTCGCTTCTGCTTCCATCTGTGTACCAGCTAGAGTCGCTGCTGCTTCCATCTGTGTACCAGCTAGAGTCGCTGCTGCTTCCTTCTGTGTACCAGCTAGAGTCGCTGCTGCTTCCATCTGTGTACCAGCTAGAGTCGCTGCTGCTTCCATCTGTGTACCAGCTAGAGTCGCTGCTGCTTCCACCTGTGTACCAGCTAGAGTCGCTGCTGCTTCCACCTGTGTACCAGCTAGAGTCGCTGCTGCTTCCACCTGTGTACCAGCTAGAGTCGCTGCTGCTTCCACCTGTGTACCAGCTAGAGTCGCTGCTGCTTCCTTCTGTGTACCAGCTAGAGTCGCTGCTGCTTCCATCTGTGTACCAGCTAGAGTCACTGCTGCTTCCACCTGTGTACCAGCTAGAGTTGCTACTGCTTCCATCTGTGTACCAGCTAGAGTCGCTGCTGCTTCCATCTGTGTACCAGCTAGGGTCGCTGCTGCTTCCACCTGTGTACCAGGTAGAGCCGCTGCTGCTTCGACCTGTGTACCAGCTAGAGTCGCTGCTGCTTCCATCTGTGTACCAGCTAGAGTCGCTGCTGCTTCTACCTGCGTACCAGCTAGAGTCGCTGCTGCTTCCACCTGTGTACCAGCTAGAGTCGCTGCTGCTTCTACCTGTGTACCAGGTAGAGTCGCTGCTGCTTCCATCTGTGTACCAGCTAGAGTTGCTGCTGCTTCCACCTGTGTACCAGCTAGAGTCGCTGCTGCTTCCACCTGTGTACCAGCTAGAGTCGCTGCTGCTTCCATCTGTGTACCAGCTAGAGTCGCTGCTTCTTCCACCTGTGTACCAGATAGAGTCGCTGCTGCTTCCACCTGTGTACCAGCTAGAGTCGCTGCTGCTCTTGCTGTGCTGCTGTTACTGCTGCTATTGTTGTTTCTGTGAGTGCTGTGATATTTATTCTGCTTCTGTTACTGACACTAGCGATTTTCTGTTGCGTATGTTCTTTAGATATAATAAGAATTTATTTTAAATAATTTTCTCTCATAATTTGTTTAGCACAAAAAAATATTTATTTGGGCTCTGGTGGCCTGGTGGTTAACGCTCTCGCTTCACACGGCGAGGGCCTGGGTTCGATTCCCAGCCAGAGTAGAAACATTGGACGTGTTTCTTTCCACCTGTTGTCTATGTTCCCCATCAGTAAAATGGGTACCTGGGTGTTAGTCGACTGGTGTGGGTCGCATCCTGGGACACTGACCTAAGGAGGCCTGGTCACAGACCGGGCCGCGGGGGCGTTGACCCCCGGAACTCTCTCCAGGTAAACTCTCCAGGTAATTAGTTATATTTTACACAGTCGTATTTTAAACAAAGTTTTGCTTCCTCATCTTGTTTATGCATCTAATTAAAGTTATTTTCTCTCTCTTTCTCTTAATATTAGTGACTCTAATATTTCAATTCCATATAATAGAGTCAAAATTATTTATTTAGTTTAACTTGAAATGATAAACCTCTAATATTTACTTGTAAAATATCCCAGATTTGACTTACGAGACTTATCAAAAAAAATCATAGAGAAAGTATACGAACACTAATGTGATGTTTAATATAACATACAAAGCCAAAGTTCCGGGAATGGATCAATATTTTCCAATGTTTACAACAAATTTGACATTGTCTTACCATTGGCCGTATTTGCTTTTTCTCTGATTTGCAATATAATTACCTTGCAATACCAATGACTTGCAATTCCGTTCATCTACTGCCATACTGACTTGCAAATCCACTAACTTGTAAAAACACTAACTTAAAATATCTCTCACTAGTTGTACCACTGACTTTCAATAATATTAAGAAGTAAAATCTACCTTACAATACCTGACTTGCAATATATAGCTTGCAATACCACGCTGTGTCGCAATACCACGCTGTGTCGCAATACCACGCTGTGTCGCAATACCACGCTGTGTCGCAATACCACGCTGTGTCGCAATACCACGCTGTGTCGCAATACCACGCTGTGTCGCAATACCACGCTGTGTCGCAATACCACGCTGTGTCGCAATACCACGCTGTGTCGCAATACCACGCTGTGTCGCAATACCACGCTGTGTCGCAATACCACGCTGTGTCGCAATACCACGCTGTGTCGCAATACCACGCTGTGTCGCAATACCACGCTGTGTCGCAATACCACGCTGTGTCGCAATACCACGCTGTGTCGCAATACACCGTCTGTGTCGCAATACCACGCTGTGTCGCAATACCACGCTGTGTCGCAATACCACGCTGTGTCGCAATACCACGCTGTGTCGCAATACCACGCTGTGTCGCAATACCACGCTGTGTCGCAATACCACGCTGTGTCGCAATACCACGCTGTGTCGCAATACCACGCTGTGTCGCAATACCACGCTGTGTCGCAATACCACGCTGTGTAGCAATACCACGCTGTGTAGCAATACCACGCTGTGTAGCAATACCACGCTGTGTCGCAATACCACGCTGTGTCGCAATACCACGCTGTGTCGCAATACCACGCTGTGTCGCAATACCACGCTGTGTAGCAATACCACGCTGTGTAGCAATACCACGCTGTGTCGCAATACCACGCTGTGTCGCAATACCACGCTGTGTCGCAATACCACGCTGTGTCGCAATACCACGCTGTGTCGCAATACCACGCTGTGTCGCAATACCACGCTGTGTCGCAATACCACGTGTGTCGCAATACCACGCTGTGTCGCAATACCACGCTGTGTCGCAATACCACGCTGTGTCGCAATTACCACGCTGTGTAGCAATACCACGCTGTGTCGCAATACCACGCTGTGTCGCAATACCACGCTGTGTCGCAATACCACGCTGTGTCGCAATACCACGCTGTGTCGCAATACCACGCTGTGTCGCAATATACCACGCTGTGTCGCAATACCACGCTGTGTCGCAATACCACGCTGTGTCGCAATACCACGCTGTGTCGCAATACCACGCTGTGTCGCAATACCACGCTGTGTCGCAATACCACGCTGTGTCGCAATACCACGCTGTGTAGCAATACCACGCTGTGTCGCAATGCAATTGATTTGATACACCACTAATTATAACAATAATTGCTTTTATTATCAGTAACTTATTTCACCACTAACTTGCAATATTTCACCACTAACTTGCAATATTTCACCACTAACTTGCAATATTTCACCACTAACTTGCAATATTTCACCACTAACTTGCAATATTTCACCACTAACTTGCAATATTTCACCACTAACTTGCAATATTTCACCACTAACTTGCAATATTTCACCACTAACTTGCAATATTTCACCACTAACTTGCAATACTACTGGTTAACAATGACACTGATGTGCAGTGCAAATAATTCGCAGCTTTTCTGACTTACAATTCAAAAAACTTGCAATTCCAGTGAATAACAAAAAGGCACAATACCGTGACTGGAACGATACACAAATAACCCGCACATAAAAGAGAGAAGCTTACGACGACGTCGTCGTAAGCTTCTCTCTTTTATAAGAACATAAGAACATAAGAAAGGAGGAACACTGCAGCAGGCCTCTTGGCCCATACTAGGCAGGTCCTTTACAATTCATCCCACTAACAAAAATTTGACCAACCCAATTTTCAATGCTGTGCGGGTTATTTGTGTATTGCAATTCCAGTGACTTGTAAATCATTAACTTGTAAAACAACAGACAAAAAGTGCCACAAACAACTCCAGTAATGCTGATTTATGATTCACTTGACTTTTATTATGATTATTATTAAAGATTCGCCGGTATTTCCCGGCCCGGGCCTGTGCCAAGTGGTGGCCCGGGCCTGTGCCAAGTGGTGGCCCGGGCCTGTGCCAAGTGGTGGCCCGGGTCTGTGCCAAGTGGTGGCCCGGGCCTGTGCCAAGTGGTGGCCCGGGCCTGTGCCAAGTGGTGGCCCGGGCCTGTGCCAAGTGGTGGCCCGGGCCTGTGCCAAGTGGTGGCCCGGGCCTGTGCCAAGTGGTGGCCCGGGCCTGTGCCAAGTGGTGGCCGGGCCTGTGCCAAGTGGTGGCCCGGGCCTGTGCCAAGTGGTGGCCCGGGCCTGTGCCAAGTGGTGGCCCGGGCCTGTGCCAAGTGGTGGCCCGGGCCTGTGCCAAGTGGTGGCCCGGGCCTGTGCCAAGTGGTGGCCCGGGCCTGTGCCAAGTGGTGGCGCGGGCCTGTGCCAAGTGGTGGCCCGGGCCTGTGCCAAGTGGTGGCCCGGCCTTGGCCCCCTGTCTAGGGAGTGTCTGAGACCTAGGTCTGCCATGGGAGGAGGCACAAGTACCCCCTCAACCTAGGGAAACTGTCCCCAGGCCTAGCCCTGCCATGGGAGGAGGCACAAGTACCCCCTCATCCTAGGGAAACTGTCCCCAGGCCTAGCCCTGCCATGGGAGGAGGCACAAGTACCCCCTCATCCTAGGGAAACTGTCCTCAGGCCTAGCCCTGCCATGGGAGGAGCCACAAGTACCCCCTCATCCTAGGGAAACTGTCCCCAGGCCTAGCCCTGCCATGGGAGGAGGCACAAGTACCTCCTCATCCTAGGAAAACTGTCCCCAGGCCTAGCCCTGCCATGGGAGGAGGCACAAGTACCTTCTCATCCTAGGAAAACTGCCCCCAGGCCTAGCCCTGCCATGGGAGGAGCCACAAGTACCCCCTCATCCTAGGGAAACTGCCCCCAGGCCTAGCCCTGCCATGGGAGGAGGCACAAGTACCTCCTCATCCTAGGAAAACTGTCCCCAGGCCTAGCCCTGCCATGGGAGGAGGCACAAGTACCCCCTCATCCTAGGGAAACTGTCCCCAGGCCTAGCCCTGCCATGGGAGGAGGCACAAGTACCCCCTCATCCTAGGGAAACTGTCCCCAGGCCTAGCCCTGCCATGGGAGGAGGCACAAGTACCCCCTCATCCTAGGGAAACTGTCCCCAGGCCTAGCCCTGCCATGGGAGGAGGCACAAGTACCCCCTCATCCTAGGGGAACTGCCCCCAGGCCTAGCCCTGCCATGGGAGGAGGCACAAGTACCCCCTCATCCTAGGGAAACTGTCCCCAGGCCTAGCCCTGCCATGGGAGGAGGCACAAGTACCCCCTCATCCTAGGGAAACTGTCCCCAGGCCTAGCCCTGCCATGGGAGGAGGCACAAGTACCCCCTCATCCTAGGGAAACTGTCCCCAGGCCTAGCCCTGCCATGGGAGGAGGCACAAGTACCCCCTCATCCTAGGGGAACTGCCCCCAGGCCTAGCCCTGCCATGGGAGGAGGTACAAGTACCCCCTCATCCTAGGGAAACTGTCCCCAGGCCTAGCCCTGCCATGGGAGGAGGCACAAGTACCCCCTCATCCTAGGGAAACTGTCCCCAGGCCTAGCCCTGCCATGGGAGGAGGCACAAGTACCCCCTCATCCTAGGGAAACTGTCCCCAGGCCTAGCCCTGCCATGGGAGGAGGCACAAGTACCCCCTCATCCTAGGGGAACTGCCCCCAGGCCTAGCCCTGCCATGGGAGGAGGTACAAGTACCCCCTCATCCTAGGGAAACTGTCCCCAGGCCTAGCCCTGCCATGGGAGGAGGCACAAGTACCCCCTCATCCTAGGGAAACTGTCCCCAGGCCTAGCCCTGCCATGGGAGGAGGCACAAGTACCCCCTCATCCTAGGGAAACTGTCCCCAGGCCTAGCCCTGCCATGGGAGGAGGCACAAGTACCCCCTCATCCTAGGGAAACTGTCCCCAGGCCTAGCCCTGCCATGGGAGGAGGCACAAGTACCCCCTCATCCTAGGGAAACTGTCCCCAGGCCTAGCCCTGCCATGGGAGGAGGCACAAGTTCCCCCTCATCCTAGGGAAGCTGCCCCCAGGCCTAGCCACATTCCCCGCCCTCACGGGGCTCAGAGGGAGAAGCTAGACCTCTCTGGTCTGCCATCCCCGCCTCAAGGGGACTAATGGGAATGACAGTGTTGCAAGCTGCAAGCTCTGGCTCAGGCACCTACCCTACCCTAAGCTCTGGCTCAGGGACCTACCCTACCCTAAGCTCTGGCTCAGGCACCTACCCTACCCTAAGCACTGGCTCAGGAACCTACCCTACCCTAAGCTCTGGCTCAGGGACCTACCCTACCCTAAGCTCTGGCTCAGGCACCTACCCTACCCTAAGCTCTGGCTCAGGGACCTACCCTACCCTAAGCTCTGGCTCAGGGACCTACCCTACCCTAAGCTCTGGCTCAGGGACCTACCCTACCCTAAGCTCTGGCTCAGGGACCTACCCTACCCTAAGCTCTGGCTCAGGGACCTACCCTACCCTAAGCTCTGGCTCAGGGACCTACCCTACCCTAAGCTCTGGCTCAGGCACCTACCCTACCCTAAGCTCTGGCTCAAGCACCTACCCTACCCTAAGCTCTGGCTCAGGGACCTACCCTACCCTAAGCTCTGGCTCAGGGACCTACCCTACCCTAAGCTCTGGCTCAGGGACCTACCCTACCCTAGAAGGGCTGGCCATGGTGTCGATCGACTTTTAATACATGTAATATCACTAACCTACAAATCCAAATTAATAACTTGAATATAAAATAATTTAAAATGCTATATTCTTGATAAAAAATTAAATAAATTCACCAGACAGAAATAGATTTAAAATATATTTAAATTATTTTTTTCATTAATTTAGTCTATAAAAAATAAAAAAAAAATATAGTAATCAGTATATCAATAACTTTTCGTTTATAATTATTATTGTATATCAATGGTATATAATATTGACAACATGATGAATTAGACACGTATGCAACATGATGAATTAGATACGTATGCAATATGATGAATTAGACACGTATGCAACATGATGAATTAGACACTTATGCAACATGATGAATTAGACACGTATGCAACATGATGAATTAGACAAGTATGCAACATGATGAATTAGACACGTATGCAACATGATGAATTAGACACGTATGCAACATGATGAATTAGACACGTATGCAACATGATGAATTAGACACGTATGCAACATGATAAATTAGACACGTATGCAACATGATGAATTAGACACGTATGCAACATGATGAATTATACACGTATGCAACATGATGAATTAGACACGTATGCAACATGATGAATTAGACACGTATGCAACATGATGAATTAGACACGTATGCAACATGATGAATTAGACACGTATGCAACATGATGAATTAGATACGTATGCAACATGATGAATTAGACACGCATGCAACATGATGAATTAGATACGTATGCAACATGAATTTGACACGTATGCAACATGTGGGTAATGAACACTTGAGGGACCGATTACCTCATCTACCCCTTGTGTCTTCTTTATTGTATTGATAAAGTCACTGATTGTATCTTTATTAAGTTGACGTTTCGCCAATCTGTGGTTTTATCAGTACTACTGTAGTGGTAGAAGATGTGGTAATTAGTCCCTGAGCCAGTGATCACTACCATAATCTTGGTGAATATGGAGCAATGGCAGGAAAATTAGTCCCTGAGTCAGTGATCACTACCATAATCTTGGTGAATATGGAGCAATGGCAGGAAAATTAGTCCCTTAGCCAGTGATCACTACCATAATCATGGTGAATATGAAGCAATGGCAGGAAAATTAGTCCCTGAGCCAGTGATCACTACCATAATCTTGGTGAACATGAAGCAATGGCAGGAAAATTAGTCCCTGAGCCAGTGATCACTACCATAATCTTGGTGAATATGAAGCAATGGCAGGAAAATTAGTCCCTTAGCCAGTGATCACTACCATAATCTTGGTGAACATGAAGCACTGGCAGGAAAATTAGTCCCTGAGCCAGTGATCACTACCATAATTTTGGTGAATATGAAGCAATGGCAGGAAAATTAGTCCCTGAGTCAGTGATCACTACCATAATCATGGTGAATATGAAGCAATGGCAGGAAAATTAGTCCCTGAGTCAGTGATCACTACCATAATCATGGTGAATATGAAGCAATGGCAGGAAAATTAGTCCCTGAGCCAGTGATCACTACCATAATCTTGGTGAATATGAAGCAATGGCAGGAAAATGTTCCTCAGGTGTATAATTCAGAAATCTTATGCTCATATTTTTTTAATCAAGAATATTTCACCAGAAAATAGCAGGACACTTTCAAGAAAATGATATATTTTTGAAAATGCTTGTTGAATTCCTATATTTAACTTTTAACTTTATACGTGGTATTTTAGGAGCTAACAGAAAATAGCTTTGGTGCAGTTGGTAAGTGACTCACCCCACTAAGAGTTAGTTTAGTTTAATATGTTTATTATGCACCCCATACCCATCCTGTGGGCGGTAGTCACCCCATACCCATCCTGTGGGCGGTAGTCACCACATACCCATCCTGTGGGCGGTAGTTACCCCATACCCATCCTGTGGGCGGTAGTCAAAAGATTACAGAGGTACATAATTGGTCCAGGGACTGGACTCCAAAGTTTTGATAGCTGAGCAAGTTGCAGAGGTAATGAACTCACAATTTACAAAGGTAATGAACTCACAATTTACAAAGGTAATGAACTCACAATTTACAAAGGTAATGAACTCACAATTTACAAAGGTAATGAACTCACAATTTACAAAGGTAATGAACTCACAATTTACAAAGGTAATGAACTCACAATTTACAAAGGTAATGAACTCACAATTTACAAAGGTAATGAACTCACAATTTACAAAGGTAATGAACTCACAATTTACGAAGGTAATGAACTCACAATTTACAAAGGTAATGAACTCACAATTTACAAAGGTAATGAACTCACAATTTACAAAGGTAATGAACTCACCCCACTAAGAGAACATTGGTATTGAAGTACATTTTATCACTGAGTTAAAGCAACTTAAAGCACTAATGCAGACAACTGGTTATATGGAGTCTGGACTAACTGGGTCGTCTCCTTGGTTACCTGTAAATCCCTCCCATCATTAGTATAATTATTGTTTTTTCTATAATTGTCATAAGATTTCATGTTAAATTGTATTAATTTGCGTCACTTAATCCAACATAGATAACCAGACTTCAAATAACTTAAAGAAATAAACTTATCACAGTCTAGACAGATGTTAATAAATCGGATGTTTAATGCAGACAGTTTCTCATTAGACATTGTCAGTGAGTCAGAAAAAACTCATTTTTGAGGGTCAGTGATGACCTTGATGCAGTAAGAGCTCTTGATATTCTGGGTAGAAAGGCAGGAATATGAATGAACTAACTCAATCAGGTTAGTCTAACAGGAAAAATGATTCAGCCTACAACTAAATGGAAAATTTTAATTGTACTGTTACTCTAATTAATACTTAATAAACATAATATATAAACTGGAGACATAAGAATTAGGTTCAATATAATTATAATTAACTTTAGATAAGTTGAATATTTATTCAGTTTGTTGCTGTAGCTATTTTTTTAAAGTTGATCACAAATCTATTGCTTATTTTCTTTGAAACTCCAAAGTAATAGCACTAATGTAAACAGAGTTGGATTATATTATTACTTAAAATATTAGCTAAAATACACAATAAATGGATATGTTAGGTTAGGTTAGGTAAGGTTCGTCAGGAAACAGGACAGATGTTTCCTGACGCGGGTCTTAGTCAGATGATGACCCGCCTTTGGAGCTTTTGGTCATCTGACCGAGGCCTTCCGCTGGCTTACCGGTCCACCCCTTTAAAAATTATGGTCATTTATAACCAGTCTATGGATATGTTTTGAAAAATATTCTTTGTTCAATACATGTTTTGTACAACTGATATACTTGTTAGGTAAGACACATATGCAACAGTTAGGTATCTTTATTTCGAAACGTTTCGCCTACACAGTAGGCTTCTTCAGTCGAGTACAGAAAAGTTGATAGAAGCAGAAGATACTTGAAGACGATGTAATCAGTCCATCACCCTTAAAGTTTTGAGGTGGTCAGTCCCTCAGTCTGGAGAAGAGCATTGTTCCATTGTCTGAAACAAATATACTTCATGATTGAATTATAAACATAACCAGTATCATCATATATCATTTTTGATACACTGATCAGTTTTCCAGATCTTTTAAAAGTCCTGTTCTAACTAAGTTACGCTTTCACATCCCAGATAAATGACCGACAACGATCAATTAACACACAGGTACCTACTTAATACTAGGTGAAAAGAGGCAACAAGAGTAAAGAAACATGCTCGATCCCCTGAGCCGGGGGTCGAGCCACGGACACTTGGTTTGCGAGCTGATTGTGCTTCCAACTGAGATATGAAGAGATAATTTTGCTTAGACAACGAAAATCACAGTTTAACAATAATCAAGCTCACTTGCACTTGCATCTTACTACCTTCAATATGGAGCTGGTAGTAAATTTACAAGAAACTGTACTTATGCTCCGTTTCCTTGGATCTAACCCCCTACTGGTTTAGCAGTAAAGATAAAAATTGATTAAGTGGACCACTGACCAATATATACTGACATTCTTAAGCTAATATCACGCACATCCAGTGTTTATCTTTTATTTTAACACAGGTGTTGTGACATCGTGCTGCAGCAGCTGCTGGTGGCAGTGTGAACCAGCACTAAACACAGGTGTTGTGACATCGTGCTGCAGCAGCTGCTAGTGGTAGTGTGAACCAGCACTAAACACAGGTGTTGTGACATCGTGCTGCAGCAGCTGCTGGTGGCAGTGTGAACCAGCACAGAAGAGTTTACAGAAACTTTCTAATGTCTATTTCATAACCTATGTCTTTTGCTTTGTCTACCGTTACGGTTTCATCAGTTGTAAACACCAGTGTCAATATTAAGCACATTTCTTTGTGCACAAAAGAGATTTCTGTTCACAAGAAACTCGAAAAGACAAGTTGTATCCTTATTGCTTCTTTCTTTTTGGTATATTGGTAATGTACTCGTTCTGAACGTACTCTGTACATGCTGCCTCATGCATCAAACATTATAATTATTCTATGATGGTAGAGACATGACCCATTGTGACTCCTTCCCTGACCAAGTTGTTGTTGTATTCCTGAAAGTTGCCATAGTGACACTTTTGTTTTATTTATTAACACACTGGCCGATTCCCACCAAGGCAGGGTGGCCCGAAAAAGAAAAACTTTCACCATCATTCACTCCATCACTGTCTTGCCACAAGGGTGCTTTACACTACAGTTTTTAAACTGCAACATTAACACCCCTCCTTCAGAGTGCAGGCACTGTACTGTGACACTTTTATATATATATAATATCATTTATAACGTTGTCCCTCATGTGTTTTACGATTTTTAGCTTCATGTTTTGGCGACGTAGTGGTCATCACCGCAGTATTGTCTCGTCTACTGAACAACATCAATAATGGTTCCCTGGACACCAGAATTTTTGGTTAAATAGCCCTCCACCTTCACGACTGCTGCTTTTCAAGTGTCAGTTACGTGTAGGTAGGATATAGGAACCACTTTCCTGTGAGGAAACTACTGTTGTTGTTATCAATGAATTTTAACAAATTAATTTCGTCAATAGAACGAATTACGCCAATCGCGTTTTAATAAAGTATATTAACCCACAAGTGATGTCACTTGAGTTATTTAATGTGATAACGTTGACAATAGAAAGTCTTAGCTCAGTAAAACTGTCACTTATATAAGTTAGCTCATTATTGTTGTCAGAAAGAGTTTCTTAATCGACAGAATTTGTCAGCAGAGAATATTATCCCACTATCCTTGTCATACTAGATATGACAAGGATCTTATCCCACTATCCTTGCCATACTAGAGATTATAATGACCTTATCCCACTATCCTTGTCATCCTAGAGATGATAAGGACCTTATCCCACTATCCTTGTCATCCTAGAGATGACAAGGATCTTATCCCACTATCCTTGTCATCCTAGAGATGACAAGGATCTTATTCCACTATCCTTGTCATACTAGATATGACAAGGATCTTATCCCACTATCCTTGTCATCCTAGAGATGACAAGGATCTTATCCCACTATCCTTGTCATACTAGATATGACAAGGATCTTATCCCACTATCCTTGCCATACTAGAGATTATAATGACCTTATCCCACTATCCTTGTCATCCTAGAGATGATAAGGACCTTATCCCACTATCCTTGTCATCCTAGAGATGACAAGGATCTTATCCCACTATCCTTGTCATCCTAGAGATGACAAGGATCTTATTCCACTATCCTTGTCATACTAGATATGACAAGGATCTTATCCCACTATCCTTGTCATCCTAGAGATGACAAGGATCTTATCCCACTATCCTTGTCATACTAGATATGACAAGGATCTTATCCCACTATCCTTGTCATCCTAGAGATGACAAGGATCTTATCCCACTATCCTTGTCATACTAGATATGACAAGGATCTTATCCCACTATCCTTGTCATACTAGATATGACAAGGATCTTATCCCACTATCCTTGTCATCCTAGAGATGATAATAATAGTAATTTAGCCAAATTAAGTTGTCAGAGCAAGCAAAATATTACTATTTTCAGAAGAGTGACTTAACCAAATTAAGATGCCAATAAAGTGAATTGAAGGATATTAGAAGTAAACATCTTTACCATAGAAATATTATAGAAATGGTATAGAAGAATCCAGTAAGCCATAATACTCGATATTGAAGAGAATAGTAGACAATACAAAGGATACGTCTCAGAACCCTGAGAACTTTCCGGAACAGGACATTTAAATGTACAAAGAGCACATTCATTTCCTTTCACAGAATAATAGCAATCCATATATATATATATATATATATATATATATATATATATATATATATATATATATATATATATATATATATATATATATATATATATATATATATATATATATATATATATATATATATATTTATTATCACACTGGCCGATTCCCACCAAGGCAGGGTGGCCACTAAGGCAGGGTGGCCACCAAGGCAGGGTGGCCACCAAGGCAGGGTGGCCCGAAAAAGAAAAACTTTCACCATCATTCACTCCATCACTGTCTTGCCAGAAGGGTGCTTTACACTACAGTTTTTAAACTGCAACATTAACACCCCTCCTTCAGAGTGCAGGCACTGTACTTCCCATCTCCAGGACTCAAGTCCGGCCTGCCGGTTTCCCTGAATCCCTTCATAAATGTTACTTTGCTCACACTCCAACAGCACGTCAAGTATTAAAAACCATTTGTCTCCATTCACTCCTATCAAACATATATATATATATATATATATATATATATATATATATATATATATATATATATATATATATATATAATATCCCTTGAGAAACGTATTTTATCAAGTCACAGGACCTGTTATAAACGGTTTATCCCTTTAGACTGGCCACAGTCTGAAAGAGCCAGGAGGAGGTGACAAGCCCACTCTGTGCTAGTCTGAGAAAAAACTTCCTCACTCATTCATTCATTTCCAACCTTGCAACATTGCATAGCACCTGATAACGCATTGAGAAGCGCGAAAGTACTTGAGCTAAAGATTTCCACCCCCCACTGTGGCTTGTCTTGCATAGCTGAGATCGCCTATCTGCGATCTGATATATATATATATAATATATATATATATATATATATATATATATATATATATATATATATATATATATATATATATATATATATATATATATATATTATATATATATATATATATATATATATATATATATATATATATATATGTCGTGCCGAATATGTAAA
The DNA here is from genome assembly GCF_026875155.1 of Cherax quadricarinatus. Classification (NCBI taxonomy): domain Eukaryota; kingdom Metazoa; phylum Arthropoda; class Malacostraca; order Decapoda; family Parastacidae; genus Cherax; species Cherax quadricarinatus. Next base: position 14,990,442 of record NC_069457.1, read on the forward strand.
ACTGGTCAATTAGCAAGAACTCATTTAAAATTAAGCCCTTTCTAAAATTTTCTCTTATACGTTTAAAGATATATTTTTTTCATTAATGTTAATATAAAAATTTTTAATTTTGCACCAAAAGAATCTTAGAAAACTTACCTAACCTTATTATAACAAGAACAATTTATTTTAGCCTAACCCAACTTAATATATTTTAGATTTGTTTACAGTAATTTAATACTAAACAAACACAGTGAAATATATTTTTTTCGTTAGGTTCAGAATGATTTTGGCGAAATTATTGCATACACAAATTTTCACTTGTCCTATATGGCAAGATGAACGTTGCTATTTAAGCCAAGATCGCAAGTTCTGCCTATTCGGCACGACATATATATACATATATATATATATATATATATATATATATATATATATATATATATATATATATATATATATATATATTATTGTAACCACGACCGAGTGGTGTTGATCAATAACAACACTGCCCTAGCGAAGGATTCGAACCCATGTTGTATTGGCCTGACTCATGGTAAGCGTGAACCACATGTCGCTTTAAACCACAGGACCACTCAACCCTACAAGAATGGCGCAGCCAGCACACAAACATCTAGAAATGTAGATATACACCATTTCCTTGATAAATTAGACACATGTGCAACTCTTGGGTATCTTTATTGAGGAAACGTTTCGCCACACAGTGGCTTCATCAGTCCATACATAGGAGAAACTTGAAGAACAGGAGGAGAATGAGGTAATCAGTCCCTCAACCTTGAGTCGATGTGTTCAGTCCATCAATCTTGAGTAGAATACGGCAGATGAGCGGAGAATCAGCTTATAAACCGTATGGCAGGAGAGGTGTAGCAGTCATAGGTAGTGTCACATTTGTTCAATGTGGAAGTAGGTTGTGCCCAAGAATTAGGCAAGCGAAGAATTCCTAAGTATTAAGATCCCAAGAAGTTGCAGTGTCTGACAGGTTTGTAGATGAATGGTTCAGAGAACCGACATGTTGATAAATTAGACACATGTGCAACTCTAAGAGTTGCACATGTGTCTAATTTATCAACATGTCGGTTCTCTGAACCATTCATCTACAAACCATTTCCTTGGAAAATTAAATAGCTTAGCCCATTCTATAAACTTTATTGTTGAGTTTGAAGAAAATAACTCATTGCCTTTTCTAGATGTTTTAATTATTAAGGGTAATAATGAATTAAAATTTAAAATTTACAGAAAACCTACAAATAACTGTTCCTATGTCCACTATTATTCCTCGCATCAAGATAGAGTCAAACTGTCTGTTTTCTCATCAATGTTTTTGAGAGCTTTACGAATTTGTAGTCCTGAGTTCATAGATGAGGAAGTATCCAAAATTTATGAAATAGGTAATGATTTAAAATACCCAAGAAATGTAATTGATAAATCATTTAAAGTTGCTAGAAACACTTTTTACAATCCAAAAAGGGACAACCAGCCTTATTCAACTAAAAATATGTTGGTTCTCCCTTACCATGAAAACTTGGTTGATATGCCTTCTCTTCTTAAGACTTTTAATATCAAAGTTGTATTCAAAAATCTTGATACAGTAAAAAAACTTTTGATAAAGAATTCCCCCCAAAATGCTGATGGATGTGTCTATAAGATTCCTTGTAAAATTTCCGATAAAGTTTATTACGGTCAAACTGGTAAAAATCTCGAACTAAGATTAAAACAACATAAATATAGCATTAGAACTGGACAAGATTCCAATGCTCTATTTATTCATGTAAGAGATTTTAACCATCCAATTGATTTTCAAAAAGTTGAGAAAGTAGTATCAAGCAAGTCCATGGTCGACAGGAATATAATTGAATCTTGTTTCATAAAAAGCAGTTTTGACAATAATATGAATATTTCCTTTGGTTTATATAAATTAGATCCATTTATAATTAATAGAATTTGGGAAGAATTTAATAATACACTGGACAAATAATAATTTTTTGAAATTTCTCATTTCTTGGGTAGAATAGTTTGTTGGTGGGTTGTGGGAAGGACCTGTCCAGTTGGACCGGTGCACGTCAGGTGTTTAACTGTTGTGGGATCTGATAGTGAGGTGTTGGCCAAACCCCTTATATACCTTCCTTGGATGCTTTACTTTCATAGTTCCTTGATAATGTGAGTAGTCACGAAAGCGCTTGGAATTTCTCTATTCTTTCACTGTGGTTGTTTTGCATATTCTGAAATCACCTGTTTACTGTGATCTTATTGCATATATATATATATATATATATATATATATATTATATATATATATATATATATATATATATATATATATATATATATATATACTAATATATATATATATATTATATATATATATATATATATATATATATATGTATATATTATAAAATATTTATTTATAGATGCCGGTCTTGTTTGTAGAGTTAGTATCTATTTATTTATAGGTTTTTAGTCAAGTTTTTAAGCGGTTCAGTCATAATTATGTAGAAGTCAATTATGCATAAAGAATATCCAATCTTGTAATGTAAAGAATACTGAAATTAATGAAGATTGTCCAGTTAAGTACGTAGAACATCCAGTTCTCAGCGGAGAGTGTAAAGTCAGGTAAGTACATCCAGTTCTCAGCGGAGAGTGTAAAGTCAGGTAAGTACATCCAGTTCTCAGCGGAGAGTGTAAAGTCAGGTAAGTACATCCAGTTCTCAGCGGAGAGTGTAAAGTCAGGTAAGGAGAGTATGAAAATAAGTATGTAGAGTACACAGACATGCATGTAGATCATACAGTGAAATGTGTATAATTTCCGGTTCAGGTGTGTACAATATCTTGACATGAACGAAGAACGGAGAATCTTGTGAGTCTATTGAGACTCTGACACTTGGGGATATTTAATAACAAAATCAATGAACAGAAGTTAATAGCAGTTGAGTTAGTTATTAATGGAGAAATTCCGTGGAAGACGAATTCAAGAAGTCGTTTTAAGAAATGCAGGTATGTGTGTGTGTGTGTGTGTGTGTGTGTGTGTGTGTGTGTGTGTGTGTGTGTGTGTGTGTATACTCACCTAGGTGAGGTGTGTGTGTGTGTGTGTGTGTGTGTGTGTGTGTGTGTGTGTGTGTGTGGGTACCTTGGTGAGGTGTGTATGTGTGTGTACTCACATAGGTGAGGTGTGTGTGTGTGTGTGTACTCACCTAGGTGAGGTGTGTGTGTGTGTGTGTGTGTGTGTGTGTGTGTGTGTGAGTGTGTGTGTGTGTGTGTATACTCACCTAGGTGAGGTGTGTGTGTGTGTGTGTGTGTGTGTGTGTGTGTGGGTACCTTGGTGAGGTGTGTATGTGTGTGTACTCACATAGGTGAGGTGTGTGTGTGTGTGTGTACTCACCTAGGTGAGGTGTGTGTGTGTGTGTGTGTGTGTGTGTGTGTGTGTGTGTGTGTGTGTGTGTGTGTGTGTGTGAGTGTGTGTGTGTGTGTGTACTCACCTATTTGTGGTTGCAGGGGTCGATTCATAGCTTCTGGCCTCGCCTCTTCACTGATTACTACTAAGTCCTATCTCTCCCTACTCCATGAGCTTTATCATACCTCGCCTTGAAACTATGTATGGTTCCCGCCTCCACTACGTCACTTTCTAGGCTATTCCACTGCCTGAGAACTCTATGACTGAAGAAATACTTCCTAACATCCCTTTGACTCATCTGAGCCTTCAACTTCCAATTGTGACCTCTTGTTTCTGTGCCCCAGCTCTAGAACATCCTGTCTTTGTCCACCTTGTCTACTCTGCGCAGTATTTTATATGTCGTTATCATGTTTCCCCTGACCCTCCTGTCCTCCAGTGTCGTCAGGCCGATTTCCCTCAACCTTTCTTCGTAGGACAATCCCCTTAGCTCTGGGACTAGTCTTGTTGCAAACCTTTGTACTTTCTCTAATTTTTTGACGTGCTTGACCAGGTGTTGGTTCCAAACTGGTGCTGCATACTCCAGTATGGGCCTGACGTAAATGGTATACAGAGTCTTGAACGATTCCTTACTAAGGTATCGGAACGCTATCCGTAGGTTTGCCAGACGCCCGTATGCTGCAGCAGTTATCTGATTGATGTTCGCCTCAGGAGATATGCTTGGTGTTATACTCACCCCCAGATCTTTTTCCTTGTGTGAGGTTTGCAGTCTTTGGCCATCTAGACTATATTATGTCTGCTGTCTTCTTTGCCCTTCCCCAATCTTCATGAGTTTGCATTTGGCAGGGTTAAACTCAAGGAGCCAGTTGCTGGACCAGGCTTGTAGCCTGTCCAGGTCTCTTTGTAGTCTTGCCTGATCCTCGACCGATTTGATTCTTCTCATTAAGTACACATCATCTGCAAACGAGGACACTTCTGAGTCTATCCCTTCCGTTATGTCATTCACATATACCAAAAACAGCACAGGTCCTAGGACTGACCCCTGTGGAACCCCGCTTGTCACAGGCGCCCACTCTGACACCTCGTCACGTACCATGACTCGTTGTTGCCTCCCTGTCAGGTATTCTCTGATCCATTGCAGTGCCCTTCCTGTTATGTGTGCCTGATCCTCTAGCTTTTGCAGTAACCTCTTGTGAGGGACTGTGCCGACGTCCTTCTTGCAGTCCAAAAAAATGCAGTCGATCCACCTCTCTCTCTCTCTTGTCTTACTTCTGTCACCTTGTCGTAAAACTCCAGTAGGTTTGTGACACAGGATTTTCCTTCCCTTAAGTCGTGCTGGTTGTCAATTATACACTTGTTTCTTTCCAGGTGCTCCACCACTCTTCTCCTGATGACCTTCTCCACGACTCTGCATACTATACACGTTAGTGATACAGGTCTGCAGTTTAGTGCCTCATGTCTGTCTCCATTTTTAAAAATTGGGACTACATTTGCCATCTTCCTTACCTCAGGGAGTTGTCCAGTCTCAATCGATGTGTTGAAGATCTTTGTTAATGGCACACACAGCATCTCTGCTCCCTCTCTAAGGACTCATGGGGAGATGTCTGATCCCACCGCCTTTGAGGTGTTAAGTTTACATAGCAGCTTCTTCACCTCCTCCTCGGTTATGTGTACCTCATCCAGCACTTGTTGGTGTACCCCTCTGTTCTGATTTCCTGGAGTCCTACTGGTTTCCACTGTAAATACTTCTTTAAATCTCGTGTTGAGCTCCTCACATACCTCTCGGTCGTTTCTTGTAATCTTCCCATCACCCTTCCTCAGTCTGATTACCTGGTCCTTGACTGTTGTTTTCCTCCTGATGTGGCTGTACAACAGCTTCGGGTCAGACTTGACTTTCGATGCTATGTCATTTTCATATTGTCGCTGATCCTCCCTTCTTATCTGTGCATATTCGTTTCTGGCTCTTCGGCTAATCTCTTTATTTTCCTGAGGTCTCTGTCATCTGTACCTTTTCCATTCTCTAGTACACCTAGTTTTTGCCTCCCTACACCTTTGAGTGAACCAAGGACTCGTTCTGTTCTTCCCATTATTCCTGTTTTCCTTGGGAACAAACCTTTCTTCTGCCTTCTTGCATTTTGTTGTCACATAGTCCATCATTTCTTGTACCGGTTTTCCTGTCAGTTCCCTTTCCCACTGAATGTCTTGCAGGAAGTTTCTCATGCCTGAGTAGTTCCCCCTTTAGTAGTTTGGCTTTTCCC